>CM070600.1:32427839-33027839 GCA_036346395.1 Hsuehochloa calcarea
ATAGTAAATGCAGAACATTAAACTTCATAAGACCATAACAATACATTACATCAGGAGGTACCAATTTTGAGCTGACATCTAAATTGAACAGATTTGATTTGGTGCTATAAGATAAAATAAACTGAACAAAGTTTATTTTTTTATTTCAGTAAATCTTTTGTCTCAGACATTTTAGTGATTTGGAAATGATGGATAAGTCTCTCGTGTTTGTCCGATGCTTGTGGGGCTGCAAAGACATGGTGGTTTTTGCCCTTCTAGGACAAACATCTTGACTAGCATCTAGGACAGCATCTTAGACTAGCATCTTAGCATCTTAGACTAGCATCTTAGCATATGCTTGGCTGGTTGACAGCCTATAAATTTGTATCCCCAACCCCTCAGGTTGGCATGGCAATGTGTGAGAAATAAAACTAGAAAATTGCCCCATCTCCAAGTGTCATCCTCTCAATGAGTAAGGATCTTGCCATCACCAAGAGCAAGAATCCGGCAGAACTAACAATTGGTATCGAGCTACACTATCACAGCTTTGAGCATCTCTGCTCAATCCCTTCTCTGCGTCGCTTCCGGCCTCGCTTCCCACCCCAACTAGCGGCGGCAGCTCCGGCCCTCTCTCCTCTCTCTCCCCCCCTCCCGTTCGAGACGGCGGCGCAGCTCATCGAGGCGGCTCTCTCCACGCAGCAGCCCCTAGTGGCGCGCCATGTCCGCGGGCATGTCTCAAGCCTTCGGTGCGCCTCGAGCCGCGGCGGCGCAGAAGCCGAACTCGCGTGGCGTAGGAACGCGAGGCGAAGCGGCGGCGGCTGAGCAGCTGCGGCGGCGAAAAGCGTCAAAGGTGGCGTGGCCGGGCCGGCGGCGGCCAGGCGGAGGTGGAAGGCGGCGGCGGCGGTGCAGCGTCGGCGGCGGCGTGAGGTCGAGGTTCTGCAGGCGACATACAGCTCCATCTCTGATGATAGCGCCATATGAGACCTTAGCTGGAGAAGGAGGCGGCCAGCAGCGGCGGCGCGATGGCGGCCGCGCCGCCGCACGCCACGGCGCGCGCGGCAGCCGACAGCGCGACGCACCGGGCGGCGCTCTGGAGGAGGCACGCGCAGCGACGGCAACATACGGTCGACAGAGCGCGGCCTTCACGAGCAGCGGCTCTCTCCGGTTGATCATCGTGGTCGCCACGAGTACCAGTCGTCGTCGAGGGCGTCGGCCGGCGGCGGGTGGCCTACCCTCACCAAGACCAACTACGTCGAGTGGGGCTGCGGTGATGAGGTAAAGCTCAGTGCGGCATATGTGGGATGCGATCCGATGCGGCGACGTCGACTCGACCGGGATCGACGGCGGCGGATGCTCTCATCAGCTGCGATCCCGAGATGCGATTCGCTACTAACAAGCGGTCGCCAAAGAGGCTTGGGACGCCATCGTGCAACGACGCGCCGGCGTGACCGCGCCGCAAATCTACATTACGATCCTCGCGCGGGTGGGAGAACACGCCTTCAAGCGGTGAGGGCGTTGATGACTTTGCTCTCCGTCTCAACACTCATTGCGAGAAGATGGTGCGATTCGGCGGCGACACCTACGGCGAGGAGAGAGGCGTGGAAAAGCTCTTCATTGCGTCCCGAAAAGTACAAGCGGATGGCTCGCTCGATCGAGTCTCTGTTGGACCTCTCACGATGACGATCGAGGCGTTAGGGGTCGCCTCAAGGTTGTTGGCGATGAGCCACGGCCCTCTCGGGACCCGTCACCATTGGCGGAAGCTCCTCCTCGCTCGAAGAGCGGTGGGCGCGGCCAAGGTGACGAGGAAGAAGGGAGCCTTCTTCCACGACAGCGCCGCAAAGCGTGGCAAGCGCGACAAGCAGCAAAACGCCAGCGGCGCGAGGGCGTCTTAGGGTGATGACCGTGGAAGCGCCAGCGGCGCTACCGGCAAGCAAAGCCGACGAGCGGCTCTTGCCTGCTGCGGCAAGCACGGTCATTGGGCCAAGTTGTCGGCGACCACGGCAGCGACAGCCCACGCGCGCGAGCGGAGGAGGAGGAGGCTCTCGTTCATTGCTCATGCGAGCATCGAACTACCTCCGTAGCCGGCACCGGCCGCAGCGACTCTCCACCTTGACGAGCCAAAGCACACGCCTCTCGGCGGCGGCGATCCGACAGCGACAAGACCGACGGATGGTGCCTCGACACCGCGCCACCCGCCACATGATCGGGCGGGAGCTCTTCTCCGAGCTCGACTCGAGCGTTCGAGGCACCGTCAAGTTCGGCGACGCCTCGCCCGTGGAGATCAAAGCGTCGGCTCTGTCGTCTTCGTCGCCAAGGCCGGCGAGACCGGCCGCTCCGGTGTCTACTACATCCCGCGTTGAGGAACTCCATCATCGGCTTGGGACACGGTGGATGAGAACGGATCGCGTGGAGATCGAGCGCGGGGTCTGCGCGTCTGGGATCATCGCCGCGGCTCTCGTCAAGGTCAGCAGAGCAACCGCCTCGTCCTTCACGCGGTGGCGCAACCTACGTGTCTTCGACCGCCGCGACGGCGGCGCTGGGAGGTGGCACGAGCGTTTGGGCACCTCAACTTTGAGGCCCTAAGGCGGCTCGGCGGCAAGAGATGGTCGCGGGCATGCGCGCGTCGACCACGTGGAGCGATTCTGCGACACCGCCTCTCTCAGGCTGCGGCTCCGCCCCTCGCCAGCGAGCTTCCGCGCCAGGAAGGCGGGCTCGTTACACGGTGACCTCGTGGCCTGTGACACCGGCTACACTGGGGCGGCTACTTCCTCCTCGTCGACGTGTCCCGCTACATGTGGTATCTGCCGCTCGGCGTCAAGCGTAGCCGCTGCGGACGCCATCAAGCGTCTTCAAGCTGCTGCGGAGGCGGAGCGCGCCGCAAGCTTGGGTCCTACGCACGGACAACGGCGGTGAGTTCACGGCGCCGAAGTTTGCGGCGCTTCTTGGACAAGGGATCCATCGTCGCTTCTCGCCGTACACCCCGTGAGCAGCGTCGTCGAGCGCCGCAACCAAGCGGTGGTGGCCACGCCGCGCCTCCTCGCGAGAGGATGCGGCATTCTCTTGAGGTGGCGGTAATGGCTGCCGTCCACTTGCTCAACCGCTCCCCCACCAAGGCCCTCAACAACAAGACGCCATACGAGGCCTGGCACGGGCGCAAGCCCGCGGTGAACCACCTCCGTGTCTTGGTACCTAGCCTTCGTCAAGGAGCTCAACCACGTCGGCAAGCTCGGCGGCCGAACACGCCGGGTCTTCATCGGATCGCGGGCGCCAAGGCCTCTGCGCGTCCTCGACCTGCGACACGGCGCATGCGCATCACGCGTGGCGTCGTGTTCGACGAAGCGGCGGGCGTGGGCAAGATGGTGGATGACGGCTCGACTCGATGACCGGCGATTTCATCGTCGACTCGTCCACTTCGAGGAGGCGAGGAGCCAGCTTCGTCTTCGCCGAGCTTGCCTACCCCACGCCTCGTTCGCCGCCACCTCCGGCGAGTCCTTCACCGCCGCCCGGCTCGGCAAGCCCGCGAGCTCTGGCGAGCCCACGCCGGCACCGCCGCCACGCCTCGCTCTCTACACCGGCACCTACTCCTTCAGGCTCGGCCGACCGGCGGCTTTCGCCCACAACGAGCGTAGCGGTGGAGTTCGCCACTCATTGTCCAGCGACGAGGATCGCGTCGACGCTACCACGGCGGCGAGCCTCTGCGCTTCTGCGTCTGTGGGCGACCTCCTTGGCGGCAATGGTCCTGGCCCAGCGCGGCCAGCGACTTCAAGCGGAGATGCACCTCGCGCAGGGGACGGCGAGCCTCGTTCCTTCGCCGAGGCGGAGAGAGCGCGGCATGGCGTCTGCGATCACGAGAGATGGGCGCCGTCGGCGAAACAAAGCGTGGGAGCCGGCGATCTTCGGTAAGCCACCACGCCATCTCTCAGTGGGTCTTCAAGCTCAAGAAAAGCGAGGTGGAGAGGTGATCAAGCACAAAGCGCGCCTTGTGGCACGAGGCTTCGTCCGGCGGGAGGAGTCGACCGGCGATGCCTTGGCGCTGTTGCGGATGGAGTCCGTCGCGTCTCCTCCTGCCTCGTAGCCCGGGAGGTGGTGCGTTCATCACATGGACGTCAAGTCCGCTTTCCTCAGCGGCGACTTGAAGGAGGAGGTCTCGTCGCCACCGCCGAGATTCATCATCCCGGCAAGGAGAGCAAGGTCCTCGCTGCGCAAGGCCCTCTACGGCTGCGGCAGCACCGCGAGCTTGGAACGCCATGGTGGACTCCACCCTCAAGCAAATGGGATTCCAGCAGAAGCGCTCACGAGGCCGCGGTCTCGGCGAGCAAGGAGGCAATGCCTGGCGATAGGCGTCTCGTCGGCGACCTTGTGATCACCGGTACCAGGAGGAGGAGATCGAGGCATTCAAGGCGGAGATGAAGGCCACCTTCGGATGAGCGACCTCGGGCCTCTCCTTCTACCTCGGGATCGAGGTCCACCAGATAGCTCCGGCATCTCTTCGCGATCGCCTACACAGCGCATCGTGGAGCGGGGCGGCGTCACCGATCGCAACCGGCCCGCTCACCCATGGAGGAGAAAGTTGGCCGAGTCGTGAGAGTCTGGCGGAGGAGGTGGGCGCGACGCGATCTGCGGCGCATTGTGGGCGACCTTCGCTACCTTGTCCACACGCGACCGGACTTGGCTTCGCCGTCGGCTCGTCGGTAGGTTCATCGGCGACCAACGACGGAGCACCAGCGAGCCGTGAAAGGATCCTCAGCTACGTCGCGGGCACCTCGACTACGGCTTGCACTACCCAGGTGCCCGACACGGCGCACTTCATCGGCATGCAATGACGGCGACCACGCCGGCGACATCGACACGAGCAAGAGCACCGGCGAGACAGCTTGTACTTCCTCGGCAAGTGTCCGTCGGTGGCGATCGGTCAAGCGGCGGTGGTGGCTTTGTCTAGGCTGCGGCGAGTACATTGCGACCACTACCGCTTCTACTCGGCTCGTGGTGGCTCATTTGCTGGCGATCTCCTTAGCGAGAGCGGAGGCGATGAGAGCTCGGGGTGGATGACAAGTCCGCCTTGGCCTTGGCGAAGAACCACATCTTCCATGGCGCGACAAGCACATCCGGGTGAGTATCACTTCATCGGTGCTGGATGAAGGGAGTGTCCGACCAACTACATCAACACCCAAGACCAGCTCGCCGACTTTCTGACCAAGCCTCTTGGGCGGATCAAGTTCCAGGAACTTCGCGCCAGGATCGGGATGGCTCAGATTCCTCACAAGGAGACACACAAGACTTAGGGGGAGAGTGATGGATAAGTCTCGTGTTTGTCCGGTGCTTGTGGGTGCAACACATGAGTGGTTTCTTTGCCCTTCTAGGACAGCATCTTGACTAGCATCTAGGACAGCATCTTAATTAGCATCTAGGACAGCATCTTGACTAGCATCTAGGACAGCATCTTAGACTAGCATCTTAGCATCTTAGACTAGCATCTTAGCATATGTTTGGCTGGTTGACAGCCTATAAATTTGTATCCCCAACCCCTCAGGTTGGCATGGCAATGTGTGAGAAATAAAACTAGAAAATTGCCCCATCTCCAAGTGTCATCCTCTCAATGAGAGTAAGGATCTTGCCATCACCAAGAGCAAGAATCCAGCAACTAACAGGAAATGCTACACAATATTCATGATAATAAGCATCTTCTAGAATAATTATTTTTACTTTGTTAGTCAAGATAAAATAGAACACAACCTTTTGCCTTCTTTTCCAGGACTACGGGAAAAGACTAAAGCATCAGCACCTAGTCTCATTGTACTTGTCTTGAAACCATTTCCATCTGCAAGACAGCAAATTAAGGAAATTGAATGTTTCATAGTTTGACCAACATACTAAAACAAAAATATAATCAACACTAACTTGAAGTGTTTAAAATTTTTAATTGTTCCAAGCTTACATTGTCCAATAGTACTTGCAACTTTGCTCTTGGCTGAATAACCCAAGGATATGCACTGCCGCATTTTATCTGGGTCCATTCCGCCACCATCATCTAGGCAATAATTTAACAAGAAAAGACACGGTTATAACATAAGTATGTGAGCAAATATGTCACTTTGTGGCTCCATTTGAAGTTCCATTGTAAGCTTGTTATATTATCAAGCTATACATAACATTTAAATTAATATTATTAATACAACAGCTGATTCAATAAAAGGCCTATAATCTTGTGAGGTTCTCTGACCTTAGCTATTAACTTTTATTTTGTTCTGCGGAGCCCTAGACTTTCTCTATGCTAGATAGTTCATTCGTGAGTTAATTGGTAAGGAAAAAATAGCCCAGAATTCCATGTACCTAACATGTGAGATGTGACAATGACATCCTATCCTAAAATCTTGTATAGTGGTAGTCCATGTTCAATTGGTATTTAATTCATCATATAAGTTCATGTTCAGGTCTAGCATGAATGGAAACATACATGTTTATTTTGGTAATTTGCTAATTACCAGACGATAATTTTTTATCATCAAAAGTTTGTTCTAGTCAGATAACAAGAATCAAGGTGGCATATCAAGTTACCCAAAATAATCAGTTTAGCAAAATATCTGATTTCCAATTTAAGGTAAGAGGGGAGAAAGCTTTGCACCTTCAACAAGGAGCATTCTTGTTTTGTCTTTATTGTTCTCTAACATGTCAATGATCACATAGGTAGCTCCATTTATAACCTTAGAAAGAAACAACAGCTCAGTAAACAAACAAGGATTTGATGCCACAAAAAAAGAACAATTTATAGTTTGCTCAAGCTTACTTCATCAAGAGAGTTGTCAAGTAGCTCAGCCAAAGCTGTAACATTGATCAAAGTACGTATTAACCAATTCAAGTGATAAAAGATTAGTGAGTGATGTGAGCAAATAACACATTGCTGATTGGTGTCTGCTTCAGCATTCATGTGAATAAACAAGAGAGAAACAGGGTGAAGTGAAGATGAAGACCGTACCGCCCAGAGCCCACTTGTGGCTTGTCGCATTTGAGTGCAAAAATTTTGGATGAACACGAACATGGTCCAATCCAGATACTGAAATGAGGAGTAGGTGAGAACACAGAAAACCACTCATATACAAACCAAGAAATTACACATACAAAGACTACCATAAAGAACTTGCATGTTGACATTTTTAACAGTAAACAGAAAAAGATTGTCCAAGTTGATTTCACAGGGATTCATTCCACGCTGAAACAACACAGCCTTTTTTTGTATTTTCATTTCAAACTTCACGTTCGCGATTCAAATGGGACGGGTTTATTTTTGCTTTCTCTAAATATTCCCCCATTCTAATACTGACTTGCTCTATGCAGTTCAGCATGGACGTCAAAAATTAGAAAAATAACAGCTGCCACAAACATCATTCTACATTTTGCATGTTGCCAATTCATGACTCAAGCAGGAATTTCAGCACACATAATTAGATAGGCGATATTGAATGTGCATTGTTGAAAAATAATCCAAATTCATTGCAAAGCTCTTAGCAACGAAGGCCTGGTTTTTTCTTCCTCTTTCATTGTCCATATGTACAGTAATAGTCTAATTGATGCAAAAATGTAGACATCGGATTGCATTTTTTTCTGGCTAAAGAACCAAACCGCTCGAAATCTTCAATCATTCACAAACGTTTTACACGATTAAAACAAAACAAAAATACAAAATAAAGAGGAAGGGCCAAGTAAACCATCCGAAATTCTCTCTATTCTATCTAATTATCCATCTCTAAACGGAGCAACCTAGCAAATCAACCAATGAGAAAAGAAAGCGACTCGAGAAGGTTTGTAGTATCAGAGAATACCTGACGGCTGCGGCGCCCCATCCCCAAGCGGCTTCCCGCCGTAGTCCCCAGCCTTCCAGAACTGCTTCGTCGCGCACGTTGCCGGCAGCGCCGGCGGGAGAGGGTCGAGGAAACCCGGGGGCACGTCCACGGCGGCAGCCGCTGCCGAAACCCTAGCCCGCTTCCCCGCCGCGCCATCCCCTCCAGCCCCGCGCGACCTCTTCGCGCTGCCGCCGCCGCCGCCGCCCTCTCCGTCGGAGTCGGAGTCGCTGCTGCTGAGTTCTATCAACACGGCGGGGGCGGGCGCTCCGGCGCCAGCCCGGGCCGCCGCCGCGGCCAGCGCCGGCGTGAGGCGCTCCTCCGCCGCTTCGGTTTTCACCACGCGGGGGTTCATGAGAGAACTCTAGAAGTTGAGGGGTCGATCTGTAAATCCAGTCCTCTTTTTTTCTTTTTTCTTTTTGATCTTTTCCCTTTCCTCGCCGGGGTGGGGTATATATACGGTGCCGCGCTGTGCCCACGGACAGAAAATCGTACGTGATTGTGCGTAGGTTCACTGACATGCGGTCCCTCGCGGGTTTATGCCAGTGTGTGGGCCAACCTGTCATTCATAAGGGTACGTAATATGGATGGAGGCAGAAACTTTCCGTTACCTTTCTCTCGAGCGCATCGCTGGTTTCTCTCGTGTCGTTGCCGCGTAGGATCTGTGGGCCAGGCCTGTCATTGAATGGGAAGGTGAAGCAGAAATGTGGAAGCTTGGTGAAAGTGTAAAACGAATGGTGGCTCACTGGAACCGATTGCCAATGTCACATGATCACATGACTCATCAGTGCCACGGAGGATCGACGGTGTTGCCATGTAGCGTGGAGGCTGGAACTTGACGTGCGCCACTTGGCAGTGGGGGGTTTCAAAACGGATCGGGTACAAATGGATAATGACTCTGTCATATTTGTTTTTATATTTTTTTTTGGATTTGGATACAAATACGAATACTCCGGATACGAATACGGATACGAATAATATCGAATACGAATACGGAGCGAATACGAATCGAAACAAATACGGTCGCGGATATTTTTCGGAACATGAAAACCCCTTAAATTGCATGCTAGAAATTAACGAAAATATATTACTAGTTTATTTAATGCAAACATTCATGAATTGTTCATATTTTCAGCAACCACACATAACATTGGCATTAGCAAGTTGCATTAACTAGCTCATCATAAACATTACACTTAATTTACCATATTTAGCTTATAAGTCATAACTCACAAAGTCATAAGTCATCACACATTCACACCTAGTTCAACACATACATAAAACTTAGTTCACACTAACATTTATCAGGCTAGATGGTTAATCTATACACAAATGACTGTAACATCCCGAAGTATGTTACAAAAATAAAATTAATAAATTTATTATTTTTATTGGATTTTCTGAGATTTAAAAGAGTTTTCTTGGTTAAAAAGAAAAAATAATAAAATAAAGTCAATTATTTAATTTCATAGTTTTCAATGTCAAAAAAATTATTAACATTTCTGGGATTTTATTGTATTTAAAGTGAAAATGAAAAATAATAATTAATTTCTTGAATTTTATGGATTTTACAGAGGTTGTTCATATTTTTCAGAAATTAAAAATAATTTATGTGCAAAAATAAAAACCAAATTTAACTTGGAATTAATTTTATTAAGTTTAAAATAATTTAAGGAATTTCTGTGATTTTTTCTATAATTTTTTAACTCTATTTGCTATTTTCTAAAAGGCTATTTGATTTCTTGCATTTTCTGAAATTCAGAAATCAATTAAAATCTTATTTTCTCTTTTGGGCTGAAATCCTCTTCTATTGGGCCGAAATCCAGATATCCGGACTTGGTCTTATCCGGATAATCCGTATCCGCCGGATAGCATACCTACCGTATTCGTTTCTATTTCCGATAAAAAAAATCCGAATTCGTTTCCAGTCCGAAAATTATCCGAAAAAATCCGACCCGAGACAATCCGAATCCGTTTTCGTCCGGATCGGTCGGAAACTATCCGATCCGTTTTCATCCCTACTTGGCAGCTAGGTGACATCACAAGCGCATTATGAAATCCAACAGGGCACCATTAAGATGAGACGATGTTCGGTAGGGATGAAATTGGAGTGGTATCGGTGCATGTCGTTTATTCTGTATTTTATTTTATTTTAAAACAAAATTAAAGTCGAATACGGAAGTGTCGGATAAGAATATGAATGTGAATAGTCTCGGTTACGAATACGGAGCGAATACATATCGAACCGAATACGGATTGTTTCGGTCATAAATATTTAGTCGGATATTGCGCAAAAACAAAGACCATATATATCACACATATAAAGATCAGTCAATCATACTACATATCCAAAATACAACTACATTAGCAATTTAACTACATCACGCTATCACGACGACTAGTTAAAGAAGAAGTTGCAAGTTGCAAGTCATAGTAATAGTAGTACAAAAGATGTTCAAAATATAACTAGTTGTGGATATCGTGAGGATATGTGCACGGTCTCAGGATGATGACTCAATTGGCAATGGCTTTGTTGGTTTGCAAAATCTCGCATTTTCGGGGTTTGCTTCATCTTTGTCGGACCATAGGCGATCGGCCCGGCGTTGTCAGGGATCGGACCGCTTGGTGGGAACTGATCGGACCGGCCATGGTGGCGGTCGGACCGGCCTGACCTAAAGTTGGATTTTGGGGCTAATCCAAAAATAAGTTGTGTAGGCAAGTGAGGAGTCTCTGGATGTGGTCCCATCATTTTGGAGCTCCTAGTCAAAAGTTCTATTCGTTTGAAAATTCGGAAGGTTTGAATTTTGAGTTGAAAATTGGCTAAGTCCTTTGGACGGTCCGACCGCCGTTGTGGGAGCGGTCCGACCGGCATGAAATCGGTCGGACCGGCCTGTAAATGATCGACCGGCAATAACTGAAGGTTAGCCAAGTGTTGCATTGAGTTGGTTTTGATTGTGTTATTATATGAACTTCAATGCTTTATTGTTGTATATTGCATTGCGGAGCTAACGTGGGTCAAGTTGTGAAGAACTTGTTCCGGAAGCGGTTTGTTTGTCTATTCTTTGTGCGGTGGCTTGCGAGGTCAGCGGCGTCAGCGGTGAGTGGATCGGGACTACGCTTGGAGAGCGAGGTCGAGCGATCATGGATCTGGGGTGGTCGTGTGACACAAGCATGGTGCGAGAATGGGCAAGGCGGATCGAGCAATTGGTTCGTTTAATTTGGTTGGATCGGTGGTGCGGATATCGGTGCAAGTCTCGGGAGGTTCGATGGGATTCGGACAAGAGAGGCTTGGCGGCGATGAGAACCGTGATCAACCTACACGTGGTGAAGCGGCGATTGCTTCAATAGTTATGTGTGTGTGGGTCCCATGTGTAAGTGACCCCAAAGTGAAACCCTAGCTCTCTAGTATAAATAGGAAGGGGGGAGATGGAAAACTTTCCAAGCATTCATTTTAGCCCCTTCTTCCTTTTCTAGGGTTTGGAGGAGAGGAGAGGAGAACTAGGGTTTGGAGTGTGCTCTTTGTTGAGCTCTTGCCCTCCTTGTTGGAGAGGCTTTGTAAGCATCTTGTGTGTCGAACAATCTTGTGATGCTCAATTGAAAGATCGTTTGCTCCTTTTGTGTTCTTCTCCTTTTGGATGATTTTGGTGCTTCCTTGATTCAAAGGTTCATGCTTGGTCTCTTGGCCTACTTTATCTTGCTTTGATGTGTGGGATTACTCCTAGAGTCATCTAGATCATCAACCCCACAAGCAAGTCTTGAATCAAGATTTTCACATTTCTAGGGTTTGTGCACTTCTTTGGTAAAATCTCGAGAGATCGATTCTGCGAAGTGGATCGACGGATCGTCGCTAGAAATAGGTCTCTAATATCATTAGGGAGGTGTGCTCGAAATTTAGTCAAGTTTTATTGGTTTATTCAAAAGTTGGATCAAATTTCGTTTTGGATTTGGGTGGAGTTTTTGATCTTGGACTCTACCGGTCCGAGCCGTCCCTCAGCGCGATCGACCGCCTGCGTATTTGAGCATTGGTTTCTTGGATCGAACCGTCATCCCCGGTCCGAGCCCTTGATTAGTTCTTGGTCGGACCATTGGTTGACCGTCGGTCAGATCGCCCATGGTAGCCAGGTCGGACCGCCGATGCCGATGAAGGAACAGTGAGTTCTTTTCTCCGTTTGTGTCGTGTGGTTGAGGGTTTATCAAATCCAACACAAGGCTTCCGTTGTGTGCTTCTTGATCTTCTTAGCTTTCATAGCTAAAGGAGTAAAGTTCGTGTTGGTTTTGATTTAGGCGAGAAAGTTTTGAAAGCGCCTATTCACCCCCTAGTCGCCTTTCGGTCCTACAAGTGGTATCGAGCGGTTAGCTCTTCTCATAGATCTTAACAGGTCTTTGGAGCCATGGCGGTGACAAGTACTCAACCAAGCCACACATTTTGAAGGAGTTGACTTTGCATCTTTGGAAGGCTCGTATGCAAGCATATATCGAGGCTCAAGGGCACGCTATTTGGCTAAAGGTGAAAAATCCTTATGTCGTGCGGTAGATGGCGATCGATCACTCGGATGTGGAGGCCAACATCAAGGTTGGAATTATTTGATCCAAGGCCTTAGTCGATCGAGTTTGGCGTGTTGCTCACTTGCGGTCCGCTCACGAGATCTGGCGGACTCTTTGTGACTATCATGAAGGGTCCACTGCGATCAAGGAAGTGAGACAGAACCGACTCAAGAAAGTTTACTCAAAGATTGAGCAAAGGTGCGGTGAGTCTTTGGATGAGCTGTGGGAAGATTCTCTAAGATTCTTCATGATCTCCGTATTTGTTGACTTGGTATTTTACGAGTGCGAGAATGCACCCGACTTACGGGTGCTCTTGATGTGAAGGTGCAGGGAATGAAGATCACTTCCATCAATGACAACAACTTCATGAGTGAGCTTACCATGGATAAGCTTTACTCGAGGTTGAAGGCGCATGAGATTGATTTTATCTCGCGTCTCCCCAAGGCAGTCGATGGCATTAGTGGTCGACAAATCCAAGGGTTGTTCTTGAGTCTCTTGATTGTAGCTCATCTGGTTTTCATTATCGCTTTACATTCCTTAAGTGATGAGCAACTAGAAAGCGCGAGGATGACTTAGCCCTCCTTTCCACCAAATTCACAAGAGCGTATAACAAGGTGAGGAATAGGAGGAGAAGTGGACCTATCACATGCTTCGAATGTGGTGAGCCAAACCACATTCGCTCCAGGTGCCCCAAGCTAAAGGGCAAGGAGGAGAAGGAGACACGAAGACATCCCCAGGAGAGGGATGCGAAACCCAAGAAGACAAACTATCGAAAGTTTGTCGGTAGGGTCCTGCCGCTCTTGAGAATGTAAATATGAGCGATGTGGACTCGGAAGCGGAGGGCGGCGAGTGACTCTCGTGGCAAGAAGAAGGCGCATGACTTCACGGCATGTGTTTCATGGCCAAGAACGACCACGACAATGACTCCTCCAACAATGAGGATCCTTTTAGTGATCCTGATGAGGTATGCCCTTCTATTGCTGACATGAAAAGGGCGTTGGTGCTTGCTGAACAGAAATTGCATAAGCAAGTAAAAATGATTAAGAAGCAGGATATTATGATTGATAATTTGAACCTAGAAGTTGTTAGGCTAAAATCTATTAATCCTGATGATATTTGTGAATCCTGCACTAGCTTGCTTAATGACTTGACAAGCTTGAAATCTGCTCATTCTTCATCACTAATCAACTTAAAGATGCTCTCGATGAACTAGAATCTCTCAAGTCTAGTTACGCTTGCTAGATGCCATTTCACTTGATGTGATTGCCATGGAAGCTATCCCTTTAACTTGCTCAAATTGTGCTTTGCTTGAATTAAAGCTGGATAGCTCCTTAAAAGAATTGCAAAAATTTGATGCTAGTCACATATGCTCTCATTGTAAGAATAATAAGATTAAGATGCAAGAGATGAAAGAAATGCTAGTTTACTCTAGAGTTGCATCTTGTGAAAATTGTCCCAAGCTTACAATTGAGATTGAAGCCTTAAACAAGACCCTTGAAGAAAAGGCTAAAATTGAAAGATCCATGTCTTTTCTTGCTTCTAAGAAAGTTATTGATTCTAACTCTTGTGCTTTAAATCTGAAGTTGAAACCATGATTAATCGATTCAAGAGGCATTTAGAGTCAAATTTAGGAAGCGATTGAATAGGATTAGAGAATCCTATTGTGTGTCTTGTGAGGCCTTCAAGGTGGAAGTGGCCCTTCTTAAGAGTAAGAGCAATGAGGTAATCAAGTCTAGCAAGTGCACTAGATGTGAGGTTTAATGAAAGAGAATGATTACCTCAAGGTGACTCTTGAGAAGTTTTCAAGTGGGAAAAAGAAACTCAACATGATTCTTGATCAATCCAAAGTGGCGTGAAAAATAGTGGTCTAGGTTTCAATCCCTAGAGCATTCCAAGAAAAACCCACCTAGGATTGCTAGAGTTGTGAAGAATGGTTTGTTTGAGCTAGAACCTCCTAAGCCATCAGGGTTGTTTTCAAATCATTGGTTTTGCTCAAACTCTTTACGGCAAGAAAGGTGCTTTCACTCATGCATGCAGGACCTCTCAAAGGTCGAATACCATTGCACCTTCTGCAAGAAAGAGGGCCATCTTGTTGAGTTACCTTCCTCCTAGAGCAAAGCTTGAGAGAAAAGAGAGGATGGCGTCCTAAGATCCATTAGAGGAGTCCCTTCTCCATTGTAGTCTCTAGAGCTAGGCGACTGTTTATCGCACCACACATAGGCCTAGATTTGTAGAGAACTTTGTAGACTCTTTTGGTGGGTCTAGGCAGCATGTTGGATTAGGACATCGTGAGGAGAGACCACGGGTAGCACCTAAGCAGGGGAGTATCGATCTTTTGGTAGATCGTTTCGGAGAGGTCTAGGTGGTTCTCATGAGCATCCTTATGATTTTATTCCTGATCATGTTTCTGCTATTTCTACTGCTGCTCCTAGACATCGTGCTTCTCAGTACTGGATCCCTCGATCATTTATCACTAACCCCAGTACTGAGGCACGGATGTTTTCTGATTGTGCTTTTAGGTCCGTCGTGCGAGGAAGGAGGACATATGGCTTGTTGACTCCGGGTGTTCTCGACATATGACCGGAGATTCTAGATGGTTCTCCTCCCTCACACGTGCATCCGGCAATGAATTGATTACATTTGGGGATGCTTCTCACCGGACCGTATTTGCAAAAGAACCTTTGTCTTGCGTCAACGACAAGTTCATGCTAAAAGGCGTCGCTTTGGTAAGTAAGGTGAGGTATAATCTTCTATCTGTTTCTCATTTGCTTGATGAGGTCTAGAAGTGAGGTTTAAGAGAGGTGAGTGTAGAGTTCTAGATTCCTCGGGTGAGCTTGTTTTGAGATCTCAGTTTGAGAAGATCTTACATGCAAATTTGATATTTCTTGATTTTAGTCCTAGGTGTCTTGTAGCCTCGATTCTCATGACCTTGTTTTGTGGCATCGTAGACTTGGGCATATAGGTTTTGATCATTTGTCTAGAGTCGGTTGCAAGGACTTGATTAGAGGTTTGCCTAGGTGAAGGTATTAGAGATCTTGTGTGCTCACCTGTAGACATGGTAAGATGGTGTCTGCTTCCCACCCACCTCTTACTTTGGTAATGGTGATGGACTAGGATGACTTCTTCACTTAGATCTGATTGGTCCTTCTAGAGTTGATCATTGGTGGGAAATGGTATGTCTTTGGTGGTTGTGGATGATTACTCCAAGTATTCATGGGTTTATTTTCTTGCTTCTAAGGACGAAGCATTTGGATTCTTTAGAGATTTGGTCCTTAGAATTCTTTGTTGATATACACGAGCTTTGAGAGCCATTAGGAGTGACAATGGGATGAGTTCAAGAATTCTTCTTTTCTACCTTCCGACCGATAAGGGAATTGAGCATCGTTTTCTTCTCCTAGAGTTCCTCAATGAAAATGGTGTTGTAGAAAGGAAGAACAGAACCCTTGTAGAGATGGCTCGGACCATGCTAGATGAGCATTCTACTCCTAGGAGATTTTGGGCTGAGGCGATCTCTACTGCTTGTTATATTTCCAACAGGGTTTTCTTGAGATCTGTGGTTGGAAAGACTTCTTATGAGCTTAGATTTGGTCATTCTCCCAAAGTCTCTCATTTCAAGATTTTTGGTTGCAAGTGCTTCATTCTTAAACATGGCAATCTTGATAAATTTGAGTCTAGATGTTTTGATGGCATATTTCTTGGATATCCTGCTCATTCTCGTGGCTATCGTGTTTTTAATGTTGATACTAACAAAATTGTTGAGACTTGCGAAGTCACTTTTGATGAGGCTAGTCACAGTACTAGACCCGATGCTTGGTACAGGTTCACGAAATTCAAGGAAGCATTTTAAATCGATGATGACTCGAGGATGAAGAACCAAATCATCCTCCGACTACCTCGAGAGGGTGGAGAGCACTGCTACTACTCGTCACTTTGGTGACGACCTCCTCCTATCCCCACCGCGATCTGAGTGGCTCTGTTCCTACCTCCACAACTCATGAGGTAGAGGCCACGCACCACCGGAGCACCTCTTCGCATCTGGCGACAACATCCACTGAGCGGATGATTGGGGATCTTCAAGAGCGAGTCACTCGCTCGAGTTTATTCTCTGATTCTCATGCACATTCTGCGTTTGTCGCTTCTTTTGAACCCGAGATATCACCCATGCTTTATCGATGCCTCTTGGGTCAATGCCATGCATGAAGAGCTTGAAAATTTGAAAGAAACAAAGTCCGGTTTTTAGTTGGCGACCTTGATTCTCATGTTATTGGAACAAAATGGGTTTTTAAAAATAAGCAAAGTGAGGATGGATTGGTTGTTCGCAATAAGGCTAGACTTGTAGCTCAAGGTTATTCGGTAGAGGGCTTAGACTTTGAGGAGACCTTTGCTCCATAGCTAGATTGGAGGCCATTCGCATTCTTTTAGCATTTGCAACATCCAAGGGTTTCAAGCTTTTTCAAATGGATGTTAAAAGTGCTTTCTTGAATGGCTTCATAGAAGAAGAGGTCTTTGTCAAGCAACCTCCTGGTTTTGAAAATCAAAATTCCCAAACCATGTTTTTAAACTCTCTAAAGCCCTGTATGGATTGAAACAAGCTCCTAGAGCTTGGTATGACAGGCTTAAGAGTTTCTTGCTTGAAAATGATTTCAAAATGGGAATGGTTGATAAAACCTTGTTCACTCTCGGGCATGGCGATGATTTCTTCTTGGTTGATTTATGTGGATGATATTATATTGGTGGTTCCTCTCATGCTTTGGTGTCTAGATTTTGATTCAATGAGCGGTGAGTTTGAGATGAGCATGATGGGAGAGCTGACATTCTTCCTTGGCCTACAAATCAAACAACTGAAAGAAGGCACCTTCGTTCACCAGAGTAAGTATACAAAGGACCTTCTTGGCGCTTCAATATGGGAAGCGATAGGCCAATGTCTACTCCCATTGCTACAACCACCGTGCTGGACCCTGATGAGGATGGAGAGTCAGTGGACGGAAGAATACCGCAGTATGATTGGCTCCCTCCTCTATCTTACAGCGTCGAGGCCGGACATACAATTCGCCGTATGTCTGTGCGCTCGCTTTCAGGCTTCCCCTCGTGCTTCTCATCGTCAAGCAGTACGCCGCATCTTCAGGTATCTTCAAGATACGCTTGACTTTGGACTCTGGTATTCTTCTTCTTCGGCTCTTTCAATTCGAGCATTTTCTGATGCTGATTTCGCCGGGTGTAGAGTGGATAGGAAGAGTACTTCTGGCACTTGTCATTTCTTGGGCACATCTCTTGTTTCTTGGTCTTCTAGAAAACAGTCTTACATTGCCTGATCTGGTGAGGTGAGTATGTAGGCTGCCGCCGTGGTTTGCTCGAGTTCTCTGGATTTTATCCACGCTGCGGGACTATAGGTTATCTTTGGGAAGTGTTCCTCTTTTCTGTGACAACATACGCAATTAATATTGCCAAAAACCAGTGCAACATTCGAGGACTAAACACATTGACATTCGATTTCATTTTACGAGAGACCATGTTGAGAAAGGTGATGTTGTGCTTCACTTTGTAGAGTCGAGCAACGACTTGCGGATATTTTCACTAAAGCTCTTGACTCTTGGCGTTTCTTTGCTTTGGGGGAGAGTTAGGGTTATTAGTCCTATTGGGCTGTTTTGAGGGAAAGTTGCTCTTTTGCATTCATTGTATCATAATGCATGTTTCAATTCATTTGTCTTGCATTGTATAATAAAATTAGTGGAGCTTTGATTATTATCCTTGTATGACTTGATTTCATCTTCTATACCTTGTCATATCAAGTGATAGTCGCTAGACTTCTTTTATGGCTCTTCGTGTTTGGCTTAGCTTTTGCCTTGCTAGCTTTATATCTGTGAGCAATTTGAATCAAATCATGTCTTGTTGGATCTTGTGACTAGTTTTGCTCTAGTGATCCTCTTATGACTCTCGCCATGTCTTACAGGTTGAATTGAGTCTTGAACTTATTTTGAGATGAAAAATGAGCTTTTTATCTTATTAAGTCAAGCAAATGAAAAATGAGATTTTTGTGCGAAAAAGCGATCTCACCAATCCTTTCTCATGAGACGGCTTGCCATTGCACTAGGCATGAACTCAGGGGGAGTTTTGGATGACCTAGATCATTCTTTTAAGCTTATCGCTTGAGATGGTCGCGGCAAGGCTTGAGATCTAGCACAGCAAAAAGGAGAAAAGGAATTGCCCAAAAAGGGCTAAGTGCTTGAGCTTTGCTTCAAAAGAATTCTCTTAATGCTCAAAATGCCTCAATTCTTGTTTTGAGCCTCTTTTTACTTATAGACATGGCTTGACTCATTTTTGGTTGCTTGGGTGAATCTATGATATTGAGCAACCTTTCATGATTTTAATTACATTAATCTCAGATTCTTTGCTATCTTGGTTTTAGCTTTGCGAGTACATGTTTTGCCATGATTGAATATAGCGTCTACTCTTTATATGGCTTGGTATAATACTTGTCTTGTCTCCATGTATAATGGTCATGGCTCCTTTTACTAAAGTTCAAAAATAAAGTCATTCCTTCATGCTCTTTCTTTTCATGCATCTTGATGAATTCATTGTCAAAGGGGGAGAAAGATTATGAAGAAAATGATGTTGGAGCTTTTGGTTTCATACTCAAGGTTTAATATAAAAGAACTTCATAAAATAAAAATTTTGAACCTTTTGAAAATTTGTGATCATAGTGAGTTAAGTCTTGTGGTTCTATTGCCTTTTCTGATTTCATTTGCAATTGAAAAATACTCTCAATGATCAAAGGTCAAATAGAAAAATTGCCTTTCATTTGGACCTAAGTGAGATTTTTGGCTTCTTTCTGGAAATTGAATCCTTTGGTGCTTTCATTGCCTTATCTCACTTGCTTACACTATTACGAAGCCGGCTTGGTGGTTCCTAAGCTTTTTCTTGCTTATGGACCAAGTTGTGCCTTTATCTTAAAATGAAGTTTTACTTTTCATTTTGAAAAACCATATTTTCTTGATAATTGCCAATGTGTTCATCAAGGGAGATTGTGGATATCGTGAGGATATGTGCACGATCTCGGGATGATGAGTCAATTGGCAATGGCTTTGTTAGTTTGCAAAATCTCGCGTTTCGGGTTTGCTTCATCTTTGTCGGACCACGAGCGATCGGCCGGCGTTGTCGGTGATCGGACCGCCCGGAAGTGGAACGATCGGACCGGCCGTGGTGGCGGTCGGACCGGCTGACCTAAAGTTGGATTTTGGGGCTAATCCAAAATAGGTTGTGTAGGCAAGTGAGGAGTCTCTGGATGTGGTCCCATCATTTTGGAGCTCCAGTCAAAAGTTCTATTCGTTTGAAAATTCGAAGGTTTGAATTTTGAGTTGAAAATTTGGCTAAGTCCTTTGGACCGGTCCGACCGCCGTTGTGGGAAGCGATCCGAGCCGATGAAATCGGTCGGACCGGCCTGTAAGGCGATCGGACCGTAATAATAACTGAAGGTTAGCCAAGTGTTGCATTGAGTTGGTTTTGATTGTGTTATTATATGAACTTCAATGCTTTATTGTTGTATATTGCATTGCGGAGCTAACGTGGGTCAAGTTGTGAAGAACTTGTTCCGGAAGCGGTTTGTTTGTCTATTCTTTGTGCGGTGGCTTGCGAGTCAACGGCGTCAGCGGTGAGTGGATCGGGACTACGCTTGGAGAGCGAGGTCGAGCGATCGGGGATCTGGGTGGTCGTGTGACACAAGCATGGTGCAGAATGGGCAAGACGGATCGAACGGGTGGTTCGTTTCAGCTGGTTGGATCAGGCGGTGCGGATATCGGTGTAAGTCTCTGGGAGGTTCCGATGGGATTCGGACAAGAGAGGCTTGGCGACGCGATGAGAACCGCTGATCAACCTACACGTGGTGAAGCAGGCGATTGCTTCAATAGTTATGTGTGTGTGGGTCCCATGTGTAAGTGACCCCAAAAGTGAAACCCTAGCTCTCTAGTATAAATAGGAAGGGGGGAGATGGAAAACTTTCCAAGCATTCATTTTAGCCCCTTCTTCCTTTTCTAGGGTTTGGAGGAGAGGAGAGGAGAACTAGGGTTTGGAGTGTGCTCTTTGTTGAGCTCTTGCCCTCCTTGTTGGAGAGGCTTTGTAAGCATCTTATGTAATCGAACAATCTTGTGATGCTCAATTGAAAGATCGTTTGCTCCCTTTTGTGTTCTTCTCCCTTTTGGATGATTTTGGTGCTTCCTTGATTCAAAGGTTCATACTTGGTCTCTTGGCCTACTTTATCTTGCTTTGATGTGTGGGATTACTCCTAGAGTCATCTAGATCATCAACCCCCCACAAGCAAGTCTTGAATCAAGATTTTGACATTTCTAGGGTTTGTGCACTTCTTTGGTAAAATCTCGAGAGATCGATTCTGCGAAGTGGATCTGACGGATCGTCGCTAGAAATAGGTCTCTAATATCATTAGGGAGGTGTGCTCGAAATTTGGTCAAGTTTTATTGGTTGATTCAAAAGTTGGATCAAATTTCGTTTTGGATTTGGGTGGAGTTTTTCAGTACTGGACTCTACCGGTCCGACCGGTCCCTCAGCGGCGATCGACCGCCCGTGTATTCGAACCATTGGTTTGCTAGGTCGAACCGTTGTCCACCGGTCCGACCGCCCGATTAGTTCTTGGTCGGACCATTGGTTGACCGTCGGTCAAACCGCCCATGGTAGCCGGTCGGACCGCGATTACCGATGAGGAATAGTGAGTTCTTCTCTCCGTTTGTGTCGTGTGGTTGAGGGTTTATCAAATCCAACACAAGGCTTCCGTTGTGTGCTTCTTGATCTTCTTAGCTTTCATAGCTAAAGGAGTAAAGTTCGTGTTGGTTTTGATTTAGGCGAGAAAGTTTTGAAAGCGCCTATTCACCCCTAGTCGCCTTTCGGTCCTACAAGTGGTATCGAGCGGGTTAGCTCTTCTCATAGATCTTAACTTGGTCTTTGGAGCCATGGCGGTGACAAGTACTCAACCAAGCCACACATTTTTGAAGGAGTTGACTTTGCATCTTTGGAAGGCTCGTATGCAAGCATATATCGAGGCTCAAGGGCACGCTATTTGGCTAAAGGTGAAAAATCCTTATGTCGTGCCCGGTAGATGGCGATCGATCACTCCGGATGTGGAGGCCAACATCAAGGTTCGAATTATTTGATCCAAGGCCTTAGTCGATCGAGTTTGGCGTGTTGCTCACTTGCGGTGCGCTCACGAGATCTGGCGGACTCTTTGTGACTATCATGAAGGGTCCACTGCGATCAAGGAAGTGAGGCAGAACCGACTCAAGAAAGTTTACTCAAAGATTGAGCAAAGGCACGGTGATTCTTTGGATGAGTGTGGGACGATTCTCTAAGATTCTTCATGATCTCCGCTATTTGTTGACTTGGTATTTTACGAGTGCGAGAATGCCGCCCGACACGGGTGCTCTTGATGTGAAGGTGCGGGAATGAAGATCACTTCCATCAATGACAACATTGTCATGAGTGAGCTTACCATGGATAAGCTTTACTCGAGGTTGAAGACGCATGAGATTGATTTTATCTCGCGTCTCCCAAGACAGTCGATGGCATTAGTGGTCGACAAATCCAAGGGTTGTTCTTGAGTCTCTTGATTGTAGCTCATCCGGTTTTTCATTATCGCTTTACATTCTTTAAGTGATGAGCAACTAGAAGCGCAGAGGATGACTTAGCCCTCCTTTCCACCAAATTCACAAGAGCGTATAACAAGGTGAGGAATAGGAGGAGAAGTGGACCTATCACATGCTTCGAATGTGGTGAGCTAAACCACATTCGCTCCAGGTGCCCCAAGCTAAAGGGCAAGGAGGAGAAGGAGACACTGTCCTAATTTTTGAGTTTTTCAATATATTTTATTTTAAATAAGGTTTTATAAAATTTTCATGATTTTCTAGAATTTAACTAAGCTTAAATATATTTATTTAGTAATGAAAAATGATTTAATATGAATAAATCAAACATCCATTAAATTAGAAAGTATAATATTTAATTTCCTTATATTCAAAAGTATTTTTATAAATTTTCTGAAATTTTTCTGAGTTTATTTGTTATTTTTCTTAGCTTATTTGGATTTCCTGTATTTTCCAAAAATAAAAAAAATAATTAAATAATGAAAAGCCTCGTGGGCCAATTTCTCTCTGGCCCACTAGGCCTAGAGTTTATCGGATAACCGGGATATCATTTATGAATACTATTCAATAAATTATCCTGATAGCTCTGAATCCGACGAATACCTTCTTTCCAAATCTATTTCCATATCCAGCAAAAACTATTCGGCTCCGAATCTGAAATTCGAGAAAAATCTCCAATATCTAGTTCACGCTCCGAATAAGATCTGAATTTATTCGGACAGTCGGGAACTATTCGCTCTATTTGCACGCTAATGTCTGATTTTTCGTTCCCGCTTTTACCCCCAAAAAAATGCAAATTATGACTTGTTATAGTTTTCCGGCCAGCAAATCAGTTGCCACAAATGCGCTAAACTTGGCAAGACAATGTGTCTACAACATGTAAGACGAGCGGCTGAAAAAGTGTAGTGCACCAAATTTTTGGCATCAAACAAAATGCTAATATTTTAAAGTCAAAGTTGTGAGGCAATGAGTGGCTTGCAATAAAAAAGGTCCTAAATTTGCTAATTTATTTTGTCTAACTCGCCAAACTTGTGGAGAAGAGAAATGGTGTATACAACTAAACTCGTCTAAGGGAATCATGCCACTACTCCATGTGCATAAGATACTTAGGATTCGACTGAACAAAAGGTTGGCGCACCTAAG
Source organism: Hsuehochloa calcarea (assembly GCA_036346395.1). Classification (NCBI taxonomy): domain Eukaryota; kingdom Viridiplantae; phylum Streptophyta; class Magnoliopsida; order Poales; family Poaceae; genus Hsuehochloa; species Hsuehochloa calcarea. Next base: position 32,450,986 of record CM070600.1, read on the forward strand.
CAGCGGCGGCGAATTAAACACTAGTCTAACTTGGCCAAACTCGCTTGAGAGAACAGTGCCATACTTTGTGATACGGGCAGACTATGGGGTAATTCTAATGCACTCGATTCACCCAAACCACACACTATGATTCAGAAGACTAGGCTCATGCCTGACGATTCGAACAACAACACACCAACATATCAAAGCACATGACATTCTACCCGAGCAATCGACAATTAAGAACTCAACGCGAATAAGAGTTGACACCACACCATGCTACCCATAGCCATGATCACAAAGTCTACAAGAACTCAACAAATGTAGAAGAGTTGGCACCACACCATAATACCCATAACCATGGTGATAAAGCCTTTCAATACAATCACTCTAGTGAAGGACACGAACACATGTGGTGTAATTTCATTCAAAAAATCCAAGTCTTATTTTACATGAATGCACACCTCTATTTATAGGCTACAAAAGGGTCATTGTCAACTCACCATGAGTTGTATAAATTCTTTATAACTCAACATGGGTTTTAAAATTGAGCAAATTTCATTTTGCACCATGTAATCTTACAATGATTTCACTTTGCACCACCTCTTTTTACCATATGTTACACTTTGCACCAAGGTAAGATTTGGACTCCATCTTTGGTGCTCACCGACAATGAATAGTGGTGCGAGAGGCGGTGACGAGGCATGTGATGGAGAGAAGAGAGGTAGATAGAGCTAGAAAATGGATTGAAAGCGGAAAGAAGCCAGAGCATTGCCGGCGGCGCTTATAGCATGCCAGCAACGGCAAAACGGCTAGCTCTCTATTTTTGGGTTGATGCTACCTCGCCGGCCGTGCCCCGCTGCCGGCAAGCTCCCTGCATGCCTCTCATATTTCTCTCTCGCTGACAAGATGTTCTCCTGGTGCAAAGGGAAACAAAAAGTAAGAAGATGTGGTGCAAAGTGTAACACATGGTAAGAAGAGGTGGTGCAAAGTGAAACCATGATAAGATCTCAAGAAAGTGGTTGTAAAATTTAACTTTACTATACACGAGATGTTGATGACCTAAGCGGTGACATCAGCGTTAATGGTGACATATGCGATGACCTCATATGTTTACTACATGCTAGATGTCGATGATCTAAAAGTGACATCAACATTGATGATGATATATACGATAACCTTATATTTTTGTTGACAGAAACGATGACACCATATATTTAATAGCTAAGTCTGATTTATTGTTGAATACTACAAAATATCCTCATCACTTTGGCTTCCAACCAAAAGCACCCTCTGTTACATGTAAAAGTTAGGCAAAATTCATTATCCGTGGCAAGACATTTGATTCATTCCATAATTGTGGTGTGCCATTTTTTTTATCATACGTCCCACTTGTCATTGACCAGTTTTCTATCCAAATTTTGCCATGGAACTGTGGTTTGTCATATTTTTTGGCATAATTTTGCGGCCGTGTGTGGTAAGCAACTAAAGTGCATGTCTTTACTAGTAACAACATTAGTATCTTGTTTGGAGTTCTTGATGGCTAGGGCGAGAAAGAAAATAATGACAAAATTGTGAAAGTAAACAAGATTAGATGTATATCCACTAACCTAAACGAGATGGTATGAATGCGTCCATCCAGTGAACCATACATGCGAGGATAAGAAAAAAAAAATAGAGCAGTGCTTCCATACTTTTCACTCCCATAGGCATGGACAAATCCTAAAGCACCGACAAGGGGTAATTAGCCTCAATCCACCCTTGATTGATTCTTTAATATTTGTGCAATTCACTATTTAGGAGAACATAGAACTAAATTTTCTTAGCAGTTAATTTGCATGTTGGGAGGTGGTGTTTTTTTTTCAAGGTTTTGATACAGATTTTTTAGGGAGGTGAAAGGGAGAGGTGTTTTTTTTGGAAGGACCATGTACTATTACAATAGCCAACACCTATTTCATACTCTCTCTCTATATATATAGAGAGAGAGCCTTTTGGTACTCCGAACGCAGTTACTCCCTAATTATCTACCGTTGATTGACTCCGAAATACTATCGACCAGATCGAGTTTGTGGGTTAAAGCACCACCCGTGACTTCGAAATACTACCGACCAGATCGAGTTTGTGGGTTAAAGCACCACCCATACTAAACCAACTAACCAAGTATTCATTCAACTACTAGTAGGGTGCCTGTGCGTTACAACGGATCTTAAATAAATAATACCACAAGTGCTAAATTGTGTCCATGTTTAACCCAGTTATATTAAGACCGAATGGTATACCATTAGAAATTGAAAACAAGCAAGTATGCTCCCAATCTTTGTTTCTCAACCTACCTTTACTCTTTATCGCTCTTCGCTCTAGCCTGTCAAAAGGAGAAAAATATATCTCCACTTTTACTACTCAATCTTTTCTTTTCATTACGTGCACCATAGATAATTAACATCCATAAATTTATCGGTTTACAAAAAGATCTTCGATGATAATTTTGCTCAAATCTATACAAAAATCACTTAATGAAATCAAAGACTAATACCAGTGACACAAGCCATTTCTTTGATAAAATGCAGAACCAGATTTCATTGATAGAAGAGGGAATTCACAAGGTTTCAACCAGCTACAATTGAACAGAGCGAAAATTGATCAAATTGTTTATACTAAAGGACAAGGAATTGACTCAAAATCAACATTGTTACCTAATTATACCTTGGTAGCACTTGCATTCATTGAGCCCTAGCAAATATATACATATTGGCCCCACATCAATTTCAACTACAGTGACACAGCCCATCAGAGTGCGATTTGGAGCAGAGGTCCGCCCGTTCTGTCATCTAATAGAAACAAATCATCTTGGGAATTGACAAGAGGATATGAACTATATAAAGAAAGAAAGCAAGAAACAAACACTAATTTAACAAAAAAAATTAATTGAGATACTTTAGATAGCTACAACTCTTTTGTACCAGTATGTCCAAAAACCCCAATATGCATTGGACACCTAACAATATGCATTCATGTGTAGCTTCATTGCACATGTGAACCACAGAACAACCGTGGGGCTTATAGGAACAATAGGCATTTTTACCTCATATCTATGTAATGCATTTCAATGAACTAATTTGATTGTCATCACTCAACAATTGACATGGCATTGGAAAAGGCCAGCAAGGTAGCTATTACTAATCATATTGGCTAGCAAGCGCATGATAAATAACCTTGTACATTTCCAACTCAATCGCATTTTATTTCCTATGTTTTTAATTTTTAATAGATCAAGACCTAACCATGAAAACAAAACATGAAACATACCCATTCTAAAACTATCAGACTGGATTGCTACTTGTAATTTTTTTTTGTGGTGCATGGAAAAGTTCTTACAGATGTATACATTCCCCACAGCCCATAGGCATGCACCATTTAATGCATCATGAATTCATGATGAAAAAGAAACAATTAAGGTGGTGCAACCGCAATGATATACCTTCATTGCTTTCTGTCAATTTTCCTCCATGGTCTTCTACCTTCCAAATGGCAAACAATAACGTGTCATCTTTCTGCAAAGAACATAAGAGTAACAACTCATAAGCTATGATTCTCCACTTACATATGTTAACCCAAGATTATCATTGCTCCGGATAGCAATGGCGTCCTCGAGCTGCAAGATCTCAAACTATCGTTGTCACTCCCTCAAGCACGTCTGGAGTACTCACAGAGCGCACAAATCTGCAGAGAACTAACATACAAATGACTCAACCAGCAATGTCACAAGATATTGTAGAGATCCAGACTCCAAGCTCTCCATAGTTCCTCTTGTGAACCGTGGTGCGTCAACCCCTGAACTCGGTTTTAAGTATGATTTAGTACCCATTATTTCACAATCTGATCCTGAGTGGCTTTCAGGTGTGTCGGGAACGGGTTTAGCAAGCTAGAGGCTATCTTTTCCTTCTTGCCATTAGCTATCAAAACCAAATCAAACATGAAAATAGTAAAAGTACAACTCCCATCAGACATCTTGGATGGTGACTTGTCTGGTACTACTGCCATAGGCATTACCGAACAGTAAGCGACTTCCATGATTAAGAAAGAATCTGGAGCATCAATCTGTTCTGTGTCACATCTATGGAGCTAGAATTATCGGATCTAGTGCTACAACTAAACACATGTTATGTGAACCCAAGCCCAATAGAACAAAGCGTTTGCTACTCTAAAATTGCACCAAAGATTACAACTTCTTACATGTCCTGACATCCAGAACCCTAACTTAAGACAATGCAACCATAACAACTCCTCAAATGGAAAGCTTTCTTACCAAATTGCAAGACCAAGACACATGAACCGTTATAGAGACCAAACTTTTTTTTACCCCAAAAGCATCTGAGACACTGTTCTTGAACCATACCACAAACCAAAAAATACAAAGAACAAAAGGATTCTCCAAATCAGCGCGGCTTCTTGAGCAGATCTAGGATGCTCTCACCTGGTCCAGGTGGGGGTGAGGTGGAACACCGCCGAATCCAGCCGCACATCGAACTTCATTGCGAAAGAATTCCACACGCGCGACAGAATCATCACCCACGCAAAACGGCAACCAAACCGCAACAAAATCCAGGCATTTAGACGCCGATTTGCGACGCAGGACGCCACCAAATCTAAGAATGGGGGTACCTGGAGGAGGCATCAATGATGGTGCGGGGACGCGGTTGGGGAAGTTGTCGGCGAGGAGGCGGATGGGGGGCATGACGCATGTGACGTTCGTTCTTGGGGAACTGCTCGGTGGCGAGGGCAACGACGAGGCTGGACTTCCCGGTGCCGGGGTCGCTGATGGCGACAACCCGCACGCTTGGCTTGCCAGCTAGGTTGGTCTCGAGGAGAAGGGGTGGAAGAGATGAGACGAGAGAGGGAGGACTGGGGATGGGATTGAAGGGAGAGGGTGCTCGGGGAAGGGGGCGGCAATTTCCCCACTAAACTCCCCAAAAACAACTCTAAAGAACCAAAATTTCGAGTATAGAGAAATGGAAAAACACAGCAGTAAAGAAGAGAAGAGAAGGCGAGTGGGGACCTTCCAGAGGAGGGGTCGGATGCTGGCGCCGCCGTCCGGCACGCCGAGGGAAGCCATCCTCTGCAACTCCCCCATGTTCACCACCTTCTTCGACAGCTGCATCAACGCACACAAAGTCAAAGACGATAAAAAAATCCTACGGGAACGCAAGCACCAAAACCAAAACCAAAACTGTCACCCACCACGGACTTGAAGTTGGCGAGCAGGTGCGCCCGGAGGGCCACCCTAGAGTTGTCCTCATCCTCCTCCTCCCCACCTCCAGCCTGTTCGCGCTCGCGCCGACGACGGTCTGCACCTCAACCTCGATGAGCGCGGCCTGTTCGACGACGGTGCATACCTTAGACTCGCACTCGCCGTGGGCCTTGGTGGGGGCGAAGGATACCGCCCAGAGCTCGTGCACGCGCTCCGGCCACTGCTACTGCAGTGGCCCCATTCTCTAGGTTTTCTCTCCCTCTCCCTCCCCTTTCCCTCGTCACAACCACCACCCCCCGACTAGATCTGGGGCAGGCGTGCACCCGAGCGCGCGCGAGTGGGGAGTGGTGGGCGGCGTGGGTAGATCCGGCATGCGATGTGTTGGCACAGTGTCGGCTAGGTGGGGGCGTGGGTGGGGAGAGGGAAAGGAAGGGGGAGGAAGGAAGAGCAGCGACGATCGCTAGAGAGGAGAGGGAGGTGAGGGGGCGATAGTTGCGGGGGAGGGCGGAGAATGCGGGGAGCGGACGAGGCAATTAATGCGGCATAGGCAAGGGGGCGGTTGAGGGTCACGGGTGGGACGGGGGAGGGGACGGACATGCGCGTGAGTGGACGGGGGAGAGGGGACGTGGGAGGGGGACGATGAGACCGAGGTAGGTGGGTAGGTGGGTGGGCGAGGGAGCGGACGGGTGGGAGTGTGCGCAGGGTAAACTCCAAATTATATAGTAGTTAAGATAATTACATGATTTACGGCCGCCGGGTGTGTTATAAATCTGACGTGTTGACTAGTACATCTTGTTTTTCAAATTTGTACTCAACATGCATGACAACTACCACCTGGATTTGAGGCAAATGATGCATACATAGCATTAGTGTAACACCCTGGCTCAATACTAAGTACATATCACCAAACTACACTAGCTACCAATTTAAACATTAAATTACAATAAATTCCAGCAAGTATTCAAAGGATAAAACTCATCCACATGTCACAAGATAATCAATTAAGGCAGTACCAATCGACTAATGAAATCACCATCGAGTCTCAAGCATTTAACTAAGCAATAATTAAGTCCATGAATAAGAAGATATAAAGAAAATAACCAATGTCTCTAGATTTACGTGGAATCACTCTAAATAAATATTGAATGTGCATTTGATTTGCATGTGACGTCTGTGATCTATTCCCTCCCATGTATGTCGCCATCAACGATCACCTAAAATCAACAACAAAGCAAGAGTGAGTTTATGATTCGGTAAATACATAATAAAGCCATAAACAACAGTTATCAAGCATAATCAGTAATATCATCATCATCCATTTATTTAATGCCATACTCATTCTCAAATAAACAAATCATCTCCTACATAGGTAATTTGCATGATTAACTTCTCATGTATGTGATGCAGTATTATGCTCGTGCTCATATGCAACTCATCAGCTGATATCGGTATAATGGAGTTTTCACCGGTCGATGACACACTCTTCACCCATCTTCGTTAGGATAAGGTCCCTACATCTGTAGGACTTTACCTAGAGTACTTCAGACTAGTCATATAGCTTTCTCACCGACGTACAGCGCGGCCCCACCTGTCAGCGCACTTTAATTCAAAAATTAAAATGAAAAATGACACTATTCAGTGGACCCTGCTTGTCAGCGACCGAGGCTAGGTAAGCTCGGGTGAGAAAAGTATTAAATGCATTTATAAATTCTGAAATGATTTATTTTTGCACTGAAAAATTCTTTAACTTCAAAAATGCATAACTAATTCATTTTAACTCCAAATCCAGCGAAACCAATTTTGATAATTTTCATTTTAAGTGAACTTTATTTTGAAATAGGTTTCAAATATGTCTCTATAACATAAAAATATAGTTTTTTGAAATTTATCCCAAAACCGAATTATTTTTACAATATAAAATGTTATTAACTTTGAAAATTCGTAACTAATTCATATCAACTCTAAATGAGATGAACCAATTTTATTTTGGTCATAAATTTTTATTCCCTATCACCCCATGTGATACTTATCTCCGCCATTATTCTACAAATTTTTGTGAAAAATATAAATGTGGATGAATAGTAATTGAAATAAATTTTTCATCATTTTCCAAAGATCATATTTTTCAAACTGCTATAACTCTCACATACTAAATCAAAATAAAATAATTATTTCACATAAATTCATATAAAATCGTAATCTAGCTACTGTAGAAATTTCATACATTTCTGAGCAATTTTATTTTTTTTTGGCTTTTCTCAATGTTTATTCGATGTTGTTTTTATATAGATTCCGAAGTGCTCGACATACAATCCTACGCTACTGAGAGAGCAACTTGAAGACCAGCAAGGCAAGTATCATTTGAACTTTATTCTTGCATCATTTTGATCCCAGTTTTGCTAAGTTAGTGATTTGAAATGCAATGATATTGCTTGCATGTTATTTTGATATGTCTATATTATTGTGATGTGTAGTTAGTTATATCCTGCTCATGATGTTACCCTTGATTATTCCAGTACATATATTCTTTAGGATATATGGTTGTGATGATTTTCTATTTTGTTTGTTGAGTGCTTAGCCGTGCAAGTCTAGAGGGTGCGTTAGTGCGGTTGACGGGATTAACCCATCGATCATGGGAGACACCTGACACGTATCATTTATGATTTTTGGTCCAGATCTTTGTATCTGGTTATTTGATTCTAAACTTGTTATTTCAAATGGTTTTTGATCTGGACAAGAGGTTGTTAGTGAGGGTACCTTCGTGCACGAGATTGGGTATGTGGTAGACTTATCCGGGTCATTAAGGACCGAACTTTGGGCTATCATGCTAAGTAACTTTTGTACTTCCACAAGCTAGATTGGGGCCGGCTTAGTCAAGTAAGGGGTATGTTTTATTGGGTTGGACCACAGGTGGTGTGAGGACATAGAGACTGTGAAATCCTATGTTCCTTAGGAACCAAGTGTAATACATATTATGCGAGTGAGCACGGTTACTTATGTTGGAGGCCGCCCAACATACTAACTACCTTACACTGGCCCCTCCGACACAACTTGTGTACCTGCTTAGCATTTGCTATACGCATATGTACTAAGTGGGATTTCATCTCGCGTGGGTGATCTAATTCAGTAGGATCTTTTTGCTGAAAAATAATAATTCTTGAACTCCCCGGCCAACTCACCAAAGGCATTGTGTTTGGATTACGGGCTGGGTGAATCGTGTGGGTAAAGGTGTACACCCTTGTAGGGTTTAAAATCCATTCGAATAGCCGTGTCCACGGTTACGGATAGCACTTGGTATTAATTGACATCATTGTTAGTCTCTAATTAAAATTTACTTGGTTACAACTTGGTATCGGCATGAACGGGTGTTCATGCATTTTAGTCATCAAAGTGGGTTGCCACTTTGGTGTTGTTTTGATCTTTGTATGATTAAATTATACTTGTATTACTTTTGTCTTAAATCTATTTTTGAAATGTCAACTGTAAAAACTTGTATGTGTAGGATGAAAATTATTGCATTTTCTGTAAAACTAAGCCACTAATGTCATCCAATGAATATCCTCTAGCATAAATACTTTTTATTTTTGTAAGACTTGTGAGTACATTTGTACTTAACCCGTTGCTGCAAATTCTGGTGAAGACAATACTACGCTCGACGAGTTTGTTAGCGTTGATTTTGCCGACGCTAACGAGTAGTGCTTTTATCTAACTCCCAGTTGGTTTTAATGTGTTATGGGGCACACCATTGCTGGACATTTTGTTTATTTTGCTTACTTCCGCTGCTACTTAATGTTCTTATTTGAATTTGGTCGGTCGGCCCTGTTGTAATAGTTGTAGACTTGGACTACTTGTTGTATGCCACTATGTAATATCAATGTATGCCTTGTGTGACTTGTGATTGATGTTATTAAGGGTATAGACATGTTTATCGCTGATCTTGGGAGCCAACACGGACACATACCCGCTGTTTATGAATTCCCTTTTAATTTGTTTAAGTCCGGACTTGGACCGTTTGGAGAATCGGTCATCATTTCGTGCTGGCAGAGGAGCAGTATGTATGATCATCGGAGCTCTAGTTTCGGTCGGATCTTCTCACTTAGATGGAGTTAAGATGGAATTCATTTACTTGAGGCTCAGAGTTATTTCCATAAGACTGGGAAGGCCTCGGTCTTACGGAAATAACCCGGGGGTCCTCACACTCGGCGAGGGGAACATGATTGTGGGGTCGGGGAGGCATGGGGGTGACTTGAATGGTGGCGCCATGGAGGCCGGCGGCGAGGATGGAGAGCTCGTGTTGGCAGGGCTTCTCAATGACGAAGAAGAAGAAACGAGGTGGGGGATTTGAGGAGGGACTTTGGGAACGCGTCGTGGCGCAGGTGGCTTGGCAAAAGAGTGACCGGAGAGGGAGATCGACGATGAGGCAGCGCGGCCAGACCTGGGGAAGAACGGGGAAAGCGACGGCGGTGAGCTCTGAGGGTGAGAGTGGGGAAGAAATGGGGGTAGAGGATGGTGGAAGGGGTAGAGGGCGTGGAAGCCAACCTTAAATAGAGGGAGAAGGGGGAGCAGCATGGCATAGGGCGTGCAGGCGGTGTGCTCGGTGTGGCGGCGGGACAGGCAAAGCGCAGTGTAGTGGGATAGGCGGCAGTGTAGAGCTCACCATTGTGAGAGGCGGCGTGCAAGGCCGCACGAGGACCAAGTCCAGAGCACGATAGAGAAAAGGGAAGAGGAAGAAAGAAAAGGGGGAAAAGGAAAAAGAGAAAGGAAAAAAGAAAAGGGGGAAAATAAAAGGAAAATCTGAAAATAAATTTCAAAAAATTACATAAAATTCCATAAAAAAACCTAGGAACCTGAAAAGATTGAATAAAATAATTTTAAAATTTTCAATTGAAGCTTTAATTAATTCAGTAAAATTCAAATGTTTAATTTTAATATTTAAAGCTTCAAAAAGTCTCTGAAAATCAGGATGTTACACCTAGCCTACACGAGAACAGATACAATTAGAAAAATTATTGTGTGTTGCTCTTTTGTGTTTGCCATATCTGTTTACTTGGTTTACTATTGTTTGATATGTATAATGTGTCTATTTACTACATATATTATAATATTTTATTGTGGTGCATTGCATACCTTGAGATCCGACACCCTCTCCATCTTCCTGAGTCGGATGGAACAACGACGACGCTGGGACATTTGTAACATCCTAATTTTTTCTGTAGAAAAATTCACCAAAGTTTTATTTGCATTAAAATAAAGCTTAATATGGACTTTCAAAAGTAAAATAATTTAATATGATTAATTCCAACTTCAACTATTGTCAAAATTATTTTATTTGGATTATATGTGCTTGGATACATTTTCTCGGTTTTTCTAGAATTTTTTTGAGTTCATTTGCTATTTGAATTTTCTGTTAATTTTTAAAGTAGAAAAGCTATTATTAATCTCAGAAAATGCTTTTGGGCCGAAACTCATCCCTATTCCAGCCCGACCTAGTTCTGTGTGGCCCAAACTTCTGTTGCAGCCCGCATTCCCTCTCTCCTCCTGCGTGCGTCTGTGCTTGTCCCACATGCCAGTCACCGTCGCATCATGTGCGACGCGATTGTTTCTGAGCCGCAGAAGCTGACGTGTGGGCCCCATGAAAGCATTGTTCATCGTCCACCTCTAGGACTCCTCAGCCCGTGTCTAAGACACCGCCGCGTTGTGTCTCTCCCGTATTCTTCTGTTCATGCGGTTGCGACCGCGTCAAAATCTTCACGCGGTCTTCCTCCCTCGAAACCCTAGAGCCGCCTCTTGGATTGCGCCATCGTTCTGTCGAATCAAGCTCGAGAAGCCTTCGTCCGCCAAAGCTTTCTCCGCCTTCTTGCACTATCGCCGGTGAGCCACCGCCTTCCTGGTCTCCAGCATCGACATCACCGGGATGTGTTCCACCCGTTGCACGCACCATCTTCGTCGGAGGAGCCCCGCATCGCCTCATTGCTGTTCAACCGAGCTGCACTGCCACCCAATTTGTCGTCGCCGCTGCTATGGTCACTGTGAAGAATCTAGACCCGCCATTATGAGTTAATGGAGTATTTTGGTGATTAATGACAAATCTAATTGTGAGACTAACAATTCTATTATTGTATCTAGTGTGTAGTTTCATTTGGATATAAAGGTGAAATTCAACGAGATATGCAATCGACATCTTAATCTTATATATATTATTGCATTCCTCAGATCCAAAATATATGTTGAACTCTACCATAAGTTTAACTTGAATATGTGCATATGTCTTCATTACACATTTGTGTATGCACACATTTAGGGGGAGCTCATTCTATATTTTGTGGCTTCATTAGTATTGATCCATATTCTGTCTTCCACATATATTTTGAGATGTTTACACTGAAACATATCCGTTTGAGTATATAGAACTTGTGTAGTTCTTACATACTCATGTCGTGAGTATATGTAACTTGTGTAGTTCATATATACTCACGTTGTGTTACATTTATCTACATTCAATTTATGTATAATTGAAGTGGTTATAATTAATTACCAATAAGGTAAAGATTGATGTATCTTATCCCATCATTATGTGATAATGGTTTGCTGTGGTAACTAATGGTAATCACATTGTGGAACTAACATTTTTCATGAGTTGGATGAATAAGTTATGTTCCAGGGTGATGAGGACTTTGGATGTCATCATGTGTCAATAACATTAAAGTCAAGAGCTTGGAGTAAAGGATGCATCATGAGTTGATGTTTATCAAGAAGAGATGATCATGAGTTGATCGTCAAGACAAGAGAAGACTCATCATGTGTTGATGGAGGTCAAGCAAAGGATCATCATGTGTTGATGATTATCAAGTTAATGACCCGGACTTGAAGTGTTGATGTGCGTCATCAAGCTTCAAGAAGATGCAAGGCAAAGGTATGACTAGCTAGGGCTAAGGATGTGTTCCTAGTCTTTTACCGGTCTTGGAGTTTGGTTGGTAGACTGGATTGCTAGTATAGGATTGCCGTACTATTAAGAGGGGTCTTCACTAGTAGTTTGAGTTAGTCATGTGTTGATAGCTCATTGTGTTTGCTCTAGCTCATCTAGGCATGATGCTATTTATTTGCGAATGTGTTTTGCAAATAGTCGAGGCTCATGCGTAACCTTTGTAGTATGTGACTTAAGTTTGCAAATGTGTTTTGCAAATGGCGTAAGTCCATGTACCTTATTCCTTATGATGAGTATTCTAAAGGTTGGTAAATGTGTTTTGTAACCTACTGAGAATATCATCTTTGAAACCTTGTTGGAATTACACGCAAATGGGCGAATGTGTTTTGCCATTTGATGTGAAGCCAATGTGTTTGGCTCTGTGGTCTAGCGGTTAGATCGCCAGTGGTCACCGGTCGGACCGGTGGCATATCGGTCCGACCACTGTGCTATTGGCGGTCCGACCGATGTCCTTTGAATTGGATTCTCTGTGTGGTAGTTCCGCCGTTGTGAAAACGGAGCTACCGGTGTGCGAAATTCCGGGGTTCGTGTGGAACGTATTTTCCAGAGAAGCACCTTTTGGGGACTTAGCCATTTTTCCTCAGGCGGTCGGACCGGCCAACCTTGGCGGTCTGACTGATTTGGCGGGTAGTCAGACCGGCCATTAGTTGGCAGTCCGAACGGCCGAAGGCCCAACGGCTAGTTTTATAGCCGTTGGGGTATGGGCGGTCCGACCGGCCATTAGTTGGCGATCAGACCGGCTCTGCACTGTTTCGTAGGAATCTTTCCTCCAACGGCTAGTTTTTGGGTATGGGCTATAAATACCCACCTTAACTGGTTGGAGAAGGTTGCTGGTTGTTGCTGGTGCTATTGTGAACCTCTATTGAGCATCTTGAGCTAAGAGCAAGCCTCTCATTCTATTTTGTGCATGTGTTGCATTTAGTGAGATTTGAGAGCAAACCCTAAATGCATGTGTTGCCTTAGGTAGTGGATTGTGTATCCACTGAGCGTTGACACTTGATTAGTTCAAGTGAAAGTTGAGTCTTGTTACTCCTGGTGTTTGACGACACCTAGACGGCGTGTATGCGTCGTCACCGGTGACCTTCTCAAGAAGCTTGTGAGAAGGCCCGACGTGTTGTGAGTGGTTTGGTGCTCGCCATCTCCGGAGTGGAGGAAGAGCAACCTTAGTGGAGCGAGGTGTTGGTTCGTGTTGGAACCGGTCTAAGTGGTTGGACTTACCTCGGAGGTGTTGGCTTAATTAGTGGAGCCGGTCCAACGTGGTTGGGCTTACCTCAACGTGAATTAGGGGAGACCGGTAAGTCTCCGAACACCATGGTAAATTATAATCGTGTCATCTTGTTCTTACTTGTGCTTTACTTTGAGCAATTTGCATTCTTGCTTTAATTGCTTATATATCATTGTATGATTGCTCATATTGTTTTGTAGTCATATTGTTGGTGAACTTAGGTGAGCCTAGTTGATTTAGGTTTTAATTGTGCAAAACCAATTCGTTATTAACTTCCGCATTATATATTGGTTTTAGCCCGAAAGAATTTTTAAAACTGCCTATTCACCCCCCTCTAGTCGGCCACCTCGATCTTACAAGTGGTATCAGAGCTTGGTCTCTCATTGATTAGACTTAACCGTCTAGAGAGTAAAGGATGAAGACCAGAGATATAGTGCACCTAGGTGAAGCACCTATTTTTTATGGCACAAATTATGCTTATTGGAAAATCCGCATGATTTGTTATTGTGGATATCATGGGGATATACTCCAGATCTTAGGATGATGTGAAAATTGGCAATGGCGTTAACGGTTTGTCGTTTCACGAGTTTTCGATAAAAAAACAGATTCGTCGGGGCGAACCGGCCCGACGGCCGGCGGCTTGGCGGTCGATCGATTCATGGCGATACGATTAACCCATAGGGCGATCGGACCGCAAGTTATCAGAAGTGATATTTTGAGCTGGGCCAGAAATAGAGGGTGCAGGCAAGAGAGGGAGTCTATTGCACTTGGTCTCATGATTTTTGGAGTCTTTAGTCAAAAGTTATTCGTGATATAAAATTCCAGTAGGGTCTGGGATTTCAGGGGCCAAATTTTGGCTAAGTCCCATCCGTGATCGGCCAACCGCCAACCGGTGGTGGTCGACCGCCCGAAAGCTGAAGCTGCCGACCGACCACGAGGAGCGGTCGACCGCTTGTCACTTGATCGTTGCCCGTTGTGGCGGCGATGTTCGGTTGTTAGGTCAAAGTCATGAGTTTCAATGCATATGTGTTGCATGATGCATGTTTTGACTAACGTGGGTCAAGTTGTGAAGAACTTGTACCCGGATTCTATTTGCTTGTCTATTGTTGTGCAGGTTGCTTGGTGCTCAACGACGGTCAACGACGAGGATGATCGGGACTAGGCTTGGAGAGCTGAGGTCCAGAACGATTGACAATGCCGGGTGAGGTCAATGAACTCAAGTATGGTGCAAAATGGACAAAGAGGACCGAACAGACAGTTCGGTGCGACTGGTTTGATCAAGCGGCGCGGGAGTCAGTGCAAGTGCCATGGTGGTTTCGGTGGGAGCCGGATGGGAGAGACTTGCCAACATGGAAAGAGCCATTGATCAACCTACACGTGGCAGAGCAGGGGAAGTGCATCACGCAGATGGACTCGGTCTTCGGAGCAGGACCGAGAAGGGGTATTTTGGTAATCTTACCAAATACCACCTTGGTGACCTTTTGCCAACCCGCGGCGCAAGACGACGCAAAGAGAAGCGGTTTAGGTCAAGAGGTGTTGAAGACGGCGCTTTAAAATACGTGCGTGTGTGACCCGTTTGTGTTGGGCCTTAACGGGAGCCCATTTAAGTTAATCTTCTAGAAGGTCTAAGCCTCCATTATAAATATAGGAGGGAGGTGGCTGCACCCCCTCAACCATTTCATTATTGTTGAAACCCTAGTTTTGCTTAGGGAGAGGATTAGTGGAGGTTAGGGTTCTAGAGAGTTTTGATTTGATTTCGTACTCTTGGATTGAGCTTTGTCCTCCATTGATGTTGTGGCTGTAAACCAAAACCCTATCAAATCAATACAAGGAAAGTTTGCTCAAAGATGTGTCTCTTTGCCTTCCTTCTCTCTATTTGGTGATTTTTGGTCTTTCCTTGATTCGTGAGTATTTCATTGATTTCTTCACGTGATCTAGCTTGCTGTGACATGTGGGAACACATCTAGGATCATCTTGATCATCAATCACCCACGAGCAAGTTTTTGGATCTAGTTTTCGTTTTGACTCGGTTTTGAACCATCCTCCTCTCAAACGGAAAAAGGTCGTAACTTTTCCAAGAATCTTCACGATCTTCAATTGGAATAGGTTCCTGACATCCTAGAGAAGGTGTGTTCCAAGTTTCATCAAGTTTGGTGTTGTAGATCAAAAGTTACATCTATTTACAACTTTATTTTTCAGGCTATTTTTACTGTTCATCAGACTGGAGGTCAGACCGCCCAAGGTGACCGATCCGACCGCCATTAACACAGAGGTCAGACCACCCAACACTTAGAATTTTAGCCCATGTTGATTTTAGTTGTTTTGCTTCGGGGTTTAGATTGGATTCAATACTAGTCTTCCGCTGTACTGGTATATTGATCTTCATAGCTTCCATAGCTATTAGAGTGAAATTTGTATTGAATCTGATCTTGGTTGAAAAAGTGAGCGTGCTCCTAGTCACCCCCCTCTAGTCGTCTTTTCGGTCCAACAATTATTTTAAGGCCATGGGCCTAAATATATGGCGGATTGTAGATGCGAGCTTTTCTCCTCCAAATGATCCTCTTGCTCCAACCATTGAGGAAGAGAAATGCCCACATATCGATGCTCAAGCTACTAACGTTTTATTTAGTACTTTGAGTATAGAAATATTTGATGCCATATGCAATCTCAAGAGCGCTCAAGAAATATGGACATATATTCAAGTTCATTATGAATTGTCCACATCTACTAGTGACGATTGCACACAAGAGTGGACGTCGGTAGAGAATGCTCAACTTCTAGCTCCGACAATGATGAGCCCACAAGCCCCTCCACATCAACTCCATCTACATCGCCTCATTGCTTCATGGCTCAAGGTAATGAAGAGGTAAACGATGATGAGCCCTCTTATGATGAGTTGATGGAAATGTTAGAAGACTTAAATGAATATCTTGGCAAGGAGAAGTCAAAATTCAAAGTCTTGAAGAAAGAATTTATTTCGCTCAATGATTCTTATGAAGAGCCAAAAGAAGCTCATGAGACTCTCCTTCTCAAGGATCTCAATAAGTCCAAGGTGGATATAGGCATTACATGCAAATTATTAGATGATATGCTATGCATAGCTCCTACTCATGCATTTCATCTAAGGTTAGCATATCCACCTCATGTGAGGATTTAAGTGACATGCCTTGTTGCTCAAAATTAGATGCTCCTATTTCCTCGATATCTTGTGATACTAACATTGTAGAGGAAAACAAAGAGCTCAAGGCCCAAGTCATAAAACCGAAAAATGACTTGACAAGAAGCTATAAAGGGAAGGCCACTCTTGATGAAATATTGAGCAAGCAAAAACGCTTGCAAGATAAGAGTGGAATTGGCTTCACTCCCAAGAAAAGAGAGAATAGCAAGACAAGGCACAACGCAAGACACACGAAGAATATCAAGTGCTATGGATGCAATAGAAAGGGCCACTTTGCCTCGGTGTGCCCAAATTAAGTGGATGACAAGTCACGATCATCAAGAAAGAGGCAAACAGGCAAGGAGCAAGTAAAGAAGGCAAAAGATGAATATAAATATCGAACTTGCTACAATTACCGGGAAAAGGGATATCTTAGTAAGGATTGTCCCAAAGGTATCTCTCCTAAGCCATTTATTTATAATGATCATTATTTGCTTAGGAAAGATAAAAATGGCAATGTGTTTACTAGAATAGTTAGTTCACCAAAGTTTATTACTAGGGCCATTTGGGTGCCAAAATCTATTGTGACTAACATTCGTAGACCTAACCAAGTATTGGGTACCAAATTGCGTTTAAATGCTTAATAGGTACTTGGAGAGGCATTGAAGGCTTGGCTTATTCATATAAAGGTGGATTCCATCATATATCAAAATTGGAGCCAAGCTTGAGGATGATCACTTCATATCAAGAACCAATGCTCTCTCGGTAACGAGTATTTACATTGAAGCATCTAGCCCCTTATGCCTTGTGTAGGTTGCATTTCATGAAAATCTTATTAAAAAGGGTGTTCTTACTCTTGTTCATAATGTTCATTATTAAATATCTTGAGCAAGTTGGGAGTGGCACATTAAAGGGGGGTGTTAAATCATAACCATGTATATCACATCCCTATGTGTGCCTAAATAAATTAAGTATTAGTATTGTTTTTCAAAAATGAGCCTTTTAGCCAAAAGTTAAAAATTTCATAACTATCTGTAATTCTTTGAAAAACTAGTTGCAAAACGTATACAAAAGTTTTTCAAAGTTTTTACAGAGGTTTTAGCTCTAGAAAAACCTACTTTGAGAAAAATGAGTTTCTAGCCAAAAATCAACATTATAGTATCTTGTTTTTGACATAAACTAGATTTTTACATAAAATCTATTCTAAAAAGAATTTGAAAATCTTGTTAAAAGGAAAATTCTACAGTTAGTTATTTCTAAACATTTTTGGTATTCAAAAGATTTACAAAAGACCAACCTAGCAAAAGTTTATTGATTTCGAAATTCATCCAAAATCCTACTTTGACCAAAATGATCACTTTCTAGCACTTATGTGAGTTTTGCCATATGAACCAAAATTATTCACATGAATATGTTCATAATTGTATTTATGACTCATACATGCAATTTGATACTTTAGAATTCTTCCTTTGCTCATTTTGCATGTTTTGAAAAAATTCATGAAAATACGATTTCATTTACAAAAACCAAAAGCTTAATTTGTAAAACTATTTGAGATTTGGATTTTTAAGGGCTATATAAGTTGGAAATACTCCAAATATGTTTGCTTGATTGATTGTGTGAAAATTTGGAGCTAATACAACAAAATTCTCTTTTCTCTCTCTCTTAGTGATCAAATCGTCTGCACCGGGTTTGATCGAATCTGGCCGAGGACGGCCACCCTCGACGGTCCGATCACAACCTACGATCCGATCGCCGTTGGTCCAGCAGTCGACGATCGTTTTGCGTGAAGTGTTTTATAACCCTTCACCCAAGAACCTTATCTCTCATTCTTCTCTCCACTGCCCGAGTCTCCTCTCCTCTTCTCTCACTCAGGCCGCCACTTCCTTCTCCAGCCCAGATCTCCCTCCTCGGCCGGCCATTTGGTGTTCCAAGGTATCTATTTGTTCTCCTCCATCCCCTCTTCCATTCCCTCCGATTACTTTGTGTTTTGGATGTGAATGCTCACCTACATTTGGAACCCTAGGTGTGGGAGGTTCTTTCAAAACTGGCTCTTGGCACTCTAATCTCTCAAGGACTCTTCTCTCTTGATTCTCCTCTCCATCCAAGCTGGTAAGCCTTCAATATCTACTTGCAATTTACTCTCATTGCAATTTGCCCCAATTTCTAGGGTTTGTTGTAAAATCCTAGTATCCCATTCAATTTTGTGGCAAATAGTTGATCTGCAAGTAGTTTGGGAATAGACAAATGGATATACATTGTGCCATTGCATGATCTTTGCAAATTAGTGAAAATTCCAAAATTTCAGTCTTCTGCTCCTGTCACCAGCGGTCTGACCGGTGGCATAATGGAAGTCATACCGGCCTTTGTGGCTGTCCGACCGACCATAGCCAGCGGTCCGACCGCCAGTGACCAGAGAGGACGACAAAATGGCACTATGATATATTTGTGAGTTTTATCCCTCAAAATTCCTTGCTAATCCTGACGATCTTTTTCTCAGGGACAATGCCGCTTAAGAAAACCGTCAAATGCTTAAGTGTCCCTCCTTCTGCATTATATATTGGTTTTAGCCCGAAAGAATTTTTAAAACCGCCTATTCACCCCCCTCTAGTCGGCCACCTCGATCTTACACACTGCAGGTGAGGTTTGATTGCGTCACAGAGATCCTCGTCGCATGCCCTACCTAGTGCACTGCTTCGCCATCGCCGGATAGCTAACAGTCGCCAGAACCGTGTTCGTCAGAGCTTCGTCGATGTTTAGCTAACGTGTCACTGCTACCTCAGTGTCCATCTCAGCCCCTGTGCCCTGTGTTGCCCATGTGTTGCTGAGTCATCGCCGAGTCAACGCACTCGTGGCACTCCCACCTCTAAACCAGATCTAAACCCTCGGTGGACTTGGTCCATGGTGAACCGAGTCTCTGATGTGTGGGTCCCACATGTCATAAGGATTTTCAATTTCCTTTTTCTTTTTCTTGTCGGTTGAAATTTCATTGATGATGTCAGCTGATGCAATAATTGGTTTTTCCTTAAGAAAAACAATTCCAGTAAATCCATAAATTATGATTTTCATAATTATATGTGATTTCAATCTTTCAAAAGCCATAACTTCTTCATCCAAACTCCGTTTGAGTCCATTGAAATTTCTAAATTAGTATAAATTGGATCTCTATTTATCTGATATTTTTATTTAATTTTTGGAGTTTGTTTTCTATCTATTTTGTATTTATTTAGTTTATTTTCTTTGTTTGCGAGTAGACGTTGATTCTTCTGGGAATTTTGAGCAAGGATAAGTACATCAAGATCAAGACCAGTACCAAGATCTATTCCTAGGCAAGCCATAGTCCTTTGATCATATTGAACCTATAGTTTCAAAAGTATATTATTTTATACAACTACATGCTATCTTTATACAAATTATTTTGGGATTAGCTATCACCTATTGTCATTATGCCTCCTTTGATTATTTGAATGCGATGGATCATTTATCACCCTAGCATGGATAATTTTAGTTGGACATATTTGTATCATCAACATGGGTAGCGCACAAATACTTAGTAAAGCTAAGTTACGATGGGTTCATTATTACATGTGTCATAATGATTAATCTTGACTTAATGATATATGGAATCGTGGTGGTTAACCACTCTTGTTAAAATTTATGTACCATGACAGGGTATGTTATTGGTCTTAGTTAAACAAAATGGTTTCACTCAGCCGAGTGAATGGTAGATTGAGGGTGTGCTTTTCTTTTCTCCTTTTATTTATTATTTATTTATTTCTTTTTCTTCTTTCCTCTTCCTGGGTTCTCCCCAGGTCCACCTGCAACTTTGCTTCTTCCTCCCTTCCTCTGCACTCTCACCCGACCGCACCTACCACAACGCAATGCCAAACCACCACCCCATGCATGCACGCCACGCCGCTCCGCGTGTTGAAGCGATGGCGCCACGCCGCGCCTCACCTGTGCGCACCCGTCACGCGCGTCGCCTTTGCCCATGCCGCAGTCACCTCCCGCTCTCCCGTGCTGCATTAACACCATCCCCACCTCGCTTCCATCGCCTCCCTATACTTATGTCATGCCTGGGCCTTCCCTTCTCCTCATCTCTTGTGGCCTCCCTCCAACTTCCCTAGTTCCCCACTGAGCACCTTAAACACAAAGAGCTTCAAGCCCTCTATTCACACGACCGCGTCTAGCCGCCGCGCCGCCCACACCTCCCCTTGCCATTCCGGCCGCCTGATAATCTTCGTCCATGGCCAAGTGCGTCAGCATGCGTTCTAGGTCATGTGGATCCTTTTCCCCTATTGATTTCTCCATCCATCCACAAGAACTCGCGGCGACTTCATCTTCTTCACTTCTGGCCGAAGCCGCCACCACGGCCGATAGTCCTCACATGATAAGCCCCCAGTCGATTCCTCTCGGGCAGAGCAACTCTCTCCCCTCCCCTTTCCTCCCCCACCTCTCACTTCCTCTCTGTCTCCCCGTAGTGCTGCCGCCACGAGAACCTTGCCGCACCACCGGTGGCCCATGTTGCCAGAGCGCCTCAGCCTCCCTCTGCCCACATGACCCACACCGGTGAGTTCCCCTTAGCACCCTCATGCTCATGCGCACCCTCTCCTTTGCCCTCTCCCTCTCCAGCGCTGCCGCGCCATTTCCCCTCAACAGTCGGCCGCCACCTGGTCACCACAATGCTGCCCAACTGGCGACACCACCCTCGTTGGGACCGCCCTCCCCAGCCATTCTGTTTTGCCCATTTATGGCCACTGTTGTTAACCCTCCTGCCGGCGCCGCCCAAGCTCTGCCACCCTCCTCTGTTCCTTTGCATTGTGTAGCTCCCAGACTTCTCTGTGCTAATGACAGTGCCCCCTGTGTTGCCCTGTGTCTTTCGCTGCCCCTTCCTCTCTATTCTCTCTGTGCGACTGAAGTAGGGCCCACCTATAAGGGTTAAGCTGGTTGATAGGGTTGTCGGGATGATTAACTGATAGTGGAGTCCACTTGTAAGTCTCTAGTTAGTAGTTATTGTGTCATGATAAAACAATAGCCAGTAAGTCAATTTCCTTGTGTGCTTAAGGTTCAATTAGAAGGTAATTAAGGTAATTAAGGGATAATTGAAAGTAGTAAGCCGTTGTCCTTATAGTGTAAGGGCAATCACAATCAGGAAGGATTTTTGGTAAATCAATTAGTGATAGATGGTTAAATTAAATGGGCCATTGGCAGTTGATCAAAAGAGCAAAACTAATTAGGAGTTGTTAATTAGATTGTTAGTTTGGTAATTAGTTAGTGACAATCCAAACTAGCAGTAGCTTCTTAATTATGTAGTTAGGAAAGGAATTCAGGTAGCTAAGTTAACTAGGATTGGTTGGCATACCATCAACACATACGAGTCCATCGTTAAACTACTAGTGTTAATAATTAGTTAAACACTGCGACGTCAATTAAGTATACATCAGCTAGCTAAACAACTCAAATGCAATTAGGGCCCACTTAGTTGGGAAGTTTGACCCGAAGCCTATTAGTACTACAAAATAACCATGAGGGGTCACTGTGTTACTAGACGACATCCCTAAGATCCCTTAGCTAAAATGTAGTAGTAATCATTGTCGACTAAAGCTATTTAGTACATCATTAACATTTAAATCTAAATAAAGACTTTAAGTACAGGTGATGCTAAACTGTAAGGTTGAACCTTGATAAGACGTGATCATATAAAAGGTGTCTAGGCGACCACTTAACCCCGGGCTATTAGCTATTTTCTAGTAAAGGTTAGTTTACTAAACAAAGATCGATATATACTAGGGCAATAATATGACAATTACACTTCATCTATAACTAAGTCTTAAGGGCAAATAGAAACTAAACTGCTAGTCCAAGCCATGTGAGACCTTCCATTGGATAAATAATAATAAAATAAACTAGGTTAATTAATCACTAAGCAAGAAATCGGTAGATGAAAGCACGTATGTCGTGCCTAGGGTATAGATAATGGTTGGGGAATAGTGGCACTAGACAGTCACGAAGGTTAGCGGTAGCTATGTCATGGCCTCCTACTAGTTAATCCAAACAGAAGCTGATAAAGTAAATCACTGAATAATAAGTAGTGGATGGAAACACATAGGCTTTACCTAGGACACTAGTAGTTGCCTACTTAACTAGAAATAGTAATTAGCATATATCAGAGCTAAGGATCAGTCTAATGTGATAAGTTTACTTTAGTGTGTGTCAAGCCACGCAAATAATAAAGCTAGCTAAAGTCCTCCGCCGCGATGAACCCAAACGTATAGACACCACTGAGGGTGTAAGGCTTATAAATAGCCAATGCCTGGAAATTCCAGCTAAGGCTCATGGAACTTCCTTGATAAATATAAAGTAATAAAAGAAGTTGTTAAGTGAACAAGGACCCATGTATCGGTGAAACTTATGTCTGCCCAAAGCGAATCCTCGCACCTACAAATAGGTCTCGCTTGACCATCATGGAACTTCCTCGGTAAATAGGAAGTAATAACGAAAAGAATCATTAGAGTAGCTAGGTGTCATGTATGGATAGCGGTGGTATGTCCCCAGGTGGATGATAGTACTTCCACCATCAGTCAACATCGTTTAAACCCTAGCTATCATCCACTGTTATCTGTTCTAGTAGTCGGACAATTCGTGATCCGAAGGTGGATCAGAGATTTTGGCCTAACTGGGTAATCGCTCCCATCTAAGTAACCAATGAGGAATATTCCTATGAATATTCTCTCCATTTCGTTGGAATCCTGACTCCTTGCACCGGTGGACTTCTCGAGAGCTTGATCCTTCTTGCCCTCACTCCGGATCAAAAGGTTACAAAACCCTAAGCCTGACTATCAAGCAAAGACCCCAACACTAGACCAAACGAGTAGAGTTTGGGTTTATCTACTTTGGTCTAAAGTACTCCCTTCATTCCAAATATACTTGGATATACTTCATTCCGTCTAAAATATTTGCTTCATCAACTTCCTTGATTTACTTCGTCTGAAGTATTTCCTTTGTCAACTCCACTAGGTATGATTAATTTCATCTGGAGTACTTCGTCTTTCAATTTGTTGTTAGATGTGTTTGTTTTCATTTGAAGTGTCTTCATTTGGTTTAACTGTCTTTGGATTTATTGGATTTCATTTTATTGCTTTCAGTCATTCTTGGATTCGATCGTATTCCACATAGTTAGATGCTGAAGCCATGACAGGAACAACAATCTCAACAAGGACAAGGCCGAGGCAAAGATTACCAAAACCTTGAGCAACAAGATTATCATAATATTGAGCAAGGCAATTAACAGAATATTGAACAAGGCGATTATCAGAACATTGAGCAAGGCGAGTCAATACTTTCATCGTATTGCGCCTACCTTTTGCTATTATATTGTCTTAAAATTATGAAATTGCTTTGCTATGATTTATACAATTATATTGGTTTAGCTCATAGTTAATGCCATAATGATAATTGTGTATAAATTCCAATCCTTGAACTTGGACATTATCCTTGTCACCCTAGAATTAATGGTTTAATACTAGTTAATAAGTTTGTATCTAAGTGTAGGACCGTAAAGGCGACTAGGGGGGGGTGAATAGGCGCTTTCTCAACTTTCTCGCCTTAATCAAATTCAACACGAACTTTACTCCTTAAGCTATGAAAGCTAAGAAGATCAGTAAGCGCACAATGGAAGCCTTGTGCTGAATTCGATAACCCCGTCAACCACAAGACACAAATGTGGAGAATTGATCTCACTAGTCGATCAGGGCAGGCGGTCGGGCCGGTATGAGATCGGCGGTCGGACCGACGGTCAACCAGCGGTCGGACCGGCTACTAACTGGCGGTCGGACCGTCGGATATCGGTTCGACCCGCCGCTACTGGGCGGTCTGAAAAGCAGGCGGTCGGACCGCCGTTGTAAAACCGGTCAGACCGATTTAGTCCAGTACTGAAATGCCAAGCCCAAATGCAAAACGAAATTTGATCCAACTTTTGATTCAACCAATGAAACTTGACCAAATTTCGAGCACACCTCCCTAAGGATATTAGAAACCTATTTCTAGCGACGATCCTTCAGATCCACTTCGTAGAATCGATCTCTCAAGGTTTTACCAAAGAGGTGCACAAACCCTAGAAATATAAAAATCTTTGATTCAAGACTTGCTTGTGGGGGTTGATGGTCTAGATGATTCTAGGAGTATTCCCACACATCAAAGCAAGAGAAAATAGGTCAAGAGACCAAGCTTAACCACTTGAATCAAGGAAGCACCAAATTCATCCAAAAGAGAGAAGAACACAAAGGGAGATAAATGATCTCTCAAGCAAGCATCACAAGATTGATTGATCTCACAAGATGCTTACAAAGCCACTCCAACAAGGAGGACACACACAATCTCTCCAAACGCTTCTCCTCTCCTCTCCTCCAAACCCTAGAAAAAGATGAAGAGGGCTAAATGAGTGCTTAGGGGGTTTTTCCTCTCCCCCCTTTCTATTTATAGGAGAGGCCTAGGGTTTCACATTTGGGAACCATACACACATAGGACCCACACACATACAACTGTTGAAGCAATCGCCTGCTTCACCACGTGTAGGTTGATCAGCGGCCCTCATCACGTCGCCAAGTCTCTCCTGTCCGAATCCCATCGGAACCTCCCAGAGACTCACACCGACTTCCGCACTACCTGATCCAACTAGCTGCACCGAACTACCCGTTCGATCCATCTTGCCCATTCTGCACCATGCTTGAGTCACACGACCTCACCCGGCATCCATGATCGTTCTGGACCTCAGCTCTCCAAGTGTAGTCCCGATCCACCTTACCGTTGACGTCGTTGACCTGCAAGCCACCTGCACAGCAATAGACAAACAAATCATTTTCGGGAACAAGTTCTTCACAACTTGACCCACGTTAGTTCCACAATGCAACATGCAACAATAAAGCATTGAAGTTCATACAATAAACACAATCAATACACAACAATGCCAAGAAGGCTCACCTTCAAGTGATCGGTGGTCTGACCGCCCCACTCCACCGGTCCGACCGATTTCAGGCCGGTCGGACCAATTCCATAACGGCGGTCGGACCGCCCGAAAAGACTTAGCCAAAATTCCATCGTGAAAATCCGAAACCTTCTGGAATTTTTAACTCAATAGAACTTTTGACTGGGAGCTCCAAAAATGATGCGACCACATCTAGGAGACTCCCCTCACTTGCCTACACAGCCTATTTTTGGATCAGCTCCAAAAGCCACCTTTAGGCAATACCGGTCGGACCAGCCACCAGAGCCGGTCGGACCTCTCCACGGGCGGTCTGATCGCCCCTCATCGCTGGTAAGACCGCCTGTGGCCTGACAGACTGAGGCAAACCCCGAAAACGCGAGATTTTTTAAACCAACAAAGCCATTGCCAATTGAATCATCATCCTGAGATCGTGCACATATCCTCACGATATCCACAATCTCCCCCTTGATGAACACATTGGCAATTTCCCAGAAAATGTGGTTTTTCAGATTGAAAAGTAAAAAAATTCGCCGTTTTCGCATAAATGCACAACTTGGTCCATAAGCAAGAAAAAGCCTAGGAAACGACCAAGCTGGCTTCAGAATAGTATATGCAAGTGAGATAAGGCAATGAAAGCACAAAAGGATTCAATATCCAGAAAGTAGCTAAAAGTCTCACTTAGGTCCATATGAAAGACAAATATTCCATTTGACCTTTGATCATTGTGAGTCTTCTTCAATTGCAAATATAATCAGAAAAAAGCAATAAAACCCAGAGACTCAACTCACTATGATCACAAATTTTCAAAAGGTTCATCTTTTTTATTTTATGAAGTTCTTTTATATGAAACCTTATGTATGAAACCAAAAGCTCCAAAACAGCATTTTCTTCAATCCTTCTCCCCCTTTGACAATGAATTCATCAAGATGCATGGGAAAAGAAAGAGCATGAAGAAATAACTTTATTTTTGAAATTTAATAAAAGGAGCCATGACCATTTTCCATGTAGACAGTACAAGAATTATACCAAGCCATATAAAGAGTAGAAGCTATATTCAATCATGGCAAAACATGTACATGCAAAGCTAAGACCAAAATAGCAGTAATCTGAGATTAAAAGAATTAAAACCATGAAAGGTTGCTCAATATCATAGATTCACTAAAAGCAACCAAAAATGAGTCAAGCCATGTCTATAAGTAAAAAGAGACTCAACACTGGAACTGAGGCATTTTGAGCATTACGAGTTCAATAAAAGCAAAATCCAAGCACTTAGCATTTTGAGCATTTTCCTAAAAGGATTTTTTCATTGTGTTAGATCTCAAGCCTTTCCGCGACCATCTCAAACGAAAAGCTTAAAAGAGTGGTCTAGGTCATCCAAAACTCCCCCTGAGTTCATGCCTAGTGCAATGGCAAGCCGTCTCATGAGAAAGGATTGGTGAGATCAGTTTTTTCGCACAGAAAATCTCATTCTTCATTTGCTTGACTTAAGAGATTAAAAAGCTCATTTTCATCTCAAAATAAGTTCAAGACTCAAATTAACCTATAAGACATGGCATGTATCATAAGAGGATCACTAGAGCAAAACTAGTCACAAGATCCAAGAAGACATGATTTGATTCAATTCGCTCACAGATACAAAGCTAGCAAGGCAAAAGCTAAGCTAAAACACGAAGAGCCATAAAAGAAGTCTAGCTGACTATCACTTGACATGACAAGGTATAGAGTATGAAAACAAGCCATACACGGATAATAATCAAAGCTCCACAAGTTTTAGTATACAATGCAAGATATTTGAAATAAAAATGCATTATGATACAATGAATGCAAAACGAGCAAATTCCCTCAAAACATCCATGCCTCAGTACTGGGATTTGAGATAAAAGATCTAGGAGTCCAGTACTGAGATGCACGATGCCTGGGAATAGCAAAAGAAGTAGCAGAAAAATGATCAGGAACAAAATCATAAGAATGCCTACGAGCACCACCTGGACCTCTCCAAAACGATCTACCAAAAGACCGATACTCCCCCTGTCTAGGTGCTACCCGTGGTTTCTCCTCACGATATCCTAAACCAAGATGCTGCCTGGACCCACCAAAAGAGTCAACAAAGTTCTCTACAAACCTAGGCCTATATGTGGTACGATGAATAGGCTGCCTGGCTCTAGAGACTACAGTTGGTGAAAAGACTCCGCTGATGGATCTCAAAGTGCTCATCCTCTCTTTTCTCTCAATCTTTGCTCTCTGGAAGCAAAACTCAACAGTGTGGCCCTCTTTCTTGCAGAGGGTGCAATGGTACTTGGCCTTTTGAGGGTTCCATACTGGTAAAACAGAAGCACCTTTCTTGCTAGAAAGAGTTTGAGTAGAACCTACAGATTTAAAAGCAACCTTCGAAGTCTTAGGAGGTTCTTGCTCAAACAAACTACTTTTCACAACTCTAGCAATCTTTGGTGGGTGATTCTTGGAAAGCTCTAGGGACTTAAAACCTAGGCCACTGTTTTTCACACTCACCTTGGATTGGTCTAGAATCAAGTTGAGTTTCTTTTTCCCACTTGAAAACTTCTCAAGAGTCATTTTGAGGTAATCATTCTCTTTTGCCAAAACTCCACAATTAGAGCAATTTTTAGAATTGATTGCCTCAACATGTTTGCTCTTAAGAAGGGCCACTTCCACTTTGAAGGCCTCACAAGACACACAATAGGACTCCCCAATCCTATTTAACTGCTCCTTAAATTTGACTCTAAAGGCCTCTTGTATTTTACCAACAACAGTTTCAACTTCAGCATGCAACATACAAGAGGAAGAATCAATGACTTTCTTGGAAGCAGTAAGAGATATGGATTTTTCAATTTTAGCTTTCTCTTCAAGAGTCTTGTTTAAAGCTTCAATCTCAATTGTAAGCTTAGGACAATTTTCACAAGATGCAGCTCTAGAGTAAACAACCATTTCGGTCATCTCTTGCATTTTAATCCTATTGTTCTTACAATGAGAGCAAGTGTGACTAGCATCAAATTTTTGCAATTCTTTTAAAGCGCTATCCAGTTTTAATTCTAGTAAAGCACAATTTGAGCAAGTTAACGGAATAGCGTCTAAAGCAGTCACATCAAGCGAAATGGCATCCATGCAAACAGAACTAGACTTGAGAGATTCTAGTTCAGAAAGAGTATTTTTCAATTGTTTTTCAACAGAGGAATGAGCATTATTTAAGCTTGACAATTCATTAAGCAAGCTAGATCATGAATTACAGAAATCATCAGGATTAATGGATTTGAGCCTAACAACTTCTAGGTTCAAATTATCAATCATAGTATCCTGTTTCTTAATCAATTTAGCTTGCTTATGCATTCTTTGTTCAGAAAGTACCAAAGCCCTTTTTATGTCAGGAAGTGAAGGGCATACCTCATCGGGATCACTAAAAGGATCCTCGTTGTTGGAGAAGTCGCTGTCGTGGCTGTTCTTAGCCATGAAACACATGCCTGTGAAATCACGAGCCTTCTTCTTGCCACGGGAGTCACTCTTGTCGTCCTCCACCTCCGAGTCCACATCGCTCATGCTCACATCCTCTAGAGCTTCAAGGACCCGGCTGACAAACTTGTGATAGTTTGTCTTCTTGGGTTTAGCATCCCTCGCTTGAGGATGCCTTTGTGACTCCTTCTCCTCCTTGCCCTTCAGCTTGGGGCACCTAGAGCGAATGTGGTTTGGCTCACCACATTCGAAATATGTGACAGGTCCACCTCTCCTCCTACTCCTCACATTGTTCTAAGCTCTCGTGAATTTTGTGGATAGGAGGGCTAAATCATCTTCAGGTAGTCTCTGAAGTTGCTCATCGCTCAAAGAATGCAAAGCGGACAAAGAAAAACCAGATGAGCTAACATCAAAAGAATCAGAATATCTACCCTTAGATTGGTCGACCACCAAAGCCATCGACTCTGTCGTGGGGAGACGCGAGATAAAATCAATCTCGTGCGTCTTCAACCTCGAGTAAAGCTTATCCATGGTAAGCTCACTCATGACAGTGTTGTCATTGATGGCAGTGATCTTCATCCCCCAGACCTTCACATCAAGTGCACCCAAAAGCTGGCGTGCATTTTCAGACTCAGTGAAAATAAGATCAACAGCGCGGAGATCATGAAGAATCTTGGAAAATCTTCTCCACAGCTCATCTAAAGATTCACCAGGCCTTTGCTCGATCTTAGAGTATGCTTTCTTCAGCTGGTTCTGTCTCACTTCCTTGATCGCGATGGACCACTCGTGATAATCACAAAGAGTCCACGGATCTCATGAAGCGAACCGCAAATGAGCGACACGCTCAAACTCCGATCGACTAAGGCCTTGGATCAAAAAATTTGAGCCTGTTTGTTGTTCTCCACATCCAGGTGATCAAATTGTCATCGGTTGCACGACATAAGGGTTTTCACCTTAAGCCAAATTCGTGCCCTTGAGCCTCGATGAAGGCACGCATTCGGGCCTTCAATATGCAAAATCAACTCCATCAAAACATGTTGCTGATTGAATATCATCGATCGCCATGGCTCCAAAGACCGGTTAAGATCTATGAGAAGAGCTAACCGGCTCTGATACCACTTGTAGGACCGTAAAGGCGACTAGGGGGGTGAATAGGCGCTTTCTCAACTTTCTCGCCTTAATCAAATTCAACACGAACTTTACTCCTTTAGCTATGAAAGCTAAGAAGATCAGTAAGTGCACAATGGAAGCCTTGTGCTGAATTTGATAACCCCGTCAACCACAAGACACAAATGTGGAGAATTGATCTCACTAGTCTGATCTGGGCACTGGCGGTCAGACCAGCTGTAGACTGGCGGTCGGACCGATGGTCAACCAGCGGTCGGACCGGCTACTAACTGGCGGTCAGACCGTTGGATATCGGTTCGACCGCCGCTCTCGGGCGATGCAGCGAGCGGTCGGACCGCGTTGTAAACCAGTCGGACCGATTTAGTCGATCTTGAAATGCCAAGCCCAAATCCAAAACGAAATTTGATCCAACTTTTGATTCAACCAATGAAACTTGACCAAATTTCGAGCACACCTCCCTAAGGATATTAGAAACCTATTTCTAGCGACGATCCTTCAGATCCACTTCGTAGAATTGATTTCTCAAGGTTTTACCAAAGAGGTGCACAAACCCTAGAAATATAAAAATCTTTGATTCAAGACTTGCTTGTGGGGGTTGATGGTCTAGATGATTCTAGGAGTATTCCCACACATCAAAGCAAGAGAAAATAGGTCAAGAGACCAAGCTTAACCACTTGAATCAAGGAAGCACCAAATTCATCTAAAAGAGAGAAGAACACAAAGGGAGATAAATGATCTCTCAAGCAAGCATCACAAGATTGATTGATCTCACAAGATGCTTACAAAGCCACTCCAACAAGGAGGACACACACAATCTCTCCAAACGCTTCTCCTCTCCTCTCCTCCAAACCCTAGAAAAAGATGAAGAGGGCTAAATGAGTGCTTAGGGGGTTTTTCCTCTCCCCCCTTTCTATTTATAGGAGAGGCCTAGGGTTTCACATTTGGGAACCTTACACACATGGGACCCACACACATACAACTGTTGAAGCAATCGCCTGCTTCACCACGTGTAGGTTGATCAGCGGCTCTCATCACGTCGCCAAGTCTCTCCTGTCCGAATCCCATCGGAACCTCCCAGAGACTCGCACCGACTTTCGCACCACCTGATCCAACCAGTTGCATCGAACTACTCGTTCGATCCATCTTGCCCATTCTGCACCATGCTTGAGTCACACGACCTCACGGCATCCATGATCGTTACGGACCTCGGCTCTCCAGCGTAGTCGATCCACCTTACCGCTTGACGTCGTTGACTGCAAGCCACCTGCACAGCAATAGACAAACAAATCGTTTTCGGGAACAAGTTCTTCACAACTTGACCCACGTTAGTTCCACAATGCAACATGCAACAATAAAGCATTGAAGTTCATACAATAAACACAATCAATACACAACAATGCCAAGATGGCTCACCTTCAAGTGATCGGCGGTCTGACCGCCCTACTCCACCGGTCCGACCGATTTGGGCGGTCGGCCAGATTCCATAACGGCGGTCGGACGCTGAAAGACAAGCCAAAATTCCATCGTGAAAATCCGAAACCTTCGGAATTTTCAACTCAATAGAACTTTTGACCGGAGCTCCAAAATGATGCGACCACATCCAGGAGACTCCCCTCACTTGCCTACACAACCTATTTTTGGATCAGCTCCAAAAGCCACCTTTAGGCAATACCGGTCGGACCGGCCACGAGAGCCAGTCGGACCTCTCCACGGGCGGTCTGACCGCCCCACATCGCCGGTCAGACCGCCTGTGGCCTGACAGACTGAGGCAAACCCCAAAAACGTGAGATTTTGTAAACCAACAAAGCCATTGCCAATTGACTCATCATCCTGAGATCGTGCATATATCCTCACGATATCCACACTAAGTGTCATGCTTAGCTTTGCTTAGATACATTGTCATGTAGGTATTAAATTGCCCGACATCATTCAACCATTTGAAAATGAAATTGGGTAGTCCAGCTTGGCTAATATGTTGTACTAAAAAAGTATTTCTAAAACAAAAAGAAAACCTGAAAAATAGATTTCGACTTGGGCGACTGGAAAGAGTGAACGGTGCTGGGTGCATGACAGAGTGGGTATATGAAATTACCACCAAAGTCAATAAAGGACTAAGTTCTTGTGATGACCTTATGCGGATCCACCTTGAGATGAGATTAAATCTGTAAGTTGCACGATCTTTCACGGTGGAAAATTCCGAACAAATATGCAGAGCATGAATTACAAGTGTAATTCGTACTAGGATAGATAAATCTCACACCCGCGCATACCACAGTAGACGAACGAGAGAAGAGGTCAAACAAGATCAGAGAGAAGAGATCAAACAAGATCAGCACACAAATTCAATCAATAAGATTAAATCTGAGTAGCAATCAGAGATATCCTAAATGGAAAACTCTCAAGAACTCGCACGCACACGATAACAGGAGTACACCCTCGTGGTGACACGCCAGATAACTCAACTCATAATTTCTCAACTCTAAACTCCTAACTCACATGGCCGAAGGCCTTTGGCTTTTATAGCCAGAATACACACACCACACCCTCTAGGCCAACCGGCCGACTCAAACTCATGCATGCACCCACTAGAGTCCAACATGAACACGTTGGACTCTATCTCTAATAACAATCCTGGTACGATATCTTGGATTGGTGGGGTCAAACTGCAGGTGGACCCCAGCCTAAATCACATAGAGAAAGGAAATCACGTGGAGTAAAAATAGGGGCAATCAAATATTTGCATGCAGACAGATTGGAGGCGTGGGAGACAAAATAGGATCCCTCTCTCTCCTCTTGATTTCTTGGAATTTTTGTTGGTGCCGTAGCCTTGGGATTTTTTGTTTGTTAGAAACGGCTGGCTTTAATCCTGGTAATACATGCTGATTTACTGGACCCCATCCAAGTTCTTGTAAAGTCAGATATTCATGTGGATGTGGCATGGAACGATCTGGCCCTGCACTTTTTGTATACACCATGGAAATCATGTAGAGGTATATATGCTTCCTCTCCAGATTGAAAAAATATCACGCTATTATTTTCTAGTGGTGGCGCTCTGCCATAGAAACAGAAAGTCTATCTGATTCCCTTCCTTCCTAGGTTGAGACTAAAACTGATGTGGATTTCCGGGTCTCCATGTGTTGCACTTGCACTTGAATCATGCAATGCATGCACGTGTACCTTCTCTTCTTTCTTCTCAGAAAATTATAAAATTAATTCATGTGTAACAATTTGTACATAAGAATTAAGTTCAATAGTAGGGTTAGTACTCGTAGCCGCATCATGACCTCTCATGTAAAAATAGTGCAACACCGAAGTATAGGCCGCACAGCAAAACCGAAGTAGTTTTCATTTTTTGTAATCCAATCTATTTCCAATAAATTTTGTTTGTAAATGGCAGTTGACGAGGATTAAAACCTCTATTTATTATTTAATAGATAAAGGACCATATGTCTTCGTGGTCGTAACCCCTAAAGCTAACGACCTCACTGGTCGTGAGGATTCCAGATGTTACACAATGTCTAACCTGGTCGGAGAAGGTTCCCAACCTTGTTTCCGATCAGTCAAAAGCTCACAAAGCCTTTGAACTGGTATCTGAATCTAGCGCCAGATATATCCTCTACCGTGTGAAGAATGGAACATGTGCTGTATATTCCATACCACGCGACGATACGTAACTCTAAGACACAAGAATACAGTCAAATGGTTCACTGACATATAATCGTCAAAGATTGACACATTGTCAGCGGCGCCTCTCTCAGACAGACCACAGCTGCTTCTCAAACAGGCGTCTCTCCCAGAGACAACTGCCAACGCTTCATCAACTACATAAGTAGGAATGCGAACTGAAGTGGAGAAGGCCGGAACAGTGAAGATAGATTGGGAAACACTTTCAGAAGAGCATTGTATTCCCGAATTAGTCTTCGGTCTAGGTTACAGATACCCATTGTAATAGCCAATTTATAGCAATAAAGAGCAGTCTCATTACTTTCCAGGAGATACATGCCACTTTCCTCTTTTTCTTTATATATTCATAAGATCGGCGATTTGATCGTCGACAGCTGGCGCCGTCTGTGGGGAAGAAGGTGCAAATCTTCTGAAGGAATTCTTTGCTCACCAAATCCTCACTCATCCTTCTGTTCATGAGATCATAGCAGGCACTTGGGACGAGGAGAATTGGTTCGATCTGGACGACTACTCCAACCTCGACATGGATGCCTGCATCCAGACCATCCAGGATAATTGGATGTCGTCATCTTCATCCTCTGCCGATTCGCATGTCGCTAATGACACCGAAGTCGAACAGATGGATGAGAATGCGCCACTGCAACAATTGGCGCTTCCCGAGGGACAGGCCACTCTGATCAGTTCGGAGCGTCCAAGAATCTCTCCAAGCCCGGTCCTTCCGACCGGCAAAAAAGGTGATGAAACTTCAGCCCTACAATCCAAGAGTTAATACACTCTTGACGCCATCATGGCTGACAGGTATTCGCCAACGGCTTCTGGAAATTCCAAGAGCCAACTGACATCTGGTAACGGTGTCGATGAAACCCTCACCGGCCATAGGTCGAGTGGGGATGATAAAGCTCAGCATACGATCGGCAGTTCGTCGTATCAGGCTGAGTCCGCCAAGGAGGCCACAAGAGGTGCTCATCTCCGACCGGTCTCCGTCGTGGAAATGTCTGGTAGAAGCACTGGGAAGCTCTCTACTGAGTACAGTGGAAGCTCTTCGGAGGATCGATGCTGGAAACACGAGGTCAATGCGATCGAAATCTCGATCGCAATGCCTGTCTGATCCTGCACCATTGCCTCACCACCACATACTGATGGAGATGGTGTGGGCAATCAAGCACCAGCTACCAGAGGCAACAGAACTGATGGACGTCCATCAATTAATTCGCCTGGTTCAGCCCCACCAAGGATGATAGGTCAAGTGCGGTCAGGCACGAGGTTAAGAGAAGGTTCGGATCTGCGAACGCCAACAACCTCGATGAATCCTCCATTTCGCTTCAGTTGCTCATCCATAGAGTAACGGAGCAGTTGAGCGTGCCAATGGTATCATAATGCAGGGGGTCAAACGTCGAGTATTCGACCAGTTAATAAAACAGTCAGGAGCTTGGGTTCAAGAACTTCCTTACATTTTGGGTCGTTTCATTCTCGACGACCGATCATGCGACCGGTGAAACACCATTCTTTTTAGTCTATGGGGTCGAAGCCATGCTTTCTCCAGAATTAAAAATTGGTTCTGCTTGCACTGATTGTTTTGATGAAAACGATCAGGAAGAAAGACGACACGACGACGTCAATTTCCTTGAGGAACGACGAATCCAAGCCTTACTGCGTTCAACAATCTATCAACAAGCCATGCGAAGGTACCACAGTCGTAAGGTGCAACCTCACAGCCTAGTTGTAGGTGATTTGGTTCTCAGAAAAATTCAGAGCCAAGCAAATCGCAATAAACTTTCTCCCAAGTGGGAAGGTCCTTACACTGTGATCGAAGTCACCCGACCAAGTTCGGTACGATTAGCTATGTCAGACGGTAGGGTTGTCTAATTCTTGGAATATTGACCAACTGCATAAGTTTTTCGTTTAATTTTCATTTCATTTCCATTCAGTTTAATAAATAATAAATTAGTTCAAAAAGCAAGTGATGTTATTTATATGACAGCCTAGCTCTGGTCGACTGCGGTTCATATGCTTAAGTCTAAGGAGATTATATTTTTTATTTTCAAAATTCTGTTCTACTCTTGTTTGGCTACTGGCCGGAACACGGAAAACCTCCTAGTCGAAGTCTCTCCTTTTTCGCATGTGGCTCCGCCCACTGGACGGAGCTTCATAGCGACGGTCCTTTTCTTACAATCCTCGCTACCAGTTGGACTAGAGCATGAACACGTATTGCGAAATACAATCTATTTCTATATTTCTTAGCAAGTTCATGACCAGCGCTTGCACTGCATAGAAATAAAACCACTTCTCGTTTATTATATATATCTTTGCATATAATTTCCTCTTGTCAAGAAAAAATATTTTTTCTTTCGACCATATATTGTCTTAGTATGTACTTTGATTACAAAAAACAGATTTACAACTAGTCGAAACCTAACACTGGTTCCGACCAAAAAGGTTTCCTAGTATAATCACGGTCAGTTTTTTCAACAATCAGTACATACTTTCAAATCAATGGTTGAGACTTAAGTTCATATTCTTGGCCTACTGCTTTTATAGTAAAGTTCTTCTACTATAAAACAGTCGGGGGATAGGTAATATATGACAAGTCGACCGGATAAACAAAAACTCTTTTTTTCATTGATAAGAGAAAGGTAAGTTTTTACACATTTTTTGCATACTCTCTCTCTCTCTCTTTTGCAGGATTTTTTACTACTAGAGATTGCCCTCTATTAGTCACTGCTGGATGGAGATCCGACCTCCATTTCTTCTACAACCTTGTCTCCAAGAGGTTTAACTTCCTTGAGAAACTTGATCGCCTCCTTAGGAAAGCAGTTAAAATCTTCTTCAATAGCTTGAAGATTGGTAGAGGGGTCGGACGCCTTCAGTTTTGCCAAAGTAAGACTAACTCCACTAGCAATAGATTCCTTTACGGACTGGGCATAATTCTCTCTTGTAGTTTTGAGCAAGGCCTTAAGGTCCTCCAAAAGATGGCCAAGGTAATTTACCTTTTCCATTGGATTACTTAAGGAAGGAAACGTTGATCCTGATCCCATATCGAAGATCATTTTGTTGAGGGCAGTAATCTTTAAGTCAACATTAAGCATGATTGCTACCCCCTTGTCCTACTCAAATTCCAAAGCTTTCTTTACTTTGGTTAAAACTTGATTTTGTTCTGTATAAGCAAAACAAATATTAGACTAAAAAGGATCAAAAGAGATATTAAGTCAAGTTTACGACTAAATTACCTTCGGGCTTCTTCTTGGAATTTTCCAAGATTTCTTTATTTCTAGTCGTCAGTTTTTCGATCGACCGATTTTTAGCTTGATTTTCTTCTTCAAGCTTCAGTCTTCTAGCTTTTTCAGCCTTAACTTCTTTTCTTTTCTCCAAATCTATCAAATATAATAAGGGAGAATAATTAAGAGAGAAAAATGGAGACATAAGGAAGAAAGAATTAAGCAAAAACAATGTTTACTTTCTAATTCGGAGTGTTTCTTCTCCAGGATCTTTATTCTCTCAGTCAGGCCTCCGATCGCAGCGAAGTTTTCAACCATATGCTACATAAATAGCATTTCTTTCTCAAGTTTTTTTAATAAACTTCAAAGAGAAACATGAGAGTAGTTGAGGACACTTACTTAAATTGCCACATCATTATAATCGGCAAAAATCTTATCAGGATTCGCCTTTGCAAGGCGATCTGATACTCTCCTCCAAGCATCATCAAGCTCCTTATCCTCGATAAATCGAGGAGAGAAAGGGAACTTGTTAGTCTGGGAGGAGTTCCTTTTCAGAAGTTGGAATCTGCTGTGGATCTGTAGAGATGCGTACCTCCACTGATGGAGTAACAATCACCACAGGATTCAAACCAGATTCCAGCACTGAAGCAGGCTCAGGGGCTTCCCTAACCACTTCCTCCTCGGGATTTCTTGCGTGAGGAAAGCCCTGGTCGGAGGTGCCCTCGATCACCGATCTCTTTGGAATAACTCGATCGAGCATTGGAACTCCAGCAGTCTGCAAAGGAAAGGAAGTTCAGAGTTCAAGTTCGCCAAGAATATAAAAGGTATGCATTCATATGATAATTTAATTTACAACATACCCGGTTATCTTTTTGATCTTGACTCTGAAGCGCGCTGGCTTTTCTTTTCTTTTCAACCAATTTTTTCAGTCTTGAACTGGTAGGGTTGGTTGTACCCTCTACATCCTTCAATGAACGATCAGATGTAATACTTTCTACCAACTAGTCGAGAGTAGAATCCCTGATCGTTGGATTGGAAGATGTAGGTTCATTGGTCACCAAAGCAGTTGCTTCAACGGCCCTTGGCAAATCTTGAGCAACTGTATGGGACTCAATGACTACCGCTTGATTCAACAAACAAAGTTAGTTGGGTGATGAACATATCTTTTCATCTAAGCAAAATGTATTTCCTTCGTTTACCTACCTCTACACGATCGCTAGTGATCGCAAGGTTGGTCGGTTCGTCAATTGGATCACAGGTCTCCGTGGCCTCATCAATTCTTAGACCAACCGACTACATATCAAAGAGGATTTTAGGTAAACACCGATCGGAAAAGATTGTGAAGGTGAAAAATAATTATCATGCTTACCCGAAGTCTTTCAGCCATCTCTTCAGCAGTAGTAACTGCTAAGATCAAAGAAAAACTAGCCTTCTCATTAGGCTCTCCAGCACATATCATTTTGATCCGGCTTCTGATTTCATCAGACGACAAAGCTGTAACAAAAAGAGAGGTCTTAGGGTTATAAGAGCATTTGACCAGAAAGATATACTAGTCGGATTCTTACTGGAACTTACCTTCCCTAGAATCCTTGGTCGTATCGTCACGACCAATATACCAGAGCATCGAATGAGCTCTGGCCTTCAAAGGACTGATTCTTCGCATGGAGAAGTCCCTCACCACGTGCCAGGATGTCAAACCCCTGACACCCAGGAGATGGATGGCTTCAACCCATCTCCCAATTTTCCCCTCCTTCGAGAAGGAACGCCATTGCGGGATCTCGATAGCCTTTTTACCGCTATAATAAAGGTCATCGCCTTGTGTGATCTTCATGTAAAACCAACTCTTCTTCCATGACGACCACGAAGACTTGGAGTACATGGGAATGTACTCATCAGCCTTCCCGTCATGGAGACGCAAGGTACACTCTCCGAGTGTACCGATCGTCTTCTTCGCATTCACCAATCTGTAGTAGTACCTAAAGAGATCCAGAGTTGCTGGAATTCTCAGGTACGCTTCGCAGAGGTAGACGAAGATGCCGAGGTTGGCTATGGCGTTGGGGGCCAGATTGATCAGTTATACTCCATAATACTCCAAAACTTAGGAAAGAAATGAGTGAACTGGAAGTCTGAAGCCGCATTCGATATATGCGAGAAATACCAGAATTTCTCCATCCTCACCGCTTGGAGAATGTTCCCCAAATGCTGATCTCCGTAAGATAAGATTTATGTCGGGTAGTAACCCAACCTTTTTCAAACCTTCAAGTTTCTTCTCACTCAGATCGGAGATCGACCAGTTGGTGATAAGATCCGACATAGTGATTTCTTTCGGGTGAAGAATTCAAAGGTGATCGGAGATGGTTTCTTAGAAGATGAAGAGGAATGTAAAAGGCGTAGAAACCCTAACACCCAGTGCTAAGGGGCCTTTTATAGCCACAACACTGTAACCGCTCCGGGAAAAATCCAATGGACAAAAATCCCTTTTAACCAGCGGACAAAGAGTTCTTTCAACTTCCAAAGGCAATTTCTCAACTTTAAAAATGAATACAGACCACCTCGAATACCACAACATTTAATAAGGGGTATGCCCGATACGATTGCATCGGGAGTAAGCGTCTATACGACCAATTCATTTAAAGTTCGGGGGCTAGCTGACGAGGATTAAAACCTCTATTTATTATTTAATAGATAAATGACCATATGTCTTCGTGGTCGTAACCCCTAAAGCTAACGACCTTACTGGTCGTGAGGATTCTAGAGGTTACACAATGTCTAACCTGGTCGGAGAAGGTTCCCAACCTTGTTTTCGATCAGTCAAAAGCTCACAAAGCTTTTGAACTGGTATCTGAATCTAGCACCAGATATATCCTCTACCGTGTGAAGAATGGAACATGTGCTATATATTCCATACCACGCGACGATACGTAACTCTAAGACACAGGAATACGGTCAAATGGCTCACTGACATATAACCGTACAACAGTTGACACATTGTCAACTGACTCCTCTCTCCGACCAGACGCGCTGCTTCTCAAACAGTTATCTCTCCCAGAGACAACTGCCAATACTTCATCAACTACATAAGGAGGACTGCGAACTGAAGTGGAGAAGGCCGGAACAGTGAAGATAGATTGGGAAACACTTTCAGAAGAGCATTGTATTCCCGAATTAGTCTTCGGTCTAGGTTACAGACACCCATTGTAATAGCCAATTCATAGCAATAAAGAGCAGTCTCATTACTTTCCATGAGATACGTGCCACTTTCCTCTTTTTCTTCATATATTCATAAGATCGGCGATTTGATCGTCGACAGCAGTAAAGAGTTTGTTTTTTACAGTAGAAGTTACATTTTTCCCTAATGATCTTTTTGTGTAGCAAACAGTAAAGACACGGTTTTGGTATATATCAGTAATATCCTGTTCAAACAGCCATAAAACGTACCACCATTGCAGTAACTAACAAAAAAACGCAAGCGGGTTTACAGTAGTAACACGACATGCCTCTCAAAATAATTTTAGGCGTCATTTATAGTAAAGCGATCACCGAATCTACATTATCATTCATTGGATTAGTAACACGATGTGCTTTTTTCTCAATAAAACCAGCATACCGAATATTACGTCCCCATCTTTATCGCGACAAGTGGCCTTGATCATTTCTTTGTCAAATTTTACCGCCATTTGCATGTTGGGAGGTTTTTACTGTTGATTTAGAATGACACCGAGTCATTTTTACTACTGTTTTGTTGTGCACACGGGGGTTTTACTACCGATCTGAAGCAGCAGGTGAGCGCTCCACGCGTAGTGTGGGGGGAGCGTCATGTGACGTAATCGCATTTGTTTTACTATCGGCCTCGAGCGAGATCATGGGCAAACGAGCTTTTTTACCGCTGTTTTGATGCACCTACGAGGGTTTTATTGCCGATCTTGAGCGGGTGGTGCGTCATCTTTGGCGTGCCACAGCGTAGCACGAGGATCGTGGAGTCGTGCACACAAGGCGTGTGCACTGATGTATACACACACACACCACTTAAATCGTATGATGACACCTCTTTATCAATTTGAGTATACTCCAATTATGATTATAAGATACCCTAGAGTGAGTTCCATGAAAAATTGTAATAAAGTCAACTTTTTATAGCACAATTTGTGCATATACTTGTTTTATATATGAAAAATTATATATAACAATAATAAAGGGATCCAATGAAATTTTTTCAAACAAGTCACATTGGAGTATCTAGTAATTGGTATTTAAGTATACTAAAAGTAATAAATAAGTATAATATATTCGTTTAAGTGGTACATTGGAAGTGAGAGTACATACGGAAATGATGTTGCATACTAGTGAACTGTAACATCCCAATTTTCAAGGCTTCTTAAAAAATTTGGAAAAAAAACCATTTGATTTTATTGCTAAATCTTAACTAGGAATTATAAAGAACAAAAATAATTTAATATGAATTAATCAAACTTAAATTAATTAAAATTTGGTTTAATTGGTTTTTCTGGTATTCAAAGTCAAAAAAATTTATTTTAAGTCTTTTCTTGAATTTTTTGGAATTTAAAAAGGGTTTTTTTTCCTTTCTCATGAAAATTAAAAGTAATTTATTTGGAAAATTAAAAGACAACTTAAAGTTGTAAATAATTTTATTAAGTTCAAAATAACTCAAGGAATTTCTATGCATTTTTCTAGAATTTTTGAACTTTATTTACTATTTTCTAAAAAGCCTTTTGATTTATTGTATTTTCTGTAATTCAAAAATCTTTTAAAAAAAAACCCTCTTTGCTGTTTTGGGCCGAATCTCCCCGGCCTGTTCCTATTGCGCTCACCAGCTCAGCTCAGCGGCATAGCTCGCCTGCACCAGCCCACTCCCCGTCCTTCTCCCTCTCTCTCTGCCGCCGAGCCCCACCGGTCAGTCTCACTTTCCCCGCGCGCGCTGTTCTTCTTCCCCGGGGCTTCGCCTAAGCCTCGTCTTCTCTCGTGCCATCGCCACCCCATTTCTCTGCCTTGAATCCCATCGCCTGGTTTCCCACGCCAACCCGTCCCGTCGCCGCCCCGCTTCTCCACCTCGGAATCCCGCCTCCCGTCCCCCGTTTTTCGTCGACACTGCCTGGCGTGCGAAGAGCCGCCACCGATCTCCTCGCCCAGGCACCCTTCTCCACTATAAATTGGAGCCCTAGGCGCCCATCTCTCCCCTATTTCTTTTCCCCCCACTCCTCTCCCCATATCTCACCCTCTCCTCGTCGTGCTTCAAGGTTTCATGCCACTGGCCGCCGCTTGCTCCACCGTCGTTTCTGCCGCTGGCAAAGGATCTTCGTCGACTTCGTCTTCACCATCGGCTTCGCTAGGTCGTGTTCTACACAGTGCTCACCCTTATTTTCTCATAAGCCCGCTGGAGCCCGTGTGCTGCCTTCGATCGCCGCCACCGCCGCTCCTCGCCGCCGGCCGTCCCTTCACGCGTTGCCCCCAAAACCCGAAGCTGCGGGTTTGCCTCGTCTTGCTCTCGCCGCCGGCCAGAACCCCCGTTCGCCGACGACCATTGGGCCCCATACGCCGCTGGCTCGGTGCCGATGTGGTCGCCACCTTAGTGCTAGCTCGGTGCCGCATCCTTCCTCTCGCTGGCGTGGCAGCCAGGTCAACGCTTGTGTAGTGCCCAGCGACTGCGTGCGCAAGCGCACTGTTCCATGCGCCTGGTGCACAGTGGATTGGCGCCCACCCGTGGACCTAGTCCATACAGGACATGGGGCCCACCTGTCAGTGACTCAGCCTTTTTCCTTTGAAAAATAATTTAGTCGAAAATCTTTTTCCTCTACTGACGTTAGCCCACACAATAAAATGACTTTCCTTTACAAAAATTATTCCAAAAATCCAAAAATCCTGATTTTCATCATTTTATGTGTTTTTCAAACTTCCGAGAGCCTGGTCTCCTTCGTTCGAGCTCCGATTTGAGTGATTAAAATTTTTATATTTATATAAATTTAGTACCTTTCATTTGGTTCTAGTGTAGTAATTTTTGGATTTTATTTGGAATTATTTTATTTATTTGGCTCTTTTCGCACGTATATATTTTGACATTTTGAAAGAATTCTTGGACCCATCGACCGAAGCATCTCAA
The DNA here is from genome assembly GCA_036346395.1 of Hsuehochloa calcarea. Taxonomy (NCBI): domain Eukaryota; kingdom Viridiplantae; phylum Streptophyta; class Magnoliopsida; order Poales; family Poaceae; genus Hsuehochloa; species Hsuehochloa calcarea. Next base: position 32,494,167 of record CM070600.1, read on the forward strand.
CTCTTCAACGAAGGCAAGTCATAGACCTTTGATCATGTCATACCCATTTTATAAAATTATATTATTTTATATCAACAAGTATAGCTAGTTTTATAATAACTGCTGTCGGGAATAGTTAAATATCCAATTATCATTATGCCACCATGGATAATTGCTATTATATGTCCCCTTGAATGACATAAATACTTGGACACCATAGGATTGGGTAATCTTAGTTGGACAATATTGTAATACCAACAGGGGTGCTTATTATGCTTAGCCATGCTTTAGCTATTTTATGGGATTCATGATCACATGCTTAAATGTTTAAACTTGACTTAATGAAAGATGGAATTGTTGCGCGGCCATTGTTGTTAAAATATGTTGTGCCATGGCAATGGTTGCTTTTTGGTCAGGTTGAACCAAAAATTATTTATACTCGGGTGAGTGATCATGTAGTAAAGGGGTGCAGGAAGCACTTTGGGATGTGGTGTCTCGCTTAAGTAGTCAGTAAGGACTTAACTTTGTGCGTCATTGATTTGGGTCATAACGTACAACAACAAGTCCATTTATGGGGTGGACCTGGCCAACTAATTAGCAATATTTTGTTTCGGTTCTGTTCTGGTTGATGAGTGACGCAAGAGGGGACCAGGAATATGAATCCTTAGCGAGTAGAACTGAGTCAAAACGGAGCTTTGTAAAGGCCTTGTGATAATCTCTTAGTCGCACACCTCGGAAGTTTTTGAACGGACAGTATAAGATGATTATCCCTTGTAGGTCAAGCTATACAACCTCTGCAGAGTATTAAAAACTATTCAAATAACCGTGTCCCCGGTTATGGATAATTCCTGGTGATTTCACATGAGGGGTAGATTTTCATAAAAATATTGAAATGGTTTGTTTGGAATGGTTGGGGAAGTGAACAATTCACTAGTTGTTTCAAAGAATATGATTAATTATGTATTAATCTTTTGAATCATACTTTACAATCTACTTATTGTATTTAATGTCAATACTGCTTTCTATAAATTAAACATAAATCTATCCTTGTTCAAGCCTTGTATGAATAGTATTTGCATACATTTCCCTACGACTTGCTAAGTACTTTATGTACTCACGGCTATACGTCATTTGTTGACCAATCCCTGCAGAAGAACTAAGGAATACAGAGTTCTACGAGCAAGATTGCATGTGGGCATGTCGAATGGCCTCCACGAGGCATTTTTATTTCCGCTGCAAGTTTATATTTTGTTGTTAAGCACTGCGTCGCAAACCTCTGTAAGACTTGACCATAAAGTCCTTTTGCTACTAAGTCATATTACTTTGTCTGCTTCATTAGTTTCTTTGTTGTATGGATATGATAACATCGATGTTGCAACTGTGTGAGCTAGCTACTGATCTGAGACTAGTTCAGAATACACAGAGGACTCAGGGTTGCATACCTAGGGTCCCGACATGAACTCTAGTACAACATATCCATACTATGAATCTTGCATGTGGATGTGTGTAGTTGAAAGAGAGAAAAGGTGATGAAAGTTAAAGTCGTAATACTCATGCTAGATGAATAGTAGATATATATGGTACTAGAGTTCCAAAGCATGCTAAAACCCTATCATATATATACACTTCTAGGAATACGAAAGGAGCGTCCTTTATATATACTTGTACCATACTATTTTCATATATATATATATATATATATATATATATATATATATATAGGATAAATACTTTCTACTCCCGGGTGTAGTTACTCCCATCTCTGATATACCACTTAAAAGAACTTGACATACTCCTTTATCACTTTGGGTATACTCATATACTAATTATAAGATATTCCAATGCGAACCACATGAAAAATTTGTAAGAAAGTCCTTAGTTTTTAGCATATTTTGTAAATACCTTCATATTTGCACTAAAAAGGAGTATGTCTAAAAATTTGTACATACCACCCCTGAAAATGTGTGAATACCACTTAGGTGGTCTTATATACTCGTATACTACACATACATACTCTCGGTTGCGCAAGATACTCTCTACGTTGTGAGATACGGAATAGGGAGTAACTACTCCCGGGAGTAGGAAAAAGGCTTGCTATATATATCTAAGTTAAGCCCGTTTGAAACACGGGATTTTTTTCCCTGTGAAATTCGTCTATTCCAAATGGACCCTTGATGGTGCTCCGCCATGTCAAGGTTAGCTTAAGGGATCACTGAGTTTTCAAAACCAAAAAAAAAGTTTACTAACTAAATTTAGTTGAACCACAAAATTGTTTAGAAAGGCACAATATTTGTCTAATAAAAGGGTTTCAAAATCTTATAAAAGGCACAATATAACTTAAAGAATATATTCATATATGTAGACCGCTTATAAAAGGGTTTCATAAAAGGCACAATATAACTTAAAGAATATATCCATATATGTAGACCGCTTATAAAAGGGTTTCAAAATCTTTCCTTCTATAATTTGGCAAACACATCTCATCTTAACCTTCTATCCCCTTCGTGATCTAATTTTAGCCCATTCATTTTCCATGAAACTCATAATCTATATCCCATGATGTACATGATATTTCTTGCACATCATGCAAAGCACGGTTCCATCAACCTGTAGTACTTGAAGATGAGATATTAAATGGAGCATGCAGAAAAGGTGGAGGCACATACAAGGCCTTGAGAAGATAGTTGTGTTTGACAGTGTAGAAAATACGAAGGCTCATACAAGGCCTTGACAAAAATACCAATTGTTGGGTTGTTAAACATGGTTTTTATTTTTGAATGTTCTTTATGGACTCATATTGGCAGCCATGCATGATGTGTGTGTGTATATATATATATATATATATATATATATATATATATATATATATATATACGGAAAAAAAAAAGATAGGCGAGGCCCTCTTCATCAACTGTTGGATCATTTTTTAGAGGGGTTGATCCAACGGCTAATGGAGAGGGTTTCACGTTCACGTGAGGCCCTCCCCTAGCAAATTTCCTTCCATATATACTATAGAGGGAAGCTGAACAACTGGGTTGTACTTGGTCTCATAAAAAAATGAACCGTACCAAGAAAATTATCACAAGAGTGCCAACAGCTGATTCTCACCATTTTGGAAGCTCCAGTTTCTTCCCTGCTTCCCAGCTAGGGCTGGAAACGAGCCGAGCCGAGCCGAGCCGGCTCGAGCCAAGCTCGCCCAGGCTCGGTCTGAGGCTCGGCTCGGCTCGTTTGGAAAATGAGCTCGAGCCGACTCGTTTGGCTCGTTCAAGCCAGGGCTCCTCAAGCTCAAAAACAAAAGTAGAATAATATGATTATATGAGTCATTTATCATCAATTCAAAATCCAATCATCATAAACAAAGCGAGAAATATAATAATCTATACAAGCATTCAACATAGATTCATAGGGGCTTCCCAAGCCCAGAAACAAAAGCAGAATGTGATTATATGGGGTTGTGCCTGGCTCGTTTGGCTCGCGAGCCGGCTCGAATCTTCACCGAGCTCGAAGTTCGGCTCGGCTCGGCTCGAAAAAAGGAGATCGAGCCGAGCCGGCTCGGCTCGCACCGAGCTTGAGCTGGCTCGCGAGCCGCAAGCTTTTTTTCCAGCCTTATTCCCAGCATTGCCATATACATTCAGCATTAATGGATAAGCACTAAGGCTGGGAAAAAAGCTTGTGGCTCGCGAGCCGGCTCGAGCTCGTTTTTTTCGAGCCGAACTGAGCCTCAGACCGAGCCTGGACGAGCTTAGCTCGAGCTGGCTCGGCTCGGCTCGTTTCCAACCCTAATAAGCACACACTCTTTGTGGGCCAAAAGGCCATGACCCAACCAAACCTCACCTACACACCACTTGTCTTGACAACACACAAGAATTGTGTCACCGCTACGAGCATGCACTCGCCTTCTTCTCGCCACTCCTCACCAAAACCTCTCGTCTCTACAAATGCCATAGCCGCAGCCTCCCAACTCACGATCACGACCACCAGCCAAGAAGCCACAAAGCAGCAGCGCAGCATGGGCGACGCGGCCATCGCCGTCATGGAGGAGGAGGAGCAGGAGCAGGAACACATCTTCCGGAGCAGGTTCCCGCCGGTGGCCGTGCCAGACGGCGTCACCGTGCCGGAGTTCGTGCTGGCGGGCGCCGAGGCCTACGCCGACAAGGTGGCGCTCGTGGAGGCCGCGCCCGGGGGGCGGTCCTACACCTACGGCGAGGTTGCCCGGGACACGGCGCGGTTCGCCAGGGCGCTGCGGTCCGTGGGCATCCGGAAGGGCCACGTCGTCGTGGTCGCGCTCCCGAACCTCGCCGTGTACCCCGTGGTGTCCCTCGGCGTCATGGCCGCCGGTGCGGTGTTCTCCGGTGTGAACCCCCGCGCCCTCGCCGCCGAGATCAAGAAGCAGGTGGAGGACTCCGAGGCCAAGCTCGTCGTCGCTAACGAGGTGGCCTACGACAAGGTGAAGGACGTGGGAGTGCCGGTCATCGGCATCGGCGACCAGGAGCGGATGCCCGGCGCGATCAGCTGGGACGAGCTCCTCACCGCCGCGGACCGCACCGGCCCGCCGGTGGTGCCGGTGGACCCGGTAGAGCAGTCCGACCTGTGTGCATTGCCGTACTCGTCAGGCACGACCGGCGTGTCCAAGGGCGTGATGTTGAACCACCGGAACCTGGTCTCCAACCTCTGCTCATCGATGTTCGCCGTCGGGCCGGAGCTGGTCGGGCAGGTGGTGACCCTGGGACTCATGCCCTTCTTCCACATCTACGGCATCACCGGCATCTGCTGTTCGACGCTGCGGCATAAGGGCATGGTGGTGGTGATGGACCGGTTCGACCTGCGCACGTTCCTTGGCGCGCTCGTCGCGCACCGGGTGACGTTCGCGCCCCTGGTGCCGCCGGTGATGCTGGCCATGGTCAAGAGCCCCGTCGCCGACGAGTTCGACCTCTCCGGGCTGGCCCTCAACTCCGTCATGACCGCCGCCGCGCCGCTCGCGCCGGACCTCCTCGCGGCCTTCCAGAACAAGTTCCCCGGTGTCCAGGTCGAGGAGGCGTACGGTCTCACCGAGCACAGCTGCATCACGCTAACGCATGCCGGCGCCGACCCGGAGAAGGGCCGCGTCGCGAAGAAGAACTCGGTGGGGTTCATCCTGCCCAACCTGGAGGTGAAGTTCGTGGAACCCGACACCGGCCGGTCGCTGCCCAAGAATACGCAGGGCGAGCTCTGCGTCCGGAGCCAGTGCGTCATGCAGGGATACTACAAGAAGAAGGAGGAGACGGAGCGCACCATCGACGCCAAGGGGTGGCTCCACACCGGAGACGTCGGGTACATCGACGACGACGGCGACGTCTTCATCGTCGACCGGATCAAGGAGCTGATCAAGTACAAGGGTTTCCAGGTACAACAATTACGTACATGCATGCAACGACTGCTCTCTGTTTTGTTAATTGTTACACCGAAACGCTACAAATCTGACGTCCGGTTGGTTCGTTGCAGGTTGCTCCTGCAGAGCTGGAGGCCATACTGCTGTCCCACCCTTCAGTCGAAGATGCAGCCGTCTTCGGGTAAGTAGTAATTGATCGATTGGTCTTCTTCCCCGGAACCAATAAATTTACCGTGTTAGCTTAGGTGCTAACATTTCGTGTCTTGGTGTTTGTGGCAGCCTGCCGGACGAGGAGGCCGGCGAGATCCCGGTGTCGTGCGTGGTGCGGCGGCGCGGCGCGGCGGAGAGCGAGGCGGACATCATGGCGTACGTGGCGTCGCGGGCGGCGTCGTACAAGAGGCTCCGGATGCTGCACCTCGTCGACGCCGTCCCCAAGTCGGTCTCCGGCAAGATCCTGCGGAGGCAGCTCAGGGACGAGTTCATCAAGAGAATCAAACAGGCCGCTTAGCAACAATTAGGACGTACGGGATATCTAAGTTGGCGTGCTTCTTAATTACTTCCTGTCTAGCCTACGTACAGAAGAACAAGAAGCATGATGTTGCTTATATATATATATATATATATATATATATATATATATATATATATATATAGTTCAATGTTTTATGGAGCATTATGTCTAAGAGGAGCTCGCTTATAGAGATTCATCTGTATCGACCGTCCAGAGCTGGTTCACGGTTTCATATGCCTGGTCCCTCGTGCTGCGCCTTGGCCTGGCTGCACTCGCTATGACACACGTACCCTGGTCGTGCCGTGCATGGCTTGACCACCTCCGCGGCCTAGTCACGCCCGCCTTCCCACGCGCTGGCCACCCGCAAGCCGCGAGCCTTTGCTTAAGAATTTGCTAAAGTTTAGTTGTTTGAAATTTTTTTATTTATTAATCATCTACAATTACACAGTAACTTAAAATTACAATACTGAATGATGTGCAATTTTAACACAACTTCACTGTAACTTGTAATTCTATTTGTTTTTGTTTGTTTTATTTGTAGAGTTTATCTAGATTTACTTTTGTTTATTTTAGAATTTTTTTTGTACTTACAGGGTTCATCTACATTTAGTTTTGTATATTTTAGAAAGAGACAATTTGACCCATAAAATGTTGATAATTTGACCCATTAAATGTTGATCCAATGATAAAAATATATAAACAACGAATAAAAAAAATTTAATCACCTGAAGCATAGACACTCCCCATACTTAACGCTTCCTATGTCGTCTTCTTCCTCCTTGCATCCCAGCTGTCATGGCTTTGCATCCTCCTTCCGAACCTCACCTCCGCCTAGGGAAGATGATGAGGTACCTAGGGATATGTCCTGGTTCCTTCGCGGAATCAGGCATTCTTGCCGGCATCTTGGCGGTGCTAGCTCCGCCATTGGTTACGGAAGATATCATGTATTCATGTTAAAGACGGCGGACGTAACAAAATTGCAATCTAGTCACGCGCGCCATGATTGAACTGTTCATTGCTTTCTTGCGGTGGCACCGTTCACCTCACTCTGTTGTCCATCCACCGATAAGCGTGCCCGCCGCCGCTTCGGTCCGGACATCACGGTGGCACGGGCGTTCCAACAAGCTATTTTGCTTCGTGATATGCGTGTTGCCCAGAGCAAGGTGGTTGTCGATGACGATCGGCATTCTAAGCGGTGTTTTTCCGTGCGGTGTTGCTAGGGATTCAAGAAACCGTAAGACCTATACCACTATTTCATATGATTAGCTAATTTGAATGCCCGTGCTTGAAATAGTCGCTTAGGGTCGTAGGATCGTAAGATTCGACAAAAAAACAACAACATTGGATAGGAGACACGGAAATTATTTGGCGGAGCTCACGCGATCAATGGATCGGTAGTGAGTGTATTGTTTGGACCACTTGGGACCGTTGGGATCATTGCCGATCGCCGAGCTAGCCGTGTCACCGTGGAGCGCCATGGAAAGGCATCGGGCCTACCTTCCGTCGGGGGCGTTTGAGCATTGTGGTGGAATGGTAACGTTACTTATTGAGTTTCTTTACACTCTACCGCTGGAACCTATTTTTTTAAATCTCATTTACTATGCAACAACCATTTCACAATTTTAGAGATTTTAGTTAGAATTTTCTCACCATTAAATTTGCTCGAAGATTCGTGCGTTGGTGACGACTATGCCTCCAACTTGAGTTTTTTTTTAAATTTTTTTTTACAAAACTAGGTAATTACCTTAAAAAATTACAAAAATAAGTCTCTATCATCAATTCATCTGGCGACAGGAACTTAGAAATTTTTACATATATAAAATGAGCTCAAAAAATTATTACCTTTTTGTGTTGCCTCCTAACATAGTGTTCATGCTTGTTAATTTTTTCATAATTTTATCCGTTCTGAATTATTCTTTAAAATTCATTTAAGTATATTATTTGTACTAATTTGTAAATATACAAAATTAGGTTCAAAAATTATGAATTTTTTTGTGATCGCTCCTTACATAGTGTAATTTATTATTTAATTTTTTCAAAATTTTGTATATTTTAAATTATCTCGCAAAATTCTGAAGTTAGGTTTCTGATACAGTGTACTTGATTGTGTAAACCCTTAATTATTGAGACAGTTTTAGAACATATCAAATTCTGAAAATATTACACAATCAATTAAACTATGTGAGGAGCTTTCGCAAAAAAATTGATAATTTTTTGACCTAATTTTGTATATTTACAAATTCCTACAACAATATACTTAAAAAAATTGTAGAGAACAATTCAGAACGTATAAAATTATGAAAAATTACACAAGCAAGAACATTATATTGGGAGACTACACAAAAAAAATTTATAATTTTTTGTGCTCATTTGCTATATTTAAATATTCCTAAGTTCCTGTCGTACTATTCATGGTACTGGTGACAATGACTTATTTTTGCAATTTTTTGAGGTGATTACCTAGTTTTGTATATTTTTTTAAAAAATATTATTTTAAAAAAATTCTTCCAACTGCGATGACCTTAGCGTCAAAGATTATGATGTTTAGGTTGTCTCCAACGCTGGATGCGTATAAAAATATTATTGCAACAACTGTTTTTTTTAATCTCATTTACTATGCAACAACCATTTTAAAATTTTAGAGATTTTAGTTAGAATTTTCTCACCATTAAATTTGCTTGAAGATTCGTGCGTTGGTGACTTCTATGCCTCCAACTTGAGTATTTTTTTTAAAAAAATACAAAACTAGGTAATCGCCTCAAAAAATTACAAAAATAGGTCTCTGTCGCCAGTTCATCTGGCGACAGGAACTTAAGAATTTTTACATATAGAAAATGAGCACAAAAAATTATGATCTTTTTTGTGTAGCCTCCTAACATAGTGTTCTTGCTTGTTAATTTTTTTTATAATTTTATCCGTTCTGAATTATTCTCTAAAATTCATTTAAGTATGTTGTTTGTACTAATTTGTAAATATACAAAATTAGGTCAAAAAATTATGAATTTTTTTGAAGTATCCTTACATAGAGTAATTTATTATTTATTTTTTTAAAATTTTATATATTCTGAAATTATCTAGCAAAATTCTGAATTTAGGTTTCCGATACAGTGTACTTGATTGTGTAAACCCTTAATTGTTGAGAAAGTTTTAGAACATATTAAATTCTAGAAAAAATACACAATCAATTAAACTATGTGAGGAGCGTTCACAAAAAAATTGATAATTTTTTGACCCCATTTTGTATATTTACAAATTCCTAAAATAGTACACATAAATAAGTTTTAGAGAACAATTCAGAACGTATAAAATTATAAAAAAATTACACAAGCAAGAACACTATATTGGGAGGCTACACAAAAAATTATAATTTTTTGTGCTCATTTGCTATATTTAAATCTTCCTAAGTGTGTGTCGCATTGTTCATGGTCCCTGTCACTAGTTCATCTGGCGGCAGGAGCCTGTCGCCAGATGAACTGGCAACAATGACCTATTTTTACAATTTTTTGATGTGATTACCTAGTTTTGTAATTTTTTAAAAAAAATATTATTTAAAAAAATTCTTCCAACTTCGGTGACCTTAGCGCCAAAGATCATGATGTTTAGATTGTCTCCAACGCTGGATGCAGCTATTGTCTATCATCGAGGCAAACACAATGGTGGCACAAGAGCATTAGCGGAGGGTTGGCGCTGAAGAAGTGACACACCATCATGGGATCTGTTAGGAAACTCTTGGTCCGACCATGTATGGGCACCAAAACCCTAGCAGGGTTAGGAGACTATATATAAGGGGGGACATCAAACCATTGTAACACGATTATAGAAGAGCAATAAAGCGAAGCCTGATGTCCCCTCATATCTCTGTGTTCAATCTACTATTTTGTTCTTATGTTATTGATTTGTTATTACGATTCTGAGTATTGTTTACGAGGTAATCAATCGGATTGACTCCCAAACAGGTTCCTCAACAGGATCAACATGGTAGCATGGGAGGAAGCGGCAGAGGATAGCATACCACACCAACACTGGTGAGGTCAAAGAATGCAGCGGTTGGCGACACGTGAAAGGTGGAGCTTCCATAGGGTTTGAGTTCAGGCAGGGGCTGTTAGTGAGCCCTCGGAGGAACCAAATCAAAATTCACATAGACCACGGATGGGCGAGTGGCCTAGTGGTGGGTGCGAGTGTTTGTTCCCACCCACTCGGGTTCAATCCCTAGGATCACACGGTACAATCAGTATTTATTCAAAGTACACACACGTGTGTGTGTTGATGGGAGTCTCTGTAAAATTCCTAGCGTGTACGGTGGGCGCACACATGTGTAAGTAGCGTAAGTGGAGTGTCTGCGAGTGATGTGTGTTTTTCATGTACCCTCTAAAAAATCACATAGACCAAATTAAAATCAATGAATTTTGGAAAAAAATGATTTATGCCCGTTTGAAACAGGATGTTTTATTTTGTATGGAGCATTAAGAGGTGTTGCCGTGAACTCAATTTTTGTCGAGTATCACCTGATCAGTCTTAGGATGCCAAAACCAAACCAAGCCAAATCGATTGAGAATTGCAAATATTTGCATTAGGCCAAGTTTTGGCATATCGGTGCAACAAACAGATGGTCAAATTTCAAAAAGAGCCCCTAATTTTTGCGAGCCATACTGGATCTTTCAGCTGCCAGGGGCTACCAACGCCCGCAATGGATGGTTAAAATTATTGGGAACTTGGGCTTGGGCCAGCATGTCTTGGCCCGTGGTGACTCCTCATATTTCTCTAGTCTAGTTATAGGGAGGGGTTTCAATTATTTGTACGTGACTTTTGAGAGAAGAGGAATAAAGCAGAAAGAGTTCCCCCATATCTCTGTGTTAATTTTACTTTATGTACGTGTGCAATTCATCTTCATCTACGAGATGATCGATCGAACTGGACTCGCCAGTGATGGTTCCTCAACACGTTATCGGCACGAACTGCTCCGGCCTACTCCTAAGCCTCCTTTACTCGGATCGAAAGGTAATCATCGAAGCACGACACCCGTAGATTGAATCGCCTTTTTAGATCACTTTCAATTCGGCAAATTTTGATTTCTAGATTATTTTCTACGGTGCAAATCCGCTCTAATCTACCGTTAGCCTACTTGGAGTCGCTGCCAAGCTGATCGGTAGATTGAATGAAAGAGTAAATATTGATTGCACTCTAGATTGAAGCAGAGAGAAAAAAAAGGGGGCATGGCAGCCGTCAGCGCCATCGTACGACGTGTGCAGTCCCCGCACGGCCACCATCACCGACGTACGGGGCCGCTACCACCGCACGGTGCGGTCCCTGCATGGCAACACCATCGTCGTCGGACGACGGACGAGCCTCAGTCGCAGATCGCTTCCCCGCCGAGGCCGCTGGCCGCCTACACGCGCCCTCGGCACACCGTACCCCGCACCCATGCAGGCCATCTCGCAGATGCGTCACATCATGCAATGTCGCACACCCGCACGCTACCCACGCCACCACCGACACCTGCACTGGTCTCCGCCACGACATCGCCAGTCCCTACCGTCACCGCGCAGGGCGCGAGGACCCCGCACTGTCCCTACGGTAGCCACTGGCAAACGACGGGCCACCACTTCCGCCTCCACCATCGTACCACACCGCCTCCGCACAAGTGCCGCTGCACAGAGCCACCAACCCTTGGTGGGCTGGCTAGGTGGTATTGGGACGGGGGGGCAACGACCAAAGCCACGAAACCCGGGCGGACCAAGCTGCGGTGATTTTGCAGACCCTCCTCCCATTTTGGAAAAACACGTAGAAAATTTCTTAGAATTGAAATTTAGCAGATTAGCTCTCGAAAGTTATATAATTCACTGAAAATTCATATTCCAGCATAAAAGGGCATCGGGAATTCAATTTTTGAATCGTTTTTAGTATTTGAGGCATGTTTAGCGTTGTTATTATTATTTTCTATGTTTTTTGTATTTATTTTCTATTTTGATTAATCATAATTGCTTAAATTTCCTTTGATCACTAAGATTCACAGTAAAATTATAGAAAAATGTGTATAAAATTCTAAAACATTACGAGAGTATTTTGTACCATTATCTGATTTATTTCATACATTTTACCTACAGTAAATTTATGTATTTCTTGCATGCACATGTAAATGACAAGCATCATGGACTGGGAGTTCGAGGAGATGGCCCAGCACGACCAAAACTACTTGACTTGGGGTTATGATGTCGAGATTGTACTTGGAGCCAAGTAGCTTCGCACTGCCATTGGGATTGGTGCATCAAAGGATGCCAAACCCACCGCTGAGAAAAATGATTAGGCGCCTTATTTTCTCAGGCACCACCTCTGTTGACACTCAAGAATGAGTACACGGTAGAGAAGGGCGTGCTAGCCTTATGGATTGCACTGAAGAAGTGGTTTGAGAAGCTAAAGTACATCATTCTTCCTCAGGCAGAGTGAGAATAGATCCGACTAAGGTTTACTAACTTCAAGACCGTGGGAGAGTAAAATTCTACCTTGCACAGGATATGTACCAATCTTCAACTCTGTGGCAAGCAAGTCACAAATGAGCAGAAGATTGGGAAGACACTCCACCTTTCACCCGAGTGCAGTGCAGTCTGCGTGCAACTATCGTTGAGACGGCTACAAGGAGTATGCCAAATTGATTGACATTATGCAGGTTGCAGAGGCTCAGGATGATGTTCTCCGCAAGAATTTCGTCGCCCATCCACCTACGAGCTCCGCTGGCCGTGAGGCCAACGTTTGGAGTTTCAAGGTACAGAAGGCTATAATGAAGAAAAGGGGCAGGAAGGGCAAGACCTCAGCCCAGAAAGGTAAGCAAAATGCTCCACATAAAAAGAAGGCTAACAAGCCAAATCAGAACGACAAGCCCTATGGTCAACAAGACCAAACCTACCACAAGTGTAGCAAGTGGGGGCGCTGATGGTGGATCTGTGAAGAACCGCAACACGTCGTTGATGCTTTTCAGGCCAAGAAATAGAAGGGTGGCAAAGGGGCAGCATAAAACCCACTTTGCCTTCGCTGAGGGGGGGACTCACACCAGCTGCCTGCACCAATGGAGGTTGACTCTACTCTTGTAGCTGCAACGCCCCTTGATATTGCAATTGTTGCCGCCATGATTTCCTAGGAAGAGCATGTCACCCCTGTGAAGATAGCAGCTGAAATCTCTAACTTCTTGGTGGGCTTAATCTAGTGCACAAAATACACTTAGGCTCTAAATATCATTTATTTTGTGGATAGACTAAGTTAGACTTTTGCATGGATGATGGTTGTCTGTTCGTGTTGAGTCTTAAACAATTTATTTCTCGTGATGGTTGGATAATATTATTGAATTCATCCATTTATTCAGTTAATAATAACATGATATGTTCTGATATTTGAAGTATTTTATTTATGTATTGATTGCTTCCTACTACATATTAATATAGTACTTTATATTAGAACGCTGTGGCGTCCTATGGAGGAAGTGTACTTAGCTGATAGAGGCACAACAAATACCATCTTGAGATAGACGAAATTCTTTCAGTCGATCAGCAAGAATGTTGGTAGTCTTACGACAATTGCAGGTAGCGATGCTTGTATAATAGGCTCAGGAAGGACCACAATTATACTCTCGATGGGCACAACTTTGGTCATTAAAGAAATCTTGTTGTACCTAGAATCGACTAGAACCCTCCTAACTTTTAAGAAGAGTGTGGTAAGGAATATATGCTCATTACAAAGCATGAAGAAAGTGAGAAAAAAGTATTAGAACGAGTTCCTTCATATGAAACCGAGCTATACTATACTAATATTAATGCACTCGCAGCCTGTACTACCCCGGAAACCATATTTAGAAGCTCTGAACTTTTTTGTCTCTAGCATGATAGATTAGGCCACCCAGATCTTAGGATGATGAGAAATATAATTAACAATTCATAGGTGTTGGACCGTAAAGGCGACTAGAGGGGGGGGTGAATAGGAGCACGCTCACTTTTTCACAAATTATGAACTCAATACAATTTCACTCCAGTAGCTATTAGAAAGCTATGAAGATCAATATACCAAGACTGTTGGAAGCTAGTATTGAATCCAATAAAAACCCCTAAGCAATGCGACAATAATCAGCAAGAATCAAAGCAACACAAATCTTGGCGGTCGACCTCTGTAGTGAACGGTTGGACCGATTTCGGCGGTCGGACCATTGTTATCTCGGCGGTCGGACCGCTCAAATCGGTCGGACCGGTGGTGATGGCGGTCGGACCGGCGATCTCTGAACCGATCTGAAACAAAGAAAATCAGCCAGATGGCGAAGTTGCAATTAGGTCTAACTTTTGATTTTCAACTCCAAACTTCACGAAACTTTGCACACACCTTCTCTATGCTATTGAGGACCTATTCCAATCGAATATTATGATAATTCTTGGAGCGATCTTGAGCAATTGTCAATTGATTAACGAAGGTCTAAAACCGGGCAGAACGAAAACTTGATCCTATTGCTTGTTCGTGAATGATTGATGATCAAGATGATGCTAGATAGATTCACACATATCACAGCAAGCTAATTCACGTGAAAGAATCAATCACAAACTCGCGGATCAAAGAAAGCCCTAAAAACACGAAATTGAAAGCAAGAACGAAAAGAGACTTATCTCAAGCAAACCTTGCATAGATTGATTTCGTGGTTGATCTTTGGATTACATCCACACCATCATGGATCAAGAGACAATCAAGGATCACGAAATTCTCCTCAAACCATGAAAAGCCCTAGCCTCCACCTCAACTCCCTAAAGACAATTAGGGTTTTGAAACATAAGCAGGCGAGAGAGAGAGAGTGCACCACCATCTCCTCCTATTTATAGTGGAGGCCTAAAACTCTTAGGGTTTGACTTAATTGGGCTCCGTTAAGGCCCACTAACAAGCGGGTCACACACGCACGCTTCGCAGCGCCGTCTTTAACCTTTGACCTAAACCGCTTCACCATGCGTCATGGATTCGCCAATAGGTCACCCTTGTCCATCTTGTGTCACGCTTGAGTCGTTGACCTCACCCGCATCGTCGATCGTTCGGATCTCAACTCTTCAAGTCTAGTCCGATTCTCCTCGCCGTTGACCGTCGTTGACCACCAAGCTACTGCACAACCACGCACAAGAAAACACGAATTCGGGAACAAGTTCTTCACAACTTGACCCATGTTAGTCAAAACATGCATCATGCAAATCATATGCCATGAAACCAATGACTTTGACCTAACAAAACAACATCGCCACGAAGTTGGTCGCGTTCAAGTAGTTCTGGGTCGGCCGCTCCAGTGAGCCGTCGGACGCCCATGGCGGTCGGACCGCTCCACAATGAGCGGTCGGACCGCCCCTTGGGACTTAGCCAAAATTCAAGCCCTGAAATTCCGAAACCTTCTGGAAAATACAAACGAATAGAACTTCTTACTGGAGACTCCAAAAATTATGAGACCAAGTGCATTGGGATCCCCTCACTTGCCTACAACACCTATTTTTGGCCCAGCTTATTTTGACCACTTTGGTCATCGCCGGTCCGACCGCCCCACATGGCCGGTCCGACCGATTTGGGACCGGTCGGACCGCCGTGCAAAGACCGGTCGGACCGCCCCTGTCCAGAATACCTGTAGCTTTGTCGAAAACGCGTGAAACGACAAACCGTAAACGCCATTGCCAATTGTCACATCATCCTAAGATCTGGAGCATATCCCCATGAAATCCACAATCTCCCCCTTGATGAACACATTGGCAATTATCCAGAAAATGTAAGTAAGAGGTTTGAAAACGAGTTTACTCGCAGTTTTCGCACAAAGGCACAACTTGGTTCATAAGCAAGAAAAAGCAATGAACATGACCAAGCTGGCATCAGAATAGTATAGGCATGTGAGACAAGGCAAGAGAAAGCATAAAACTTTGATTTCGGAAAGGGTCAAAATTCTCACATGAGGTCCATATGAAAGAACAATTGTTCAATTGACCTATGATCATTGTGAGTATAAAGAATGCAATTCAAGTTCGAATATTCAATAAGACAATAAGAATGCAACTCAAGAACTCCCCTCACTATGATCATCAAATTTCAAATTTTGCCCCTCCTTTGTATAAACTTCTCCCCAATCTTCTCATTAACACATCTTCTCCAAATAAGAGTAGCAAAGAAATATTACACATCTTCTCCCAAAGAAATATCTTTTCAATTTAACACATCTTCTCCCCCTTTGACAATGGATTCATCAAGGAATCACGCCTTCCTCTCATCCAGGAATAACAAATAGAGAATAAAGAAAGAAGCAGAAACAAAAGAAGCATAAAGAGGAATATGCATGAAGTGCAATGGAGTGGCTTCAATTTTTGTATTTTTCAAATTTTTGATTACAAGAAGCTTTGGAGATTACCCAAAAGAACAAGCTAGTATCTCGAATAATGCACAAACAGCATATCAAGCCTGACAGCGCTAGCAAGATCATGGTAAGACATATATATCAAAGCTAAGCACAAAGGCTCAAAAGTAAAGCGATAGATTTGATCAATTTAAGCAACGCTTCAAATTGACAAGTTCATCAACGAGGATCCTAAAGTGAAATTGGCCATGTCAAAATGTCAAAGTGAGATCAAAAATCTAACAAAGACCACAGATGAGAGTCAATCAAGTCCCGTATTGAATCATTTTGCTCAATATTTTGTAAACGCCCATTTGTCAACATTTTTCTCATTTGCATTGAATATTGAAGTTGACTAATGATCTAACTTAGTGACAAGATCTGGACTAGGAGCCATCCACAAACTCATCCTAAGCTTGACCAAAAGTTGATTAAAGGTATATCTTAGTAAAGAAGATCCTGGACTAGGAGCCATCCACAAACTCTTTCTAAGCTTCTACAAGGCGACAAATCTTGAGGTTCATGTCATTTCGACAAGCGGTCCCCATGAGATCGTTCGTTCATCAAACTATCTCCAAGTTCATGTCATTTGACAAGCGGTCTCGTAAGAATAGTTTGGCACAATTTAAGCATAAGACAATCTTGATTTTCATTTTTCACAAGAGCAGTTTTAGAATCTCAAGAACACAAAAGCTCAAGTAATGGTCAATTTTAGATCAAAGAGCTAACAAAGCAATTCAGCAGGCCAATGTCACAAGAGGAGCACTAATTACGCAACTCGCTAAAACATCCACAAATTGCAATTTCTTAGTTTGAGTTGTTTAAAAGGTTCTAGCTCATATAGCAAAGACTTAGCTACACATGTAAAAGCATGATAATTCTAGCAAGTCAAAGAACTAGACATGACATTGAGCAAGAATAGAAATACAAAACTCCAAAGGGTAATAGGCAAAGCTTCATCAATTTTAAAAGATAAGGAGAAAATCTTATATTACAATGCATTTTTTTTGAATTTTTCATACCACTTGTTGTATTTTTCATATGAATGCAATATGACACAATGAGATGCAATTAAAAAGCCTAAAAATCTAAAAAGTTGAAAAGATCACTAAGTTCGGAAAAGAACAATAAAAGATCAAAAGAACAAGGAAAGATAAGAAAAGATCAAACTCCCCTCAAACCAACCCATAAGGATAAATTACCCTAACTCACTTCTTAAGGAGGAAAATCTGGTTTGATCTAAAGGCTTGGTAAGAATATCGCCAATTGAGCTTGGACTCTACAAAGTGCATCACAATATCACCTTTTCAACATGATCTTTAAGGAAGTGAAAGCGAATGTCTATGTGCTTAGTCCTAGAATGTTGCAATCGGGTTTTTAGCAATATTAATAGCGAAGTGTTATCACGAGAAAAGAGGAACACTAGCAAAGTTTAACCCATAATCTTTCAAAGTGGGCGTCATCCACAAAATCAGCTCTGACAACTAGCGTGCGACTACATACTCCGCCTCGGCGAAGGATTGTGCAATGTAAGACCGCTTCCTAGAAGACCAAGATACAAGAGACGTGCCTAGAAAGTGACAGTGCACGAGGTACTCTTCCTATCTAGCAAACGACCCGCAAAATCGAATCAAAAAACCTCTAATGGACAAAGCTGAAGAGCAGGAATACCAAATGCCATATAGGAGGGTAGAGTGTAAATACCTGAATATGCGCTTAACGGCTTGGCGATGGGAAGTTCTCGGAGACGCCTGAAATCTTGCACAAAGGCATACCGTGAAATGAATGTCGGTCTCGAGGCCGTCAAATCTGAAGGAGCCGATCATCTTTGCGGTACTCGCGTTGATCCACGACTTCTCCTTCCTCATCTGGATCCAAAACAGTCGAAGTTGCCATGGGAGTGGAAATTGGCTTGCAGTCACCCATGTTGAAGCGTTTGAGAAGATCTTTAGTGTACTTCGTCTGATGGATGAAAGTTCCTTCCTTGCATTGCTTGATTTGAAGTCCCAAAAGTAATTAAGCTCTCCCATCATACTCATCTCAAATTCCCTAGACATAGTGTCAGAAAAGCTGGAAACAAGAGCATTAGAGGAACCACCAAAAATAATATCATCCACGTAAATTTGAGCAAGCAGGAAGTCATTGTCACGTCTAAGAATAAATAGAGTTTTATCCACTTTACCCATCTCAAAATTATTTTTAAGCAAGAAGGTCTTAAGTCTATCATACCGTGCTCTAGGGGCTTGTTTAAGACCATACAATGCTTTGGATAGCTTGAAAACACGATTTGGATATTTAGGATCCTCAAAACCAGGGGGTTGCTTAACATACACTTCCTCATCTATGAAACCATTTAAAAAGGCACTTTTAACATCCATCTGATATAATTTAAAACCTTTTGATGCAGCAAATGCAAGCGAGAATGCGAATGGCTTCTAGTCTAGCAACAGAGCAAATGTCTCATCAAAATCTAACCCCTCAACTTGGTGAAACCTGAGCAACCAATCGCCCTTATTTCTAACCACGTAACCATCCTCACCTTGTTTATTCTTAAACACCCAGCGGGTTCCTATAACATTATGACCACTAGGAGGTTCTACTAGGTTCCAAACTTTGTTTCTTTCAAAATTCTCTAACTCCTCATGCATGGCATTTACCCGCTAGAATCGGATAAAGCATGTGATATATCGCGGGGTTCAAAGGAAGCAACAAAAGCCGAATGAGAGTAGAGATTTGGATCATTATACCCGAGCGAGTGACTCGCTCATGTAGGTTACCAATTATCATTCGGGAGGATCTTTGTCTCGAATGCGAAGTGGGCGCCGGGTGAGATGTCGTTTCTTCGACCTCATGCAGTCTGCGATGATGATGATGCGGCAGAGCCTCAATCAAGGTGAAGTAGGCGTAGCGAGTTCTTGTATCAATAAGGGTGCCTCGGCGGCAGATGAGGAATGACATTTGCTTCGTCCTCATCTTCCTCCACAAAAATACTCTCTGTCACTGTAAATCATCTCAGCAATTGATCTAGCTCGGGGCTAGTCTCATCAAAAGTGACATTACAAGTCTCTGAATAATGTTAGTCTCGATATTAAAAACCGAAAACCCCTCGAATGAGCAGGATAACCCAGAAATACCCCATCGAAAGTTCTTGATTCAAATTTATCTAAATTGCCTGTCTTAAGAATAAAACATTTTGATCCAAAAACTCGAAAATGCGAAACAGAGGGTTTTCTACCAAAACGAAGCTCATAAGGAGTCTTGCCTAAAGAAGGTCTCAAAAAGACACGATTGGCAATATGGCAAGCAGTAGCAATAGCTTCGGCCCAAAATCTCCTAGGTGTGCTATACTCATCTAGCATCGTCCTAGCCATTTCGACCAAGGTCCTATTCTTCCTTTCCACCACGCCATTTTGTTGAGGAACGTGTGGAGAGGAGAACTGATGCTCAATACCACGCTCAGCACAAAAAGAAGCAAAAGAAGCATTTTTGAACTCCGTGCCATTATCACTGCGAATCGCTCTCAAGGCACCAGGAAGCTCAGAAGCCAAACGAAGAACAAGATCATGAAAATAACCAAAAGCTTCATCCTTTGAAGTAAGAAAGAACACCCAAGTATATCTAGAAAGATCATCGACTATGACAAGAATATACCATTTTCCACCGATCGATGGGACTCTAGCGGGACCAACAAGATCCATATGAAGCAAGCATCCCGTCCGTCGGTCATAACCATAGTCACGAGAAGGGTGTGGCGGCAACTTGTTTGCCATGCCTACAAGGTGCACATACAGAGCATCTTTGACAACTTTGAGCTTAGGCAAACCTCTCATGAGATCAAGGTTGCTAACTCGCGTCAAATGATCAAAACCAATGTGCCCCAAACGTCGATGCCAAAGCCAAAAATCAGAAGAAGATGTAAGCAAACATTTAAGAGATCCGCAAGAGATTACGAAAAAGTCGGCTCAAAAATTCTACCAACTCTAGAGATTCCAAACACAAGCTCACGGTAGAATCAAGCACACGACAAGCATTTTTCTTAAAAATAGTCTCATAACCATCATCAAGAAGTCGAGAAACGAAAGGAGATTATACCTAAGCTTGTCCACAAGAGCGACATCCTTTAGAATGAATTTGTTGTTTACCCTAATTGATCCTGTTCCTTCAATTCGCCCTTGTGTATCATCTCCAAAGGTGATGAAGTCATCACTGTTGCTCGCGTGAAAGAGGTGAACCATTTTGAGTTTCGGTCATGTGGCGTGAACATCCGAGTCAACGAACCACGTGTTCTTCCCTTTCGCGATAATCCGAAAATCAAGGAGCAAAAGAGCGATGTGTCTCAATCTGGGATTAGATAAACAAGATTTAGGAATCGATCTTGAGACACACGTCTACAAGGAGTATACAACCCGTAAGTACTATCCTTGATTTCATTTAACATTCGATTATGAGCAATGTTTAACTTAACATGGGACTTAGATCGTCCATGGGCGGTCGGCCGGCTTTGTCTTTGGCGGTCGGCCGGTGACCAAAACGGTCGACCGGTGACCACCGGCCATCGACCGCCATCTGATACACATTAGAATTAAGATGTCTAGAAACATAATGATTTGCATGAGAGAAAATCCTAATCCGTGTTTATTCTTTTCGGTGTTACCATGTCTCATAGAAGCTCTAGGTTGCATGAATGAAATTCTATCAAAATTTTTCCTATCATTTTCAACCTCACGCCAACAAAGATTCAATCAAATGTCCACCTTTTTGCAATAAGTGCAATGGTACTTGGTACCACTAGAAGAGCACCATTTGAATTAATACAAGGTTGGGCAAAGCCTGCAGATTTAAAAGATGTTTTTGCGAGTTGAGTTTTGAATTCAATTAAACCTTTTCCAAGACTTGAATGACTTTTGGGTTTGAATTGTCTTGAAAAGAATTGAATCCTAAACCTTGCTTCTTATAAGGAGTTTTAGATTTGTCAAGAATCATGTTTAATTGTTTCTTACCTTTAGAAAATTTCTCTAATGTATCATGAAGGTAAGCATTTTCTTTTCTCAAGTTAACACAAGCATCACAAGTTTTATCCATAGATTTTTCCTTATACAAAGCAATTTCAAGCTTAAGAGTGGAACATGAAGCACAAGTAGTATTTTCAATATTGTCCTTAAGCTTAGCATATTTGACTCTAGCGACTTCTAAGATATCTTTGATTTCACGTTCTTTTCTAAGCATGAAGTGCAAGGGCTAGAATCAAATACATCAAAAGCAATCAATTTACTAGATTCTAAACATTTTTCACAAGGAGCACTTTTAATTTCATTTAGTTCAGATTTAGCATTCTCAAGTTGTTGTACACAAATATTATGAGCAGATTGTAACTTGGTAATTTGTAATGCATAGCATGACAAGATAAACATTCATCGAGTTCAAGAGTCTTAGCAGCTTTAAGCTCTACTTTCGGTTTGCTAATCTTTGACTCTAATTTCTTATTTTTGTCATAACAAATTCAAGCGCTTCATCTTGACTAAGCAATTGCTCAACTATAGAATCATATTTAGCGAAAGCTCATCATAAGTAAAAGATACCTCATTATCATCAATGTCCTCCGTGTCGACCATGAAGCACATGCCGTGAAGTCTTTGGCCTTCCCTTTCTTTTACCTTGAGGATCTCCTCCTCCTTGTCCTCCTCACTCCCGGTATCCACATCGCTCAAGGATTGATCCTCAAAAGCGGCAAGGACCGGTGGCGACCTTCACAAGCTTATTTGCCTCATACCTTGATTTGTTGAAAGGAGGCTTCTTCCAAGTAGCTTTCCTTCCTTATGATTGCTCTTACCTTTCACTTGGGGCAATTTGCGGATATGATTGAGCTCACCACATTCATAGCATGTTACCGACCACCTCTCTTTTGTTTCTCACATTATTGTAGGCCGTGTGAATTTCTTAGCTAGAAGAGCTAACTCTGTTTGAGAATACTTTCAAGCTCCTCTTCATGAATAGCGGATAAACAAGCAAATGAAAATCCGTAAGAAGATTCACAAGAGTCATCAAAAACCTTTTTGAGAGGATCTGCTACCAAAGCTAAATTATCTTTCTTAGGATGATCAACTCTTTTAATTTCATGAGTCTTGAGTTTACTATAAAGCAATTCTAAAGTAAGACTTGAAAGATCAACATTTTCTTCTATAGCGGTAGCTTTCATCTCCCTCCTTGGTGTTGATTGCAGCCAAGAGATGGGTGGCATTTTCAGATTGAGAATATTCAATATCAACGACTTTCATTTGATTAATTACTTTATTAAAGCGATCGAAAATGTCATCGATGCTCTCTCGGGCGCATCTCGAATTTATTGTACTCACGCTTGTAAACAGCTTTGGCGCACCTTTTGATTTGGGACGAACCCTCATGATATGTTTCGAGAGTGTTCCAAATTTCATCTTGCAGCTGAAAGATTGCAAATTCTATCATATTCTTGTCTACCAAGTGCACCATATAAAAGATTCTTAGCCTTATTGTTGTTAGCCAAAAGAATTGCGAAGCGAGTGTAGCAATTTCAGGAATAACCAATGGGCTCTAACAACATCCCAAATAGCTTGTCCTCGCTCTCAAGAAAGACGCGCATACGATTCTTCCAATAGGCATAGTCGTGCCCATCGAAGATATGCGGTTTAGTAGAAAACTTATCCATCGCCAAAGTTCAAGTGACGGTTAAGATCAAGATTGAACTAGCAGGGCTCGATACCACTTGTTGGACCGTAAAGCGACTAGAGGGGGTGAATAGGAGCACGCTCACTTTTTCACAAATTATGAACTCAATACAATTTCACTCCAGTAGCTATTAGAAAGCTATGAAGATCAATATACGATCAAATGGAAGACTAGTATTGAATCAATAAAAACCCTAAGCAATGCGACAATAATCGGCAAGAATCAAAGCAACACAAGTCTTGGCGGTCGACCTCTGTAGTGAACCGGTTGGACCGATTTCGAGGCGGTCGGACGGCTGTTATCTCAAGGCGGTCGGACCGCTCCAAATCGGTCGGACCGGTGGTGATGGGCGATCGGACCGCGATCTAACCGATCTGAAACAAAGAAAATCACCCGATGTGAAGTTGCAATTAGGTCTAACTTTTGATTTTCAACTCCAAACTTCACGAAACTTTGCACACACCTTCTCTATGCTATTGAGGACCTATTCCAATCGAATATTATGATAATTCTTGGAGCGATCTTGAGCAATTGTCAATTGATTAACGAAGGTCTAAAACCGGCAGAACGAAAACTTGATCCTATTGCTTGTTCGTGAATGATTGATGATCAAGATGATGCTAGATAGATTCACACATATCACAGCAAGCTAATTCACGTGAAAGAATCAATCACAAACTCGCGGATCAAAGAAAGCCCTAAAACACGAAATTGAAAGCAAGAGCGAAAGAGACTTATCTCAAGCAAACCTTGCATAGATTGATTTCGTGGTTGATGCTGGATTACATCCACACCATCATGGATCAGTAGACAATCAAGGATCACGAAATTCTCCTCAAACCATGAAAAGCCCTAGCCTCCACCTCAACTCCCCTAAAGACAATTAGGGTTTTGAAACATAAACAGGCGAGAGCGAGAGAGAGAGGTGCAGCCACCATCTCCTCCTATTTATAGTGGAGGCCTAAAACTCTTAGGGTTTGACTTAATTGGGCTCCCGTTAAGGCCCACTAACAAACGGGTCACACACGCACGCTTCGCGAAGCGCCGTCTTTAACCTTTGACCTAAACCGCTTCACCATGCGTCATGGATTCGCCAATAGGTCACCCTTGTCCATCTTGTGTCACGCTTGAGTCGTTGACCTCACCCGGCATCGTCGATCGTTCTGGATCTCAACTCTTCAAGTCTAGTCCCGATTCTCCTCGCCGTTGACCGTCGTTGACCACCAAGCTACCTGCACAACCACAGACAAGAAAACACGAATTCGGGAACAAGTTCTTCACAACTTGACCCATGTTAGTCAAAACATGCATCATGCAAATCATATGCCATGAAACCAATGACTTTGACCTAACAAAACAACATCGCCACGAAGTTGGCTGTCGTTCAAGTAGTTCTGGGTCCGACCGCTCGGTGGCCGGTCGGACCGCCCCATGGCGGTCGGACCGCTCCACAATGAGCGGCCGGACCGCCTGGGACTTAGCCAAAATTCAAGCCCTGAAATTCCGAAACCTTCTGGAAAATACAAACGAATAGAACTTCTTACTGGAGACTCCAAAAATTATGAGCCCAAGTGCATTGGGATCCCCTCACTTGCCTACAACACCTATTTTTGGCCCAGCTTATTTTGACCACTTTGGTCATCGCCGGTCCGACCGCCCCACATGGCGGTCCGACCGATTTAGGACCGGACCGCGTGCAAAGACCGGTCGGACCGCCCTATCGAGAATACACAGTAGCTTTGTCGAAAACGCGTGAAACGACAAACCGTAAACGTCATTGCCAATTGTCACATCATCCTAAGATCTGGAGCATATCCCCATGAAATCCACAATAGGGGCATAACTTTTCTGACTCTAGCATGATAGATTAGGCCACCCAGCATACACTCAAAAGGTGTTTAGAAAGGTTCGGCTTTGAAAGGGCATACCCTTCGAAAGTGCCGATGGTCGGGAGATTCTTGCAGCAAGACAAGGATCCGTACAGACCTAGACAGGAGGGAGAGGAAGTCCTGGGACTAGAAATCACATATTTAATTGCAACAGGAGCGCTTATGTATTTAGCAAATTGTACTAGACTGAACATTGCATTTGTCGTAAACCTATTAGCAAGGTATAGTGCATAACCTACCAAAACACATTGGCATGGAATAAAGGACATCTTCTGATATCTTCAAGGAAGTAAAGACCTTGGTCTGTTCAACAGAAAGAACCAAGACCTGACTATGACTAGCTATGCAGATGCCGGGTACCTGTCGGACCCATATACAACCAAGTCACAAATATGATATGTATTCTTGTGTCGTGGAACTGTAATTTTATGGAAATCATCTAAGCAAAGTCTTGTATCGACTTCGATAAACCACTCGGAAATTATAGCACTGTACGAGGCTTCACGAGAATGTGCTTCAGTTCGGCGGATGATTCACCACATCCTGCAGTGGTGTGGATTGAATACCGTGCAAACTCCCATTATTATCTATAAAGATAATGCAGCTTGTGTTGCACAAGTGCAGATGGGTTATGTGAAGAGTCATGTCACAAAGCATATCAACTCCAAGTTCTTCTATGCTCATGAATTACAAAAGGTGGATAAAATTAAAGTACTGCATACTAAGTCATGTGAAAATCTTGTAGATTTATTCACTAGGTCACTTTTAGCAGCTAGCTTTGAAAGGTGCGTGCGTGGAATTGAAATGATGAGACATACAGAAGTGCAGAACTTAGGGGGAGAATATTCACAAACTCATTATTGAAACTTGATCACGAAGATCGAGTACCAAAAAAATAAATCCTGGATATTAAATAAAATTGGATGAATTGTACTCTTTTTCCCTTGACGAGTTTTCCTTAAGTTCTCGGCTAAGGTTTTTAATGAGGCAATTCGTGCAACGCAGCACAACATATATCATGAACTCTTTCTCCAAAAAATTTCCCATTGGATTTTTGTGGAGTTTTGACGAGGCATGAATATGTCGGATGAGTGCTCAAGGGGAGTGTTGCAAAACTTGGGCCTGAGCCGGTAGGCCTTGGCCCGTGGTGGACTCCTCATCCTTTTCTAGTCTATTTATAGGGAGGGGTTCCAATCATTTGTACGTGACTTTTGAGAGGAGGAATAAAGCAGAAAGAGTTCCCCTCATATCTCTGTGTCAATATTACTTTATGTACGTGTGCGATTCATCTTCCTCTACGAGGTGATCGATCATACTGGACTCGCCATCGACAGTTCATCGACAAAAATATCAAAACTTGGTCATGGGGCGTACTTTAAGTTGAAGAATCTAGACCCACCATTATGAGTTAATGGAGTATTTTTGTGATTAATGATAAATCTTTATGTGAGACTAATACTTTTATTGATATACCTATTGTGTAGTTTTATTAGGATAAAAAGGTGAAAATCATAGAGATATACATTCGACATCATATTCTTATATCATGGTGCATTCATCGGATCCAAAATATAAGCTGAACTCCACTAAAAGTCTAACTTGAATATGTGCATATGTTTGTATTACACAGTTGTGTATGCACACATTTAGGGAGAGTTCGCTCTATGTTTTGTGGTTTCATTAGTATTGATCCATATTTCTTTATCCACATATATTGGGGATCTCTACTATGAAACATATCTTTTTTTAGTATATAAAACTTGTGTAGTTCATATATACTCATATCGCTTTACATTCGATTATTTGCAATTATGTTTACGGGACTAATGTGTGTGCCAAGTTATTTTAAAGGCTTAGTCCTGGATTATAGAAGACAACATGGAAATGGCAATGCAAAGACAATAGATGGATCATGGCTAGTCGCTTGAAGTTTATTTTGTGACATTTTTGTTATGCATTGTATTTGTTTTGCTTCTGGAAAAGTCTTCAGTGAAAGTCGGTAGTACCGACATTGTCTTGATGGTACTACCGCACAGCGGCATGACCGGGAAAGTGGTGCAGGACTACCGCATCCCGGTTGGACCAAATTTTAGTTGGCGGTACGTTATCTCCAGAGAGGGTCATTCTTGACCTCTAAGGGAAGCGGTAGTACCGCCCTATGTGAATGGAACTACTGGGAAGCGAGAACTACCGCATGATCAGCGGCGGTAGTACCACACCTTTCTGTAATGTCTTATTAAAAAGTAATTATTTCATGTATATCTTGGTAATTAATGTTAATCATTGTGGACTAATATTTTTCATAAGTTAGATGAATAAGTTATATTCTAGGGTGATGAAGACTCTGGATTGCATCATGAGTTGATCGTCATCAAGTCATGGTTCAAGAAGAGAATGCATCATGTGTTGATGCATATCAAGATCTCGAAGAGGAGATGATCATGAGTTGATCATCAAGTCAAGAGAAGACCCATCATGTGTTGATGGAGGTCAGTAAAGGATGCATCATGAGTTGATGCATGTCAAGACGATGACCAAGACTTGAAGGGAAGATGTGCATCATCAAGCTTCAAGAAGATGATCAATGCAAAGGTATGACTAGCTAGGGCTAAGGATGTGTTCTTAGTCTTTTACCGATCTTGGTGTTTGTTTGGAAGACTGGATTGCTAGTATAGGTTTATCATACTATTAAGAGGGGTCTTGTCTAATAGCTTGAGTCTTATTATTTGTTGATAGCTCAATCTTGCTTGCTCTAGCTCTCTGTGGCATGATGCTATTATTTGTGAATGTGTTTTGCAAATAGCCGAGTCTCATACATTTCATCCTTTATAGCATATGACCATACTTTGAAAATGGTTGAAATCCATGTACCTACTCTGTGTGGCATGATCTAAGTTTACAAATGTGTTTTGTAAATTATTGGGGTTCATTCATTTTCCCTTGGCATGTGTGGATATCGTGAGGATATGTGCACGATCTCAGGATGATGAGTCAATTGGCAATGGCTTTGTTGGTTTGCAAAATCTCGCGTTTTGGGGTTGCTTCTTCTTTGTCGGACCACGTGCGGTCGGCCCGTGGTGTGGCGGTCGGACCGCTCGTGGGACGGTCGGACCGGCAGTGGTGGCCGGTCGGACCGGCCTGACCTAAGGTTGGATTTTGGGGCTAATCCAAAAATAGGTTGTGTAGGCAGGTGAGGGGAGTCTCCTGGATGTGGTTGCATCATTTTTGGAGCTCCCAGTCAAAAGTTCTATTGGTTTGAAAATTCGGAAGGTTTGAATTTTGAGTTGAAAATTTGGCTAAGTCTTTTGGACCGGTCCGACCGTGTTGTGGGAGCGGTCCGACCGACTAATCGGTCGGGACCGGCCTTGTGGGGCGGTCAGACCGGCTTTGACTTGGAGGTGAGCCAAGTTTGCATTGATGTGGTTTCAATGTGGTTGATGTTTAGTTATCAATGCTTTATTGATGTATATTGCATTCGCGAGCTAACGTGGGTCAAGTTGTGAAGAATTTGTTCGGAAGCGGTTTGTTTGTCTATTCTTTATGCGGTGGCTTGCGTGTCAACGACGTCAGCGGTGAGTGGATCGGGACTACGCTTGGAGAGCCGAGGTCGAGCGATCGGGGATACGGGTGAGGTCGTGTGACACAAGCATGGTGCAGGATGGACAAGATGAATCGAACGGGTGGTTCGATACAGCTGGTTGGATCAGGTGGTGCGGATATCGGTGCAAGTCTCTGGGAGGTTCCGATGGGATTCGGACAAGAGAGGCTTGGCGACGCGATGAGAACCGCTGATCAACCTACACGTGGTGAAGCAGGCGATTGCTTCAACAGATGTTGTGTGTGGGTCCCACGTGTGAGTGGGTCCCAATTGTGTAACCCTAGTCCTCTCCTATAAATAGAAGGGGGGAGATGTAAAACTTTGAGGAGGCATTCATTTGGTTTCTCCTTTGCCTTTTCTATGGTTAGGGTTTGGAGAGGAAGAGAGGGAGAGATTGTATGCTCATTGGGTGAGCTCTTGTCCTCCTTGTTGGAGTGGCTTTGTAAGCATCTTTTGAGATCAATCAATCTTGTGATGCTTGCTTGTGAGATCATTTGTCTCCTCCTTTGTGTTCTTCTCTCATTTGAATGAATTTTATGCTTCCTTGATTCAAGTGTTTAAACTTGTCCTTTTGACCCTTTGTGTCTTGCTTTGATGTGTGGGAGTACTCCTAGGATCATCTAGACCAACAACCCCCACAAGCAAGTCTTGAATCAAAGTTTTTCATATTTCTAGGGTTTGTGCACTTCTTTGTTTAATCCTTGAGAGTTTGTTTCTGCGAAGTGGATCTGAAGGATCGTCGCTAGAAATAGGTCTCCAATATCTTTAGGGAGGTGTGCTCGAAATTTGGTCAAGTTTCACTGGTTGAATCAAAAGTTGGATCAAATTTCGTTTTGGATTTGGGGTGGACTTTTCAATCTTGGATCGAACCGTCACGACCGGTCTTATAACGGCGGTCCGACCGCCGTATATTCGACATTTGTCTTCGCCGGTCGAACCGTTGTCCACCGGTCCGACCGCCGATTAGTTGCCGGTCGATCATTGGTTGAGCGTCGGTCCGACCGCCCTTGGTAGCCGGTCTGACCGCCTGTGCCCAGATCAACTCTTTGAGTTTAAGTCTCCATTTGTGTCGTGTGGTTGTCGGGGTTTGTCGAATTCAGCACAAGGCTTCCGATGTGTGCTTACTGATCTTCTTAGCTTCCATAGCTAAAGGAGTAAAGTTCGTGTTGAATTTGCTTTAGGCGAGAAAGTTGTGAAAGCGCCTATTCACCCCCCCTAGTCGCCTTTTCGGTCCTACAGCATGGTCTAAGATTGTTTGCTGCTATTTCTTTAGACTTAGACCATGGTAGTGGCTCTTCGGAGTTATCCTTTTTTATTTGATCAAATATGTTTGAGATTAATCAAATAGGTGGGTTGTGTAGCCCTCTTAATAACCTTTCCATAGAGTCCAAGATCACTCAATTTCGACCCCGGAGTCAAAAGTTATGATATTTTTATCAAGTGTCGTCTGTACTGAAATTGAACTACAGTAATACCGCCCGAGAAGAGAGGTACTACCACAGAACGGTATTATCGGCCTTTGTACTGCGGTACTACCACACTAAAGTCTTTAACGGCTAGTTTTGAGCCAATAATGCACTCGTGCGGCCGACGAACAGTAAAAACGGTAGTACTAGAGTTTGTACGGTGGTACTACTGCAAATCCTGATTTTTGGATATTTCTGCTCCCAACGGCTAGTTTTTTTTGTGTAGACTATAAATACCCACCTTGGTCGGTTGATAGGCAATCTTTGAGCTAGTGTGAACTTCTCCTCTCAACTGTGCATGCGTTCACCTTGTGAGCAAGGAGAGATGTTTCTAGTTGCATGTGTTGCATCTAGAGTTGAATTTTGTATCCACTTGAGCTTGTCCATTCGTTGCACGTGGTGAGAGTCAAGCAAGTGGTTTGACTTTTTACTCTTGGTGTTTGCCAACACCTAGACAGCGTGAAGGCATCGTGGACCGGTGATCTTCTCAAAAAGCTTGTGAAAAGGCCCAGCGTGTTGGGAAGCTTGGATCTCACCTACGCAGAGCAGGAAAGAGCTACCGCTAGAGGAGTCTGTCCAATTAGTTTGGGCTTACCTCAACGTGGATTAGGGGAGACTGGCAAGTCTCCGAACACCACGGTAAAATATCATTGTGTCATTGTGGTTTATTTCTCATGTGTTTTACTTTGTGCAATTTACATTCCTAAAATTAAATTACTTATAGTCTTTGTATGTTTGCTATCATTATCAATAGTCTTATATTGTTGGTGCGGTTAGTTAAGACTACTTGATTTAAGACTTAATTGAGCAAAACCGAATTGATTTACAATTCCGCATAAAAACTCGGTTTTAACTTAAAAAAATTAAAAAACCGCCTATTCACCCCCTCTAGTCGGTCTCCTCGATCTTACATAAATTTAGCGTAAACAAGCGAACTTACCCTGTAAACCATGTAATCAATATGAGAATCAACTGTACCAATTAAATAACTTTTATGCCTACGCGAAGTAATTAGCTTTTTTTCTTCTCTCAACATGAGATTAATTTTGGATTATTTGATTAGATTCAATCAACTTGGATATTTATCACGTGCTCCTTGCCACCTCCCCCTGCTTTTCGTCCCATCCTCTCCCTCGTCACACCCACCTCTACTCCAACTGTACCCCTTCCTATGCTGCAGATGTGTCATCATCGAACTCTACTGCCACCTACACACCAAAAATCCTAACTTGACACCGCCTCTCTCCCCACCCGCCACCTTCTTCCTCCTCTCCAGCGGCTCACCATCGCTGATCCCGCCGTCGCTGAATGTGAGAAGTCCGCCAAACCTCGAAGTCCTAAACCTAACTTGACATTAGAGCCAAGATGGCTTTTAGATGGGTTCATATAACCCTCTAATATTCTAGCAAATATTTTGATCTAAAAACCAAATTAGATATGCACCTTCTCTCTGTGAGTAGATTTGTCTTTTTTAGACGATGAGAGGATGCATGAAAATATCCGCTGCTTCCCATGTGTAAATGTTTTAAAATTTTCAAAAAAATGGAGATGTAGGAGAGGATATAATTCCATAGCTATGTAAAATTTTAAGACTAAACTCGATCGTATTTGAAAGATATGAAATTGACAATCAGTGAAAATAAATACTAAAGAACAAGGGAAATAACTATTCATACAAAAATTTGTTTTTTTCATATCTTCCAAATGTACGTGTTTGATCTTTAAAGATTATATGCCTTCCCCAACTCCATAGTTTTTTTAGGAAATTTAGAAAACTTTTACTCTTAGAAAGTGTTGAGGAACCGTCGTTGGCGAGTCCAGTCCGAACGATAACCTCATAGACAAACATAAAATTGCATCAAACAATGCAAGAACACAAGAACATAATAGTAGATTGAACATAGAGATGTAGGGGGCTTCTTACTTCTCTTTATTGCTCTTCATACGATTAATCTTTTACAATAACTAGCACCCCCTATTTATAGTCTGCAACCCCTGCTAAGGTTTGGGATGGGGTGCGCATACATAGGCCGGCTGCTGGGCCGAGCCCATAGTTTCCCAACACACCCCCTTGGGCACCCATCCTCACATGTTCTTGCTTCGCCAAAACTCCATAAAACCCCAGTGGGAAAATTTTAGAGAAAGAGTACATGACACACGTTCTGCTGTGTTGCACGAATTGCCTCGTTAAAAACCTTAACCGAGAAACTTCAGGAAAACTCGCCAAGGAAAAAAATAGTACAATCCGCCCAATTTCATTTAATCTCCTGGATTTACTCTTTGGGTACTCGATCTTCGTGATCAAGTTTCAAAAATGAGTTCGTGAAGGCTCCCCCCCTTGAATTCTACACTTCTCTAAGTCTTATCATTCAAATTCCACGTATGCACCTTTCAAAGCTAGATGCTGGAAGTGACTTAGTGAATAATCTGCAAGATTTTCACATAACTTAGTATGCAGTACTTTAATTTTGTCCATCTTTTGCAATTCATGAGCATAGAACTTGGGGTTAATATGCTTTGTGAGATGACTCTTCACATAACCCATCTGCACTACTGCAACAGAAGCTGCATTATCTTCATAGATAATAGTGGGGTTTGCGCAGTATTCAATCCACATGACTACTGGATGTGGTGAATCACCCGCCGAAGCCAAAAACATTCCCGTGAGGTGTTGTACAATGCTATGATTTCTAAGTAGTTCGACGAAGTCAATACAAGACTTTGCTTAGACGATTTTCATGAAATGCAGTTCCACCGCATACATAGGCTGTTTGCGACTTGGCTGTATGCGGGTTCTACAAGTACCCGGCATCTACATAGCAATTTATAGTTAGGTCTTGGTTCTTTCTATAGAACAGACCGAGTTCTTTGCTTCCTTTGAGGTATCGAAAGATATCATTCATTCCCTACCAATGCCTTTGGTAGGTTTTGTACTATACCTTGCAAGTAGATTCACGGCAAATGCAATGTTCGGTCTAGTACATTTTGCTAAATACATGAGTGCTCCTACTGCGCTCAAGTATGGGATAGCCGGTCCCAGGACTTCCTCCCCATCTTCTCTAGGTCTATACAGGTCCTTAGTTTGCTGCAAAGACCTCTCGACCATCGGCACTTTCGAAGGATATGCCTTTCCAAAATAAAATCTTTCTAACACCTCCTGTGTGTAGGTTGACTCATGTACTAATATCCCTTCAAGGGTATGCTCAAGCTGTAAGCTTAGGCAATATTTGGTTTTACCCAAATCTTTCATTTCGAACTCTGACTCCAGGTAAGAGCTTGCTTTCTTAATACCTTCCAGGGTTCCAATGATGTTCAGATCATCTTCATATACTGAGGTTATACAAAATCTATCATGGGATCGTTGTATAAATACACAGGGATAATTCTCATTATTCATGTAGCCTTTCTGTGGATATCATGGGGATATGCTCCAGATCTTAGGATAATGTGACAATTGGCAATGGCATTTATGGTTTGTCGTTTCACAGGGTTTTCGACAAAGTTCAGGCTTTCTGGACAGGGACGGTCCGACCGGCCATGGCATGGCGGTCCGACCGGTCCCAAATCGGTCGGACCGGCCATGTGCGGCGGTCGGACCGGCCGTGACCAAAGAGTGTCAGAATATGCTAGGTCAAAAATAGAGGGTGTAGGCAAGTGAGGGGATCCCAATGCACTTGGTCTCATAATTTTTGGAGTTCCCAAGCAAAAGTTCTATTCATTTTAAATTTCGAAGGTTTGAATTTGGGGCTTGAAATTGGCTAAGTCCCTGGGCGGTCCGACCGCACACGGGAAGCGATCCGACCGGCGGAGGCGATCCGACCGGCTCACAGTGAGCGGTCGGACTGATTTTCACTTATGCATCGACCAACTTCGTAGTGATGTTAATTTGTTAGGTCAAGTTCATTGGTTTCATGGTATATGTATTGCATGATGCATGTTTTGACTGACATGGGTCAAGTTGTGAAGAACTTGTTCCCGAATTCGTGTTTGCTTGTCTATGGTTGTGCAGGTTGCTTGGTGGTCAACGACGGTCAACGGCGAGGATGATCGGGACTAGACTTGGAGAGTTGAGGTTCAGAACGATCGACGATGCCGGGTGAGGTCAATGACTCAAGCGTGACGCAAGATGGACAAGGGTGACCTATTAGCAATTCTGAGGCGCAAGATGGCGCTAGGTGAAACTGTTTAGATCAAAAGGTTAAAGACGGCGCTTTGCGAAGCATGCGTGTGTGACCCGTTTGTTAGTGGGCCTTAACGGGAGCCCAATAGAGTCAAACCCTAGAAGTTCTAGGCCTCCACTATAAATAGGAGGAGGTGGTGGCTGCACCAACCTCTCTCGCCTCTTTTATGTTTCAAACCCCTAATTGGCTTAGGGGGAGTTGAGGTGGAGGCTAGGGCTCTTAATGGTTTGAGGTGATTTTTGTGATCTTGGATTGACCACTGTTCCTTGATAGAGTGGGTGTAATCCAGCATCAATCACGAATGCTTTCAATTTCGTGATTTTAGGGCTTTCTTTGATCCGCGAAGTTTTGATTGATTTCTTCACGTGAATTAGCTTGTTGTGATATGTGTGAACATATTTAGGATCATCTTGATCATCAATCACTCACGAACAGGCATTAGGATCAAGTTTTCGTTCTTGCCCGGTTTTAGACCCTCTCTTACTCAATTGACAATTGTTCAGGATCTAGCCAAGAATTATCATAATATTCGATTGGAATAGGTCCTCAATAGCATGGAGAAGGTGTGTGCAAAGTTTAGTGAAGTTTGGTATTGAGAATCAAAAGTTAGACATAATTGCAACTTCGTCATTGGGCTGTTTTTTACTGTTTCAGATCTGTTCTAGAGTCTGCCGGTCCGACCGCCCCTCACCACCGGTCCGACCGATTTGGCAGCGGTCCGACCGCTGGTATAACAACGGTCCGACCGCCCGGCAATCGGTCCGACCGGTCAAATCCAGAGGTCAGACCACCAGTACACTATGCTGTTTTAATCTTAGTTGTTTTTGTTGCTTTACTTTGGGGGTTCAATTGAATTCAATACTAGTCTTCCGCTGTACTGGTATATTGATCTTCATAGTTTCATCATAGCTATTGGAGTGAGATTGTGTTGAATTCATAATTTGTGAAAAAGTGAGCGTGCCCCTATCAGAGCCCGGTTAGTTCACTCTTGATCTTAACTGGTCACTGAACTTTAAGCGATGGATAAGTTTTCTACTAAACCGCATATCTTCGATGGGCACGACTATGCCTATTGGAAGAATCGTATGCGAGTCTTCCTTGAGAGCGAGGGACAAGCTATTTGGGATGTTGTTCGAGCCCCGCTTGTTATTCCTGAAATTGCTACGCCGACTTCAGCGGTTCTTGTGGCAAACAACAACAAGGCCAAGAATCTTTTATATGGTGCGCTTGGTAGACAAGAATATGATCGCATTTGCAATCTTGCAACTGCGCACGAGATTTGGAACACCCTCGAAACATATCATGAGGTTCGTCCCAAATCAAGAAAGTCGTAAGCAGTTTACAAGCGTGAATACAACAAATTCGAGATGCGTCTGGAGAGCATCGATGACATTTTCATCGCTTTAATAAAGTAATTAATCGGATGAAAGTGTTGATATTGAATACTCACAATCTGAAAATGCCACCCATCTCTTGGTGCAATCAACACCAAGGAGTGGGAGATGAAGGCTCTTGCTATAGAGGAAAATGTTGATATTTCGAGTCTTACTTTAGAATTGCTTTATAGTAAACTCAAGACTCATGAAATTAAAAGAGTTGATCATCCCAAGAAAGACAACATGGCATTGATAGCTGATCCTCTCAAAAGGTCCTCTGATGGTACTCTTGAATCGTTTTCTGGTTTTTCATTTACTTGTTTATCTGCGATTCATGAGGAGGAGCTTGAAAGTATTCTGAGGCGAGTTAGCTCTCTTAGCTAAAAAATTTACAAGGGCCTACAACAATGTAAGAAACAAAAGAGAGCGGCCTGTGACACCTCACGAGTGTGGTGAGCTTAATCATATCCGGGCAAATTGCCCCAAGCTGAAAGGTAAGAGCAACCATAAGGAGGGAAAGTCAGCTTGGAAAAATCCACAATGGATCAAGTCAAAGCATGAGACTAGTAAGTTGGTGAAGGCCGCTCATCGGGTTCTTGCCGCTTTTGAGGATCAATCCTTGAGCGATGTGGACTCCGATAGCGAGGAGGACAATGAGGAGGAGATTCCCAAAGACAAGAAGAAAGAGAAGGCCAAAGACTTCACCGGTATGTGCTTCATGGCTGACACTGACGGCATTGATGATGATGAGGTACCTCCCTCTTATGATGAGCTTTCTGCTAAATATGATTCTATAGTTGAGCAATTGCTTAGTCAAGATGAAGCGCTAGAATTTGTCATGACAAAAAATAAGAAATTAGAGTCAAAGATTGGCAAACTGAAAGTAGAACTTAAAAATGCTAAGACTCTTGAACCTGATGAATGTTTATCTTGTCATGCTATGCATTCAGAAATTGCCAAATTGCAATCTGCTCATAATATTTCTGTGCAACAACTTGAGAATGTTAGATCTGAGCTAAATAAAATTAAAACTGCTCCTTGTGAAAAATATTTAGAATCTAGCAAATTGATTACTTCTGATGTGATTGATTCTAGCCCTTGCACTTCATGCTTAGAAAAAGAACGTGAAATCAAAGATATCTTAGAAGCTGCTAGAGTCAAATATGCTAAGCTTAAGGACAATATTGAAACTACTATTTGTGCTTCTTGTTCTGCTCTTAAGCTTGAAATTGCTTTATATAAGGAGAAATCTATGGATAAAACTTGTGATGCTTGTGTTAATTTGAGAAAAGAAAATGCTTACCTTCATGATACATTAGAAAATTTTTCTAAAGGTAAGAAACAGTTAAACATGATTCTTGACAAGTCTAAAACTCCTTATAAGAAGCAAGGTTTAGGATTCAATTCTTTTCAAGACAATTCAAAGCCAAAAGCCATTCAAGTCTTGGAAAAATGTTTAATTGAATTCAAAACCCAACCTGCAAAAACATCTTTTAAATCTACAGGTTTTGCCCAACCTTGTGTTAATTCAAAAGGTGCTTCTTCTAGTGGTACCAAGTACCATTGCACTTATTGCAAGAAAAGTGGGCATTTGATTGAGTTTTGTTGGCGTAGGTTGAAAAATTATAGGAAAAATCTTGATAGAATTTCATTCATTCAACCTAGGGCTTTTATGAGACATAGTAACACTGAAAAGAATAAACCTGGGTTAGTATTTTCCTCACATGCTAATCATTATGTTTCTAAATATCATAATTCTCATGTTCTTGAGTGGTGGTCGACCATTGGTGATCACCGATCTGATCATTTTGGAGTCGGTCCGATCGACCTTGACAACCTTGATGCGACCGTGCCTAGACAGGTTAATTCCCATGTTAATTTGAACATTGCTCATAACAGAATTCTAGATAAAATTAAGGATAGTACTTCTGGTTTGCATACTCCTTGGAGACGTGTGTCTCAGTACTGGGTGATGAGGACATCCCTCCTTCGGATACACGTACTACACAAGACCCTCCATATTTGGGTGTTGAACTACAAGGTCCTATGACAAGAGCTAGAGCACGTGACTTAATCTATCAGGTAAAATCGTTTCTAGGGCTGAGTGTATTATTTGAGAACTCTATGATGCTGCCTAATGGAGATGATTTACTTGTACTCAGAAATCAAGGCCTACAACCAGTTCAAGAAGGCCTACGACCACTTCAAGAAGGCCTACGACCAGATGACTCGTTGGGAGCAATCTACGACCAGAAAAGCGAGCACAGTACTCGTTGGACACAACCTACGACCAAAGATAGCATGGACTCCTCAAGGCCACCCTAGGACCAGTCCTACGACTAGATCTTCGACCAGAAATACGCAACACAAGGTGCTGTGTCACCATTTTGGAAACTAATAAGACTTTATAAACGTAACGAGGTCGGAGTCCAGGTTGTGTACGCTTCATCCCACGGCCGCACAACCCTAGGTCAACCTCCTCACGTTCCCCTATATATATCGATGGCCGTCATAGTTTAGAGCGGGTTTTTCTTAGATTATTCGCCAATTGCGGTTTGCGAATATCGGTTTGAGAACCCCACTTGTAAACTTCATCTATATCCGCAATACAATTGGATTGCATCTACCTTGTTCTTGTGAGTTGCTTTGATTGCTTGCGGAACCATAACCTTCGTGGTAAGGTCGATCGCGTGTAAGCGTGGTCGATAACGACGAGCGTCTTGGTGTAGCGAATTGCGAGGTGACGATCATTGGTCGGAAGCCTCAAAGCGTCAACGTCCTCACGACGAACCAAATCGAACCTATCGGAAGATCGGGCCGCCGTGACTCATCACTGGGTCCCTAAATCTTGTTTATCTAACCCCAGTATTGAGACACATCGTTCTTCTGTTCCTTGATTTTCAGGATTACCGCGGAAAGGGGAAGAACACGTGGTTCGTCGACTCCGGGTGTTCACGCCACATGACCGAAAACTCAAGATGGTTCACCTCTTTCACGCGGGCAACAGGTGATGACTTCATCACTTTTGGAGATGATACACACGGGCGAATTGAAGGAACATGATCAATTAGGGTGAACAACAAATTCATCCTAAAGGATGTCGCTCTTGTGGACAAGCTTAGGTATAATCTCTTTTCTGTCTCCCAGCTTCTTGATGATGGCTATGAAACTATATTTAAGAAAAATGCTTGTAGTGTGCTTGATTCTACTGGTGAGCTTGTGTTTGGAATATCTAGAGTTGGTAGAATTTTTGGAGCTGATTTTTCATAATCTCTTGCTGGATCCCTTAAATGTTTGCTTACATCTTCTTCTGATTTCTGGCTTTGGCACCGACGTTTGGGGTACATTGGTTTTGATCATCTGACGTGAGTTAGCAACCTTGATCTCTTGAGAGGTTTGCCTAAACTCAAAGCTGTCAAGGATCTTGTATATGCGCCAATAGGCATGGCAAACAAGTTGCCGCCTCACACCCTTCTGTGACTATGGTTATGACTGACGGACCAGGACAGTTGCTTCATATGGATACTGTTGGTCCTGCTAGAGTCCGGTCAGTCGGTGAAAAATGGTATATTCTTGTCATAGTTGATGATCTTTCAAGATACTCTTGGGTGTTCTTTCTTGCTTCAAAAGATGAAGTTTTTGGTTATTTTCATGACATTGTTCTTCGTTTGGCTTCTAAGCTTCCTAGTGCCTTGAGAGCGATCCGCAGTGACAATAGCACGGAGTTCAAAAATACTTCTTTTGCCTCTTTTTGTGCTGAGCGTGGTATTAAGCATCAGTTCTCTTCTCCACACGTCCCTCAACAAAATAGCGTGGTGGAAAGGAAGAATAGGATCTTAGTCGAAATGTCTAGGACGATGCTAGATGAGTATAGCATACCGAGGAGGTTTTGGGCCGAAGCTATTGCTACAGCTTGCCATATTGCAAATCGTGTCTTTTTAAGATCATCTTTAGGCAAGACTCTATATGAGCTTCGTTTTGGTAGAAAACCCTCTGTTTCGCACTTTCGAGTCTTTGGATCAAAGTGTTTTATTCTTAAGACAGGAAACCTAGATAAATTTGAGTCAAGGACTTTTGATGGGATATTTCTGGGTTATCCTACACATTCGAGCGGTTTTCGGGTCCTTAATGCTGAAACTAACCTTATTCAGGAGACTTGTAATGTCACTTTTGATGAGACTAGCCCTGGAGCTAGATCCGTTGTTACAGATGATTCACAGGTGACAGTGAGCATTTTTGTGGAGGAAGATGAGGACGAAGCTGATATCTGTCCTTTATCTGCTGCTGCTGAGGCGCCTATTTTGGTACAAGAACCTGCTACGTCTACTTCACCTTACATTGAGGCTCTGTTTGCATCATCATCATCGCCAGATACTGCGGAGATCGAAGAACGTCCCAGGCGTCCCGATTGCATTTCGGATTCGAGGGACCGGAGTTCTCATCCTTTTAGAGGCCTTAGGACGTGATTAGGGATACCTTCATCGGTATTTCAACCCTCTCTGGTGCATTATGTGCAGGCACATGCGACTTGGTCACGCTCTTCAAATGACTAAAGTGGTCAGATAGATGATTTGCTAATACTTACAAATCAATTATCTTGTGGACTGCAATTGTCTTCTGAACTTCAATTATCTTCTGGACTTATTTATATGCTTCACTAGTGCACGAGTCATGTGTATGGATTTTAATTATCTTCTGGACTTCAATTGTCTTCTGGACTTCTCTATTTCCTGATATTTTTCATCAAGGGGTTAATCCCCCCTAATGACGGGAAAATAGCCTCATCTAATATACTATCAGCGAATCGGGCAGTATGCAAATCTCTCGTCATAGAGGCCAAATACCTGATTATGGATGTTGTCTCATAACCAACGTACATCCCAGACTTTCAGAGAAGTCCCATTGCAGTTCGCTGTGGTGGTGGTATAGATATACATACCTTACAACCAAAGATGAGAAATTTTCGGTGCTAACCCTTGCACTAGTTGTATAGGTGACTGGATGTTATATGCCGACGGTCTAATATTGATGAGAGTTGTTGCGAGCAGGATTGAGTGTCCCCAACATGTAGTTGGTAAATTACAATTATTCAAAATTCTACAGTATGAAATATTCAACTTTAATTCCTATTTTTATGCAATAATCATCAAATGCCTTTGAAGTAAATTTTTCGGCGTTGTCCATTCTGGTGGACTTCACATGATGATCAGGAAAATTATTCTTGGTGTTAATTATCTGCGAGATTAGCTTTGTAGAAGCGTGGTTTCTCGTAGACAATAAACGTACGTGCGAGCATTTCGAAGAAGTATCGATGAACACCATAAAATACCTAAATGACCATAACAGGGGCTATATAGGATCGCAAATGTCTCCCTGGATACGGTCCAGAAATGCAGTGATTTCATCCTTCACTTTCAGAGTAGAAGATCTAGTAATTAATTTCCCAGTGGCACATGCGGGGCACACAAAAACTTGCTGATTTGGAAGAATCTTTACATTGATATTGTGTCCCTGTGAATTGTTAATTATATTTCTCATCATCCTAAGACCTAGGCGACATAATCTATCATGCCAGAGATAGAAAAGTTCAGAGCTTCTAAATATAGTTTTCAGGACAGTATAGGTTGCAGATGCCTTAATAATAGTGTAGTATAGCCCAGTTTTCATATGAAGGATGTCGTTTTAATACACTTTTCCACTTTCTTTACGCTTTGTAATGAGTAGGTATTCCTTACCATGCTCTTCTCCAGTATCTACGTGTAAACCGTTAGCGCGAATATCCTTGAGAGTTCTAGTCGATTCTAGTTACAACAAGGCTTCTTTAATGACCAAAGTTGTGCCCATTGGGAGTATAATTATGGCATTTCCTGATCCGATTATACAAGTATTGCTGCTTGCGATTATCGTAAGACTACAAGCATTCTTACCGATCGACTGAATTTTTTTGTCTCTCTCAAGGTGGTATTCATTGTGCCGCTACTTGCTAAGCACACTTCCTCCAAAGGGCGCCACACACATTCTAATATAATGTACTTTATTAATATGCAGCAGAAAACAAGCAGCATATAAATAAAATACTTCAGATATCAGAACATAACTTGCTATTATAAATACAGGAATAAGTCTTGTAGCACTCATCATAAGAATTTAATACTTTACTCTCCTAGATCTTACAACCATTATTCAATATTCCATCACAATCACAAACTACAAGTGACTATAAAAAGATATAAGTGCAGTGCGTGCACTAGATCGAATCAGCGAAGTATGTAGTAACTCTGCTGAATCGCTCCATGGCGATCCTCTCCTCTTGGGCAACTACGATTCTGCGCCAGCTGCGATGTCCAAATGAGGAGTGATGGGGTTGCTCTTGGTCATCCACATCCATTAGTGCAACTAATGGCTACGGATCCTCTGTGCCTGCAATGGCGAGGTGTGCCTCATGTTGTCCTTTGCCCATTTTCTTAGGCTGGAAAGCATCAATAACATACTTGCGACCCACGACCTTACTCTTCTTGCCCCTCTCCTTTGTGAGAGACTTCCTCACCTTGTAGCTGCTAGCATTGGCTTCATGACCAACATTGCTACTAGGCGGCTGTAGTTCTTCCGTAGAACATCATCTCGAGCTTTCGCAACTTTTATGATGTCAATTAATTAGGCATATTACATGTAGCTATCTTGACAATAGTTGCATGCGGATTACCGCATTCGGGTGAAAGGTAGAGAGAGTCTTCTCAATCTTTTGCTCATCCGTGATTACCTTACCATAGAGTTAAAAACTGTACAAATCCTGGCCATGCTAGGCCAACTCATGTGAACTTCTGGTTCGTAATGGCAGTCATTTACATATTAATTCAAGTGGTTCATAAGGTTACTATTGGTAATTTACATTCTCATTATGCACTTCGAAGTCCCGGTTCGTGATCCTGTAATTTTTTATGCATTTATCATGCTTTACTGCTATTTTTAGTGATTAAAAGCAATATAAATAATCACAAATAATCAAAATAGTAAATACAATATATAAATTGCATAGAAATAATAATAACAAAGTGAAACATATTTCAAATGCAAAACCGATTCAAAATTTGAATTCTGAGGTTCTTTTCTTCTTGAGAAAGAACTTTTGGTGAATCTGCAATTTCAGTGTTAAAATACAAAAGTTTAGTTCTAAGAAAAATTTCGCATAATTTTCAGAAAAACTAAGGGGTTTTCGACAAATTTCCTTATTCATGATTTTTTGTAATTTTTAGAAATTGGGGGCCTTTTGTAAAACTACTTTTTATATTCCTTAGTTTATGGGCGGATGAAATCGGCCCATTCTCTATCTTGGCAGTTTTACGTCCCAATGAAGTAGGTATAAAGGGGCAGCGACGTTCAGGAACATTAGGGTTGCGGTAGATTAGAACAAATTCACAATTTCAATCCACGGTACAATCGACATCCCATCTTTCATGCAATCCACCGATTGACATTGTGCGATGACTTCAATCGGCTTATGTAGATTAGAACGGTTTGCACCATAGAAAAACCAATCTAAAAGCCAAATTTGCAAAATTGAAAGCAATATCAAAAAGCGATTCAATTCTGAGTGTCGTTCTTCGACGGTTACCTTTCGATGCGAGAAGAGTCGATCGTGCTGATAACGTGTTGAGGAACCGTCGCTGACGGGTCCAGTCCGAACGATAACCTCGTAGACAAACATAGAATCACATCAAACAATGCAAGAATACAAAAACAGAATAGTAGATTGAACACAGAGATGTAGGGGGCTTCTTACTTATTTTTATTGCTCTTCATACAATCAATTTTTTTACAATGACTAGCACTCCTATTTATAGTCTACAGCCTCTGCGTGAGAACCCGAGGTATTTAACTTGTAATACTTAACCATTCAAATGGCCCTAGCATTACAAATCAAATATCTCGATTCTCGGCGCATATGTACTTCCCAAAATTGCAGTACACATGCCCCATACAAAAATTAAGCATCCAAACCATACAAATCATTCATTAACCAGTCTACAAGTTTACAACATAAAGACAGACAAGTTCATATTACAAAGTAGAATCATTGGCCAAATGATAGGAATAAACCAAAGTAGCAGCAGAAACATAAGCCATAAGATGGCGATAAACAAAAGTCAAACGGTTTGCCATTACCGACAAGACAACCGACTAGAAACGTCCAAGCTAGTCGTCGAGAGCAAAGTAGAAGTCGGTCTCACAATAGTTAACCCCTTGGGGGTCAACCTCCTCTGCAACAATTAAGCAAAGCAACTGAGTACAAAAAGTACTCACAAGACTTACGAGTAACAAGCCTATACATAGCTACATGCAAGCTGAAACAAAGGAGGAGGTTATATAGTTCATTTGACAAATAAA
The DNA here is from genome assembly GCA_036346395.1 of Hsuehochloa calcarea. NCBI lineage: Eukaryota > Viridiplantae > Streptophyta > Magnoliopsida > Poales > Poaceae > Hsuehochloa > Hsuehochloa calcarea. The sequence continues at coordinate 32,538,000 of CM070600.1, forward strand.
GCAACATTTCATTTGCAATAAGTAATAGATTGAAAGCAATTTGATAAATCTATTTTTAATTGATTAAATAACAGTGAGACAACAATAATAAACATAAATAACATCTGGCGGTGACTACCCATGACCACCACAACATAGCACGATTTACCCATTCATACCACCCGAAATCAAGTTTTATCAAAAACTGTTGAATCTAACTCTTGTAGAGACCTAACCAAGCATGTCCATAACCAATGACCTGGCTATTCGAATAGATTATACCTGCGAGGTGTACCAATGTACCCACACACGGGCCGCCTTTTGCCATGCAATAGAACACACTTCCTTAGGTATGCTTCAAGGCTAAGTCCTCTGAGACATTTTCCAATGGATTGTATTAATTACTGAGTCATGCGTATGGGGTTGACCCTTAGTGAATCGCCGTTCTGAGCTCCCACTAAGGATCCACACGTTGAGTCGGACGCTTAAGGCTAGCCAAGCAAACAGCTGCAGGTGCTCCTGGGTATGGCGAACCTAGAAAGGAACCCATCCCTCTCAACTCAAACAAACATTCTCTTTTTCATACCACCAGCTGTAACACCCTGACTATAAGGAAGTCAAGATGTCACCTACAATCTCTACTCTTCACATGAATAACATCAAGTAGCATAACAAAATGAAGCGATTATTGTGAATATATGAAAACAAGCATTCATCCTCAAGTCTTAATCAACGAAATGGAAGTAAACAGTTCAGCAACATATGGTAAACACGGCCATGTTGGCTTATTACAAAGCAACTCAAATCATAAATAAAGACATTAAAAGTCCTCAAGTTGTTTGATATAATATAGTGAGTGCATCGTGATGAACTACCCTCCACAAGATCATTCCTCCTTGTCATTTACCTAAATAAGACAATAAAGCAAGAATGAGCCAAAGACTCAGCAAGCAACTGTATGTAACAATCAAGCATACATTGCGCAATATATCACAATCATAATTTGAACAACTCTGAAGCGAATTTATGAATGGATGAAGTGGGATGGTGCATTGAAGGAAATGGACATAATCGGCATATACGGTATAGCGAGTGAAGCACCGTCGGTGTTCACTTAAAGTATTCGTATGAAGAGCGTTTCATCTGATTGTCCAACGTGGCCCACATTGGAATGGTGGACTCACGTAGCGTGGCCCACATTGGAATGGTGGACTCACGTACCCATCTTGGAATTGATGGGATTTCAAATGCCCATCTTTGGAATTGATGGGTCTTACCAAAATAATGAATGCATGTCATGATCATCACATGTCAATATTGAATAGTAATCATAAATGAAAAGAACACATGGCATTCATCTACAATTACGAACAAATGTAAACATTCATTCACACATCATACATGACATCAAACATTGAATACAAATTACTTGCTGCCTTGGCTACAGCGGGTTGGGAGGTAATTGAGATACCCCACCACTCACCGCTTCACCGCCTACAATATAAAATAATGGAAATGAGGACAAGCGAGTATAAAAATGCTACGTGTCCTCCTCAATCTCTAACCAAACTAACCAAATAAAAGTTCAATTTGATCAATCTACCCAATCATTTCAATTAACCCCAATCTGGCAGTTTTACTAGAAAATTCACCAATAAAAAACCGTAAGTCCAAAAGACCTGAAACCAGTGCTCAAATTTTCTTAACTTAACAGGCTACAAAACTCTAGTTGATGGTAAACTCTAATTCGGCCATTACAGAGGTCTAACCATCCATTGAAAAACTACAACTGCAGTCTGCCCAGAAATCTGAACAGCCCTAAAGAAAATGCTATAACTTTTAAACCACTGATCCAAATAAAGTGATTTTTATCAGCCTGGAAACATGGTGAAATTATCTTCAAAAACCTAGTTGGGTGGCCGACCTGATTCTGACTCTAACTAGATCAAAACCTAGGTGCAACCGACTATACCCATCAGTTCTGACAGACAGACCAGCGCGTAGTAAAACAGCCATAACTTTTAATCTACTGGGTGAAAATTCGTGATCCAGGTGCCAAAAGAAAGCTAATGAAATAAGGAACAAAACTCTAGAAGGCGAAATCATCCAATTCTGCCTCTAAGACACCCAAAACCGAGTTGCAACATACTGTACAGAACCGATCTACTAACAGAGATTACGCAATACTATCAAAAACATGGAATCGACAACTCTAACGCAATCAAACAGCGATGGGGTCTCTCGTTACCCTTGTAGATCCGAAGAGCGATGAGGAACAACTTCCCAAAGCCTTCCCTCTCCTTCTTTGGCCAGCTCAACTCCACGAACCCGATTGGAATGAAATCGCCGGCGGAGGAAGAACCAGAGAGAACACTTGGAAGGCAGGGGTGCAGCTCGGGGATCTCAATGGCAGCCACCAATGGAGAGGGAGGCGCCTAGGAGGAGGGAGGAAGAGAGGGGCGGCACAAGGGGAGGAGAGGCGGCTTGGGGGAAAAGGGGAGGAATAGGGTTTGGGGGAGAAAGGGTGCTCCCCTTTGCCCCCCCTAGGTGGGCTGGCGGCCCACTAATGGGCCTCTGGGTGTGACTGCGGCCCGGGTTACTGATATTAACGAATACCCCGAGCGAATGGAATTTTCCGCTGAAAACAATTTCTTTCGCTCTCTCAGACCTCTTTCTTTCTCCGATCATTTAGGAGTATTACAGGTCTACCCCTTATGCGAGTTAGACCTCGAATCTAATCAACGATCAACGGAAAGAAATAAATCTGGAAATACAACTTAAACAATTTACCTTAAGCGAGCAGTTGGGTATTGCTCTCTCATGCGGGACTCCAACTCCCAAGTGGCCTCTCTCTCGATCGATGCGACCAAGAACTTTGACATACTTGAGGTCTTATTCCTCGAACCCGTTCGATTCTTCAATACCTTCAGGCGGGACTCGAAGGTAAGGTCTTGCGACAATCAAAGGCTCCAAAGGGATGACATGATCTGGGTCTCTCGAAACTTTCTAAGCATCGAAACATGGAACACGTTGTGAACCCGCTCATAGAATCGGGAAGGTCCAAGCGATAAGCTAGCTTCCCAATTCGTGCCCACGATTGGGAAGGGTCCAACATACCTTGGACTAAGCTTTCCTTTGGTGCCGAAACGCAGCTACGCCTTTAGATGGCGATACTCTCAACAGAACTTCATTCCACCTCGAATTCCAAATCTCGCCTTCGACATCGGCGTAGCTCTTACATCGGCTCTGGCGACCAACAAATTCGCCTAACCTCTGCCACTCTAGCCATCGTCTGCTGAACCCGGTCGGGACCCAAGGCGCAGCTCTCAACCTCATCCCGGCTGGCGGGACTGCACTTACGCCCATAGAGAACCTCGTATGGTGCGGCTCGAATCTTGGAATGATAAGCTGTTGTTATAAGCAAACTCGCCAAGGCTAAATGCTCTTCCCAATTACCTTTCGAGGATAAAACACAACACTGAGCATGTCTTCTAAAGTCAGATAGTGCGCTCGGTATCCATCTGTCAGGGATGAAAGGTGTGCTAAGGCGGAGTTGTGTGCCCAATGCACTCTGCAAACTTTCCCGAATTTGGAAGCGAACTTGGCGTCTCGGTCGAAACAATGGTCTTTGGCACTCCGTGCAAGCGCACAATTTCGTACATAAAGAGGAGCCAAATCGCTTGCGAATTGGTTGTCTGAATAGGAATGAAATGTGCGACTTCTTGAACAGGTCCACAATTACCCAAATAGCATCCTTTCCTCATTGCGTGCGAGGTAAACCAACCACAAAATCCATAGATATATCGTCCCATGGCCAAGGGTACCTCAAGGGTTACAATGATCCTGCTGGTCGCTTGTGCTCGGCCTTGACCATTGGCACACCCACATGAAGCCACATCTTGGCGATATCAATTTTCATCCGTTTCCACGAAACTTTTCTTTAAATCTTTGTACATCTTGGTCTCCCGGGATGTACGGTATAAAATCTGATGAGCCTCTTTCAAAATCTCAATTTAACTTTGAGACTCTGTGGCACACAAAGCGCCCTTTAAATCGCAAAGAATCAAATTTGTCCACCTTTGAAGTGACCACCTTGCCCTCGGTATAGCGCTTCCTCACTCGTTGGAACATCGATCTTCTTTGTTGTGCTACGCACCCGATCCGGAAGAGTGACTCTAAAATCAAGCGAGTCTCGATGCATGCGGTACCATAAGCGAGAAAGAAATATCCATACGCTCAAAATCAGCAATAAGACAGCGAGGATAGGAGGTGTCGCCTTGCGACTCAAGGCATCGGCTACCACATTAGCCTTGGGGGATGGTCTTGAATAGTAAGATCATAGTCCTTGATCAACTCTAGCCATCTCCTCTGTCTCAAGTTCAAGTCATACAGGTAAAGATGTATTTGGGCTCTTGTGGTCGGTGAACACATCACAAGATTAAGCCATACAAATAATGGCGCGGATCTTCAAAGCATGAATCAACTGCGACAAGCTCTAGATCATGGGTGGGATAATTACATTCATGCTTCTTGGTGCCTCGATGCATAGGCAATCACTTTACCATCTGCATGAGTACACAACCAAGTCCAACTATGGGCGCATCTGAATAGATAGTGAATCTCTTCCGGGCTCGGGAAGAGTAAGAATTGGGCGATCACTAATCTATCTTTCAAAGAGCAAAAGCTGCGCTCAAGCGTCGGACCACTGGAACCTAACACCTTTACGTGTCAAGCTGGGACATCGGTTTAGCAATGGTTGAAAAACCCTCCACAAAGCGCCGGTAATAGCCATTAAACCCGAAAACTCCTTACTTCTTTAACATTGGTTGGTCTCTTCCACTCAACCCTTTGTCGAAATCTTACTAGGATCAATGAAATACCCTTACGATTAATAACATGACCCAAAATCCAACTTCGAAATCCGAACTCACATTTCTTGACTTGGCATAGAATTGATTCTCTCTTAAAGTTTCAAGTACCAACCGCAAATGGTGGGTGTGATCCTCCTCGACTTGGAATAAATCAAGATATCATCTATGAATACCACAGCGAAATCATCAAGGTATTGATGCGACATCTTTATTCATGGCTTCCATGAAAGCTGCGGGAGCATTCGTTAGTCAAAAGACATAACTTTATACTCATAATGACCATACCTCGTAGAAAGCCGTTTTCTCAATATCACGCTCACGAACTCGAATCGATTATAACCCGATTGGAGATCAATCTTAGAAAAATCTTAGCTCCTTTCAAGCTGGTGAAAAGGTCATCAATGCGAGGCAAAGGATATTTGTTCTTCACCGTCGCTTGATTAAGCGCTAGATAATCTATGCACATCGCCGGTGCCATCTTTCTTCTTAATAAAGAAACGAGCGCTCCCAAGGCGAACGCTCATTGAATCATACCTTTGGACAGCAGTCGTCAATTGTTTCTTCAATTCTTCTGAAATGGCGAGCCAAGCGGTAAGGAGACTTGGACAAAGGCGAGTCCGGAACAAGATCAATCCGAACTCCACTTTCCTCACGGGAGGCATTAGGAAGTTCTATAGGAAAGACATCGGAAAACTCCTTCTGGCTGGAATCTCCTCAATACTGCTGCAAAGAATCGGTCTTTTCATTGAGGAGCAAAGTAATCCGATGGTCGATGCACGGCGGCTAGGAATAGATTAGCGAACAAATCTGAATCGAGGCGGTGCGGCGCCTGGAATACGATTCTTCACGGAAGGAGCTAGCAAGGTCACCGTCTTCCGAAACAACAGATCTTGGCACGGTATTGGAATAACCAGTCCATACCGAGGATAACATCGAATGGTGCCAATTGAATAACCATAAGATTCGCGATGAAAACCTCATCATCTATCGGTATAGAACAACAGGGACAGACGGTAGAGCTAGAAATAAGTCCTCTGGGGCGGACTACTCTTGACTCGAAATAAGTGAAAACTCAAACCCACTTTTCTAACAAACTCCAAAGACACGAGCAGTAAGTAGCCCCGAATCAAGCAGTACAAAGGCATCATGCGAATCAACAAGTAAAGTACACATCACCACATCAGGTCGTCCCAAGGTCTCGGGGTGGGCATGGCGTAAACCCCGATGCCGGTCTGAAGGCGCACCAACACTCTGCGTCGGAAAGGCGGAAGCAGCATTGGAGGAACAAGCAGCGGAGGTGCGGATGGTGCGGGATTCAATAGAACCTGCGGGAGGCGCGGAGTAAAAGCTGCAGTGGACCCCATCTTTGGAGAATCTTGTGGTGCGAGGCTGTTGTCAGTCTGGCCCGAACCTCTGTGGAAGGCGGAGGAAGAAGGCTGCTGGGCGGCTTCCCATTTGATGATACTAGCTGGATTTTGCTTGCTGCGAGGACTTGTGGCCCTCTCGACCACCTTCTTTGGCATGTTCCCTTGAAGGAACATTACGAAGCTCGATGCCGTCACCACACGAAAACACTTCATGCCTGACACAGAGCAGGGCGCAGGCGTAGGCGAAAGATGAAGGGCGTGGCGCGAAGAAGAAGGCGCCCTTCTTTGAGCAGGGGCGGGAGGTTGGTTCTTGTGAAACCTCTTAGCGGTGGTCATTGAAAAGACCCACCACCACCACCACGAAACTCCGCTTCGGCCTTTGCGGAACCACGAGCTGCAGAACCACTAGCAACATGCCCTTGCGAAGAAGGAGCTCTTTCCAACTCCATCCTCTAGCTTTGCTCAACCAGAGCTAAAGTCACGTGAACTGTTGCTCCCGAATCTGCGATACTCTGATTGAGGCCCAGAACCTCTTAGCCTTCTCTTTATCATCACTTGCCACGGTGGGACAAAGCGCGCAGTTATTAAATCCGGCCTCATACTCGAATCTGAGCATTTTCCTTGCACATAGGTCGGGAGGATTGCTCCATCTTCTCGATGAAGGAGTCGAGGATAAAGCGTGTCTGAACCTCTCCACAAAAACCTCCCAAGTAACAAGACCTGTCTTTGGAGTCTGGAAGGCAGGACCCCTTCCCACCAGATGTCGGCTGGCCCTTGGTGAAAGGCCACAAATCGCGCCTCTGCGCGGATGCGACTCTAAGGCTCAAGCGGCGCTCCATGTACCTCAACCAGATCCGCGGCTGAACGGTGTACTGCTCCTTCAAAAGTGTCGAGACGGCGACATCCACTCACGGAGGCTCATCCTAGCCTCGGGTGGAGCAGCGGCGACAACGAGTTCCGCCACCGGTCGGCGGCCGCGAGAATGGCCGCTGCAATTGTTGGCGGAGTTGTTGATTCTCCTTAATAAGGTGCGAATGAGATCGGCGGTTGCGGCGGTGGCTCGACAGCCGAGGCGCGGTGAGGCAATCTCCTCGATACCGGCCACCAACCCCTCGAGCGAAGGCGATGTAGGCTGCCGGACCGCGGCCGACCACCATTACGGGTCGGTGGGCGACCACGACCACGACCTCTACCTCTAGCCATCTATGAACAACACAACGAAAGAAAATCAAATACATAGCTCAACGAGCGATAAACAAATTAATTGGGACAAAACCAAGCAATTGCGAAAAAACAATGGTTTACCCAACCCTTCCTATTGTGCCAAGATGTGTCATTTTAATATTATTACCACGGACACGAAGCCCGCTCGATACCAAGCGTAACACCTAACTATAAGGAAGTCAAGATGTCACCTACAATCTCTACTCTTCACATGAATAACATCAAGTAGCATAACAAAATGAAGCGATTATTGTGAATATATGAAAACAAGCATTCATCCTCAAGTCTTAATCAACGAAATGGAAGTAAGCAGTTCGACAACATATGGTAAACACGGCCATGTTGGCTTATTACAAAGCAACTCAAATCATAAATAAAGACATTAAAAGTCCTCAAGTTGTTTGATATAATATAGTGAGTGCATCGTGATGAACTACCCTCCACAAGATCATTCCTCCTTGTCATTTACCTAAATAAGACAATAAAGCAAGAATGAGCCAAAGACTCGACAAACAATCGTATGTAACAATCAAGCATACATTGCGCAATATATCACAATCATAATTTGAACAACTCTGGAAGCGAATTTATGAATGGATGAAGTGGGATGGTGCATTGAAGGAAATGGACATAATCGGCATATCTACGGTATAGCGAGTGAAGCACCGTCGGTGTTCACTTAAAGTATTAAATATGAAGAGCGTTTCATCTGATTGTCCAACGTGGCCCACATTGGAATGGTGGACTCACGTAGCGTGGCCCACATTGGAATGGTGGACTCACGTACCCATCTTGGAATTGATGGGATTTCAAATGCCCATCTTTGGAATTGATGGGTCTTACCAAAATAATGAATGCATGTCATGATCATCACATGTCAATATTGAATAGTAATCATAAATGAAAAGAACACATGGTATTCATCTACAATTACGAACAAATGTAAACATTCATTCACACATCATACATGACATCAAACATTGAATACAAATTACTTGCCTGCCGCGCTGCAACGGGTTGGGAGGTAATTGAGATACCCACCACTCACCGCTTCACCGCCTACAATATAAAATAATGGAAATGAGGACAAGCGAGTATGAAAATGCTACGTGTCCTCCTCAATCTCTAACCAAACTAACCAAATAAAAGTTCAATTTGATCAATCTACCCAATCATTTCAATTAACCCCAATCTGGCAGTTTTACTAGAAAATTCACCAATAAAAAACCGTAAGTCCAAAAGACCTGAAACCAGTGCTCAAATTTTCTTAACTTAACAGGCTACAAAACTCTAGTTGATGGTAAACTCTAATTCGGCCATTACAGAGGTCTAACCATCCATTGAAAAACTACAACTGCAGTCTGCCCAGAAATCTGAACAGCCCTAAAGAAAATGCTATAACTTTTAAACCACTGATCCAAATAAAGTGATTTTTATCAGCCTGGAAACATGGTGAAATTATCTTCAAAAACCTAGTTGGGTGGCCGACCTGATTCTGACTCTAACTAGATCAAAACCTAGGTGCAACCGACTATACCCATCAGTTCTGACAGACAGACCAGCGCGTAGTAAAACAGCCATAACTTTTAATCTACTGGGTGAAAATTCGTGATCCAGGTGCCAAAAGAAAGCTAATGAAATAAGGAACAAAACTCTAGAAGGCGAAATCATCCAATTCTGCCTCTAAGACACCCAAAACCGAGTTGCAACATACTGTACAGAACCGATCTACTAACAGAGATTACGCAATACTATCAAAAACATGGAATCGACAACTCTAACGCAATCAAACAGCGATGGGGTCTCTCGTTACCCTTGTAGACCCGAAGAACGATGAGGAACAACTTCCCAAAGCCTTCCCCTCTCCTTCTTTGGCCAGCTCCAACTCCACGAACCCGATTGGAATGAAATCGCCGCGGAGGAAGAACAGAAGAGGAACACTTGGAAGGCAGGGGTGCAGCTCGGGGATCTCAATGGCAGCCACCAATGGAGAGGGCGCCTAGGAGGAGGAGGAAGAGAGGGGCGCACAAGGGGAGGAGAGGCGGCTTGGGGGGAAAAGGGGGGGAATAGGGTTTGGGGGAGAAAGGGTGCTCCCCTTTGGCGGCCCCTAGGTGGGGTGGCGGCCCACTAATGGGCCTCTGGGTGTGACTGCGGCCCGGGTTACTGATATTAACGAATACCCCGACGAATGGAATTTTCAGCTGAAAACAATTTCTTTCGCTCTCTCCGACCTCTTTCTTTCTACCGATCATTTCCGGAGTATTACACCAGCGACTTCAATAATTAACACCTCCCAAAGTACTTAGTCAAGAGAGGTCTCATATCCCTCTCATGTGGTTAGCACGCAAAAACGCTTGGGTTAGTGTCCAAGATGTTCGGTCATTGTTGACTCGGGCACCAATCACACACCCAATAACCACACCATCAAACCAATGTGCCCAAGTCTAAAATATTTTACTTTCAGTTTTAGTTTTTCAAATACAATTATATACATGAGTATCCAGACTCAAATAATTATAATGATGATAAAATGACCATCGCCGAAGCGATGATCCCCATTCTACCGTTCTAAGTATTTTTAAGCAACATCAACTCGCAACTAAGTAAAGTGATTAGAGCCCATCCATCGAACCCTAAATCACATCGAATAAATCCTAGCCTCAGTGGTAGAGGATGAATATTTACCTACAGTTTATGCAACTATAGGATCAACTACTCGATCGATAATTTAACAACAAAATAGAGCATGCATACATACACTTTGCAAACCAGATAATAGACTTTGAAAGTAATGGGATCAATATGATCAAATGGAACAACTGCTTGCCTTGCTGGAGTTAACTTTCTTGCTGCAGAGGATCACTCGTGTAATCAATAAAGTCGTCGGAACCTATTCGAAAGAATCGAAAGTACAATAAGAACGAATAATACCGAAAAGACCTAAAAATACAATTTCGTCCAAAAATCATCAAAAATTCACAGAAGGTAGAACACGATTTTATATGAATTTATCAATAAAAATTAATTGATTTGGATATTCCATGCAAAAGTTATGACAGTTTGAAAGTCGATTTTCCATAAAATCCAATAAATTGCTAGATATCACTATTCATCCGAAAATAGAAATTTTGGTGAAAATTTCCAGAGAGGTGGTGCACATGAAATTTTTATGGTAGACAGAGCACCACATGAGATAATCAACAAAAAATGATTCACCTCATTCGGAACTAAGATGAATTTTCTATGATTTTTTAAAGATAAGAAAGTAGTACACAAGATAATTGTAAAATCAGATTTTCAGAGATAGCAACATACTCAAAACCTATTTTACAATAAAGTACAGTAACAGAGGAACATGACAAAATTGAGTTTACTAAAATTGGAGCTACAGAGAAATACTTATGCATTTTTGAAGTTAAAACAATTTTTAGAGCAATAAAAGTATTAAACCTAAAGCAATTGTGCTAAAAGTATTTTCTGGAATAGTAACAAGGTTCAAACTATTTTTATAATAAAGTACATGCAAAAAGAAAGCTAGCAAAATTTGAATCATCAAATTTGGCGCTAAAATGAATTACTTATGCAATTTTGAAGTTAATGCATTTTTTAGTTCATACATAAAGCATTTCGGATTTTATAAAACCATAAAAGACTTTTTACACCCAGTCGATGCTAGCCACGGTTGCTGACCAGTGGGCCTCTTAAACAGTGCATTTTCCATTTTTGAAACTGAATAGAATTTTTGGCCTGACAGGTGGGGTCCACATGTCATACTCACGGCTCATAGAATAGTGCGTAGACTCACTGGTCCACGAGATTCCAGCCCGTGCGCTAAACCCTATGGCCCACATGTCATACACTGTGACGACCGGGATTAAAACCTCGCTTACTGTGCTTGGCCCCACATGTCAGTCACACTAAGAATCCGAATAAGACAGTTATTAACTACTTAAGCAATCATTAGTAGTTAATGAACGGGATTTGGTCTTAATGACCTTGCTACGATGTCGAAATCCGATAGTCTGAGTGGCCAGGGCTCTCGCGGCGTTCGAACGCACGCGCGCGGCTAAGGGTATGGTTGGGTTCACAATACTCTTGCGCGCAGCGGTGGCACTCACGGTGGTGGCCGGCCGTGGTGGGACACGAGAGAAGCGGCGAGAGCTACGACTAAGCATAAGCGACACAAGCGAGCTCCGCATTGTCAAGGAAGCGGGTGCCACAGTTTCAACAAGGCACGAGAGTCTACAGAGCGAGGAAGAGACTCGGAGAAGGTCGGAGTTGGCCGTCGAGAGAGGTGACGGCGGCGCGGTGCATCACCGAGGGGAGCTCGCTCTGGTGAAGGAGACAGGGCATGAGTGGTAGAGAGAGCTCAAGGGCAGCCCACATATGGTGTACAAGTAAGGAATCGGTAAGGAGCTTACCACCGTGACGACGGGTAGAGCAAGCTTCTGCGGCCAAAAATGGGTCAAACTTCAGTTCCGGGCTCCTGTGAACCGATGGCAAAATAGAGTGAGGAGAAAGATTAAGCGAGCCAAGACACGGCGGTGGCGCTTGGCGAGGCGGGACTCACCGGACACAGAGTTGGCACGGCGGCGGCTCCGGGTGCGAGTTCTACCACCGAAGAGAGCTCGACGGTGTTCCGGGTACTACAAGCCAAGACAAGGTCTCGTGTTAGCAAAAATAGAACCAGGGAGGAACGGAGATGGAGCAGGAGGCGGAAGCACTGAGTTTACCCGAGAGAGAGCCAAGATCTCGCCTCCTTTCCCTCGGCCACCGAGAGGGAAAGTGAGAGCTAGCAGGCGAGGGAGACGGAGTTATAGAGCTCCAACGGCCGGGAAGGAGACGGCGTGAAGAGGCGACGCTCCAGGAGTGGTCAACCGGGGCGGTGGATCCACGGCGTCAATGGAAGTGGCGCAGAGCCTCTGCGGCGCGTGGCGAGTGATTCTAGCGCGGCTGAAGCGAGAAGACGGTCCGACGGCGGGCCCAGCGGTGTCGGCGACTCAACGGTGTTGCGAGAATGGCTTGGCTCGTTGATCAGGTAGTTCGATTGGAAATGGACGGCTCGAATTGAGGAGAGAGAAGCCCAGAGTGGTTCGAACGGGTGCGGAACCTGGACCGGAGGATCTCCATCGGACGGCTCACAAACATCGTGGTTAGTTGGTTGGGCTGAACCGAGGAAGCCGGGTCGGAGTTTGACTCGGGTTCGAGCCCGAGGAACAGTGATTCCATATTTGGATTTAAAAGGCTGAGATTATTTGGGATTTTCTAGAGGTAGCGCCACAGCTCCAAAAATTCTGAAATTTTTACTGAGTGATCCTGACTTCAAGGTCGACCGTGTATAAATTGTTCAGAATTTTTCATGCAGTTCATTGCCCGCTAGAAAATTCATAAGCTGCTGGACAGGGGTTTGACCAGGGAGACAATAGGTTTGACCAGCTTTTAAGAAATAGCAAATAATTTCTAAAAATTATGAAATTTCTCAGGGAGGTTACCAAGATGACCAAGAATGTAGGAAAAATATTTCCAGAAGATGATCACAAGGTTTGACTAGAAGATCTTGAATTGCAACACTTCGAGTCAATAAACTTAATTGAATTCACATTTTAAGGAGATAAATTCTAGGGATTTCAAATGACATAAGGATGCATCCAAAAAGTTTTAATTTATCCTCATTTTCATACAATTGAAATACAACCTCAGAACTTTATGATGTTATACTCTGCTAAGATTTAAGATAAGATACGTATATGAATCGGTTGTTGGGCCGAGCCCACAGTTTTTCAACAGAAAGCACGGACGTAGCATAATAAGCAAGGGAAGCGCCGGATATTTCCTCGAGAGGATGCATCTCAACAACTGACATCATACGACTAAGTTCACGCAGGGACCGAACCCTAATGGCCTTTTAATCTTGTCCCATCTAACGACCATCCATCGTTTCGTGATCGGACGGTGTGGATCCAACGAGGCGGTCCCAGGCTCCCATCCGCCGCAGCCTCGGGTAGGCAGCTCCTCCAATCCCCAAGCTCAACAGGGCAAGAAGCCAGCAGAGGGAGAACCTGTCCCGGAGCGAAGGCGATCAGCCAAGAAGCCGGCGGCGATGGCGTGGCGGGCGAACCTGTCCCGGAGCGTGAAGGAGATCCGCTTCCTCTTCTGCCAGTCCTCCCCCGCCAGCGCCCCCGCCCGGTACCAACCACCGGTCCCTCTTCCCCTCTTCTCTACCCGATCCTTTCTCTTCTCATGCGGTGATGGTTGGTGGATTTGTGATCTGATTATTTGCAGGGAGTTCGTGAAGAAGAACTACGGGGACATTAAGGCCCGGAACCCTCCTCCCGTCCTCGTCCGCGAGTGCTCCGGTGTCGAGCCCCAGCTCTGGGCGCGCTACGGTAAGCATTCCTCGATCCCATCATTTTCCAGGAATCTGAGATCTTGCTCTTGCCATGGTTCCCCGGATGACCTGGTCTGATTTGGCTTAGCCGTTTCTTGGCAATTTTTATCTTCTGCTCTGCGAAATGTTTCGATTGGAGCTACGGGATCTTTGTTATCTTGGGAGATCTTAGAAGTTAGGACTTAGGACCTGCCCAGGAGTGCCTTAGAGTTGGTACTGGTGGAGAGAGATTTCCATTGCTCGTCTATATTTTTAGCACTTTAGATGAGAGGAAATGAGATGATTCGGTGGTTTGGGGTAAAAGCTATTGATGTGGCATAGGGTTGCTCTATCATAGGTAAACTAAGGTCATGCACAGCGTGGTGAAATGAAAAGGCGATGCTAGAAAGCATCGATGCTGGCCGGGGCTGGTAGCCATGGCAGGCAAGGACAAAATTACTGGTATCTGTGCACCTAGTTGCTCCGGTTCTAAGGCTAAGCAAAAATTATGGGCTCACTTGTAGGTGAAATAAAGAAAGGAGACAGAGTGGGATGAGAGAGAAAAGAGGTGATATTTAAGTTAATTGTGGGTCTAACCTAGAGAGAGAAGGGGTGCTAAACACTTTAGGGGAATATTTCTTAGAGCATGACTGCTGGGGCGGTAATGTGGAAAACTTGGCATTGCCTACACTGTGGATGCCCTAGGCGATGCCAATTTTTCCACATAACTATAACATCACACAAGTACTAAATTTGCTTTTTTCACCCAGTGTTTAGCACCTCTTCTTTCTCCAAGGCGGGATCCACAATTAATTAAATATCACATCTTTCACTCTCATCCTACTCTCTCTCCCTTCCCCATTTCACCTACAGGTGGGCTCTTCATTTTTTTCTTGGCTTTGGAACTGGGGTAACTTGGTGCATCGATGATCAATGCCAGCATTTTTCCTTGGCATCGCTACCTCCAATGTGTAGGATCAATTCTAGAAGCCTTCTAGCATCGGTTTTTCTCACGGTATGGATGGCCTAAAGGCCTGTGGTCAAATAGTGAAATATTGTTCAAACTTACCAATGTTTATAAAAAATTTAAAACTGTCCAGGCCAGTTGCTGGTGTTACATCTGGTCTGTATTAGCTGGTCTGGATAGTGAGGATGGTATGTTACTAGCACTCGCTCAATTGGATCACTGGTGAAGGGCCTTGTTGTGAATTTGCTTTTGGTTTATTTGACACTCAACTTTACACTTTTGGCCAAAATATCTTCTTTGCAATTTATATCTTGTAATCTAGCCCTTGCATTTTGGTTTTTTGTTTGGTCTACCTTACCGTGTATTGCCCCAAGGTAGGTAAACTATCACTCACTAATAGCATTCTTGATTTAATTTTCAAAAGCATATTGCAATTGAAGTAGTAAAGCAAAAACAATGAAGTACGCATTTAAAAGGAGGACAACTTAGTACAACCATTTGGTTGACTCAAAACATAAACTCATTTTACAACATTAACTAAAATGGAATTAGTAAATCCGGAAGACATGATAACTACATGTTTGACCAAGTTTGATATTATCATATAAGACAATATTATCCCATAACCCCAACTTAATTTTGATAAATAAGAAGTTGTTTGGTTGGAAACTTGAGACTGTACGTCAAAAGATAATGGGTGGCATCATTTTCCCCCACCAATTTCGAAAACTGCGGGATTTTGAGTGTCTTAGAATACCAAGGATTGAAGATGCCCTCTTTTCAAACCCCAACTTTAATATCGGTACAAGCAAATAAAATGCTGGGCTGAAAATACAGAAGAATAGCAGTCAGACGCAGTTTGTTGTGAAATCTTCGTGTGCCGAACAAATTCCTGCTCGCTTAGATTTTCTCTTTTTTTAAAAAAGGGGGGGGGGGGCGGCTGTGCGGACGTTTGAGGAATAATACTACAGTGCGATGGAATTGGTTCATGTGTCCAAGACAAGCTCTTCTTGGAAACAAATGAGGAAACAAAATTTTGCTGCAATGCCAGATTTTCTAATATGTGCTGGGATCTCCGAGATTAGTTAGGACTAGTATAACAATATCATCTTAGCCAAACATACCCAAGGTTATTAAGTCGGCGAGTCGACACTACCCTCCTAGTGACCGACTAGTTGACAGGTGCTGTTCATATGACAGTGATATGTATGTACACATGTATATATTATATATCACGACGCTCTAGCAAGTCGCGGTGAGCACAGGCGCCTAGGCGCCGGGGCGCCTAGGTGACTAGGCGAGAGTTTGACAGTGTGAGTTAGGCGCCCGCGGCAAGAAGAAGCGAGAGAGAAGAGAAGAGTGAGGCTGCGAGAGGGTGCAACACAATGCACGGGAGAAGAGAGCAAGAAGAGGTGGTAGCCTTGTGAGAGAGAAAGCGCAGGTGGCGACAAAGTAGAGTAGGCGGCGGCGCAAAGCAAGAAAAGCAAGAGAAGAGGCGAGAAGCGAAGAAGCGTGAAGCGGTAGAGAGGAAGAAGCGAGAGGAAGAAGCAGGAGGAAGAGGCGCAGAAGTGATCAAGTGGGGCGGCAGAATCAGAGCAAGAGGGCGGCGGAAGAAGAGGGGCGGTGGAAGAAGTAGCAGCGCAGAGGAGACTGACTTGAGGGGCGGCGACGGCGATGGGGAGTGGAAGGCAACCAAGAGGCGTGGCGGAAGTGACATTGGCGGCAGCGGAACTTTTCCATCTTGTTGGCGATGGACCTCGGCGTCTCCCTCTTGGCGACTGGACGCCAAGGTGTCGACTAGGCGACGTCGCGACAACCTTGATTCCAGTGATTGAAAAGTACATATATAGCTTGAATTAAAGAGAGGATCAATGATTTACATGTTTTGAGTCCAAACTCTCTTCATTTGACCTGTTGAATCCATCTTTGAAGCATGATTTGAAACCTTCATGCCGCAATTTTTTTTATAAAAAAAACAAGAATGTGCATATGATGAAGATAAACTATGATGGACTCATATAATACCTTCAAGGGAGAGCAATATAGCGCCATGAATTAAAGAGGACAATACAAATCATATAACATAACAACAAATAAATGAGCAATTAGGAAATTAAGCATGTAAAACATCAAGTTCTCAACGACAATAGTGTTCTACACGATAGTTAAGTAACACGACAACAAGGTCCTAAGTCTCAAATAGCAAAA
The DNA here is from genome assembly GCA_036346395.1 of Hsuehochloa calcarea. Classification (NCBI taxonomy): domain Eukaryota; kingdom Viridiplantae; phylum Streptophyta; class Magnoliopsida; order Poales; family Poaceae; genus Hsuehochloa; species Hsuehochloa calcarea. The sequence continues at coordinate 32,554,983 of CM070600.1, forward strand.
GTAAAGCATAATCATCACAATCCATCAACATGGCTAAACACAAGCATCGAATCAAATGTTATCCAACTCAAGATCATCGAAATGGCTCGCGTTTCCACTTGGTTCACCACTCTCATGAGTAGGACTAGGTGGAGGTTCGCGAAAATCATCAACGTCCTTATCATCTTCATTGTCGAGCTCGGACTCATCATCAACCACCCTTGTTGCACGAGCAGCACGACAAGAGTAACCTATCACCTCACCATGAGCACTTCTAGGAAAATTGCGACCTTGAAGCGCACTTGATGGACCAATGGCTTCAACATGAGCCCATGTAAGATCATCGTTCTCATGATGAACTTCTTCGGCACCATTATCAACCCACTCATTGTCCCATTGAAAATCATTTAGGATCAAGGGGTTGAAATTGCGCCCTTCCTCTTGCATCCTTTGAAACCGATTTGTAATCTTACGGTTGTATTGAATGTAGACCAAATCATTCATACTATTGTGCTCTAAACGGTTTCTTTTCTTGGTATGAATCTACAAATAACAAACAAAATAATTGAACTATCGCTGTACTAAATTACTAACAGCTCCAAAATGAACACTTGAGTAATTGAGTACTTACAAACTCAAAGGCGCTCCAATTGCGCTCACAATCGGAGGCCAAATAACAAAGACCAATTATACGCCTTGCAAATGCTTGGAGCTCTAGAGGAACACCACCAAATGCACCCCACCGAAGAACTAGAAAGGCAAGAATCATAGCCAATGTTAGGTCTTAGAAAGAACGAAAGCTTAAAATTAAATTGAAGTTAGTGGTACTTGCTAGATGACTTAGCCTTTTGTTGCTTGATTGCCAATTGACTTGAAAAGCCTCTTTGCATGTTCTCACAATCATTGGCTTGGTTGCTTATCGTCTTTAATGATCATCTTAAGCACATCATTAAACATGGTATGAAGCCTAGAAGCATATCCAATATCGGTCTTTCTAATCTCAAAAAATCAATTTAGATTCAAGAACAATGTAGCCCCGTACAAATTCTGCTCCATTTGGTCTTCCCACTGCCGATCTATAATTGATGTCACCTTCCTGTATAGTGATGGCTTGTTTTCCAAAGAGTCATTGATCTTCTTCTTTGCAAGATCCATAGCCGCGGTAACCTCTGGCATTGTCGGCCATCGCCGTCGACGATCCTCAGCACAACGATAAGTGGTTGCGATGCTCTAATGCAATTTTCCACTGCATTCAAAAATCTATTAGTAACAACTGTTTTGCACACCTTTTTGCCTACCTTTGTGCTAGTCAATTTGGATATATTCCAATCATCAGTAACAAAGAGGCCTTTCAAAGATGTCCTATGCCTTCACAAGCTCTGCAAAGTGAGGAAAGCTGTAGCAAATCGAGTAGCTGCGGGTCTCACAAGGTCCCTCCCACCTGCCATCTTCCCCATCTTGTAAGAACCCTTCCATGCCTGTAGATAAATGTGGTAACGTGTTTGGCTTGTACAATGCACTTCTTGAACTCTATTATCTTCCTGATGTCCTTCAACATGAGGTCCAAGCAATGAGCCGCGCAAGGGGTCCAAAATAGAGCAGGAATCCTCTCCATTAGAAGTCTGCTTGTCGCCTTGAAGTTAGCACCATCTAGGATGCACGAACACGGACACGCGTGTCGGACACGACACGTATCAGACACGGGATTTGCCATTTTCTAAAAAATGGTGACATGGGGACAAGATTATATATATATATATATATATATATATATATATATATATATATATATATATATATATATATATATATATATATATATATATAGGATTAATACTTTCTACTCCCGGGTGTAGTTACTCACATCTCTGATATACCACCTAAAAGAACTTAGCATACTCTTTTATCACTTTGGGTATATTTATATACTAATTATAAGATACTCCAATGCGAACCATATGAAAAAATTGCAAGAGAGTCCATAGTTTTAGTATATTTTGTAAATACCTTTATATTCGTATATAAAAAGGAGTATGTTTAAAAAATTGAACATACCACCTCTAAAAATGTATAAATACCACATAAGTGGTCTTATATACTAAGTATACTACACATACATACTCTCGGTTGCGCAAGATACTCCCTACGTTGTGAGATACCGAATAGGGAGTAACTACACCCGGAAGTAGCAAAAAGACTTTCTACGTATTTGTCAAACATCAAGTGTAAAATAGGAATATGTACCTCAAAGATGATCCTCGGCTCGTTCTTCATAAATCATAACTTCATATTAATATCAGAAAGGCAGAAATTCAGAAAACCTTTAACCTGTGAATAGAAAAAACATGATTAGTAAATGTAAGTAACAATGTAACATGTAGACTTAATTCTTACAATGAAATTCTTATAATTAAGCAACAGCAAACACTTCCAACACCTAAGCAACCTACATATTCTGCGCAAAGGATTTATGCAACCGAAGGAGCAAGAGAGGACGTGGAAACGTCTGTGAATGACATAAGTCTTACAACACTACAGGGACGCTAGAAGTCTAGCTTCAACATCAACTGCATCTAAAATTCAGCAGTTGGCGGCCCAACAAAAATTGCAGTAGTTGGTCAATTGTACAATAACTTAGAAAGAGTAAGAACTGACAAAAATTGTCCCAATGAAAACAAGATCGCTCAAAGGTGGTACGGTTCTCATCTTCAATGGTTCTCCCGAGATTTTATGTTTTTGAAAACATTGCAAAAATCCTTTGAACATCAATTGTTGTAAATATGTAGGACGACATCGATTCCTCTTAATTTATGTACAGTAAAAAAGCAATGACACACAGGTAGGTATACTTATTCTTCGATCCCATGTCATCACATGCAAGCAAACAGACACTGCCAATGATTAATGTTGGAATAGAAACCTAGAGTAGTAATACCTAGCCTTAGGCGGGGTTCATGGCTAGCTTGGAGTCGAATTGCCGCGCAGGACTTGGTGTTAGGTGCCCGTGAAGCCGGAGAACAATCGGATGAAGGCTGCGCGATTGCAACTCCTCTCCCTCAGCCTCCGCCGCTTTAGCCCAACCGCCTCGGTGGTCGCTACGCCTCCAGGCATTGTGTTAGCGATGGCGGGCCTTGACAAGCCGAGCCGCCCGCCGCTCCTCCAGATCGGCGGCGGCAGCAAGGCGACATCGGCGACTTAGCATCGGGAAGCGGCGAGAGCGAGCAGCGTCGGCGGCTTCGATGTCGAGGCGATGCGAGGAGCCAGGCGAGCGGCGAGTAACAGCGGTGTCGGTGACTTCGGCGTCGGGGCGATGCGATGAGCGAGTGGCGTTAGGGTTGGCGGCGACAACGGTGGCGGCGTCGGCGATGAGTAGTAGGGAGCCAGGCGGTGTCGGGGGTGGCTGCGGGTGCGGGGAGTGAGTGAGACGGGGATAGGGAGAGATAGGGTTAGATGATTTGAGGCGAGTGCTTTAGCTCTACCGTGTTGGGCGAATGGAATGGGCCCAAGTGTCCGATCGTATACTAAGCGTGTTCGATCGTGTCCGAATTGATTTCTATTTGTTTTCGTAGTGTAGATTACGGACACGCCAGAATCGAGTTCGAGCCGTGTCATGCCCAACACGGACTCGGCGGCTTCTCGGCGTGTCGGTCATCGAGAGCACCATTATCTGTGACCACCTGAACAACATTTTCCCGACCAATCTCATTGATCTTTGCCTCCAATAAATTTGCTAACATGTGGGCATCGGCTGACTGACTTGAGGCATCAAAAGACTCTGAGAAGAAAGTCTCCTATGGACTATTGACAAGAAAATTAATCAAGTGTCGTCCTCTCATATCTATCCAACCATTTGGCGTAAGTGTGCAACCAAATTGTGTCCAAGCATCCTCATCTTTGCATCCTCAACTTGTCGATATTCTTTTGGCCTTCTCAAGTAAAGTAGCCTCAAGTCATGGAAAGTAGGCGGCCTAAGCCGGGACCATCTTGCTGATGGACTCAACCATAATCTCATAGCTTCTTTTGTTGGCACTATTGAATGGTATGTCACACTCATAGAAGAAATCAACAATGTGTTTAGCCACCTTCTCCTTTTCTTGCTGAATGGTAGCTTGACCCTTACCCTTATGTATTTCAACAACCACTTCAGGTGACTTCCGAATCATAGAAGCAATTGATTTAGTTACCTTCGGTGCAGCTTGCCTCAAAAGCGCCAACACCGATTGCTTCCTTTTGGTGGCAGTCTCGGAGCTTGCAAGCTGTCTTAGCGGAGGAGCCTCTTGTACTCCCTCCAAATGATGCCACTTGTCCTTGGATTTCTTGAACCGTCACCTTCACCTTCATTATCTAGCTCAAAGGGTTTATTTCTGGCATTCTTGAACAAGTACTCATGCATCTCTTTTATGATAGGGGTGGTTGTTTTCGGACATTTCTCCACATCTCTATAGCCTCCCGCTAGGTGTTGCTTCAATCTTCGTACTCTGGCATGCATTCGCTTGCCGCAGCGTATGCATTGGACGATATCTTTGTTTGTCAAGTCCGGCCAAAACCCGTATTTACATCTAGGGTCTTTGGACTTAGCCTTCTGCTTAGGATCATTAGTTGGATCATACCCTTCGGTGTCCGCTGTCGGGTTTAGAGTTGAAGTTGGAGTTAGGGTTGAAGATTGCTCTACCATGATGCCTACATACGCACAAAACAGAGTCTTTAGTTCATAAAATCACAATCACACAAAGATGTCGTTCTGTGCATATCTCCTTCACAGTCACAATCATAATTCACAGGTGACTACAATTCTCCTTCTATGCATATCCCTCCTTACATGCAATTCTCATACATGCATATCTTACTAAGTGACAGTGTGCGTATCTCCTTTTGTGCATATCCCCTTCCTTAGTCGCAAATCCACCAAACCTCTAGATTCTAGAGTCCAGTGCTCCACCCACGCAGATCCCTCCTCCTCGCCTCGACCCTCCTTAGCCTCACTTTGGCGGCGTGAATGAGAAACAAGCAGGAGAGAATCAGAGGAGTGCATACATGGGCGACGGGAGCGGCGGTCGAGGACGGCGGGAGCTGTGGCTTTCACCTCCTCCCGCGGGCGAAGCGGCGATGACCGACTAAGGCGAGGCTGCCGGGTGCGGATCTGACGAAGGCGAGGTGAAGGGAGTTCTGACGGCAGTGTGACGAAGGGCAAAGGAAGGCGTGAGCATGTGAAGGGTGAGGCGATGGCGGCAAGGCGGCGGTGTAGTGGGAGCCGTCTCCGAGGGTGGCAGCAACTGGATCTGGCTTGCGCGTGAGCTCCTTCGATGCCCGACTACCCTCCCTCCCTCCCTCCCTCACTGGACGACTCCTCACACACCCTCTCTCTCTGTCCACTGCCTATGACAACCGGGCCCCAAGTCCCTCCTCCCAAGTCACTTGAATTGCCGCCGCCCCGTCAACTAGTCAACGGGCAAGTCGAGTCGCCACCTCCTCCGCCGACTTATCGACTAGTCGACTTAATAAGCATGAACATACCTATAGGTGTTTTCTTGTTTTTAACTGTAAGCATTTCTATCCAGGGGAGCTGAATCTAATCCTACACAGCCAAAATGTCGAAAATAAGCTCCGCCTCTGTACTTACCTTAAACTTATTTGACCAATAAGCATATGTTGAAGCTTGAACAAAGGCCTGTTTGGCGGAGATAAGGCTTAGGTTCCTCTAGAAGACGGCAGATGGTTTTCTCCAAGAAGCCAATTGAGAGTGGCTTAGGCTTCTTAGTAGTATAAAGTGAGCTTAAGCTTATATGAGAAGCCCGATAGCCACACCCTGTTGCTAGGAGCTCAAACTTCCGGTGGCTTTAAGTTGAAGCTGAAGCCCCCAAACAGGTCCAAACACATTCTAAGCTTAGTTCATCATATATGTTCACTAAAACCATTTGGCAGAGACTGTCAAACGTGATTATGAACATATCCTTAATAAGCAATTGCTTCTAGCCTTTTACCACACTATCGACACCATTGTTCTGCTTGTCATCAATGTACGCTATCATGCAATTATTCTAAGGAAATGAATATGGCAAGATTATCCTTATACAAGGCAATATATTGGCTTATTTCAAATAATTTTTGTTTCATATACCTGCCAAGTACATATTCGATATACCCATGTTAATAAAGTTTCGATAATCAGTTTTATGTTAGTAAAACAATTTTTAATTCGGAACTCTATCGATTGGGCCATCTTACTCAGGCATAATCCATATATAACCTGGGTGCATTAGACACCAGGAATGTGTATCTATGTTTTTTCTCTCTCTTTACTGTGGTGTTCCCTTGTTTCCGTAGTATTCCATAGGTTCAGTCTCAAGTCTTGTGCAAGCCTTGTGGTTCTTAATATGTGTGACTCATAGTTACCATAAACGTGGTTCGTCCGAGTCGCGTTATGGGATTCGGGTTCGTAGTCCGCCACTTTTTCTTCCAATTTCCACTTCTAACACGAATCCGTACCCTAAACCGGTTCGGGTTCGACGAATCCGATTCGCGATTCGTGGGGTTTTATAGCGAATCCGGTAACCATGGTGTGACTAGCACCAAAGAGCAGAGCGAACAGTTTATGGTAAAGAGCCACATTGACCGAACCGTGCTTCCTCTATTGTAGTGGATTGCAAGTTGCAACTTATAACCTTTTACCATAACTACATACTTCGGGCAGTCAGGCACAAACACTACTATCTTGTTCACTGCACTGACTTAGCGTTATACTGATCTTACAAGGTAATGTGTTTGGAGATTCTGATGCCTTTAGACTTCGAGAATCCGAGCTAGCAAAGAGAGGAAACACAAATTTCTCTTATTATTGTAAGACTACTTATTGGGCCTTTCAGAATTTGTGCTATCATTCAGCAAACTATACAATGCTGTAAATTGAAATAAGCTAGGCAAACTGTAATTACAAGCAAATGATAATTGAAGAAGAGGCTATGCATATACACACTGATCTTTTCACGCTTGTGTCTTGCACTGTCTAACATTCAAATACTTAATTCACTTGTAGTCCATATGCTTTGTTCATTTATCCCTTGATCGGTTATCGTAAAGAAGTGGACCATCCATCCTAACTGAAGAAAAAGTGATAAACCGTAGAGATTCACAGATTCTGGACTAGGCATACTACATTTAACAAAGAAACGAATACTGCAATATCTTGGTTGCTACTTTACTTCTAAATGTGTCCCATCTTCATTTCTGCTTGAGAATTCCATAAACATCCTATACTTTGCTTCATGTATATGATATTATTCAATGTATGGACATAACGCTTGATACTAACTGTTGGATTCTTGTATTGAAGAGAATGTGTTCGATGTATCATGTAACTGCATGTATGTTATGTGGAACATATATTTGACACTAGCCTTTCTAATAATCTCTGAGTATCTTCTGGTTGGTCAGGTATGGGTGTGGAGAGGTGCGTGCGCTTGGATGGCCTGACAGAAGCCCAGATTGACAAGAAGCTGGAGGAGCTCGCCAAGGCAGGAGAGTCTTAAACCTTAATAATGTTGGGCCACCCAAATTTTCTTGCGTTAAATGAAATCTTCCCAAATAAGACAAACGTTAACAGGGGATGTTCTGCTGTCACGATTTCAGTACTATGACTGTAGAGATTTGTACAACTGATCCCTGAGAAGATAACTGTTTCTTGTTCTTTGGAACTTTCCTTTTCTTGTTCTTCGAGCATTTGTCTATGCCCCATTCTATGCTGGAAAATATTATAAAGAGTAAATTGCACCACGGTTACTAAACTTGTCACGTCAAGTAGGTCACCGAACTCCTAAATTGTTTGTTTAGGTCACTGAACGCGTTTAACTGAATCACCCAAGATCACTAGAAGGCCAGTCTGGTTATAACAAGGACATTCCACTGCCACTGCAACAACGGTCACACGTGAGAAAATTTACCTGTGGATTTATTTTATTTGTGCAAAGCATCCTCGCCGTTCGCTCTGCCGCCCAGCATCCTCCTCGCCCCCCGGGCGCGCAAGCAGCAAGGCCTTCTGCTTCTCCCATTCTATTACTTGTCAGGCCCCTCCTTATTCCCTTCTTCCAGAATCGAAATCCCTAGCCCAATCCAAAAAATCCTCCTCCCAAGGACGACGAGAGGGAGGTCACCTCCGAGCACCGGGATGCTCACCTCCGTTTACTGTTGGTACTGTGTCCTAATAGTTGCCTGAGATGCCGCAAGATTGCGTGTAGATTACAGAACACTCAATGAGGTAACCATCAAGAACAAGTATCCCTTGCCTCGCATTGATGACCTGTTCGATCAGTTGTCGGGATCAGTAGTTTTCTCCAAGATAGACTTAAGGCCAGGTTACCATCAACTCAAGATAAGGAATTAGGACATTCCAAAAACGGCTTTTACCACCCGGTATGGCCTGTATGAGTTTACAGTTATGTCGTTTGGCTTGACCAATGTGCTAGCCTACTTCATAAACCTCATGAACAAAGTATTCATGGAATACCTGGACAAGTTCGTAGTCGTATTCATAGGCGACATCTTGATCTATTCAAAGACCGATGAAGAATATGCTGAACATCTGCAATTGGTCCTAAAAAAGCTTAAAGAGCACCAGCTTTATGCCAATTACAGTAAATGTGAATTTCGACTTCAAAAGATTAGTTTCCTCGGACACATTGTATCCGTTGGAGGAATTGCAGTTGATCTATCCAAAGTAGAAGCTATGATGGAATGGAAACAACCTACCCCAGTGACAGAAGTACGTAGTTTTCTCGGTTTGACCGGATACTATAGACGCTTCAAAGAAGGATTCTCTAAACTTTCAAAACCGATGACTCGTCTACTTAAAAAATGAAAAGGAGTATGATTGGACATAAGCTTGTGAAAAGAGTTTCCAAGAATTAAAGAAAAGGTTAACCTCTGCACCAGTGTTGATCTCGTCGGACATATATCAGGACTTTCAAGTCTATTGTGATGCTTCGCGCCAAGGTCTTGGTTGTGTACTCATGCAAGGAGGAAAAGTTATAGCTTACACTTCGGACAACCCGTCCTCACGAAGACAACTATCCAACTTATGATTTGGAGTTAGCGGCGATAGTGCATGCCTTAAAAATTTAGCGGTATTACTTGATTGGAAATCATTGTGATATCTACAGACCACAAGAGTCTCAAGTACATTTTTACATAAGCGGATCTCAACCTTGACAGAGAAGATGGTTAGAACTAATAAAGAATTACAATTTGGTGTCCATTACCATCTGGAAAGGCTAATGTAATTACTGATGCATTAAACCGTAAGTCCTACTGCAATAACATTATGATTCAAGAGTATCAACCTGAGCTCTACAAGGAATTTGAAGCATTCAACCTTTGTTTAATAGAACAAGACACCCTAGACACTGTAGAAGCCTATCCGATTCTAGAAGAGCAGATCAAGACCACTCAAGAGGGACATCTCAGAGTCCAGAAATTCAAGCACCTTATGGCCAAAGGGAAAGCCCCTATGATGATCGAAGATCAGCAAGAAGTCCTATGGTATGGGAAACGTCTCTTTGTTCCCCACCAAAAGGACTCAAGGATTTGATTATGAAAGAAGCTCATAGCTCAGCATATACCCTGCATCCCGGCAGCACCAAGATGTATCAAGACATGAAGATCTGTATTGGTGGTCGCGAATGAAAAGAGACATCGCTGAGTTTGTAACTTGTTGTGATGTATGCCAGCGAATCAAAGCCGAACATCAGAGACCAGCGGGATTGCTTCAACCACTACAGATCCCTTAGTGGAAATGGAAAGAAATTGGAATGGATTTCATTACAGGTCTTCCTCGAACCAAGTTCGGTTGTGACTCAGTATGGGTTATAGTGGATAGATTGACTAAAGTCGTCCACTTCATCCCAGTGAAGACAACTTACAAGGGAGATAAGTTAGCAGAGTTGTATATAGCTCGTATTGTATGCCTACATGGAGTACCCAAGAGGATAGTCTCGGATCGCGGTTCTCAGTTCACCTCGCACAGGCTAGTTGCATGATGCCCTTGGGACATACCTTGCTTTCAGCACATCGTATCATCCACATACTGATGGTCAGACAGAAAGAACAAACCAGATTCTAGAAGACATACTTCGAGCTTGTGCTTTGGAGTTCACCGTAGACTGGGAGAAATGTCTACCGTATGCCGAGTTTGCATACAACAACAGTTTTCAGTCAAATCTGAAAATATTCTCGTTTGAAGCGCTCTATGGGAGAAAATGCAGAACTCCTCTGCATTAGTCAGAATCAGGTGAAGGTTATATCTTCGGACCAGATACTCTCAAGCAAGCAGAAGAGAAATTTTGATTAATTAGAGATCGCCTTCAAGCAGCTCAGTCCAGACAAAAAGAGTTATGCCGACAACCATCGAAGGGAATTAACCTTTGAAGTTGGAGATAATGTATATCTCAAAGTGTCACCGCTTCGAGGAACTCAAAGATTTAAAGTAAAAGGCAAACTCGCACCAAGATACATAGGCCTGTTCCCAATCACCGCAAGCGTGGGGAAGTCGCCTATCAGCTAGAGCTACCTGAAAGCTTATAGGACGTTCACAATATGTTTCACGTCTCTCAGCTCAAGAAATGTCTCGGAGTACCTGAAGAGCAGACGCCCGTCGAAACCATCGCCTTTCAGAAAGATCTGACTGATCTGGAGCATCCGATCAAGTTCCTCGACATCATCGAAAAGCAAACAAGACGTCAGATAATCCGTCTTTACAAAGCTCAATAGAGCAACCACTCACTAAAAAGCCACACGGGCGCGCGAAGACCATTTAAAGCTAGATTTTCCGTCCTTGTTCCCAGAGCAGCTCGAATCTCGTTTAAGGATAGTAGGTTTGTAACATTCAAATTTTCAAGCAGCATTAGTATTTAGTTTTCGCTTTTCAAAACTTAATGCAAAGTGAATTCATCTGTACCTTCAAAGTTGGGCCCTTTCCATCTTCAACCTCCCCTTTCTGGGCTCAGCCCAATGCCCTCTTGGGCCGGCCCACTCTCCAGTAGCCTCCCCACCGGCCCAGCTACCTCTCCCGGCCTACTTCTCCCCCTGCTCCTTCCCCTGGGTCGTCGCTGCTTGCTTGCCCCGTGCGCCTCGGAACCACGCGCCGCCCCGGTCATCGCCTCCTGCACCTAACGCCAGCCGAGCTTCCCGTGTGCCTCGAGACCGTGTCTTTGTGCCCCGTCTGCTCGTGCCGCTCCCTGCTCCGCTGCGCCAGAGCCGTCGCCTCCGCCACTGCTCCGCTGCGCTGAGGCCGTCGCCTCCGCCACTGCCCGAGCGGCCGAAGTCGTCGCGCGCGCGCTGCGGTCGGTCCGAGCCGTCTTGCCGCTCATGCGCCGCCAGCGCACACTTGCGTCACCGCCCGCGCAAAGTCGCGGCTTGAGCCACCCGCATCCATCGCCCGATCCCACTGCCTCGCCTGTCGCGTCCGCTGCCAGGCCGCCCATGCCGACCGCCTCGGGAGCGCACGCCTCCTCAACGACTCCCCCCTCTGGCTATAAGACGCCCTAGCCTCCCTTCTTCCTCCCACCTCAATCTTCTTCCTCGGGTGAACCGCAGACCTCGTCCCCATCGACCGCACCAATCGGCCGCTCCAAAGCCACCGCGCCATCACCCCCGTCTCGAGGTGCCCTAGGAGCCGATCCCCCTCCTCCCCTATTCTTCCCCACCGCTGAGAGGCACAACTGCCGTCGCCCCCTTCTTCCCCGCCTCGGTCGCCGCCGCCCCACCAATTCAGCCACCTCCGAGCCGCCCTGGCTCCGCCTCCAGCTTCCCCACCTCCTGGTGTCGCTCGAGCACTCGCCCCCCTTCCTCCCCCGCGTCACCGCTCCCGCCCCGATCCTCACCCCGAGCTCTCCCTATGCTCTTCTCTCTCTCTCTGTGGGCGAAAGACACGAGGCGACATCGAACCGCGTGTCACCCCCTTAACTCCCCCCGTGCCGTGGCTGACAGGTGGGCCCAGCTGTAATATCCCTCCTAGACCGGTGCGCATGAACTCGGTTCACGCACTGTTCATGTGGACCGAGTACTGTGCAGTGGGCCCCACATGTCAGTCGGCTACTTTTCACTCTATCTCCTTTTTTTATTTTTTTGATTTAATTCCTGTTCAAACTTCGGAAGCTTTGTTCTCCTCTGTTTTAACTCCGATTTAAGTGAAATCTGTCTCTAAATTTGTCTAAATTCAAGATATTGGTAATAGCACTGGTCTTGTTAAATTTAGAGTTCATTTATTATGTCATTAGAATTTATTTGATCTCTTTGCTTGTTGTTCATTTTTCCGGTACATTCGTCTGATTAGGGTTCAAAGAAGCAGGAGATCTTCAACTTGATCAAGCACAAGATTACCAACATTCTCTTGCCCTTAACCAAGGCGAGTCGAAACTTTAATCATTTTGAACCTACATTTTATGTAAATTATATTCATTTAAATTACCAAAATTGCATGCTTTAATTCTTTAATCAAATGTATGTTAAAGTTTAAGGTAGTTAAACACTCATTTGATGATTAATTATTTACTAAGCCATCCTTTGATAATTGAATCCATTATTCCATGTCACCCTAGTAACTATGTGGTAAATACTAGTATAGGTTGTACTTAAGTGATATGCTAGTCTTGCTTAAGTACCGGGACAATAAATGTTCTAATCACCATCTTTTAAACATGAAAGTGGTTTTGTGCAGTCATTGTGGGTAAATAACTGGCATGTTGTGAATAATTATTTTTTCCTCCCCAAAACCCTAAACAACTTGCTATTACCACATCTGGGTGAATAGAAAGGGTGGTGGGTGCCCTCATGCACGAGAGTGGTTGGTAGGTGGTATGAACCGTTTGGATGAATTAAGGACTTAATCTTATCATGATCTCCCATGTAAAATAAGTACAACCATAAGTCTGTAAAGTACAACTTGGCTTAGTAAATTTATTAAATTCCGAATGTTATCTCGCTGGAGGGATAGCGGGATCGTGCAAGTAGTGGACCCCGTCCGGCTTGAATGGGACACCAATGCAAGGTGAAGTTACCAGTCGCGCTAGGCGTTGTGGGTAATCCACTCGCTAGTTCTTTGAGGTAAACATCGAGCACAACTTATGGGCGTGGCCCATACGGGTGAGATGACGGAAGGGGTGAAATAATTTGAAAGGTTACTGTGATGATCGCTCAACTGCATGACTAAGGAATCATGTGAGGTAACGAGTATGATTATCTTTTGTGGGTATAATGTACAACATCTGCAGAGTTTAAACTGTTTAAACAGCCATGCCTACGGTCAAAGGCGGATATGAGAACTTACTAGAGTTAGTTCTATTTCAAAAACCTTTGTGGGTGGTATGAAAATCAGGTCGAGCTCACCTAGCCCTGAGATTGGATTTTTTCTGAGTCGTCGAGCTCAGTGGTGTGAGGAGTGGAGGTAGCTCCAATCAAATGAAGTATTTGTAGAGTTTCCGATGGAAGGAACCTCAACTATTTATTTAATATTGCAATTATTCTCTTTAATTAAAATACATTTTGTTTAAAATGCCAAGTCAGGGGAATTTGTAATTATGATAATTGAAAACATTACTTTAGCAAATAAAAGAACCCGAACCACCCTTGTTAAGCTATGCATGTATATTATTGCATCTTGTGTGTTGGCTTGCGAGCACGAAAGTTATGCTCATCCTCGCTCTCCCCCAAACCCTCTATATAATGTGGATCAAGGGAACTATGTGTACTATGAAGACCTGGAAATCGACAGACAAGGAAACAACGAACAGTAGTCTAGCTCTGTAGTCTAGATCTCACCTCAGTCTACTGGACTCGTTCGGTACTTGCTCACAACTGATATTTTCTAAACCCTTGGCTAATATCCATCGTACATATGCTACCCCAGTCGTTTGCCTGTGGAGAGATGAGTTCTACCCCCTTTTGCTTCCGCTGTAGCCTACGCTGCTTTTATGTAATGTAATCAATTTGGCCTGTCCGGCTCTTTTGTAAAACTCGATCCGACGTGGTCTATGTTACTCTGAAATTTGTAATATATTTGAATGTCTTAATTTACGTCATGTATGAAATGATTAAGCAATATGCTTGTGAATGCTATCTACTGATTTAAGGAATAGCACAATATTTTTTATAGAGAATTTGGATTTACAAAATCCGGTTCCGACAAAATTCATCCTATGCCTCGTTTATTCTTGGAAATCATGCATCATCTAATGTTATTGTGGCTGATGTACATCACACGGCTGGAGCGGTACGATTGGTACCGGGCGAGCACGAGCGACTAGCACGTGATACATACTTGCTGATCAATGTGGGTTGGACGAGGGATTACAGGAGGTCGCAAAAACAATGCAAACCGGGGAAAAAAGGATTTGCATGATATTTGTCGAATATAAAAGATGTTCGTTACCAAAGCATGGCACAAACGTTCAATCGCCCTGTTCTATACAACAGGTCTTGGTTTCGACTTTCGAGCCCTCACATTTTTTTTTTCATCTTTTTCGCTTTACCATATTAAAAAAAATCAAAATTAAAATTAAAAATTTCCGACGAATCGCTGTCAAAATTTACCAAAAATCGGTAATTTCGGTTTTACCAGTCATCTCCGGTAAAAAAAAAAAGTTGTACCGGTAACCAAAACCCGTGTCTCATCTCAGGTTTCTGTATCTCTCTTTTTATTAACTGAAAGACTAGACTCATTTGGCTCTTTTCTTCACTACCAAGAGTATATCTTGCATTGAGAAATAAAACATAGTACTTTCATTACCTTTTCAAGTTTCGTGTTCACATAACAAGGCAAAACACTCACCGATTTTGATGCTTACTCAGGATTGCAATTGTCTGAAACATTCTCCCAATTGCTTGTGTGTAAAAGTTATAACAAGAGAAAATCACGCACTGACATAATTAGTACATTATTTCACATCTTTTAAGTTACAGTAAACTCGGTCAAAGGAAACGGGCAACACACACAGGCCGACAGGCAATGAACACTGGTTCTGATTTTAACCACAGTTTATGAGGCGTCCACTAACTGAAACTTGTTTAATCCCTCCCGTTGACAATAGCCAACCCCTCACTGAAATTTGCGGTATCTCTCTTTTATATCTTGCAGCACGTGGTACACTCCCATTGGTCTGTAAACAAACGGAAAACGAGAAATGATAAGAATAAATCTGCTATTGATCTTGCCTACAAAAAATTTCCGGCATGATGGGTTCAGAAGAAACGCCCCTGGGACAATTACAATGCCAATTAATTGGTGCCCTTAATTTCAATGTTATTGCAGTCTTTGCTTCCCCTGATGGAGTCATTGTGAATTTGTGGCTGCTAGATATGCATCTCTCCAAATTAATATCAGACCAAAACTGCCACACATCCTCCACAATATATACAGGCTTTTTCTCTAATTGATTCCAATAAAGAAAGGTTCCTGGCATGGAAGAAATGGAGGAAATGACTGCCCTTTCCCTTGGGATAGGAGCTAGTGTTGAGTACCCCAAATCCAGCAGAGGCAACTGCCATGTCTTGTTCCCAGAACAATTGCCAGGAGAGACGGGTCAGGAAGACCACGAGAACAGCGATGGTCATGCGAGGAAAAAGCTACGGCTTAGCGAAGAACAGCTAACGGTGCTCGAAACAGTCTACGAAGAGCATAGCAATCTTGATACAGTAAGTTCATATTATGATATTACCAAGCGTTTTAATGCAGGAGAACTCTTATGTTTCCTAGTATAGAATTGTCAAACTCATGATTAAAATTTAGGCTGTAAAGAAAGGGCTGGCGAAACATCTGAACATAAAACCACGCCAAGTCGAAGTCTGGTTTCAAAACAGAAGAGCCCGGTACTTGCATTCACATGTCTAATTTTACTATTTATCAGGAAATTAAAGTGTGCCTTTTCTGATGGGTGCTTTTGTCCTAATTTTAGGAGCAAGCAGAAGCAGACGGCAGCAGATTGTGAGAATCTGAAGAGAAGGTCCGAAGGGCTAATTAAGGAGAACCAGAAACTGAAGAGGGACCTGCAAGAACTGATGAGTGTTTCTAAGCCTGATTTGCAGTTGCATGGCAATACTCACAGTGGTTCAAATTCAGTCGCCATGTGCTCATCTTGCAACGAGATCTTCAGAGACCACCACGGTCACAAGAAACTGTAAAATAACACATGGATCTAGATTGCAGTTTTACATGTCAAATAATCGGACAAATGATCTTCAGGAAAAGAAATTTTTAAGAAAGATACGTTGAGCAATGTAATTAATGGGACACGTTCATCTAGAATACTAGTACTCTTCGGAAATTATTATTTTGTCACTGAAAAGTGACATGTTTACTGAGTACTGTCACACTGCCTTTTGTTTGAGAGGATAATAGTGCATGACAAATGCATTCTGAAACACTGCCATGCCAATATTTTAGTACCGTATGACAAATAAGCATGACTCGATCGACAGTCCACAACATGACATGGACATTGTACGAATTTTACTGGTTTAGGTTCGTTATAATGGGTTTGATTCATAAACAGGTCAAATGGGTTTGATTGAAGTGACCTATTTGACACGGTTTACATGGAAAAGATGCAAAAAAATTGCTAGCATATGTATATAGAACCGCATGCGCTGTCCTTAGCGTCCATGCGGCTTTAAGATTTATGCTGGTCACTTGCTCTCTCTCTCTCTCCTCTACCGTCTCTCTCCCCCTCTCACCGACGTTTTCTTCGCGACGTCGGATCCGGCAAGGTAAGGGTTTCCAGTGACGCCTGGGATTTCCGCGAGGTTTCTAGCCTCGACGAGGTTTCCGGAGGAGCTCGAATAAGGCGAGGTCGAGGTTTCCGGCGACGGGTCGTCTTTGAACTTAAAAATTGCATATTTAGGCCTCTAAACTTGTGCAAGTAGGTCAAAACTAAGTTGTGCATCCTACTTGGTAATTAGAGATGAATCACAATTTGACCATCTGATCACCGTTTCAAATAAATGGAGAACTAATATTTTTGGATTTTGAAGGAAATTTTTACATGACATTGGCCAACTTTGACAAACTTTTGATTGATCTTAGTTAGCAATTGCATGGTCAAAACTTTCGGTTAAATTGATTCAAAGTGCAATGTGATCGTCAATAGACAATTAAGCGTAATTTTGACCTATTGGCACACTAGTACTAGTTTAAGGGTCTAAATGTGGCATTCTGTAGGACCGTAAAGGTGATAGAGGGGGTGAATAGACGCTTTCTCAAATTTCTCCGCCTTAATCAAATTCAACACGAACTTTACTCCTTTAGCTATGAAAGCTAAGAAGATCGATGGCGCCAGAGGAAGCTTTGTCTGGTCGATAACCCCTCAACCACACGACACAAAAGTGGGAAATGATCTCACTCGTGCAGTGCAGGCCTGGCGGTCGGGCCGGTATGATCAGCGGTCGGATGACGGTTAACAATGATCGGACCGGCTACTCATCAAGGTCGAACCGTTGGATATCGGTTCGACCCGCCGCTCTTAAGCGATCGAAAAGCGGCGGTCGGACCGCCGTTACAAAACCGGTCGAGACCGATTTAGTCTAATCTTGAAAAACAATGCCCAAATCAAAAGCGAAATTTGGTCCAACTTTTGATTCAACCAATGAAACTTGACCAAATTTGGAGCACACCTCCCTAAGGATATTAGAGACCTATTTCTAGCGACGATCCTTCAGATCCACTGCGTAGAATCGATCTCTCAAGGTTTTTCCAAAGAAGTGCACAAACCCTAGAAATATGAAAAATCTTGATTCAAGACTTGCTTGTGGGGGTTGATGATCTAGATGATTCTAGGAGTATTCCCACACATCAAAGCAAGATAAAGTAGGTCAAGAGACCAAGCATAAACCCTTGAATCAAGGAAGCACCAAAATCATCCAAAAGAGAGAAGAACACAAAGGACACAAATGATCTCTCAAGCAAGCATCACAAGATTGATTGATCTCACAAGATGCTTACAAAGCCACTCCAACAAGGAGGACTATAGCTCAACAAGGAGCACACACACAATCTCTCCAAACCCTAGCTTCTCCTCTCCTCTCCTCCAAACCCTAGAAAAAGATGAAGGGGGCCAAATGAGTGCTTAGGGGGTTTTACATCTCCCCCATTTCTATTTATAGGAGAGGCCTAGGGTTTCACATTTGGGACCCACACACACATGGGACCCACACACATACATCTGTTGAAGCAATCGCCTGCTTCACCACGTGTAGGTTGATCAGCGGCTCTCATCACGTCGCCAAGTCTCTCCTGTCCGAATCCCATCGGAACCTCTCAGAGACTCGCACCGACTTCCGCACCACCTGATCCAACCAGCTGTACCGAACTACCCGTTCGATCCATCTTGCCCATTCTGCACCATGCTTGAGTCACACGACCTCACCCGGCATCCATGATCGTTCTGGACCTCAGCTCTCCAAGCGTAGTCTCGATCCACCTCACCGTTGACGTCGTTGACCTGCAAGCCACCTGCACAGCAATAGACAAACAAATCGTCTCCGGGAACAAGTTCTTCACAACTTGACCCACGTTAGTTCCGCAATGCAATATGCAACAATAAGGCATGGAAGTTCATACAATAAACACAATCAATACACAACAATGCCAACAAGGCCAAGCTTCAAGTGATCGGCGGTCTGACCGCCCCACTCCACCGGTCTGACCGATTTCAGGCCGGTCTGACCGATTCCATAACGGCGGTCGGACTGCCCGAAAAGACTTAGCTAAATTTTCAGCTCGAAAATCTGAAACCTTTTGGAATTTTCAAATGAATAGAACTTTTGACTGGGAGCTCCAAAAATTATGTGACCACATCCAGGAGACTCCCCTCACTTGCCTACACAACCTATTTTTGGCTCAGCCCTAAATTCCATCATCAGCTTTTGGCGGTCGAACCGGCAAGCACTGCCGGTCAGACCTTCCCACTGGCCGGTCGAACCGACGACCTGGCCGGTCTGACCGCCAGTGACCTGACAGCTCTGGAGCAAAACCCGAAAACGCGACAAATTGCAAACCAACAACGTCATTGCCAATTGACTCATCATCCTAAGATCGTGCACATATCCTCACGATATCCACACATTCTCAAGTTCGGAACCTATGGTATACTTTACTCCTTTATGCATAGATGAATTAAACATGTGTGTCAAAAGAAACATCTTTCTGACAAAAGCTACACACAGGAAATAACAAACCCGTGATGCCCGTGTCTTCTTGTACTTCACCTTGAAGAAAGGTTTACGCTAGCAGGATGGCAGTCGTAAGGATAAAGTGACGATACCATTCATGTAGTATAATAAGATAAAGATATCTGAATCACTTTTTTTTCTCTTCTAGATTGAACATCAAGTGTAGCCCTTTCGAGCCAATTTTCTATCAATGTTGTAACTAGAGGGGTGTTAAAAAGAGCTACTAAATTCACTCTAGATTGCCAAAAATCCCCATGTTTGTGACTTTGTTCAAGACAAGACGAGCTCTTACGTTGATGGCTTGGATTATAGCTGTCCAAACTAATCAGATTTAAGATTTTATAGTATGTCGTGTTCAACTCTATTTCAGATATAACAAAAATACCTCTTATATTTAATTGAGGGCCATATGTGTTCTGTGCCCGAATTTCTTGATACGCACCTTTGGAAGTCGCCTTAGGTTTACAGGGTGAAATGTGTGTTTTAGAAGCCGAGTAGCTGATCCGCTAGTTGACCTGATAAATTGACACATTGACCAGATGGCGGAAACTATAGGGCATTGGGCCGGGCCGGTGCTTCGGGCTGTGTCGTGCCGTGCCGGCTCGGCACGGTCACCCGCCATGCCGTGCCGTGCCGGCCCGCATCGCCTCCGGCCAGGCCCAGGCACGGCCCAAAGCCCGTCGTACTGGGGTTGTGCTGTGCCAGCCCAAGCCCAATCCGAAATAACTATAGACGGCGATGGCGGCGGTGACCGCTATCTTCATTCCTCTTGTACTCGTCTCATTAAAAACTAATTAAAATTCAATTAATTGGTAAAAACATGGGCACATAAATATTTCGGGGAAAAAGTAAATTTTTCTTGATATTTTACAGATATAATGTTACTGCCTCGTTAAAAACCTTACGCCCCAGAGTGGGGTTCCCCTAGTAAGGAAAAGAGTATAGTAACAACATGCATACATACTAGCTACTCATTAATGTCGAGATCGTTCATGCGTTCGAGGTCAGCGTACGCCTGCACGATCTCAAGATCCTCCAGTTGATGTTGTTGTCGCTCCTTAGCCAATTCCCAGTCCTTGGTGCATGTGATTGCCTCCACCATCCTAGGCGTGAGTGATATCTTCTTTCTTCAATTATTCTCCTGCCATCTTTGACGTTGCTACGAAGACAAATGGACACCGACACCAATGAGAACACCGTGCGAAATGTGACAACACAGGAAATATCCGCTTGTTGTTCTTCCACCACTCGAGCAAATCTATCTTTCCACCGGAAAGATCAGGATCGATATTTGCAAAATCATACTCCAGGTAGTGGTTTAGCTTTGAGACAGAATTCCACAAGGGGGTTGCCTGAGACTGAGAGGACGAGGAATTGGACTTGCCCTTTAGTTTCTTCCACAAGTGGGATGTCAAGCTTTTCTTTCCTTATTGCGCCTGCTGTGAGGCCTACAATCTCACGCTACTGCCGAATTTGTCATGATACATGCGAAAAACACGAAAAAAACTCTTCTTTGACATGTGCGAAAGCTTACGAGTAATCAAGACCGAGGTATTCACCTATTCCCTCTATACCGATCTGCAAACCTGGCAACTTTTTCATAGGATCGAAAATGATAGCAAAGGAATACACGTGTAAAATAGGACCAAAATATTTAATAAATTTTCCCTCCATTAGTGCGACAGCATGACCTAAAAGGGGACCCTTCCTAGATTTGGCAATCTTATCTGCAATTAACCAAATAAATTCTATAACTAAGGAAGAGGTAGGGTAATAAACACCAGATAGCATCTTTGTTGCTTTATAAAAAGGTTTTAAAAACTCTCAAAAATGACTAGCAATCTGCCAATCTGAATTAGTAACTACTAGTTCATTGTCTTGAGAGTTAGCATTGACAAATACGGATATAACATGTTCATACCCTTGTAACTTCTT
The DNA here is from genome assembly GCA_036346395.1 of Hsuehochloa calcarea. Classification (NCBI taxonomy): domain Eukaryota; kingdom Viridiplantae; phylum Streptophyta; class Magnoliopsida; order Poales; family Poaceae; genus Hsuehochloa; species Hsuehochloa calcarea. The sequence goes on from CM070600.1 coordinate 32,576,106, forward strand.
TAACATGATATAGGTCAAGTTCCACCTCACCTTCATGTCAAGGCTGAATTTACTTGGCTCCTTCCCATTGGCCGCGCAGTACTCCGCGAACCTAGCTGCCAATTGTGGGGAATTTGTGAGGTAGCGAACGACGTCGCGGACACTGTTCAAAAATCCGCCAATCGCTTGTATACCATCTTGAACAACAAGGTTCAAGATATGGCATACACATCTCTGGTGGAGAACATAACCACCAATATACGTCTGCAATCTTGGGGTGAGTATGTTCATAGCAGTAGTGTTCGCTGATGCGTTATCAAGAGTTATAGAAGCAATCTTATTGTCTATCTTAACATCATCAAGTACGCATAGTATACGCTCGGCAATGGCCTCTCCCGTGTGTAATTCGTTAATTACCTAAAACCCTATTACTCTCTTGTTTAGCTTGTAATTGTTGTCTAAATAATGGGCTACAACACTAAGGTATGCACTTCTCTGGTGTGATGATGTCCAGATGTCCGAAGTTATAGCAAAAGAGAACTGAACATGTAGGAATATTTCTTTTAGCTCTGCTAGTTCCTTATGATATATCCGTAAAATATCAGATGTAGTGGTTCTCCTACTAACATGTTGGTACTGTGAGAAAAAGCCACGTTGGATCATTCTTTCGAACACGCGACTTTCACCCATCCTAATCGGTTGATCTTCTGCAACAATATATCTAGCAATTTTCTCTTTCGCGTAAATCAGTAAAGCACTCAAAAATCTGAAAACAGTGGTCGGGCCGAATTCCTTCCCGGCCCACGACCTTTTCCCTTTCGCGTCGACCTGATCGGCCAGCCCTTTCCTTTCTCTCTCTCTCTCCTACCCCAACCGCACCTGTCATCTTTAACCTCCCTTTGTCTTCTTCTGTCCTGAGCCAGAGCGCCGCCAATCCCGCAAGTAAAGAGCATTGATGCGTCCGTTTCCACTCGAGATCGTACCCAATAATTACCACGGTTACTCTTCACTCACGGCCACACTCAATCAACCATTTCTCTATCTTAACTCGCTTTACTCGTCGCCGCCGCATCGGCCGTTAACGCCCACGCACATCCTCGACGTTTCAGCTACTCCTTGCCCTATAAAACGGGGCACGACCTTCGTATTTCTCCCCTTACTCCATTCCCAGCAACCATGACCACGCTGCCCATTTCTATCCGTCAGAATCGAAGCCGAAGCTCCTCCGCCGCCAGTGTTAGCACCGTCAATTGTGCCACCATCCGTTGATCTCTGGTGTCGTCGTCTTCACCGAGAGCATCGCCATGTCGTGTTCTACCGCAGACGCACTTCTTCTTCACCGAAGGACCATCGGAGCACCGTCGCCACCAGAACCCGCACCCCGCCGCCGCCAAACCTCCTCGTCGCCGGCCACTCTGTTGTGCTCTGCCGTCGTAAGGTATCACCTAAGATTCAGCGTCTCCTACTGTTCGTTTTGTGCACCTTCGTGTAGCTCGCTGTGGCGTGTAGCGCCGACGAGTTCTAGTCGAGCGCCGTCGCTGCTGCATTAGATAGTTATAGCTTCCATCGACTAGATAGTCTTAGTTTTTATAGCTTCCTTCGACTAGATAGTCACAGTTTTCGTCGACTAGGTAGTCATACCTTCTTTCGACCAGATAGTCATAGTTTTCGTCAATTAGGTAGGCGTAGCTTCTGTCGACTAGATAGTCGTAGTTTCCATCGACTAGGTAGTCGTAGTTTCCTTCAACTAGAAAGTCAAAATCTTTTTTTCAACCAGCATTCGAAATCTCTTGCGACCAGTGTAGTCAAAATCTCTTTCGACCAGTGTTGTCGTAACTCCTTCTGGTCACACGAGATGAATAGTACTCAACAATGAACAGTACTCGAAGATAACCAGTGTGTAATACCCCAAATTTATTTAAGTGAGAAGAAATAATTTAGGGAGAAGAACCAATTAGGAAATGGATTTAACAGAAGTTTCATAGGGGGGTTTTTGTGTATTGCAGAAAACCTGGCTGTGGGCTCTCGGCCCACAACATTTTGGTCCAAAGGGGGAAGGGGGCAGCCGGCCATATAAGGGGGGGACCATATGGCGCCTCCCTCCCCCCTGGCCGCCACACCTCTCTCCCCCTGCACCTCCCCCTCTGTCCAGCACCTCTCTGCTGCGTTCTCCCTCCATTGGAGACCCTCCTCGCTACTGTTCAAGAGGAAGATAGGAGAAGAACCTCCTGTGTTGCTGCCAGCCATGGAAGAAAGGAAGGGAAGGGGGAAGGAGGGAGAAGGGAGGGGGATATTGGGGTTGGTCAGGAAACTTGCAGCACATTCTTCAAGGGTAATGCTCAGATCCCATTCGTTTAGTATTTTAGTTTTGTGATTTGGCGATATAAGGTATTAGATTGATTTCTGGTAGTCTGTAGTGCTCGACTGTTTTAGGGTAGTTAAAGGCAAAAATTGACCAGGACATCTTTGAGATATTTGTGGGTATCGTCGTTAGCTTTCCGTAGAGTCCTAGATCATGTCATTTGGAGGTGGGGATCTCAAGTTATATATTTTACAACGTTGCTGCCCTGAGGTTCTGTTGGGATTCTGACAGGTTGTAGTAACTAGTTATTAGGAATTAGGTAATGAATTATTTAGAGGATCGCACCAACACGAAAGGTGCAGGTATTTGCATAATATTTCTAGAGAGCTAAATAACATTTTTTGGATATTCTTACTAAAAGTTATGAATGTTTTAGTTCTGCTGTCCAGAACGTCTGCTAAGTTTTGGCAGTTTTAATAATCTATTAAGTAGAGATAGCTAATGACAGAATCTGGGAATCTTGCCAACTAGTTTAATGTGGAAAATTTAGTAAGATTTCCAGATGATTAAAGATCACCAATTTTGGATAAACCTACGAAAAGTTATGATTTTTAGAAGGGGACTACCTTATTTTGGGATAGATCGGTGTTCGTGGGAGTTGGTGTTTGGGCTGCATTAGGGAGCGTAATTTGCCGTATATTTGTTTCTAGGAATGCCTTGTTCAGAAATGTTCTCTTAATCGGATTGTTGAAAATGTTTAGGAGGTGGTTTGATTCCGGGGGCAGCGCCCTCTTAGCGTGATCAAGCTTCACACGGTTGAGGCAAGTGCAATTAGCCGGTAGGAATATTGTAGTGAATGCTTGGGTACTTGTATTGTGATTATGTCCTTTACTCATGAATGTCGCTGCTGATTGTTACATTTTATGTTGGATAATTGAAAAGACTCATATGCATCATGTTGTTATCCTTGAGACTTGACCACGGGTTGACCAAGTATTGATTTTGAGGCCCCCGTCATATTTTAGATGGGCTTGAGGTCCCCACATTCGTGGATTGTGGGCTTATGGCCCCTGTGCTAGAAGGCACAGGCATGGGTATGCATCGACGGATGCATACTCCACATTACCGGTAAATGCAAAGTGAAAAGAAAAGGTGCATCCGTGGCATTTACACTGCATGAGCATATGAACTGATTTGGTTTGTGGTATTGTGATTGGTCGATTTGTGTCAAAGTTGCATATTGGATTACTGTCCTATTTGTACTTTCTTTGAGTTGTGGACTCGCTTGTTGTTTTTAGGTACCTTTTACACGGACGTCATGCATAGGAGGGGCTAGTGATATGATCTGTTGCACATTACCACGAACCTTTCATGAATGAATAATTTTGGGCTATGAATAAATAACTGAGCAAACTATTAAGATGATTCGTATTGGATAGGTCTCCATATATCTGTTATTTTGTAATAGAGTTGATTAGTGTATCATGGTAGTTTATTTGCGATTATGAATTAAATTGGATGTTTGAATTATTTGATTATGTTATTGAATTTTGTTAGAACCCCTTGTATACATTACTGTATAAAGGAGGTTCTGTCGAAATTTAGTGGAAAGAATTAGAAAGAAAATTGTTATCTTGTTATTTTAGTAGCATTCCAGGCTCATGTTGGGCTGGGGTGTTACACAGTGCTAGGGAGATGAACTGTGCTCGAAAGAAGAGCAGTACTCGGATTCTATCATTTCTTGTGATATTCAACTTTCGGATGTTCGTTCTCCTTCATACGAACTCCAAATTCGTTTCTTGTTCCTAATTTCCTATAAATTCGATATCTACCTTCCAGAACTAAAATGATTTAATTTAGAGTTTATTTATATTTTTCATTTGATTTCTTTTGTATTTATTTGGATTTACCGTATTTTCGCGTATAGATTTCAACGACTCCGGGGAATTTGACGTGGAAGAAGAATAATAATTTGAGCAAGGCAATTTATACCCTTGACCATATTGCACCTATTATTTCAAATTATGTAATTCTGTTTCAAGTTATTATTGCACGCATATTTCTATCCAGTATATTTAAATTCATGTTTTTAAAATCATAGTTAATCTATTTCCTCTGTATGGCCAATGTTGTTGTTGGAATAGTCATTCCCTTGTCACCCTAGTTAAAATGAATTAAAAATATATATGCTCAGACAATACTTAGACCAAAATGTTGATTTTGGGGGAATTTTAGCCAAAAGACAAATATGATTTGATTTGAAGACTATGGTATTGTTTTTACCATATAAGTTTTCTAAAATGTTTTAACTTGAAATAAAATAAAACTGGTTTGGACTTAGGCGAATTGGACCGTTGGTGGGTGCAAGTTTATGTACGGTCTCAATTCGAGAATGGTTGAGGCCCAGGAATTGTTATTGAAGTAGAGTCATAAAAGGACCAGTCTGCGAGCTGCGGATTGTTAAGCCAAAATCGTACCACTACAAGTGTGGAGTGGGACAGTCTTAACTAAGTAACCTACTTTATTTCATCGTGGTTGTGTCGCCTTGAGCTGTGGGTGTCTGAGTGACTTACTGTTATTCCTACTTGGCGCAAGAGGGGGCTTCCGGCGGTGAGTCCAAAGGAAGTGAAACCTTAGCAGATAGAACTACGTTAAAATAGTAAAGGGTAAAGGCATCGTGATATTTGTTTAGTCGCATGCTTTCGGAAGCGTGTCATGGTCGACAGTTAAAGCAAATTATCCCTTATGGGTAAAGCTGTACAGACTCTACAGAGTATTAATCTATTCAAATAGCCACATCCGCGGTTATGGACATGCTGAGCAAAGCCTTTCGTAGATTAGACTTGGTTTTGTTGTTAAATAAATTTCAAGCTCAGATGTTTTTGCAAAGTTTATCCAATTGGGAAAATTTGGAAAGAATGCTTGGTGTAAGGGGGTTAGTACTTCACCATTAGTGTATGGGTGTTTATCCTACACTCGAGGATGGATGAATCAAAAATAAAATTTGACTTCTAGTTATACCTTAGAAAATTACCTTGAACTTAGTAAAAGTATTTAAAACTAAAAATATGGCTTTATACAAAATGAACCTTATCAGCCTCTCTTGTTTACACATACATGCATTACAATCTGTTATTAGGTGTAACTTGCGAGCATAGAAGTTATGCTCACTCTTACTGAATAAAAAATATTCAGGTGAAGTTTATTATCAAGACGATGAGGTTCTAGACGACCAGGCTACGCCCCTAGACGATTGCCTACGGCGAATCGTGTGGCCTACCTATTATTTTGCTTTCATTGTTTCTTTATATTTGGCATCGTGCCTAATTTTGTAATAAACTCTGTTTATCAATTAATAAATATGTGATATGATTTTGTTATCACTTTTATTTGACTGTGTACACTAACTGTTCCTGAACTAGTGTATGAAATACAGAGAATCATGGATTCTTCATTCCTGGGTTCGACAAAGCTCTTCGTTGTTCTGGGATGATTGCTTGAGAATTGCTATAGAAGCTGCTGGAGGAATTAATTACCTCCACTCAGCAACTTCGGTATCAATCATTCATCGTGATGCGAAGCCCACTAACATATTCTTGGAAGGGGCATATAAAGCGAAGTATCATATTTTCGTTCTTCAAGGTTGGTTCCTATTGATCAAACCCTTGTTGTTACAACTGTACAAAGCACATTTGGATACTTGGATCGAAAGTATTATCACACTGGCATGTTAAATGAGAAAAGTGATGTTTACAATTTTGGTGTAGTGCTTGTGGAATTGCTACTAAGAAATGAACCTATTTTTACAAGTGAGTCAAGGTTAAAGCAAAACTTGTCCAATTACTTAAAATTTGGATTTGGGCTCCAAAGGTTTAAATTTGGGAAACTTAACCTCCTAGAGATAAGTAGAGAATTCAAATATATTTCCATAGAGTATTTGTACATAATAATTGGATAGGTAGATAATTATTTATGATTTGGGCTCCCATGGTTCATTATTTGAAATTATTAAGGCTGATCAAAGAAGAAGCTCTTCGTTGTCCTCGGATGATGGCTTGAGAATTGTTGTAGAAGCTGCTGGAGCAATTTATTACCTCCACTCAGCAGCTTCGGTATCAATCTTTCATCGCGATGTAAAGTCCTCTAACATACTCTTGGATGGGATATATATAGCGAAAGTATCATATTTTGGTGCTAGAATGTTGGTTCCTATTGATCAAACCCATATTGTTACAAATATACAAGGCACATTTGGATAACTAGATTCAGAGTACTGTCACACTAGCATGTTAAATGAGAAAAGTGATGTTTACAGTTTTGGTGTAGTACTTACGGAAGTGCTACTCAGAAAGGAGCCTACTTTTACAAGTCAGTCTAGGTTAAAGCAAACCTTAAAGAAGGTAAAACCACTAGCAGAATTAGTGGTTGCACACTTCTTGAGGAAGCGACAGAGGAAGAGATTAACGACGTTGCCAGTCTTGCGAAGGTTTGCTTGAGGCTTCAAGGCGAAGAGAGACCTGCTATGAAATAAGTGGAGATGACATTGCACTTTGTGCTATCAAAAAGGTTGAAATCATGTCAAATTGTTCCAATAACTGAAGACCTACAACCTTTGCTACCTGGACAAAGCCAAGCCACCCGCCAGTCGTTTGCTGTTGACAATGGTATGGTAGACACAGCTAATCTACCTTGTCAAAGAAACCAATATTGTTACAGCTTATTGCAAGAGTTTATGTCATCAACAACTCCGCCATGCTAAAGCATTTAAGTAGTACAATTGTAAAACTAAATATTTTTTTTATCAATTTTTCTAGGGGGAGACAGGCTATGGCCCCTTTGACCTAAAGAAGCTATGTCCCTGACTGAGAGCCCCATACATGCACATGTAAGCGAGCATCCGTCTAGTTGTAATATGAAATATACATTCCACTACTAGTATATGACTTCATCCCTAATGACTCTTTATTTGGAATTATTAAGGTTAATCAAAGTAGAAGCTCTTCGTTGTCCTGGGATGATTGCTTGAGAATTGTTGTAGAAGCTGTTTGAGCAATCTATTAACTCCACTCAGCAGCTTTGGTATCAATCTTTCATCATGATGTGAAGTCCTCCAACATACTCTTGGATGGGATATATACAACGAAAGTATTAGATTTTGGTGCTACAAGGCACATTTGGATACCTAGATCCAAAGTACTATCACACTAGCATGTTAAATGAGAAAAGTGATGTTTACAGTTTTGGTGTAGTACTTGTGTGTAGTACTTGTCGAATTATTACTCAGAAAGGAGCTGATTTTTACAAGTGAGTCAGGGTTAAAGCAAAACTTGTCCAATTACTTTCTTTGGGAGATGAAGGTAAAACCACTAGTAGAATTAGTGACTGCACAACTTCTTGACCAAGCGACAGAGGAAGAGATTAACGATGTTGCCAGTCTTGCGGATGTTTGCTTAAGGCTTCAAGGTGAAGAGAGACCTACTATGAAACAAGTGGAGATGACATTGCATGCAAGGTGATCGAAAAGGTTGAAATCTTGTCATGTTGTTCCAATAAATAAAGATCTGCAACCTTTGCTAACTGGACAAAGCCAAGGCACCCGTTAGTCTTTTGTTGTTGACAATGATATGGAAGACACAACTAATTTAGCTTCTCAAAGAAACAAAAATTGCTACAGCTTGGAGCAAGAGTTTATGTCATCAGCGACTCTGCCATGCTAAAGCATTTAAGTAGTAAAACTATAAAACTAAACATTTTTTATCAATTTTTCTTGGGGGGGCTATGGCCCCCTTAAAGAAGCTCTGTCCCAGTCTGAGAGCCCCATATATGAACATGTAAGCGAACATCCATGTAGATGTAATCTGAAGTATACATTCCACTACTAGTATATGACTTCATTCCTAATGGTTCATTATTTGAAATTATTAAGGGTGATCAACATAGAAGCTCTTCATTGTTGTGGGATGATTGCTTGAGAATTGTTGCAGAAGCTACTAGAGCAATTTATTACCTCCACTCAGCTGGTTCGGTATCAATCTTTTCATCGTGATGTGAAGTCCTCTAGCATACTCTTGGATGGGACATATACTACGAAAGTATCATATTTTGGTGCTACGATATTGGTTCCTGTTAACCAAACCCATGTTGTTACAAATGTATAAGGCACATTTGGATACCAAGATCCAGAGTACTATCACACTGGCATGTTAAATGAGAAAAGTGATGTTTACAATTTTGGTGTAGTATGGATGAAATTGCTACTAAAAAAGGAGCATATTTTTACAAGTGAGTTAGGGTTAAAGCAAAACTTGTCCTATTCCTTTCTTTGGGAGACGATGTTAAAACCACTAGCAGAATTAGTGACTGCACAATTTTTTGAGGAAGCGACAAAGGAAGAGATTAACAATGTTTCCAGTCTTGCGGAGGTTTGCTTGAGGCTTCAAGATGAAGAGAGACCTACTATGAAACAAGTGGAGATGACATTGCACTCTGTGCGATCGAAAAGGTTGAAATATTGTCTAGTTGCTCCAATAAATTAAGACCTACAACCTTTGCGAACTGGACAAAGCCAAGCCACCCGCCAGTCGTTTGCTGTTGACAATGATTTGGTAGACACACCTAATTTAGCTCCTTAAAGAAACCAAAATTGCTACAGCTTAGAACAAGAGTTTATATCATCAGCAACTCTGCCACGCTAAAACATTTAAGTAGTAAAACTATAAAGGTAAACATTTTTCATCAATTTTTCTAGGGTTAGGGGCTATGGCCCCCTTTGGCCTAAAGAAGCTATGTCCCTGTCTGAGAGCCCCATATATGCACATATAAGAGAACATATGTCTAGTTGTAATCTGAAATATACATTCCATTACTAGTATATGACTTCATTCCTAATGATGCATTATCAAAGTAGAAGCTCCTCGTTGTCCTGAGATGATTACTTGAGAATTTCAGCAGAAGCTGCTGGAGTAATTTATTATGTCCACTCAGTAGCTTCGGTGTCAATCTTTCATCATGATGTGAAATCCTCTAACATGCTCTTGGATAGGACATATACAGCAAAAGTATCATATTTTGGTGCTTCAAGGTTGGTTCCTATTGATCAAACCCAGGTTGTTACAATTGTACATGGCACATTTGGATACCTAGATCTAGAGTACTGTCGCACTGGTATGTTAAATGAGAAATGTGATGTTTACAATTTTGGTGTAGTACTTGTGGAATTGCTACTCAGAAAGGAGCATATTTTTCAAGTGAGTCGGGGTTAAAGCAAAACTTGTTCAATTACTTTCTTTGGGAGATGAAGGTAAAACTACTAGCAGAATTAATGGCTACACAACTTCTTGTGGACGCGACAGAGGATGAGATTAACAATGTTGCCAGTCTTGCAGAGGTTTGCTTGAGGCTTCAAGGTGAAGAGAGACCTACTATGAAACAATTGGAGATGACATTGCACTCTGTGCAATCGAAAAGGTTGAAATCATGTCAGGTTGCTCCAAGAAATGAAGTCCTGCAACCTTTGCTAACTGGACAAAGCCAAACCCCCTGCCAGTCGTTTGCTATTGACAATGATATGGTAGACATAGCTAATTTAGCTTCTAAAAGAAACCAAAATTGCTAAAGCTTGGAGCACGAGTTTATATCATCGGCGACTCTACCACACTAAGATATTTAATTAGTAAAACTATAAAACCGATAATTTTTTATCAATTTTTTCGAGGGAGGGGGGCTATGGCCCCCTTTGGCCTAAAGAAGCTCTGTCCCTGTCTGAGAGCCCCATATATGCACATGTAAGCGAACATCCATCTAGTTGTAATATGATATCTACACATGAGCAAACATGTGTCTACTACATTATCCTTAATGGTAGCTTGTAAAATTGTCTATGCACATACTGCTTCTTGAGTTCAGCTTCCATTGTCCAATAGCTAACAGAAAAATTACAAATTCTAGTATCTGCTGAAAGTTTTGGTGCAACATCTTAACTACAAATGGAATGGAATACCGTTGTTTTCCATTTGTCAATTTCCCTCTCACCTTAGTCATGTATTGCAAATTTTGATGATTGCGAGATACCAGACACTTGTAAAGGAATTTGCCATAACATTGTAGGAGGCCACTATTGCACCAAGTGCGCAGGTAAAATAGAGTACGACGTTACAACTGGGAGGTGCACATCAACAAAAGGCAAAATCTTGTACTAGGTGAGTTCTATGGTACAATCAATTCCACATTGAACTAGAAAAAAAATTAATACCCGGCTGAGGAGCTTAATCATTGCAGGTATTGCCATCGGACTTAGCGTTGGCTTGATCATTCTCATATTTAGTACACCATTTCTCATAGGTGGATGGAAAAGAGACATCCACAAGCAGCTACGAAGAAAGTATTTCCGAAAGAACCAAGACCTTCTCACGGAACAACTGATATCATCAGATGAAAATGCGAATGACAAGACTAAGATTTTCACCTTGGCAGAGCTAGAAAAGGCAACAAATAACTTTGACCCTACATGTATACTTGGTCGTGGACGGCATGGAATGGTGTACAAAAGCATCTTATCCGACCAACGTATAGTGGCCATAAAAAGGTCTAAAGTCATTGAGCAAAGTGAGATCAGTCAGTTCATCAATGAAGTCGCTATCCTCTCACAAATAAAGCACCGAAATATTGTAAAGCTCTTCGGATGTTGCCTTGAGACTGAGGTTCCACTACTAGTATATGACTTCATCTCTAATGGTTCATTATTTGAAATTATTAAGGGTGAACAAAGTAGAAGCTCTCCATTGTCCTGGGATGATTGCTGGAGAATTACTGTAGAAGCTGCTGGAGCAATTTATTATCTCCACTTAGCAGCTTCGGTATCAATCTTTCATCGTGATGTGAAGTCCTCTAACGTACTCTTGGATGGGACATATACAGCGAAAGTATCATATTTTGGTGCTTCAAGGTTGGTTCCTATTGATCAAACTTATGTTATTACAAATGTACAAGGCACATTTGGATACATAGATCCATAGTACTATCACACTAGCATGTTAAATGAGAAAAGTGATGTTTACAGTTTTGGTGTAGTACCTGTGGAAAATCATTGGATTCCCAATGTTATGTTCGGCTGCCCCGCCTTTTCCCTTCTCAAATGTTGTGCCATTATTCTCGTTTGAGAGAGGGTGATATTTCTGTGATGCAGTTTTTTTTTCTTCAAATGATAGGTGTTTTGTAGTATTGAGATTGGCGTGTTCCAATCTTCTTTACATTTTAATAAAACTGGTTGTCAACACGTGCATTCGCAAGGGCTAGTTATTATCTTTTCATCGTTTTATCTGTAGTGCTAATAAATATATTTTTTTCCCCTTTTTGAGCCTCCACTCTTTGCTAATAGTACGGTTCGTCATGATCCCGCATCAAGTCATTTAGATCTATCTTATTTGGATGGATAGAGGACTACCAGATTAGATCAAAATTGAAGAATTGGGGAAATTTAGGAAAAGAAACAGAGGATTCCCCAAAATTCAAATCTGTAAAATCACCAACACTTTCGTTGCCCAATCCGATTCCCTTGTCATCCAGGCATCTAACAATGTATAGATTAGCAACTGGATGGACAAAAGACCACCAGATTAGATCAAATAGAAAAATGGGGGAAATTGAGGAAAAGAAACAGAAGAGCAGAGATACCAATCCTTCCTAGCAACCGAGCAGCTGGTTTTGGTGGTGTTCGATGGTATCTGCTCTGGTCGACGGCCGGAAACCGCGAAGGAACGACAGTGATGGTGGCCTCTCGAGCCGGCGTACCGTGCACGCCATGTAGAGCAGCAGGCGGCGCTGCGCCCCGGACGCCAGAAGGACTCTGGCCAGCGGCGATGACCACCCTTCTTCCCTCCACCCGTCCAGTCCCTCGACGACTTCTCCCTCCTTCCATCTGACGAATAGAGGCAGCTGCGACGCGGCTTGCACAAAAGAAGCGACACCCTGATGCACCGACAGGCAAATAGATCTGTTTTGAGGGTATGGCTAATCGAAAAATAGACAGATCTGAGCCGTTGCTACGTAGGTAATAGACGCTTAGATCTTTTACTTTTTTATCGATTTGCGTGGGAATTTCCTGGTAGTGCTTAGTTAATATAGGTATAGATAGATTTGAACATACTATCAATCTATCATACATTGTGTTGTCTTATTTTCTATCTCTACATGCACAACACGTCGTATTATTATCAGGGCATATGCAGAAGTAGAGATTACTACTTCTACGTACCACTTTAGTCATCTATGAACGAGTGTAAAGACAACTTCTATAATGAATTATAGAACCCAATAACTTTTTAATTATTGTATGAAAAAAGTATTTGTTATGGACCACAACTCATACAATGGTGATTTGTGATGTCTATATGTCCATCTCTTCACGAAGAAATAGCGCGCTCTCTCTCTCTCTCTCTTCTTCTTGTCAAGCAAAAATCCTACGTATTAAAGCTTAAAAAAAACTAACATCACACCATTATACACACTATTAACTTGGCTCTTCCCGCAGCTATCTCTTACTGTGTTGCTCGCACTACCTGCAACACCGTTCAAAAATCCAGCCGCTGCGCTCCCTAGACTTGGGAGGCTACTCTGTTCCACCAATCTAGATGTTGAAATAGGGGCATGCAACAAAAAGGTGATCCGCAGTTTCCGTTTTGCCGCTGGCAAAGACTGGCAAATCGTGCTGTTCGGGCAAATCCGTATAGCTAACCTGTGTGCAGTTTTTTTCTTCTTCCTTTGGAGTGCCAACCACACGAAGATTTTCTGATTGTTTTCCGACTTGGCTTCCCAATTTGTTCTTTTCGTTTCGCAATGTGTAGATCGAATTTACATTTGAAATTTTGTTGCATGATGGATTGATTTTGTATAATTGCTGTCAAACCTTTTTGGATTTGTTCCATGACTATTTGCACCGTGTTTTAAAGAGGGGAAGCACGGGAGTATCCAAAGGGTAGGAAGTACATGATATGTTAGCGCACCGATGTAAGAGTTATTTCCTAGTACCGTATCACTTTGTAGGCGCTTAGATAGTTGAATTATCTATTAATTAGATATACATAAGCACCAATTAAGCATCGGAACCTATACTTAAGTATCAATGCTAAAAAATAAACATCTTATATGTCCTACATGGCAAGAAAAAAAAGTTTTTGCTTACTAAGAACCTCTCTAAGCACCTGCATTGTATATGAGCAAGGGTAAGCCTACCCACCATTACATCTAGGACCATTGCTATGGGTAGGGCAACAGGGGCGACCGCCCAGGGCCTGAGAGAGACATGAGCCTCCGCCCATTTACTACACTAGTATATACCTTTTGTGGATATATTGGGCTATGTTAAGGACCTAAGCTGGTGAGGCCAACACCAAGCAGCCTACAGCCCATCCAAAAGTCCCACCACTCCATGCCTCCACCCCTTGTTGAGTCGCGACGCCTTCATGTTTGTAGCGGTGCAGTCCTTTGGGAGTTGTGAGTCGCGCGGACCTTGTGATGATGTCTATTTCCCTAGCTACCTCTCTTCTTTCCCGTATGAATGTTTCTTTTTGGTTCTAAAGATATCCATTTTGTTTGAGAGAGGGTGGGAAGGGGATTGCCATTAATGCGAATTCTGGTCAATTGTTCATGGTAAGGTTTCTTGTCCATCATATAATTCTCTAAATTATAGCATACTTGCACTTTTTCTAAATAAGTGTCCCTTTTTCTATTTTTTGGACTTTTTCACATATTATATGGCTGATTTTTTTTTTGTGTGTGGATTCTTCTTGCTGCCGTTTTCATGTTGTGGTTCCTATCCAATCACCAAAGTAAGTGCTTTTATTCTCTATTTGAATCAATTCACGTATCCAAAAATATCACTTTTTTATGACTAAATGGAGTACTATTTGAAGCCTTAGACCATAATTTATTATGATGTATTGAACATTAGCCTTGCAACTAAAATAACAACGATACTACGTGTTTGTGATCGAACAAAGGGCCTCCATTTTATTGATCTACATGGCCTCCAAGATGCCAGGAACAGACCTGGTTATATCATGAGATAACTTGACGTCGACCTTATCAACGAGTGATTGGATGCCTGCAGTGTTCTGCAGCTTCGTGATGTGCACAAAGTAACCCAAGGTATTTGCAAGGTCAAGTCGATCACATCAGATAGGATGGACGGTGTTTTTCTCCATGCATGTTTGTTGCCGACTATCTGTAGCACAGAAGGCAACTCAAAATTCCAATCTGTAGAGGGAGAAGGGAGTGGTTGGAAGAGTGCGACGCTGGTGAGTTGGAGCCAGTTTGGACGGAGGCGGATGGTGTTCACTACTCGTGGGGCTCATGTGCTCACCGGAGGCGCCAGGCGGCAGCGCTCTTTAACATGGTCTAGACCCCTTTATTTTTTAATATTTATATAATTTTATTTTATAGTATTTTAATTTTGTATAGTTTATTTCATAAGTATATATAAAATTATTTTGTATTTTTAAATTATATATATATTCTAGGATTTTTTTTTACATTTTCTTTAAAATTTTGTACCGAATGGCCGACACACCGTGAGGTTATCGTGTCGTGATTAGGTCGGTGCCTCAGCTTATGGGCCGGCACGACATGACTCGTCTAAGTAACGGGCTAAACATGCCCATATCTAAATCGGTTATGCCTACATTGAATCCGTACTGTACTAATCCGAGCATCTCTATTGTTAATATTTGGCATGCATGGAGATGGTAAATGTCACGACCTCTCATCTAGAAAGAGATAATGTGATCCAACATTGACAATACATATAAATAAATGTACATAAATACTTGGGGAAGGGCCGCATAGTTTTCTCATACACATGTCCACCTCGGAGGGGGCAATAAACATGCCTTAGATTGTTTTGGTATAGATGATCAGTGGACATAAAGATTTTGTTGGTGGGACGGGAACCGTGGCTTCCTTTGGCCTACCCTTCTCTGCGGCACTGCTCACGAGAGATGGAGGTGCAATCACCATTTTTAGTTGCTAAGTGTTATGTAGAGTTTCAGTTATAAAAATGTGAGATATATATAGTGACAGTGTAGCAATAATTAATTTTGAAGTGGCAAATATAAAAATGGGTAATTTCGCTATGCCAAATATGCGATTTGTTTTCAAATATAAATTTGATTTTTTTTTTGAAGTTAAAACAAAAAAGATATTAAAAAATTGCAGTTTTGAGATTTTGAACACAAGACCTCCCTCCAAGGGACATTACCGAGTGCATACACACATGCACTTTGATATGGTGATGATTTTCTTTTATTGTTACTAAGATGCAAGCAAATCACATTTTGTTAGGAAAAAAATTCATAAACACCCCTATAAGGCATCTAAATTTTCAATTTGCCCCCTATATATCAATTTTGTTTACTTCGCCCTTATAAGTTAAGTTGTCTTGCAAATACCTCCTAAATCACATGTTCTAACTATTTTATTGTGGTTTTAATTATCTTTGGCACTTGCTTCAATGATTTTAAGACTTATTTAATGATTTCAATACTTGTTTCAATGATTTGAGTTATTTCACTATTTGTATTACATGATTTCAACATTAAAATATTAGCAATGAAATATTGTATTACAGCTACCGAAATCACCTAAGTAATTTCCCTCTCACCTTAGTCATGTATTGCAAATTTTGATGATTGCCATATACCAGGCACTTGTAAAGGAATTTGCCATAACATTGTAGGAGGCCACTATTGCACCAAGTGTGCAGGTAAAATAGAGTACGACGTTACAACTAGGAGGTGCACATCAACAAAAAGGCAAAATCTTGTACTAGGTGAGCTCTATGGTACAATCAATTCCACATTAAACTAGAAAAAAAAATAATACCCGGCAGAGGAGCTTAATCATTGCAGCTATTGTATTACATGATTTCAACATTAAAATATTAGCAATGAAATATTGTATTACAGCTACCGAAATCACCTAAGTAATTCAAATATGTATTAGCATCATTGAAAAAAATATTGACACCGCTGGAACAAGTGATAACGACAATGAAAATAATAAGAAGATAATGCGAATATGTGATCTAGAGGGTATTTACAAGCTAACTTAATTTACAAGGATAAAGTAAATAAAAACGACGTACGAAGGCAAATTGAACTAAAGGTGACCTACGAGGGTAAAGTAAACAAATATGAAGTAGGAGGGCAAATTAAACTGAAGCGTTTATGGATTTTTTTTCTGTTTTTTATGGGTATGAAATTTAACCGGGCCCGTAGAACTGATTTTTTTTATTACCGAAAATGGAACGATCCAGTAGGCGTCCCTTCCCCCTTGGATCGCTCCGCCACCGCCACCGCCACCGCCACCGCCTCCTCCTCGCCTATCTCCTTCTTTCTCCGGCTCTAACGTTCCTGTAGTCATCCGCTCTGCGCGGATGCAAGCCAGCCGCAGCCCCGCCGCGGTACGGACCCCTGCCTCGCTCTGTGCTGGGCATCTCCCCTCGATCGCTCGTGCTGCGAGCACTTGCCAGCGGTATTTGGCAGGTATTGCTTCCTTCTTCACCTATCCTTCTTTTGTTCCCCCTTTTTTGGTGGGCTGTCTGTCAAGTGTGCTCTTCCGATGATTCCCTACTTAATTTCTCTTTTGGCATCTTGCTGCTTGCGGTCGCATTTGCAGATTTTCTTCTCGCCGGAAGATGATTGGTCACTAAATTTAACTGCCACCATCATCCACGGGTTGGTTATGAGTGGCGTGAGATATGGGCATAGGCGTGCGGCTCTCCCTTCGTGGTTAGGGTACAGGTATGATCCCCTCTTATTGTTTACCTACTATTTATTCAGCCCGTTGAGTTGTTGGCATCACAACACATCTAATATCTGAAATTCGCATTGCAACTAATTATGCGCCTTTGGTGATAACAATATATGCTTTTGTTCCTCTTTGAAAGCATCTCATCTACTCTTGGGAATTAAGTACCCCCAGGCCCCAGTAGATGTCTGCGAGTTTTCAGTTTGCAAAGAAACAATGTTTCATGAGACGTGTGAAAGGATCATGAGCACTAGTAATTGTAATGAGACATTGTGGAGCCCATAGATGGCACATGTTGATGGGCAGAAACAATGTTACCCTGACTTTTAGATTGGCAACATATAGCATGTTAGTAACATTTTCCGAACAATTACTGCCTATACATGCATAACTTAATTTGTCCATTGCACCAAATCTTTTTGTAATACAGACTATAGAAACAGATAGACGTGATCGATTGCATGAATATTAGTACAATGAGATATTTGAAGTCCATTATCAAAGGAAACAAGTGCTCTGTAGTGTAGATGGTACGCGGTAAAAAGGAGACATCAGGGGCAAATCACCTTGCTTGGGGATAATAAGATGAGAGTCCACGTTGAGAAGGACATACACACATGCCTATTTGAAACACCGTATTTTGATAGGAATTTAGTAGGAAGAAGGAATTTCCACTCTCATAAAAGCTGTATTCCTCCCAAATTCATGTGAAATTCCAAGATTACAAATGGCCCCTTAGTGTTGTAGCCCAACAGATGATACAAACTCCTGCTCCAAGCTATAGCAGTTTTGGCTGTTTTACAAACTCCTGCTCCAAGCTATAGCAGTTTTGGCTGTTTTACAAACTCCTGCTCCAAGCTATAGCAGTTTTGGCTGTTTTACAAACTCCTGCTCCAAGCTATAGCAGTTTTGGCTGTTTCGATATTCTGATTTAGCCAATGACTCGCATCTTACTTCAGCTCTTGTACATAGTAATGGTTGCATCTCTTCAGCATTTTCTGAAGCAACATGGCATGAATTCCTTTTTGTCCGCCAGAACTGCAAAGTCATCTCAACTTGCTTCATAGTAGGTCTCTCTTCACCTCGGAGCCTCAAGCACATCTCCGCAAGAGAGGCAACATTGTCGATCTCTTCATTTGTTGCTTCCTCACGTACTTGAGCAGAAACTATATCTTTGATTGGCCTTACCTTCCGCTCCCAAAGAAAGTAATTGGACAAATTCTGCTTTGAGCCTGATAAACTTGTAAAAATAGGCTCCCTTCTTAGAAGTAGCTCTACAAGTACCACACCAAAACTATATACATCACTCTTCTCGCTTAGATGCCCAAGATGGTAATACTGATCCAAGTACCCAAATGTGCCTTGCACATTTGTAACAACATGAGTTTGATCAATAGGAACCAATCTTGAAGCGCCAAAGTCGATACTTTAGCAGTGTAATTTGCATCTAGGAGTATATTAGAGGACTTCACGTCACGATGGAAGACTGATACGAAGCTGCTGAGTGGAGATAATATAGAGCTCCTGCAGATTCTGCAGCAATTTTTAGACAATCGTCCCATGACAAAGAGAAACCACCACTGCTGAACCAGAATGAAGAATTTCAAATAATGAACCATTTGGTATGAAGTCATACACCAATAGTGGGACCTCGGTTTGAGACAACATCCAAAAGTTTTACTATATTTCGTGATTTATTTGAGAGAGAATTGCCACCTCGTTAATGAATTGATTGATTTCACCTTCCTCAATGTCCTTGGATCTTTTATCGCCACCACACGCTGGTCGGATAAGATGCCTTTAAACACCATGCCATGCCCTCCACGACCAACGATACGTGTAGGATCAAAGTTATTTGTTGCCTTTTCTAGTTCCTCCAAAGAGAAGATCTTTGTCTTGTCACTTGCATTTTCATCAGATGATATTAGTTGTTCTAGGAGAAGGCCTTGGTTCTTCCGAAAATGATTCCTACGTAGTTGCTTTTGGATGTTCCTTTTCCATATACGGATGAGAAACGTTGCACTTAAGCTGACAAGTAGAACACCAAAACCAACACTAAGCCCAATGGCAATACCTGTAATAATTATACTTCTTAGTCTTGTCCTGCTTTGTCTTGTTCATGACTTCATGTTCATTGCGAAACTAACTGGTTTATAGAACTCACCTAATATAAGAATTTGCTTTTTTGTTGAGATGCACTGCATTGTTATAGTATCATAGTGTGTTTTATAAGGACAATCAGTGCAATAGTGTTTTCCCATAGTATTATGGCATACTCCTTTGCAAATGCCTGGTGTGTTGCACTCGTTAATATCTGCAACCACATCTTAGTAAGATGAGACAGAATTTTACATTACATGATGCTGAGAATAGAGATCACGACTGCTTTGGAGATATAGAAATTCCTAGATTAACTTAAAAACAATGAATTCCCATGTTAATTGGAGAGGATAGAAAAAAATCGTATTTCATTATCCATGCAAACCTGGAAAAACAGATAAAAACATAGAGATTCTGCTTTTAGAGGGAAAGAGAATCATAGAGACAGATAAATATATAAAGACAACAGCATGGAATTGCCATTCACTACGGTTTGTCAAAATACAGAGGGACTACGACATGTAAGTTTAGAAAATGTTCTTCTCTGTAAAGAGGCTGATAACAGTTAGAAATCCCCCATGCATGGTTTTTTTTTTTGGTAATAACCATGCTTGCTTATCAAACTGGTGAACATATTTTTTTCTAAAAACAATACTGTTTCTAGAAGAACATTTTAATGATGAACTCTGAGAAAATTTATGACTTTAAAGCATAAATTGCCCAACATGGGAAATCTCTAGACTTCTATTTTTTTAAACTTGGAACTCAATTGGCCTTTAAAATGCAACCAATTTGTTAAACCAAAATGATTAGAATCTTAATCCAGCATAAATGCATGCAATTTATTATTATTTTGCGATACTACCATTGTTGTCCATTGTTAATGTTCTTCAGAATCATATCAATTCTTAGTGGTAATCATATAAATGTATAGACAGCATTTATGTCAGACAGAGAACCTTCACATCCATTTCGGATATATGGATTTCCTTGAAAACCAGGCATACATTTGCATTGATAACCAATATAGCCATTTGTTGAGTTGACGCCCAATTAACCAGGCATACATTTGCATTGATTTCCTTGAAAACCAGGCATACATTTGCATTTGCATTGATAACCAATATAGCCATTCCCGAGAGCCAATATAGAGTTCAGGTTCCTTGGGTACTTGCATACCATACATGTACTGCTTGTAATTTGAGGTGTGTTCAATGCCCATGAGTCCGTCATTGACATTTATATACGTTACAAGATATTCATCTTTTAGTTGGAGGCTGGATGTCAACATGTTCGTGCAGTTGAGCTGAAATAGCTTCCTTGCAGAACAGCCTTCTTCTAGACCGAATGGAAATGGAACACTGATGTTCCCACACTGTCGAGAACAGTTTACCTTTTGTTGGGCCGGATTATATCCTATTTTCAAAATGAAAAATCAAGAGCTTCGTTAGTAAAATGACTTAAAATATAAAAAACAAAAGTGGAGTACTAGAATTACTCCCAAACTGAAATAGAGGGAGTACATATTTAATTTTACAGGATATTACATATATACCCCCTCAATTTTATCTATAAAATGTAATATTATCTACCTAGCTACTTGCACTTTTGCAAAGTTTCATGGTCACAGTTAGTTTTCATGTATCAAAACTGCCGGGAGTGCCAGGGTTTTCAAATGGGGAGCAACTGTTATGTTACTTGAGTCTGATCACGATTTTTTTAGGTACTGTAATCTTATTTGTAAATCAGGAAAAGTCGTATCGAGATATTGTTGTTGGAGCAGGGTAAACTACCTCTATCACGCAAGCACCCATCGAGTATGTATGGATTGCCTTCGTACCCACCATCACATGAGCAAATGTAACCACGATTAGGTCCGAAATAACTGTTGATGCACCTGCTGTGGTTGCTGACACAGGCAAAGTTGGTGCTATTAACCGAGGTGGTGGCGCACGTCGGTTGATCCACGATAGCCCACCAAATGCTCGCTTCGACAGTAGTTATATCGATTCTGTCCCACAGGGAGCTTCGGTTAGGATGCCCTTCAACTGGGAGCTTGGTGTCACTCTGTAGGACAAACTGGAGTTGCAAGGTGCGAGCACGAATGGGGAGCCACATGGAGCAACATCCGGTACCATTGCACTCCTGCCTAGCAACAGTCTCTGTGATTTCGCTGTTAGGGCAGGTTACTGCACAAAGCAGCACGGTCGCATTTGTGGCATTTGTCTTTGCTTGGTCGAGCAGCTGGTATACGTCGAAGTCACAGCCGGTGATGTTTAGTTTGGTGTACCCAAGGGTCAAAGATCTCCCTGGTGCATTCCATGACATGTTATAAACGTTGACGCCAGATCTCATGGGGATATAATGTGAATATGAAACACCGAATTCTGTTATGAGAAAAGCACACCAAGTTATAGTGAGAAAGACAAACATAGTAATCTCGAATCTAAAACAAAGGAGAGAACTATTTATTGCTACCAAAAGTCTCTCATTAATCTAGAAAAAGCAAAAAAGATATATCAATCCATTCATCTTGCGGACAGAAATTAGACGGCTTAGATTGGAAAAAAAGGACTCCATGTAAAGTATGTTGGGAAAAAAAATCCTCAAAATGATTTAGAAATGGATATTTGTTGATAATATAATCTGAAATAGAAAAATCGTGTCCCTATGCATAGATTAGAAATCCTTTTTTATTGTTTTTTAATTCTTTGAGTTATAATGAATAAGACTAAAAGAAAGACTCCATATTAAGTATAATATTAGAAAATCAATTTGTATATGAATATACATTTGAAACTAAAATTTCTAAAAGTATACAATTTAGGAGTTGAAGAATCATAAAATTTGTTGTCCAATAAAAAAAATGAAAGTTCCTAAAAAAACTATTCTGTCCAAAAAAAATACAAATTTGGAATAAAAATTCTAAAAATACTTGTTGTATGCAAAATATATAGAATCCAGAATAAAAAAAATTAAACAAGTTGTTGATTCCAAATATAATTAGAACTATAATTTAATATTTTAAGTTCCAATTAAATCTTTCACAATGTTGAACTATAATTATAAACTAAATGTACTTTCTTTATATAAATCCTAAACTAAAATCATAGATTTGTAAATAATGCCCTATCATTTTCAATTCTAGACATGGGTCCTAACCACTACCCAGTTCATATCACCCAATGTTTCCTCTTCCTAATCCTGCTAGGACTTTGTAGTCTTTCTATCAAAGGTTTTTTGTTACCTATACTGGCTATGGTTTTTCTTATTTCAAATCTAACTTGGCTAAAGATTTGTGCAATTGGTAGTCTTTATTCTAATCTGACGTAGGTTCGTATTGCTAAAAGAAAAATCAATTCTGGTCCTTTTCTAGATAAGAAAGTTTCGATGATATTTCTATCTTGTCGATGTTTTAGAATAGATTTTACAAATAAATACTAGAGACTTGTCTTGGATCAAACCACACAGAAAGAGACCTGGGGATTTTATACAGATTCGAGTATTCTCCTGAGAGAATAACAATCATACTCCTGTGTTGCTATATTGACTAAGCTTTACAAGAATAAAGAAATCACTAGAATTAAGACTTAATGATTTCTATTTGTTTGGCTATTGCTCTTTGTTTCTTGCCTCTCCTTTCTGTCCACCGGCTGTACTCCTTATATAGCGTGTGAAATGGTGGTAGTTATCCCATGCCAAGAGACATCTCATCGTTCTGAAGAAGTGTGCACGTTTCAGAGGCAGTTATTGTTAGAGACTGACCCACCCACGTCGTCTTGCAGTTATGCTAGAGACAGAGATTTAATACGTGCAGTTATCCTTAAGAATAACAGCGTACATTAACTACTATGTATCTCAAACACAGCGTATAAGTGTCCATAGTCGATTGGGTCCACATATCTATAGGTTTTGTCGATCATAGGGTGATCGTAGTTGACCTGGTAGTAGTAAAGCTTACGAATATGAAGTGATCGTTGTAATGCTTATTATTATGAGGTGGTCGTAAAAAATCTTAACGTGATTTACGATCACTAGGCTAAACTTCTCCCTCATTCACGATAAGGGGTATCATTTCGAATAACATGAAGATATTGCTATCTATAATAACAATTACAGATAAATAATTTCATTAATTGAGGATTATTTGATCCTTATCATCTAGCCCCCCCAACTTCAAGTGAAAATAACTTACTTGAAAAGGGGGTCGTAGAAAACTTTACGACCACTGGGTGATCGTAGAATAGTGATCGGAAGTAGAGTCTTTCCGATTGGTATTTCATTTGACTAGAAATTGACTTGGTCAAGGAGATAATTTTACTTGAGTTGAAAAGGCAGAACTGCTTTTCCCGAACAGACATATTAAAGATTGCCAAGCGTCTCTCACAGACCCATCTGTTGGAGCGGTCCCTGAAGGGATGACAACTGTTGTGTTCTAGGATTTTTTTACTTTCCCCATTTGCTTCAACTGCTCCCGAGTTCTTGTTCTCTCTGCCGCCAACCAAGTTTGCAATTCTTCTCCAAACTCTTTCAAATCCAAATCGAACTCACTCATAAGAAATGACTGGAACCGTTTCTAAGCGGGAGAAATCTGAGATGGATGTGGAGAAGATGACTGCTCTGGTCATAGCGGAGAAGATCCCGAATCGAGCTTATGTGAATTGGACCAACGTCGATGGACAACATTGGCCCGCAAGTTAGAAGGACACGATTCTAGTATTTTAGGCAAACTGTGAATGTGGTTTTCGATCGCCTGTTCATTCTTTCCTTATGCTAGTACTCTAGCATTTTGGAGTGGAATCGGTGAACTTGGTTTCCAATTCCATCACAATGCCAAGTATATTTGTATACCTATATGAAGCCTATCTGAGAATTTTTCTAGATTTGGATCTCTTCCTGTATTATTATGGAAGGTAAGCACAGTGGAATCACATGTAGTTGTGGTCTGAAGCTCCACGACGGGAAGTCGATGGAGTATATTTAGATGTTCAACCGATCATCTTGGCCAAGATAGAAGAAGAGATGGTTCTACTAAACTGTATCCAAGGAAGACAACATCTTCTTCACGGGAAAGCCTGCGGAGAAGAGTACATCCTGGGACTCGACTCCAAGCGACTTCGATCGGATCACCCCCTACATCTAAGCCATCAAGGATCTGAAGGAAGAGAGGCTGACTAGATGGCACGTGGTGAGATTATGAAGGAGGTAAAGCAATAATCAACTCATCACTTTTTAGCTAATTTCGAGCACGATTGTTGATTATTTCTTAATAATCGTAGATCTCCCACAAAAATAAATTAATGCTCAAGTCAAGCCTATTTGTGAGATGGCTCCTACGCCCATGTCGGGACTTCCTTGAATCCTAGCGGTCGTGTCCATGGAGGAAAGGAAGGAACGCCTGAAGGTAATCAAAACTTGATTTCATCTTTAGAGTTCAGTAATCGTAGAATTCGACCACTTAACAATATTTACTTTCTGACTTTTGTAGAAAGTTGACATGGCAGATCGTCGTGAAGACCAAGAGGTCGAATTGAGAGCTATCGAAAATGAGTTAGAGAAAGATAGAGTTCATCTGGCAAAAAGGAGCCGCCTTGTAAAGGCTATCGAGAAGAAGGATGATGGAGGCACAAGCTCCAGACTTCTTTCGACCACCCCCATTCAGCAATTATTTGCAGACGTGATCGCTGTAAAGAAAAGGGGTGAGGTCGTAGAACTTAAGCATAAAGCCCCCAAGACTAAGGTACCCTTCTATTATGACGATAAAACATTTTCAGTTTTCGCTTCTCATGGATTTCTTAAGCAAATAGAAAATGAGAACTGGAAAAGTTTTATACCTTTTGTGAAGGTGACCACTACAACAGTAGAACCTGTGGTCGAGGCGAGCACTATCCCTCAGGTGGTCAAAGCTAGTTCTGACCACCAAGAGGGGCAGGTTGCTCAAGGAGCTGTAGCTCTCACTCAATACCTACGACCAGGACGTGGTCATTGTGGTCCCTAACCCCTGGCTCCTCATGTTCCTGACACAGGAAGCCTTCTAGAGGCTATCGGTGTCACAGGAATTAGGGGGGCTGAGGAAGAAGAAAAAGAAGTCTTCATTGGGGAAGGTTTCTTCTAGATTCAAAATTGTATCCAGGAAGCCAAGGTATGTAAAATTAAAAGATTAAAATTTGTACTTATCTTTTAATTCCACAGTTTGACATGTCTTCTCCTTTTCTTGTTGTTTTAGTCCCGTTTCTCCGGCCCCAAGGATGCTTCTGTCGAGAGGCCCGATGTAGTCTTGTCTACAGCCATGGGAGTATTAGTTTCTATTACACTCGTAGAGATAGTAGCTGAGGTGGTCGAAGAATCGACCACCATCTCCGATGTGCTGCCGAGCTAGCCACGACCATTGAGGTGGTCGTACAGGACGAGGCAAAGACGGCGGAAGACCAGGATGCTATGGTAATCGAGTCGATTGTTGAGAGTCTCAACAATTAGTCAAGGGACTTAGCCCTACGATCAGCAGTAGCAACCAATCAAGCCGGAGCAGGGAGCTTCGACCACCGTGCCAGGAAGGAGGCTGTAGAGGATGTTCCTCTGGGCCCTCAAGATGGAGTCGCACCTTCTAATGAAAAAGATGTAGAAGACTCGTTCGACCTCTTCCCCGACTTCTTTGGACCATTTGTCGTTGGATCCTCCTCGTTCAGGACTCGTGACCGAGTTCCTCACCCTAGGGATATTCCCAATAGTTTATATATATTTGATGACGAGCGTCTTCAAAGAGTATGGTGGAACAAAATCGAAAAACTTTATGAACTGCCGGACTCCAAGACAGTATATGCCAATTTTGCTGGGGCAACTATTGATGTAAGTGCTCGATACAAAATATTTAGATATATGAGTTTGTCCTTTTTCTCACTCTGTATTCCTTTGTCTAGAGAGCCATTAAGTAATTTGTCACTATTGGTGAATACCACAGACAACTTACACTGTTAAGACAACAAAAAGCTGAACTCTGCGAGCAGGTAATGAGATTGTAAGTTATTGTTACAAGTAGTCTTTTTTTATTTCGACCACTTGTTTAGTACTCATGTCTACTTTAACCTTTGTATGTTTAAAAGCGACAAAAAATCCTTGCTGGTGTGCTCGACTACGAAAGAACTGAGACACAAAAGCTAAGGGAAGAAAAACAAGACATGCTGAAGAACCTTCAGGAGACAAATTCTGTAGCTTGCGAGCTGCATAATGAAATAAACAGTAAGTATTTCACTTAATATTGTTTATTTCACAACTTTCTTTTCTTTCTCTAAGTTCTTTTCTATTTTAGAAAAAGAGGTCGATACGAGTATGCTTAAAACCGAGGTCGACTTTGGTGATCAGCGAGCTTACTCGACTCTCCAAAGAAAAAGATGGGAGCATAAAGGCATGGGAAGAGCATTGCGCAAAGGATGCTGCCTCTCATGATGATGAACTCAAGAAGCTTGACTCTCGCTTAATAGGTAAGAAATATTTACCTATGATCAGTTTTGTTTACTAGTCTTTAAGAAATCTTTTTCTTTCTAACTAGTCGTACTTCATTTTTAGAGCAAGCAGTATAAATAAAACTTCAGGAAGTTTCAACTTGCAGTCAGGAGGAAATGAAGGCTACAAAGACCAACCTTCAAGACAACATTTCCCTACTTAACAATGTGCTCAGTTGCTAAGGAGATAACTCCTATTGAAGACACCATGGTCGAATATACGAGCACTATTAGACAACAAGTTAGAAATCTCCAAGAGTTAATAACCACTCTGAAGACCAATCAAGCCGACTCAATAAGACAAGCGGTCGAAGGTGTAGTAAGTTATGCTTTAGCAAAACTTAAGGCTAATAACTGCAATCTTAGTCTTCAACCAGTTGAAAGCATCTAGTTCCCTAAAAATGATTTTGGTAATTAATGACGACAATGTGTTATGGGACTAACATATGTGCTAAGTTATTCTAAAGGCTTAGTCCCGGAGTTTGAATGATGATATGAAAATGGTAATGTAGAGATGATTAAAAGATCAGCATGGCTCAACACAAAGGTACTATGTAGCCTAAGGATCCTTTATAGTTTTTACCGGTCTCGGTGTTTGGAGAAAAGGCCAGATTTGTAGGCTAGATGTCGTACTATAAAGAGGGATCATGGCTAGTAGCTTGAGGACTTATTTTGTGCAATTTTGATCTACCAAAAGCCATGCATTGCATTTGGAAAACTGTTTAGAAAAATCGGTATAATCGTAGTTGATGAGTGGTACTACTGTAGTGCAGTAGGACCGGATTCTAGTTAGCAGTATGTATTTTTCAGAGCATATTTTTGAGAGTTTTTCTCTCCCTTGAAGAACGGTTTGAGCACATGTTTGAAGTGGTACTACCGCAGTGTGGTAGGACTGATATTTACATGACGATACGTTATTTCCAAAGAGTGTATTTTTTAGATTCTTTTATCCTCTAGAAATCGGTTGTACCGTTTCAGCCGAGCGGTATTACCGCGATGCGGTAGTACTGGAGCTTGTGAGTGCAGTAGTACCACACCTTTATATAACAGCTAGTTCATAAGTATTTAATGCATTAACAGTGAGTGCGGTAGTACCGGGTTTGTACAGTGGTACTACAGCATCTGCTAATTTTTCCTGAGATCAGCTTCAAACAGCTAGTTTTGTGGTTGGGGGCTAAAAATATCACCTCACGTACACCAAGCTCAGTACCTTGGACCTCATTGAATACATTTGAGCCACTAGTGCACTCTATACTACCCATCTACTCATATTTCTCATTTTGAGGTAGTTGAGAGCATTCAAGTGTATTGTATCATTGGTTGATCCTTTTGACACTTCTTTTTTTCAAGCAAAAGCTGTGGTTTATTACTCTTGGTGTTTGTCGGCACCTAGACAGCTTGAAGAACAGCTTGTGCGGTGGTCTCTTCAAAGAAAATTGTGAAATGACCCGACAATGATTGTGAAGTGGTAGTGTGCTCACCATCTTCGAAGAGGAGGAAGAGCAACGATTAGTAGAATCGAGGTGTTGAGGCTAAATTCATGGAGTTGGTCCAATTCGTTTGGACTTACCTCAACGTGGACTAGTGAAGACCGGCAAGTCTTTGAAACCACGGGAAAAATTTCATTGTCTTTATTGTGGTTTTCTCTTGTCTTTACTATTTCTGCATTTATATTTCTAGCAATTTACTTGTGTAGAATTGTTTTGCTATAATTGTATTTTAGTATTGTCATAAGTTTTGAGGTTGTTTTAGTAAATCATAGAACATATTCTTTTAAGTGTGGTAGAATTGATAACTGTTTAAAATTGATAATTAGAGCACAAAAATTTTATAAACCTCCTTGTCGTAGGTGCGCCCACCTACCTAGCACTGCCAAACGGCCACCATCAAATCCTGTAAAGGCCCACGTTAAGGTGTAATACTCTGAAAAAAATATATTAATAATCGCGTCTTAAGGGTCGGAGAGTAATTAATTAAATACTAGCAATAATTAATTAATTATTAACCTCTTAAGGGCCTGGGTGTAATTAAATAAAAAGATTTCGTGGAAAATAGTATTTTCGGAATTTTTAGAGCTATATAAATAGTTTTGGGTTTTTTTCTAGAAACCCTAGACTATTCTTTTCTTTCCCACCACCAAGAATTCTTTTCTTCGACATCGTTTATTTGCTTTGCACACCGCCGCCAATGATTCTTCCGCTAAGATCATGCAAGGCCATTCTTTTTTCCAGCCACCGAGTGCCGCCCCTGTGCGTTGGTGGCTCTCGCCACGGCTAGCAAAGGTTGTCTTTGCGTTTTTCTTAGCGCTGTCTTTCGCCGTGCATGTCTTTGCCGTTGCTCTCTCTCGCGCTGTGCATGTGTTTGCGTCATCTGCTGCCGTGTGCCGCTGTGCTGCCGATTTGCTGAGACCGATTTTGCTGAGCCGCCGAGTGCTGCGCAAGGACGGCTGCGGTTCGCCGCTTTCCACCGCCTCGAGAGCGCCACGCCATCGCTTTTAGTGTGTGTGGTCACGTCTGCCGAGCGCCGAGAGGTAACTCATTTCTTCTAGCTGCCGATTCCAGTGCTAGCAATTAGTGATTAATGCTGAGTTAGTAGGGATTAGCTATTAGTGCTCCTGGGATTTGTTTGTTAACGGGATTTGGAGGCCTCGACAGGAGGGAATCTAATTAGTTCTTCTGTCTTGTGGTTACCACTACATGCAGTAATTTAGTGCTGTTGTTGGAATTTAGTGGTTAGCCATTGTGACTTGTAGTTATGTTTGAATGCAATTAATTAGTACTAGTGATTAATCTGGTAATGCTACTTTACAGGGTACTGCTAGTGCTAGACATTATCAAGCAGTGCAAGAGTGTTTTACATGAATGTAGTCTAGAATGCTTTGTTGGATTAGTCAGGGAGATATCGATTAATAGGTTTGATTAGCCTGCCGTTCCGTGGTACGATTTATTCGGGTATCATAATGGCAATTGTTGAAAATGTCATCTACTAGTTAATTGTAGATAATATCGATAGCTTTCTTTAGCATATTTAATCATGTCGATCGGACAAGTAGATTTCGAGATATGATTTTGAGAAGGCCGCTGTTTTTAGGGTTGTCGTCTTTAGGCGCTGTTTTGGTAGACTGTAGATTAAAAATAGTAAATGGCTTAATTAGAGTTTTTGATCTACATGAAAGTTGTAGATAATTGTCCAATGGTTCTGTAGGAGCTGAGAACGCGCATTTTGGTTGAGTAAATCAAAAGTTATGAATTTATTAAGTCTGCTGTTCCGAAGCGGACAGATCGGCTTTCGGAGCAAAATACGGAGGGGTAGATGATTTAATTAGAAGTCTTTGTAATCTAAGAAAATGTGGAGAATTTTATAAAGAATCCAGAATGGGGTGGTTTGTGGTGATCGGACTTTTGAGTCAAAAGTTACGCTCTTTTTAGTAACCGGACAGCAATGGGTAGCTTTTCGGTACCGGCGTAACGTGGTATATTTTTTGGGGACGTGTAGGAGCGATGTATATTGATTGTTGTTCTTATGATGTTGTAGCTTGTATTGAGATGTGTGTATTTAATGTAGGAGAAGCGTCGTACTTGTTGCCGTCTGCTAGCCAAATTGTGCGTCGCAACTAGTAAAGGCAAGTGCATGGTAGACAAATGATCAATGATCGATCATCGCTTTCTTTATCTTCTATTACCATTATTGTTGTGCTTTTATTTGGTTTAATTGCAAACAATGAATTGGTATGTTTATATCTTTGTTGACAAGCATGATGAAAAGTTGGATATGATGTTTATGATGGAGTTTGCATGTTTGCATTCATAAGCATCTTTGCATAAGAGAAGGTGATCATGATGATCACAACTCCACGGGAGTGGAGGAGGTCCCCGATCCTTTTGGAGGAACGGGCTTGAGAGTGAATGTTGTCGCGAGCATTCACTCACGCTATCTCAGATATCTGCAAAAGAAGTGCATGTGGACATATAGATTAGAGTTGCATTGATATTTGAGATTGATGAATGAGAATGTGAATGGAAGTGCATGTGATGATAATGAAGTTATTGAATGCTGTTGATTTATTATTGTTCGTTGTATATGATGTGTTTGCTGAGTCGTGGACTCACTCTTGCTCTATTGTTGTCTTTAGGTGATCTTCGAGGGTGCCGTAACTGAGAGCGAGTAGAGCACATGGACATCACATGATCTTTCGCCATGATAATCTTTTCATTCAATATTGGTTTACACTTGGACATGTTAGTTATTGAATAATGTTTAGGATATCATTTGGACTAGATTATTTGCTTTATTAATTTGGATTCATTGGTTGATGCTGCTTTGTATTATTTGCCTGATTATAATTTCCCATTGCTTATTTATTGTCGCTTGATCCATAATTATGCTTTGCTCTTTTGTGATCCATTGATTTGATTATCATTGTTTCCTTGATGTAATTTTATAGTGTGTCGATAATTATTCGTTTAAAGTGTAGTGTGGTGGCATTCTAGGCTCAGTGTTGGGCTGGGGTATTACATAAGGTCCCCGGCTAGAGGGCACCCAGGGCCCTGCGGGGCCAGAGCAGCAGGCCCTCTGGGTCACTAAAAATTGTAATTTGTGGATCTTTTAGCTAAGTTGCACGATCAGTGATCCTCTTGTGACACTGGCCCTATCAAAATTGCTTTGTTAGCTCTTGAATCTAGGATTGAACATCTCTTGAGCTTTTTGTTCCCTTGCGAATCTAAAACTGCTCTTATGAAAAATAAAAAATCAAAAATCAAAGTTCAAAATTTGTGCCAAACTAATCTCACGAGACTGCTTGTCAAAGATTTGAATTTGGAGATAGTTTGATAATCCAGACGATCTCATGGGGATTACTTGTCAAAATTGACATAAACCTCAAGATTTGTCGCCCTGGTTGAAGCTTAGGAAGAGATTGTGGATGGCTCCTAGTCTAGGATTTTCTTCACTAAGAGAGGCCGTTAATTGCCTTGGTTGAAGTTTAGGAAGAGTTTGTGGATGGCTTGTAGTCCAGGATCTTCTTCACTAAGATAGAACTTTAATCAACATCAATATTCATTGCAAATGAAAAACTGTTGTAAAAATGGGTGACTGAAGTTCTTTGAGCAAAATGATTCAATTTAGGACTTTTTGTCTCTCGGATGGTCTTTGTTAGCTTCTTGATCTCACATTGACATTCTGACATGGTCATTATCACTTTAGGATCTCTGTTGATGAACCTGCTAGTTTTGAAGCTTTGTTTAAATTGTTATAATTCATCGCTTTTACTTTGAGCCTTCTAGCTTAGCTTTGTTATATATGTCCTAACATGATCTTACTAGCGTTTTCAGGCTTGATATGTATTGTGTAATTATAGAAATGCTAGCTTGTTTTTTTTGGTAATTTTCAAAGCTTCTTGTGCTAAAATATGCAAAATTCAAATATATGAAGCCACTTCATCGCATTTCATGCATGCTCTTTCTTATTATCTCTGGATGAGAGGAAGACGTGATTCCTTAATGACTCCATCGTCAAAGGGGGAGAAGAAGTAGAAAAAATGTTAAAAGGGGGAGCTATTTGGAGAAAATAGAGAAAATGAAATTTTCTGAAAAATGATGATCAAAGTGAAGGGGAGCTTGTAATTTGCATTCTTATGATCTTATTGTCATTTCTGAACTTTAATTGCAATTCTTGGAACCTCACAATGATCAAAGGTCAATTTGAACAATTGTTCTTTCATCTAGACCTTAAGTGAGATTTTTGTCTCTTCTTTGGAAATTAAAGCTTTCTTACTTTCTTTTGACTTATCTCGCTTGCCTATACTAATCTGAAGTCAACTTGGTCATTTCCATTGCTTTCTCTTGCTCTTGGACCAAGTTGTACCTTTATGCGAAAACGACGAGTAGTTTTACTTTTCAAACCTTAAACATACATTTTTGGAAAATTACCAATGTGTTCATTAAGGGGGGGGGGATTGTGGATATCATGGGGATATGCTCATGATCTTAGGATGATGTTACAATTGTCAATGGCTTTAGAGGTTTGTCGAATCACGCGTTTTCGTCAAATTCTTAGTGCTGTCAAGCCTTAGGCGGTCCGACTGGCCATGGTCGGCGGTCAGACCGACCA
Organism: Hsuehochloa calcarea; assembly: GCA_036346395.1. NCBI lineage: Eukaryota > Viridiplantae > Streptophyta > Magnoliopsida > Poales > Poaceae > Hsuehochloa > Hsuehochloa calcarea. Next base: position 32,608,896 of record CM070600.1, read on the forward strand.
TTGTAAATGTTGGAGTTTGGAGCCGGGCTAAAAATAGAGGGTGTAGCCAAGAGAGTGGATTCTCATACACTTGATCTCATAATTTTTAGAGCTTCTAGTCAAAAGATATATTCGTTTGAAATTTTCAAAGAGGTTTCGGATTTCAAGTGCTGAAAATTGGCTAAGTCCCTAGCTGGGCGGTCTGACCAGCTAAGGGGGGGGGGGTCAGACCGGCCAGAGGGCGTTCAGACCGGCCATTGAGTGGTGGTCAGACTGGTTTTCACTTTTATCGTCGACTCTCGTAGCGGCGATGTTTGTTTGTTGATTCAAGTTCAAGAGTTTCAGTGCATATGTGTTGCATGATGCATGTTTTGACTAACGTGGGTCATGTTGCGAAGAACTTGTTCCCGGAATCGATTTCTTGGTCTATTGTTGTGCATGTTGCTTGGAGATCAACGACGGTCAACGGCGAGGATGATCGGGACTAGGCTTGAGAGCTGAGGTTCAGAACGATCGAGGATGCCGAGTGAAGTCTATGGATTCGAGCATGGCGTAAAATGGACAAGGATGACCGAACGGGAAGTTCGGTGCGACGGGTTACATCAAGCGGCGCGGGGGTCGGTACAAGTGCTATGGTGGTTTCAGTGGGAGCCGAATGGGAGAGACTTGCCGACATGATGAGAGCTGTTGATCAACCTACACATGGCGAAGCATGAAACTGCTTTATGAAGATTGGATTCGGTCTTTGGAGAAGGATCGAGAAGGAGTATTTTTGTAATATCACTAAAATATCGTCTTAGTTGCTTTTGTCTAAACCGTGACGCAAAACGACACAAGGAAAAGCGGTTTAGGTCAAGAGAAGATGAAGACAGTGCTTTAAAATGCGTGCGTGAGTTAAACCCGTTTGTGTGTGGACTCAACGGGTGCCCAATAGGAAACTCTTCTAGAAGATTAGCCTCCACTATAAATATGGGAGGGTGCTGTGCACCTCCTTAATCCTTTTTCTTATTTTGAAACCTTAGTTTTGTTTTTGAGATTAGGGAGTGGAGAGGTTAGGATTCTTGAAGAGAAGATTGATTGTGTGCTTATGTATTGAGTTTTGTCCTCCATGTTGGAATGGCTGTAAACTAGCAACAATCATAAATTAATCTATGCAAGTTTTGTTGAGATGAGTCTCTTTGCGTTCTTGCTCTCTATTTTGTGATTTTGGGGTCGTCTTTGATTCTCAAGTTTTCCTTCAGTTTCTGCCCCTAATCTTGCTTGCTGTGACATATGAGATATCATCTAGGACCATCTTGATCATCTCTAACCCACGAGCAAGGTTTTTGATCCAGTTTTCGTTTTGACTCGGTTTTGAACCATCATTCACTCAAACGGGAAAATGTCGGAACTTTGCCAAGGATCTTCACGATCTTTGATTGGAATAGGTTCATGATATCCTAGAGAAGGTGTGTTCTAAGTTTCATCGAGTTTAGAGTTGTAGATCAAAAGTTACATCTATTTGCAACTTCATTTTTTGGGCTGATTTCATTGTTCATCATGCTGGAGGTCAGACCGCCCAAGGTGACCGGTCCGACCGCCATTAACATAGAGGTCAGACCGCCCATTACTTGAAAATCGAGTTTTGGTTGATTTTGGTTGTTTTGCTCCGGGGTTTAGATTTGATTCAATACAAGACTGTTGTGCTTGGATATTGATCTCCATAGCTCTCATAGCTATCGGAGTGAAAATCGTGTTGAATCCGATATTTGTGAAAAAGAGATCGTGCTCCTATTCACCTCCCCCTCTAGTCGCCGTTTCGGTCCAACATATTGATTTCTGTTTGTTTGGCTTTTGCTCCTTGTTACATTTCTCGCCTCTCCTTTCTGTCCACCGGCTATACTCCTTATATAGCGTGTGAAAAAGTGGCAGTTATCCCATGCCAAGAGTCGTCTCATTGTTTTGAAGAAGTGCACACTTTTCAGAGACAGTTGTTGGCAAAGACTGATCCTCCCACGTCGCCTTGCAGTTATGCATGAGGCAGATGTTTAATACGAACAGTTATCCCTGAGAATAACAGCGTATAGTAACTACTGTGTATCTCAAACACAGCGTATAAGTGTCTCTGGTCAATTGGGTCCGTATGTTTGTATGTTCTGTCGGCCATAGGGTGGTCGTAGTTGACCTAGTCGTCGTAAAACTTACGACCGTGAAGTGATCGTAATAAAGCATACGATTATGAGGTGGTGGTAGAAGATCATACTACTACTAGGTTGTCGTAGAAGCACTTACGACTATATATGGTGATCGTAACGTGATTTACGACCATATGCTAAATTTCTCCCTTATTAATGATAAGAGGTATCATTTCGAATAACATGAAGATATTGTTATCTATAATAACAATTATAGAGAAATAATTTAATTAATCGAGGATTATTATATCGTGGTCGCCGTATGTAGTGCCTTACCCTCAATAACTGGAGGTTACTGTTTTTTTTTTTTACAAAAAATATGTGCAAGAGGATCGAGTGGAGTTTTAAACAGTGTTACCGCGGTCATTCCATGCGTACTTCCCCATGCTAAAGACCAAACTAACACCTGTTTGTAGACTCTGAGGGAGTAATTACCTTGGGCTCAAACTAGAATTTAGACTGGAACTTGTACCGGTGAGACGAGTCAAGAGGTATCGTGATGAAGGCAGGAAATTCGACGGCGAGACCAGACTACAACAGATATCTTGATAAAACCCAAAGAGACTTGGATGTATGCCCTACCGAAATCAATGTCCTCGACGACCTCAGTGATGCCGTCCCGGAGGAAGAGCCTGGGGGTATGCGCGGTGTTGTTGCAGATGAGCTCGAAGTCGGGCTGCCGGAAACAACGGGATGAGCCGATGCCAAAGGGATAGTCGAACGTCCGATTCCCGCAGCTCCTTTGACAACCTGCGAGCGTGGCAGCAGATGCAACGCTCGTATTGCCGTTGGAAGCTTGCACCGTTGGGGTCGCAGTAAACTGGAGTAGGAGCAGAGGGAGTACTGCATCTAAGAGCCTCATCCCGCGCCCCCTTCAGAAGCTTCGAAAGTTTAGAGCTTGTGTTGGAGTGTTCGGTAGAAAGTGTAGCACAGGTGTAGACGAAGTGTTTTTTTCCTGTCAAATGGTGACGATCTTGCTGCTTTATAGCCCCTGGAGTCTGAATGTTGAAAGGACCACGCAATTGTCGTCTGGGGACTGTTGCAACACTGAAATTGCGAGGTGAGGGAACTTGTCCATTGTCTAGATTCTAGACCGTCTTTGATGACATGGCTCAATAACAAACCAAGTTCGCAAATGGATTGGGATGGTCAACTTTCTTGTGAGTAATAATTTCTTGGGAAAATTCAAAATTGCAAAAAATTATACAAGTCTAAGCAAGCATTATGAACGCCTTCTTCCCGCCCCTATAAATTTTTGTATTATCCCCCCTTTTGCAAATTCCGCTCAATTCACACTTTTCCATCATTTTTTATGAAATTATCCAAAGCTTTGGCTTTTAGGATTATGGACAAGGTAAGTTCGGTCCACTTGCATGGTCGATCTTCAAACTGGAGATAATATTGTCAGAATTGGAGAAAATGGTATAAGGTGCGCATGTCAATAACAATTAGTCTTAACTTTGCAGTTGTCATCTGTTAGAATAGGTTATTAGCATAGGGACTCTTTTGTATTTCCTAATATGTTTTTTTGTATTGCCTTATCTGTATATAGCATACACCTCTTGTACCATACATATATTGCTTATTTGCCTCTTCAATATGCACACAATATTCATAACATGATATATCAGAGCGGGTTTCTAGTTTCCATTTGGGCCTGTTCCTAGCCACCACCAAATTCCGTTTTGCGCTGCCCCAGGAGAGGCGATGTAATCTTTTAGGGCTGCGCATTATTGATAGAGGATCTCCCTTCTTCCTCTCCAATCAAATAGATTGGTTTCTTTTCGTTGATCAATAGATCTATTTTTTCACTTCTTCTCTGCTGCCGATCATGCCTGTCAATAGTGATTTTCAGCCATCTTTCTCATCTTTCCTGTGTCTCCACTGTCGTCGTCGCTTCGTCGACAACTCCTCCACTGTCTCCTTCGGTTGTCCGTACACTTTCTGTCTTCCTCTCGGTCCCTGCCGTGTTCTTCGGCGCACCCTTGCCTCGCGCCGAGCACCACCGTCGTCATGGTTGCTCTTGCTTTTCCTTTGGATACCCACATGCATGCATGCTAATGTCTCCTGCTAGTACGCACGCACACATATATAATCTGTTGCGTTCCTGTTGCAATCTTCTAGTCTCTTTCCCTTTGTTGCATCACTACCTTCATGCATGCACATGCATCATCCCTATGCCGATGAACGATGATGTTTGTCCTCTTTTCCTAGTGTGGTTTTCGTGGATATCATGGGGATATGTTCATGATCTTAGGATGATGTTACAATTGACAATGGTATTGAGGGTTTGTCGAAATACGCGTTTTTGACAAAGTTCAATTTCTGTCAGGCAGTAGGCGGTTAGACCTGCCAGGGCGGCGCTCAGACCGGCCTTTGTAGCGATCTGAGCGGCCATCTCCGGCGGTTAGACCAGCTTGGGTTTTTGCCAGGAGGCTAGCGGCCAGACCGGCCAGGAGACAGCGGTCTGACCGGCCATAAAGGTTTTGTTGAATTTTGGATCGGGCAAAAAATAGATGATGTAGGTAAGAGAGTGGCTTCTTCTACTACTGGTCTCATAATTTTGGAGCTTCGAGTCAAAAGTTCTATTCGTTTGAAATTTTCAGAGAGGTTTCGGATTTTCAGAGAGGAAATTTGGCTAAGTCCCGTGCTGGGCGGTCAGACTGGTCAGGGGGCGGTCAGACCGGCCATGGGTGGTGGTCTGACCGATTTTGACTTGTTCACCGGCCAACTTCGCGGCGATGTTTGTTGGTTAGGTCAAGTTCATGGGTTTCAGTGCATATGTGTTGTATGATGCATGTTTTGACTACCGTGGGTCAAGTTGTAAAGAACTTATTCCTGTAATCGATTTCTTTGTCTATTGTTGTGCAGGAGGCTTAGAGGTCAATGACGGTCAACGGTGAGGTTGATCGGGACTAGACTTGGAGAGCTGAGGTTCAGAACGATTGAGGATATCGGGTGAAGTTAATGGACTCAAGCATGGCGCAAAATGGATAAAGATGATCGAACGGGAAGTTCGGTACGACGGGTTGCATCAAGCGGCGCGGGGTTGGTGCAAGTACCATGGTGGTTTCGGTGGAAGCCAGATAGGAGAGACTTGCCGACATGAAGAGAGCCGTTGATCAACCTACACGTGGTGAAGCATGGGATTGCCTCATGAAGTTTTGACTCGGTTTTTGGGGAAGGATCGAGAAGGGGTATTTTCATAATTTCTCCAAAATACCGCCTTTATGGCTTTTGGCTAAACCATAGCGCAAGACGGCGTAAGGAGAAGTGGTTTAGGTCAAGAGAAGATGAAGACAGTGCTTTGAAATGCGTACGTGAGTTAAACCCGTTTGTTTGTGGACTTAATGGGTGTCCATTAAAAATGTCCATCTAGAAGCTAGCATCCACTATAAATAGGGGAGGGTGCTAGTTGTGCACCTCCCAACCCTTGTATTGATGAAATCCTAGTTTGTGTTTAGAGAGAGGAAAGTGGAGCGGTTAAGGCTCTAGAGAGTTGGATTGATTGTGTGCTCTAGTGTTGAGCCTTTGTCCTCCAGGATAGAGTGGCTGTAAACTAACATCAATATCGAATCAATCCAAGCAAGATTCTCCAAAATAAGTATCTTCTTATTCTTGCTCTCTTTTATGATTTTGGGGCTTTCTTTGATCTTTCTGTTTTCTTTTGGTTTCTGACCTGGATCTTGCTTGCTTTGACATGTGAGAATGTATTTAGGATCATCTTGATCATCTATCACCCACGAGTAAGTTTTTGGATCATATTTTGGTTTTGACTCAGTTTTGAAGCAACCTTTACTCAAACGGAAAAATATCAGAACTTTGGCAATGATCTTCATGATCCTTGATTGGAATAGGTTACTGACATCCTAGAGAATGTATGTTTCAAGTTTTGTGAAGTTTGGAGTTGTGGATCAAAAGTTTGACCAATTTGTGATTTCAAGTTCGAGCTGATTTTACTGTTCATCATGCTGGACGTCAGACTGCCCCATGGAGAGGTCAGACCGCTAGGTTGAGAGGTATGACCGTCCAACTCATTTTGAATTGAGTTTCTGGTGATTTTGGTTGTTTTTCTTCGCGGTTTCGATTGGATTCAATACAAATTTTCTGCTATGCTTGTACATTGATCTTCATAGCTCTCATAGCTATTGGAGTGGAAAACGTGTTGAATCCGATCAAGGTGAAAAAAAGATCATGCTCCTATTCACCCCCCTCTTGTAATACTCTGATTTATTATAAGAACGAAAGCACTCAAAAGAGAAATTAGACTTAAGAAAAGGGGGTTTATGCAGTTTTTCGGCAACCTGGGCCTCAGGCCTTGGCCCAGGAGGCCCATGAGGGGCCGGCCATGTATAAAAGGAGGGGGAAAACCCTAGTAGCACTGTAGCTATAGTGTGCCACCACTGTTCACGTGACTATAGTAGCCCCCCATGTTGCTATACCAAGATGAGGAGAAAAGGATAAAGGAATGAGAGGAAGGAAGAAGAAGAAAGGAAGAAAGGGGAGAAGGAAGAGGAGAGGAAGGGCGCAATCACGCTGCGAGACTTCGATCTCCAGTGGTTCATCAAGGGTAAACTCGATCCCCGATCGCTCCGTAGATTAATCGATTCATTTTGATGCTGTCAGTAGTAGATCGGTTTTGTACAGCGACGTTTCTCATCGGTTTTGGAGTGGTTACATACGTTTTATGTTCTGCTTACCTCTTAGAAAGTTGTAGTGCTCATCCTTAGCATTCTATAGGCACAAAGATCACTCGATTTGGAGTTACGGTTTAGGAGTTATGATAATTTCTTTGCGACTGTCCATAAGGGCTGACGAGAATTTGCAATTACCTTGTCTGACCAATATGACTTAATTAGAGACCGAATCAAAAAGTTCACCCAACATGAATATTGTAGGCAATCCAGTAACCTCTCTAGATTGGTAAATATCACGATTTTTAGTTGTGTCAATCAAAAGTTATGGATTTTATACTACTGCATTTTTGACTAACAGATTGAAGAAACAAAAACTTCACAGGATCATTAGATTTATTAGAAGTCTTATTAATTTAAGAAAAAAAAATAGAGAATTTCATGAAGAATCCAGAACTGGGCGGTTTGCCATGATCAGACTTTTGAGTCACAGGTTGCGCTCGTTTTAGTGCCAAAGCATCAAAGGGGTAACTGTTCGGTATCGGGGAAGCATGGCAGACTTGGAGACGTGTAGGAGCGATGTCGATTGATGAATGTTCTTTTGTTGCTGTAGCTTGTATTGAAATTTGAGTATTTATTGTAGGAGAGACATCGTGCTTGTTGCCTTCTTCTAGCCAAATCGTGCGTCGCAACTAGTAAAGGCAAGTGCATGGTGCACAACGAACAATGATGATCACTGTTATTCTTTATCTTTCAGTACCATTATTGTTATGCTTTTATTTTTATTTAATTGCGAGGAATGAAATGGTATGATTTTATCTTGTTGATGAACATGAGGAAAATTGGATATGATGAATATGATGAAGTTTTGTATTTTTGCATTCATAAGCATCTTTGCATATGAGAAGGTGGTCATGATTGATCACAACTCCACGGGAGTGGAGAAGGTCCCCGATCCTCGAGGAGGAACGGGCTTGAGAGTGAATGTTGTCGCGAGCATTCACTCATGCTATACCGGTATACGCGAAAAGAAGTGCATGCGGACATATAGAGTAGAGTTGCATTGATACGGGATGAATGGATGTGAAAATAAAGTGAAGAGAACCGCACGAGAATATTATTAGATGTGTATGTGTTGATAATGAAGTTATTGAATACCGTTGATTCATTATTGTTCGTTGTATATTGATGTATTTGCTGAGTCGTAGACTCACCCTTGTTCTTCTGTTCTTTTTTGGTGATCTTCGAGGGTGCCATGTTTGAGAGCGAATAGGACACATGGGATAGTTTTCTACTTCAGACACATGATTAATTGCCATGAGAACTTTTTCTTCCTTATTGCTGGATTACTCTAGGATTTGTTAGATATTAAATAAAATTTATGTCAATGTTCTGGACAAGTCTATTTTGTTTCAATGCTCCGAATTCATTAGTTTGGCGCTGTTTTGGATTGCTTACATGGTTATGTTTTCTTTGCCTAGTTGTTCATGCTTGATCAATCTTTACTCAGGTTTTGTTGAGACCCGTGGACGTGATCTATTATTATTTTGCTTGCTGAATATTTCTAGTGTGTTGATGATTATTAGACATTTAAGGGTAGTTTGGTGGCATTCTAGGCTCAGTGTTGAGCTGGTTTGTTACACCTCTAGTCGTCGTTTCGGTCCAACAAGTGGTACCAGAGCTCGGTTTGTTCAATCTTGATCTTAACCGGTCACTAAACTTGGCGAAGGAGATGTACTCCACCAAGCCGCATATATTCGATGGGCTCGACTATGTCTATTGGAAGAATCGCATGCCTGTCTTCCTTCAGAGCGAAGGACAAGCTGTTTGGGGGGTTGTCCGAGTCCCGCTTGTCTTGTTCGAGGTTGCTACGCCGGCTTTAGCAGCCCTTTTGGCTTACAACCACAAGGCAAATAACCTTCTATACACCGGGCTTGGTAGACAGAGGTATGATAGGATTTGTCACCTTGAGACCGTGCATGATATTTGGTACCCCCTCGAAACCTACCATGAGGGTTTGTCGCAAATCAAGAAAATACGCCAAACGTTCTTTAAGAGAGAATACAATAAGTTCGAGATGCGTCCTAGAGATAGCATCGATGATGTATTCACTCGCTTCAACAAGATGCTCAATCAGCTGAGAGCGGTCAACATCGAGTATTCTCAGTCTGAGAATGCCACCCATATCTTGGCTGCAATCAACACCAAGGAATGTGAGATGAAGGCTACTGCCATTGCAGAGAATGTCAATCTCTCTGATCTTACTTTGGAGTTGCTTTATAGCAAGCTCAACACCCATGAGATCAAGAGAGTTTATCATCCTAAGAAGGAGAATATGGCTTTGGTCGCTGACCCTGTCAATAGAACTTCTGATGGCTCTTCTGAATCTTCCTTTGGATTTTCACTTGCCTGTTTATCTGCAATCTATGAAGAGGACTTGAGAGTATCCCTTAGGCTGAGTTAGCCCTCCTAGCTAAAAAATTCACACGAGCCTATAACAATGTGAGAAATAAGAAGAGGGGTGGCCCTGTGACATGCTATGAGTGTGGAGAGCTCTACCATATCCGGGCGAACTGCCCCAAGCTAAAAGGGAAGGGCAACCATATGGAGGAGAATGCAGCTTAGAGGAAGCCTCAAGGGAACAAGCTCAAGTTTGATGCTGCCAAGCTCATGAAGGCTCCTCACCGGTTCCTTGCCACTTTTGGAGAGCAATCCATGAGCGATGTAGACTCTAGGAGCGAGGAGGACAAGGAGGAGGAGCTACCTTAAGACAAGAAGAAAGGGAAGGTAAAGGACTTCACCGGCATGTGCTTCATGACCGACTCTGTCGACGGCGATGATATCGATGAAGTACCTCCATCCTATGACGTTCTCTCTACTAGATGTGATATCATCTTTGAGCAACTGCTTAGCTAGAATAAGGTGTTAGAGTTGATCATGGTTAGGAATAAAGACTTAGAGTCACAAGTTGATAATCTCACACTAGAACTTGTGAATGCTAAGAACCTTGACGCTGATGAATGTTCATCCCACCATGCTTTATATTCTGAACTTGCTAAATTGCAAAATACTCATGATGCTGCCTTACACCAACTAGAAAATGCTAAGACTGGGTTAATTGAAGTTAAATATGCTCCTTGTGAAAAATGCTTAGAATCTAGCAAGTTGGTCGCTTCTGGTAAGGTTGAGTCTAGCACTTGCTTTTTCTGCTTAGAACGTGAACATGAAGTAAAACACATATTACAAACAGTTAGAGCTAAGTATGCCAACCTTAAGGACAAAATTAATTCTGCTCCTTGTGCTTCATGTGAAGCCCTTAAGCTTGAAGTTGTTATTCATAAGGAGAAGCATGCTAGAGTCATTAAAGCTAAAACTTGTGAATCATGTTTTAACCATGAAAAAGAGAATGCTTATCTTAAGGATACATTAGAAAAATTCTCTAAGGGTAAGAAATAGTTAAACATGATTCTTGATAAGTCCAAAACTCCTTATAAGAAGCAAGGGTTAGGATACAATTTTGCCTAAGACAAGTCCAAGCCAAATATCATTCAAGTCTTGGAAAATGGCTTAGTTGAGTTCAAAACCCAACCTGCAAAAATCATTTTCAAATCCGCAGGTTTTTCCCAACCATTTGTTGAGTCAAAATGTGCTTCTCCTATTGGTACGTTGGAAGACAAGTTTATTCACACAGGAAGACGTTGCTCACCACGGCGAGCAAGAAACCAAAAGAAATATTCTGATAAAGGTGATCTTGGAAAACGAAAGCCGCGTTCATAGTTGACGGCTCACATCCCTAAAAAAAATAGCAGATAACAACCGATACGAAATAAAGACATTGCGATTGAAACTTGCCATCTCTTGAGCGGAAAGAGCAACAAGTTTATTAACGATTCAAATAACCACAAGTTACAAAACTTGACTTAAATTCTCAAATACTCCTACTGCACTCTTTCCTTTAACACTGAAATTAATCATTTGTCCAACAACACTTTGCCACAACGGACAAGATAGGATCTTTAGTCCAAACCACAAGATCTAATTAAGAATCAATAAAATCCTTCAACAGGTCAATTCGCTCGAAACAGTTCATCTACTCCTGAAACATGAGATCCAAATGATCTCAGCCACAAAACTCGAAACATTTTCAGTTACAGGATTTCACGGAAAGCAAAAAGATTAATTTCCTCTTGAAGAAATCAATGAAAGTTTTCTTTGATTGTAACCTCAACTTGCGAACTCAAACCAAAGAGTATTTAATACCAAATCGCATGAAACTCTTAAGAAGCAATAGGACTTTCCCATACACCATTTTATTTAAAATAATTTTAGCTACCAGAATATTCTTGAGCTCCAAATGATCACAGAAACGAAACTTGAAGTATTCTTATTTAAGCTATTTCACCCGTGGCAATCAATTTACTTCAAGTATTAACATCAATCTCATAACTACAATTAGAAAACACCTAGAAAGACTAATGCGAAAAGAATGGGTCGAACCTTTCTCAAAAGAAGAGGCACGTGAAAATGATTTTCGCCAACTAGAAAAATCATTTACCACTCGCATTGAATATAGGACCAAGGAGAAAACCAATTAGGCGAAGAGCTCCGAAAACATATCTGAAGTCCACAGTTGAGGCACGAGGAGAAAATCAAACTTCAAATGAGAAGAAGGTACTGAATTTGAAAGTTAGAAATTTCAATACGGCAAAGGCATAAGATTTCATCAATATTAGCATGCCAAGAAAATAGGTAGATCTAGTACTTATGTAAGATCAGCAAGTAGATGTTTATGAGGAGAACACTCCAACTACTCGAAAAGGAATGAGTTGAGTCAAAAATTTCATCAATAAACTTTGTGAAAGATAATTCCCATTCTCTAAAATACCAAACGGATAACCAGGTTACCTTTACCAGTAAGAAAGATAGGACTATCATAAAAGAGAACGATATTGTCATTAATAACGTTTACAAATAGTAAAGAGAGCTCAGCAGTCAGAAAGACAAGAAATTGTTTTGAAAAACAAATAGAGACCAATAGAAACCCCTAGCCCACAATTTTTGTTTGAGTACAACCTCCGACTTAATCACAACACAACACCACCAAAGGGTTTTAACACTTTTCTTCAGAAAAGAGATGCATTAAACTTCAACAAGCGGAATGATCCAAAAGAAATACATGGAGCCAATGCTTTCTTATGTCAACGAACTTGCAACAGAAAACTCTCGTTATTCAAACTATCAGACGAGTAACTGAGTTGCTCTTTTATAGTAAGAAAGAAGGAACAACTAGGGAAATAACAATATTGCCAATTGGCGAAGATCACCAGTAGTAAAAGCAACTCAACAATCGAAAAACAATAATGGTTTCAGAGAACCACTAAAGACCCATTGAACCTCATCAACTACTATGAACCATGAACCATGAAACCGAGAGAAATTCATCAATCACCACCAGACAAGAATTTGTCAAATTCAGAAATCAAGGAGGAGAACGATTTTCTAAAGTAATCCAAAAGAAATATGCAAAGCCAATGCACACTTAGTAAAGAACCCGCAAAAGAAACCCTCCAATGCCCGAAATTCCAAGAGAACAAATGAGTTAAATTTTCCAACAGGGGTAAAGCAGAACTTCCGTGAAAAGATAAATCTTGCTGTTTAACTATGCTCACATAGAGCAGAAATATCACAATAATCGAAAGAACAATAATTATTTCAAAGAACGATCAGAGATCTACTGGAGCTTACCCACTTCATTAAAACCCCTCATTCAAAAGAAACTCATGAACTACAAGAAACTACAACCAGGAAACCAGATACAAGCTCGAGAAAGATAATAAATTCATCAACGAGCTCATGCTCAACCCAGAACTTATGGAACAGGGGTAAGAACTTCTCTAATTTCATACCACGAACAGTGGTGTAGCCTGGCAAAACCCAAGACAACAACCACAAACTCAACTGCTCAACGTCTGCTACCGATACGCATAACTAATGTAATCAATTATGAATATATATGATCATCCCATGACAATCATAGAATAAATTCATATATATAGGATATCACATCATATCATAGATTAACAACAAGAAAGATAGCACAGAAGCAATTCGATACAGTACAATATAATAAACCACATTACTAGATATGCGGAAGCAATAGATTTTCCAAACCCCACCTACTGTGCATAGTGTGTAATTTTAATACTTAACTTACCACGGACCTAAAGCCCGCTCTGATACCAACTGTAACACCCTGGCTATTCGGAAGCCAAGATGTCACGCAAATATAATAAATACTAAGAGTATACAACAATACCAGGTTAATCAGGCTCAATTAACAATATTCCATAAGGAACGATTTATAAACGATTAACAGTTTCATGGGGAAGAATGGAAAACATTCATAATAGAACGTACGGTAGGTATTACCAAAATTGGATTATTACAATTTGAAAATTTATCAAATAGTTGACATGACTAAAGATAACAATAGTTAATCTGGTTTGATAAAGGTGATATGCAGCGTGCTGGAATACCCCTCAAAAGGTCTTGCCTTCTTCCTCATTTACCTAAATAAAACATACAAAGTAAGGATGAGCCAAAGACTCAGCAAGTACTTTAACGAACAACAGAAATATTAAGCGAACAAAACAAACACAATCAACTTTGGGAAAAACATCTCTGAATATATACGGGAATGAATGGAATGGAATAATGCAATGAAAGAATGGACTGCTCACAACTTATACCGGTATAATGAGTGACACACTCGTCGGTGTTCACTTAAGCCCGTACTTATCAAAGTCCCGGGACCCAAATTCCGTATGAAGAACGTTTCATACGGATGTCCAAGATTGCCCACATTGGAGTGGTGGGTCTTACATGCCCATACTGGAATTGATGGGACTTTTGCGTGCCCATACTGGAATTGATGGGATTTTTGCGTGCCCATAGTGGAATTGATGGGACTTACAAATTTCCACTTCCGTGGACAACATGAAACAAATGCATGAACGGAATGAACTTCATGCAATGAACTCTTATCACATCATAATGAAGAAATATACATAGCATACGAACATGAATAGCAAGTCTAACATTTCATCCACACATAATCATCACCATTCATTATGATAAGACATGTACTTGCCTTCCGTGCGGCGACGTGCTAGGAGGCAACGAAGGTGTTCCTCCACCCACCGCCTCACCGCCTACACAGTCATTTATTCAAAATAAGAATTACAAGATATGAAAATACTACAAGTGTCCTACCATACCCTCTAACCATCCCACACAATCAATGGGTTCAATTTGACAATCTCACCCAAACAGCTAGATTACCGCTCTACTGGCAGCGATACGAGAAAAATGACAATTAAATATCTGTAACTCCGAATGACTTGAAACTAGCGCTCAAAGAACCTTAACGCACAAAACTACGAAACTCTAGTTGGCGAGGTTCCTTGAATCGGCAAATACAATTGGCTAAACAACAGTTGAATTTACCAGACAGACATCTTTCCAGGCTTTAACACAACAGTAAAGAAAATATCATATCATTCGTTCTACAGATCCAATGGAGGTGATCTTTACTAATCTGGAATCACAGTGAAATTATATACAAAAACCGTTTGGGGTGGCCGTCCTGAATCTGACTGTAACTAGATAAAACCTGAGGAACAAACCGACAGTCCCGGATCCCGCATGAGCATGAACAGCTGCATGTTAAAAGTTCATAACTTTTTATTGCCAACTCTAAAAATCGTGTTCCTTATCAACTTGGAAAGATTACTGAATCCTCTACAACATTAATTTTGGGTGGCCTTTCTGATTCGGCATCTAAAGAATTCAATATGGCCAGACAAGACAACTGCCAATTCTCATCAGATTTACTGGACAGTCGTGGTAAAAATACCATAACTCCTAAACCGTAAGTCCAAATCAGGTGATCTCAGTGCCCAAAGAAAGCTAAGACCGGGATCTACAACTTTCTAAGAGGTGGTCAGATCAGAAAATATACAAATATTACCCAAATCTGATGAGCAACGTGCTAAACAAAACTGATCTGCTAACTCCTCTTGGTCGGCCCTCCAAACGTCGTCTCCTCGCCTTCCCTCCAATGGACCACAGCAAGGAGCTTCGCCGGGGAGGGACGTGCTGCTTCTGGGGAGGTGGTGGCGCATGGGAGGTGTAAGGGGAACAGGGGGTGGTGGCCAAAGGGCAGGGAGGGGTGGCGGCTTGTGGGGGAAAAGGGAGAGGGAGTAGTGGGGCTAGGGTTTAGGGGTGGAGAAGCCCCCTCTTGGGCCACATGGGCCATGGCCCAAGGCCCAGGTTGTCGGGAATTCACGGAAACCCCCTTGTGATCACTGAAAATTGTAATCCCTGTTTAATTCTTTCTCCCGAATACTCTCCTATTTGCCCGAATAAATTTCGGGGTATTACAAAAGGCTAGCAATTCTACTGTTTATACTACTCGCAGACATGTGACTCAGTACTGGGTTCCCAACTCATGTTTAACTAACCCCAGTATTGAGACATATCGATCTTATGTGCTTTGATTTTCATGATTGCCGTGAAAGGAGGAAGAACACGTGGTTCGTCGACTTCAGCTATTCATGCCACATGACCGGAGATTCAAACTGGTTCACCTCCTTCACGCGATCGACGGGTGATGACTTCATCACCTTTGGAGATGATACACAAGGGCGGATTGAAGGAACGAGATCGATCAGGGTGAATGACAAGTTCATTCTTAAGGACGTTGCCCTCGTGGACAAGCTAAGGTACAACTTGCTTTCTGTCACGCAGCTTCTTGATGATGGCTATGAGACTATATTTAAGAAAAATGCTTGTCGTGTGCTTAATTCTCCCGATGAGGCTGTTTTTGGGATTTCTAGAGTTGGTAGGATCTTTGAAGCTTACTTTTCTGAATCTCTTGATGGATCTCTCAAGTGTTTGATTGCATCTTCTTCTAAATTTTGGCATTGGCATCATCGTTTGGGGCATATTAGTTTTGATCATCTGACACGAGTTAGCAGTCTTGATCTCATGAAAGGTTTGCCCAAACTCAAAGTTGTCAAGGTGGTTGTATGTGCACCCTATAGGCGTGGTAAACAAGTTACCGCCTCACACCCTTCATTGACTATGGTCATGATTGACGGACCAGGACAATTGCTTCACATGGATATTGTTGGTCTTGCTAGGGTTGATCAGCTGGTGACAAATGGTATATTCTTGACATAGTCGATGATTTTTCGAGATACTCTTAGGTGTTTTCTCTTACTTCGAAGGATGAAGCTTTTGATCATCTTCATGATCTTGTTCTACGTTTGGCTTCTGAACTCTCCAGCAAATTCGATCATACTCCTGTCTACCAAGCCCACCATATAAGAGGTTCTTTGTCTTATTGTTGTTAGCCAAGAGGGCTGTTGAAGCCGGCGTAACAACTTCAGGAAGAACGAGCGGGGTTCGAATAACCTCCCATATAGTTTGTCCTTCGCTCTCAAGGAAGACTCGCATGCGATTCTTCCAATAGGCATAGTCGTGCCAATCGAAGATATGCGGCTTGGTGGAGTACTTATCCATCGCCAAGTTCAGTGATCGGTTAAGATCAAGATTGAACTAACCGGGCTCTGATACCACTTGTTGGACCGAAAAGGCGACTAGAGGGGGGGGGTGAATAGGAGCACGCTCACTTTTTCAACCAAGATCAGATCCAATACAAATTTCACTCCAATAGCTATGGAAGCTATGAAGATCAATATACTAGTACAGCGGAAGACTAGTATTGAATCCAATCTAAACCCCGAAGCAAAACAACCAAAATCAACCAAAACTTGATTTCCAAGTGAAGGGTGGTCTGACCTCTATGTTAATGGCGGTCTGACCGGTCCATGGGCGGTCTGACCTCCAGCCTGATGAACAGTGAAATAAGCACGAAAAACGAAGTTGCAAATAGATGTAACTTTTGATCTACAACTCCAAACTTGATGAAACTTGGTACACACCTTCTCTAGGATGTCAGGAACCTATTCCAATCAAAGATCGTGAAGATCCTTGGAAAAGTTACGACCTTTTTCAGTTTGAGAGGTGGATGGTTCAAAACCGAGTTAAAACGAAAACTAGATCCAAAAACTTACTCGTGGGTGATTGATGATCAAGATGATCCTAGATGTGTTCCCACATGTCATAGTAAGCTAGATCATGTAAAGAAATCAATCAAAAATAGGCGAATCAAAGAAAAACTCAAAATCACCAAATAGAGAAAAGAAAGGCAAAGAGACACATCTTTGAGCAAACTTTCCTTGGATTGATTTGATAGGGTTTGGGTTTACAGCCACTCCATCAATGGAGGATAAAGCTCAATCCAAGAGCACGAAATCAAATCAAAACTCTCCAGAACCCTAACCTCCACTAATCCTCTCCCTAAGCCAAACTAGGGTTTCGACAATAATGAAATGGTTGGAAGGGGTGTGTCGGCGCCCCGGGTATCACACAACCCCGAGACCCTCTGTGCATACCAAGCTAGTCCCATGATCAGTAGCTAGCTCGCACAGTTGCAATAATGATGTAATCATAACCATTCAACAACGAACTGATGAAGCAGACAAAGTAATATTAATTAAAACAACAAAGACCTTATGGTCAAGTTCTTACAAAAGTCGCCTCACAGGGCTTAGCAACAACAGAGTATCTGGCAGCGGAAATCTCAAAATACGTGGAGCCCAATCGACATGCCCACGGGCAATCGAGTAGAGGGCGTGACCTAGTTCGCAAAGTCTTCAAAGTAGCCTTCTTCGTAGAAATCAACATGTCCTGATTCTTCTGCGGGGACTGATCAACAAAGGGCATAAAGCCGTGAGTACATAGAGTACTCAACAAGTCGTAGAGAAATGTATGCACATAGTATTCATGTCAGGCTTAAGCAAGGATGGCTTTATGGTTGATTTGCAGAAAGCAAGTTTAACAGTAAATACAATAATTAGATTGCAAAGCAGGATTTTAAAAGAATAATACATAGATAACCAGTTTCTTTTGAATCAAATAAAGGAACATCCCGCTCACTTCCCAACCGTTCCAACCAAACGCTTCTATCGAACCAAACCACATTTTTGAAAATACTACCTTTGCGCGAAATCACTGTGCATGTCCGTAACCGGGGACACGGCTATTCGAATAGATTTTTAACACTCTGCAGAGGTTGTACAGCTTTACCCACAAGAGATAAATCACTTGTAATGTCCGTCTGACACACTTCCGAAGGTGTGCGACTAAGCGATTATCACAAGGCCTTTACAAAGTTCCATTTTGCCTCGGCTCGTTCGCTAAGGTTTCGCCATCACAAATTTCTCTTGCGCCAATAATCAACCCTAACAGAACCGACTCAAAACTTCCCTAATTAGTTGGCCAGGTCCGTCCCATACCGGACTTATGGTTGCACGAGGTGACCCAGATCAATGACTTGCAAAGTTAAGTCCTTAGTGGGCTGCTCAGACAAGACTACCACAACCCAAAGTGCATCACACACCCACCTTCGCTTCCTACCACAAGCCCGAGCATAAATCATTTTTGTTCATACCCGACCAAATGGCAATCCCTGCCATGGCACAACACATTTTAATTACAGTGGCATCACACCACAATTCCATAGTTCCATTAGTCAAATTTCATTCATCATGAACATGTGATCGAAAGTCTCATGTAACTAAAGCAAGACTAAGCAATACTACGCCCCAAGTTGGTATACAATCATGTCCAACTAGTATTAACCATCCTAAGGTGTCCAAGGGTATATGTCATTCAAGGAGACATTTCACTTTCAATTCATCAAAGAGGCATAATGGCAATTTGGTAATTATCTACTCCCAAAACCATTTTTAATAAAACTAGCCATGCATGATAATTGGAAGCAATATACTTTTGTAAAAGGGGTTCAACATGGTCAAAGGCCTACGACTTGCCTTCGTTGACGAGGAGCGGGTCTTCGGTCGTCGGGTCGAAGAAATCTTCCGAAACGCCGGAATCTACACGTGCGAGAATAGCAACAATAAATAAAACAGCACCAAATGAACTCCAAAAATTACAAAACCAGAACCAAATGAAAGAGGCTGAATTTATATGAATTTAGAAATTTGGATCACCCAAATCGGAGTTCGGATGTGAAAGTTATAGCCAAAAGAACTTGAAAATCACATAAAATGATGGGATTAGGGTTTTTCCGGATTTTCGAATTATTTTCTATTGAAAATCCGGTTTTGACGCCGCGATTGCGCAGCGCACACGCGCGCGCTTACGTGGCGCCCACGCGGCAAAACCGCCGACGGCGCCGACGTGGCACCACGTGGGTGGCCACGTGGGCTCGAGCCCGCGGTCGAGAGAGAGAGAGAGAGAGAGAGATCTTGGGGCGCGGCGGCCACGGAGCCGGGAAGACGGGCGTCGGCGGGCAGAGAGAAGCGGTGGCGTCGAGAACGGCGACGCGGAGGCGACCGAGCTGGGAAGAAGGGAGGAGGAGCGGGCGAGGAGCGCCGAGAGAGGAGGAGAGAGAAGAGAGAGGAGACGAACGGCGCGACTTTATAGAGCTCGTGGGCGGGCGGAGCAGCGGAGCGGCGCGCGCGCGCGGAGGCGGGACGGACGGCATTGGCGGATTCATGCGGCGGCGGATTTCATGCGGCGACGCGACGGACGGCGCGGGATTCGCGGCGGCGGGATTTCAGCGGCGACGTGGGAGAGAGAGAGCGGCCTTGGCGGAGACGACGAAGGGAGCCGTCCGATTGCGACGGACGGTGGGAGCGAAGAGGCGCGGTGAGGAGAGCCGTCCGATTTCGACGGACGGTGGGAGCGAAGAGGCGCGGCGAACGGATGCGGCCGGATGAAGATCCGACGGCGGAGAAGAAAGAGGCGGCATGGCCGTCGGGACCGCGGATGGGATCGGACGGTGGGGAGCGAGGCGCGAGCGAGAGAGCGGGCCGACGGCGCGGAATGGGCCGAGGCGGAATAGCGATTAGGCCGAGAGATTCGCCCAAGAACAAGAAAAGGATTTAAAATACATTTTGATTTTAGAAATTCAAACAAATCAAAAGCAATTTAGAAAATAGCAGATAGACTCAAAAATTCTAGAAAATTCACGTAAATTCCTTGAATTATTCTTGACTTAATAAAAATACTTTTAACTTTAAATTTTCTTTTTCTTTTGCAAATAAATAAATTTTTTTAATTTCGGGAAAAAGGAAAATAAATTTCTAAAATCCAATAAATCCAAGGAAATTCTCAAAATAATAATTTTGATTTTAAATTCCAGAAAAATCAATTAAACCAACTTTAATTTAATTGAAGTTTTTATTAATTCATATTAAACTGCAAATGGATTCTGAAATTTCAAATTAAGCTTTTGGCAAATAGAAGCAAATGGTTTTCTTTTAAAATTTTCAAAAACTCCGAAAAACGGGACGCTATAAACCTACCCCTCTTAAAGGGAATCTCGACCCCGAGATTCAGGCTGACTAGAGAATAGGTGGGGAAACTCAGCCTTCAAGTCATCTTCTCGTTCCCAAGTGGCTTCTTCTTCGGTGTGGTTGCTCCATTGGACCTTGCAGAAACGGATGATCTTGCTTCTTGTCACTCGCTCTGCTATTTCCATGATCTTGATGGGGTGCTCCTTGTAGGTGAGGTCTTCCTGCAGGGCAATTGCTTCCATTGGCATCCGCTCTTCTGCACACGCAAACACTTCTTCGCCAGACACGTGGAAGACATTATGCACATCCGATACCGAGGCGGAGCTCCAACCGTAAGCGACTTCTCCTCTTGGGCTAGAATCGAAAGGTCCGATGTACCTTGGTGCAAGCTTTCCGCTTACTCTGAAACGACGCATCCCTTTGAGAGGCGACACCTTCAGGTACACATGATCACCAGGTGCAAAAGCTAGATCTCGGCGACGGTTATCAGCATAACTCTTCTGCCTGGTCTGTGCTATTTTCATCCTTTCTCTGATTGATCGAACTTGCTCTTCGGCTTTTTCCAAAATATCTGGCCCAAACACTTGTCTTTCGCCTACTTCATCCCAATACAAGGGTGTTCTGCACTTTCTTCCATAAAGAGCTTCAAATGGAGACATCCGAGGCTTGACTGTAATCTGTTGTTATAGGAAAACTCGCATAAGGTAGCATTTGATCCCAATCGGTTCGATTTGCTAAGGCACAAGCCCTTAACATATCTTCTAGGATTTGATTTACTCTTTACATCATCCATCCGTCTGGGATGATAAGTCAGATCAAATTTAGATTAGTACCCAAAACACTGTGCAACTTTTGCCAAAATCTTGAGGTGAACTGGGATCCTCGATCTGACACGATCTTCTTCGGCACTCCATGCTGGCACACTATCTTTGCCATGTACAATTCTGCCAGTCTATCACCAGAGTAAGTAGTCTTGACTGGGAGGAAGTGAGCAACTTTGGTTAGACGATCCACAATTACCCGATAGAATCATATCCCGACCTTGTCCTTGGCAAACCAAAGGATAAAATCCATGCCAATTTCTTCCCACTTCCATTCGGCACTTTCAAGGGTTGCAGGAGTCCAAAGAGGTCTTTGATGCTCGGCTTTTACTCACCGATGACATCACACTGAGCTACATACTCGGCAATCTCACGCTTCATGCTAGGCCACCAATACATTTCCTTGAGGTCTTGGTACATCTTTGTGCTTCCAGGGTGAATGGAGTACAATGTTTCATTGGCTTCCTTGAGTATCAGCTGCTTAAGCTCTTTCTGATCTGGAACACAAATTCGCTTGTCAAACCAAATGGTGCCTTGCTCATCTTCTGAGAATCTCAGGGCTTTACCCTTCTTCATGTTGCTCTTGATTTCTTTAATATTGGCATCTTCAATTTGAGCTTCCTTAATCTGATTCCGCAAAGTGGGTTGAACTTCTAAGGCAGCTAGATAACTTTCCTCAACCAGCTCTAACTTGAGCTTCTGGAACTCTTCATGAAGGGCTGGCTGATTTTCCTTGATTGACAAGGTATTGCAGTAGACTTTTCTGCTCAAGGCATCTGCCACAACATTAGCTTTGCCTGGGTGGTAATGGATTCCAATATCATAATCCTTGATCAACTCTAACCATCTTCTTTGCCTCATATTAAGATCAGCCTGAGTGAAAATGTACTTCAAACTCTTATGGTCCGTGTAGACTTCACAGCGATTACCAATAAGGTAATGACGCCATATCTTTAGAGCATGCACTACGGCAGCTAACTCCAAGTCATGAGTGGGGTAATTCACTTCATGAGGCCTCAATTGACGGGAAGCATAAGCTACTACCTCCCTTTCTTGCATCAGGACACAACCAAGTCCTTGCCGGGATGCATCATAGAAAATCTCAAAATCCTTCCGGACATCGGGCAAAATCAACACCGGAGCTGTTGTCAGACGCTTCTTCAACTCTTGAAAACTTTGCTCACAATCTGTTGTCCAAGCAAATTTCTTTTCTTTCTTCAACAGCTGAGTGAGGGGTCTTGCTATCTTGGAGAATCCTTCTATGAATCGGCGATAGTATCCTGCCATTCCAAGAAAACTTCTGACCTGAGGCACCGACTTGGGTGACTCCCAATTAAGTACATCCGTAACCTTGCTAGGGTTAACAGATACTCCTTCTGCAGACATGACATGTCCCAGGAAAGTAACTTCTTTCATCCAAAACTCACACTTGCTGAATTTAGCATAGAGTTGATGATCTCTAAGCTTATTCAGGACCAAACAGAGGTGCTCTTCATGCTCTTCTTCACTCTTGGAATACACCAAAATGTCATCAATGAAGACAATGACGAACTTATCCAAATACTCCATGAATACTTTATTCATCAAGTTCATAAAGTAAGCAGGGGCATTGGTTAATCCAAATGACATGACCGTGAACTCATACAGTCCATACCGGGTTGAGAAAGCTGTCTTGGGAACATCCTCTGGACGAATCTTCAGCTGGTGGTATCCTGACCTCAAGTCTATCTTGGAGAACACTCCGGCTCCCTTCAACTGATCAAACAAATCATCGATCCTGGGCAGAGGGTACTTGTTCTTGATGGTGACCTCATTGAGGGCTCGGTAATCCACACACATCCGTTGGGTGCCATCCTTCTTTGCAACAAAGATCACTAGGGCTCCCCAAGGTGAAGAACTTGGTCGGACAAAACCTTTCTCTTGCATTTCTTCAATCTGCTTCTTCACCAACCAAATCATTGACAGCAATCAGAGGGTCTCTTGAAAATAGGTGCAGTTCTGGAACAAGATTGATGACAAACTCCAAGTCTCGATGCAGCGGCATTCCGTAGGTCGTCGGAAAGACATCCGGGAACTCTCGACTCACCGCACTTCCGCCAAGGATACAACACTGGCACTGCAGACTAAAGCTCCAGCTAGCTTCTCTGGGGAGGCTTCAAACTTTACCTTGGCTCCATCCGGACTGACCAAAGTGATGCTTCTACCACCACAATCCAAGAGGGTCCGTGATTGGCAAGCCAATCCATTCCCAAAATCACATCAAGAGACTTGGTGTCTATGATGATGAGATTAGCTAGAATTCTACCCTTCTATGGTCACTTTAACCTCGGGGCAACCTTGGTTCGTACTCAATTCAACCGAGATCGAACCAACAAAACACTTTTAAGAGGCAAACTTCCAATTGGTGCCTTTCAAAGAAACTCCGAGAAACAAACGAATGCTGAAGCTCGTAATCAAACAAAACAATGGCGGGTCTTTGAATTGACAAGGAACTTACCCAAAGACGACGTCCGGGTCATGCTGGCTTCCTCCACAAAGGGTGTGGTTCACACGACCTCTTCCAAAAGGCTGAGGAGTCTTGACTGGTGCAGTTGGAGTTTGAGGAGCTCCACGTGCGACTCCTGGAGTGGGGGTCCTGGTCGGAGTGGCTCCCATGTTGAAACGGACAGGAGAAGGGCCTTGCTTCGCGGCGACATCGCGAAGTGCCCGGTGATGGCACTTAAAGCAGGTGATCCCGGCTGCAGGGTTGACATTCCTTGGTTGCCGTTGCCGGAGTCGTGAAACTGCGTCACCGAACTGGCTGGCGAGGTGTCTTTGCTCTGAGGGCTCAATGTGACAGGTGGAGCAACAGGGGCAGGAGGCGGCATATTCATTCTGACTCTCTGGGAGTGAGACTGATGGGCACCGTGTCGCATCATCTTTCTCTTGGGATTCTTCAAGCTCACGGCGGGATTCCTCGATGAGCATGGCCTTGTTCACCAGGTGCTGGAAATCTGCATAGTCATTCCCAATGACTTGCACCTTCAAACTGGGGTTGAGTCCTCTCTTGAAGCGCTTCTGGCGGGCATCATCTGTGGCAACATCCTCTGGGGCATAACGGGACAGCTGAGTGAATCTGTTAAGGTATTCACTCACTGACATGTTGCCTTGCTGCAACTCACGAAACTCATTCTTCTTCATTTCCACCTTTCCATCAGGGATATGGGAGTGGCGGAAAGCTCCTGAAAACTCGGCCCAAGTGATACTCTCAGGGTTTCCATGGGCGGCACAATAGTTCTCCCACCATTCTCGCAATGGTACCTTCAAGCCGGTGAGTGGCATCTGAGAACCTTCTCGCGATCATCACAACGGGTGATAGCGAGCTTCTTTCCATGGAACGAGCTACCATCTCATGTCCAATGGCTCCGAGGAGCTAGAGAAAGTTGGCGGATGGGTCCTTAGAAACTCTGCCAGCCTGGACTGAGGAAACACTGGGGGTGGAGCAGGCGTGGGCGTGGCAGCTGCTTGGTTGCTCTGATTCATCATTGCGAGTAGGGCAAAGCGCCGTCCGTTCTCACGATTCATCATCTGAGTCATGTTCTGCATCATAGAGCTCATCAGCTGCGTCTGGGCTGCCATGAATTGACTCAAACCCTGGTCTGCACTGGCGGCCTGGGAAGACGGGGCATTGGCGCTTGGAGTCTCATCCTGGCTTGCGGAGTTGCGGGTCTGAACCATCTGCGACAAAGCTTCACCGGTTTAATAGACGAGAAGAAGAAAGCAATTTAGATGAGAGGGAAAAGCATTTAGATAAGCGAGAAACAAGGGAGATAGATGGATCAACCTAATGCGGACAAAGTTGGTTTTACCCAACAAACGGATAGCCGGAAAGCTATCAACAAGAAAGAGACACTTAAGCACAAAAGCACTATTACGCAGACTAAACGATACTAAAACTAGGGAGGGCAACTACCAATCTAGTTTATATGGAGGGTCAACTTGGATCAGACGGCGGAACTTGAGCTTCCAAAGCTTCCATCGCTTGATCTTGAAGGGCTCGATCCTAGGGATAATCCAGAGATAAGGAGTCAAGTTTAAATTTGAAAACCAAGTTCCAGAAAAGATAAGATAAAAGAACTCAAGAATGATATAAGAGGGTAAGACGATAAGAAAAGAATAGAATAAGGTAAGAAAGATCAGTATAAGATGAGAGAAGAATATCTAGTCAAGTTAATTGGTTGATTTGATTTAGAAAATATATTTTGAATTTTTGACTAAGACGACCAATCTAACTAAAGGTTACGTCCTACAGTCGATATGGCTCTGATACCATCTCTTGTCGGCGCCCCGGGTATCACACAACCCCGAGACCCTCTGTGCATACCAAGCTAGTCCCATGATCAGTAGCTAGCTCGCACAGTTGTAATAATGATGTAATCATAACCATTCAACAACGAACTGATGAAGCAGACAAAGTAATATTAATTAAAACAACAAAGACCTTATGGTCAAGTTCTTACAAAAGTCGCCTCACAGGGCTTAGCAACAACAGTATCCGCAATGAAATCTCAAAATACGTGGAGCCCAATCGACATGCCCACGGGCAATCGAGTGGAGGGCGTGACCTAGTTCGCAAAGTCTTCAAAGTAGCCTTCTTCGTAGAAATCAACATGTCCTGATTCTTCTGCGGGGACTGATCAACAAAGGGCATAAAGCCGTGAGTACATAGAGTACTCAGCAAGTCGTAGAGAAATGTATGCACATAGTATTCATGTCAGGCTTAAGCAAGGATGGCTTTATGGTTGATTTGCAGAAAGCAAGTTTAACAGTAAATACAATAATTAGATTGCAAAGCATGATTTTAAAAGAATAATACATAGATAACCAGTTTCTTTTGAATCAAACAGTGAACATCCCGTTCACTTCCCAACCGTTCCAACCAAACGTTTCTATCGAACCAAACCACATTTTTGAAAATACTACCCCTTGCGCGAAATCACCAGGCATGTCCGTAACCGGGACACGGCTATTGAATAGATTTTAACACTCTGCAGAGGTTGTACAGCTTTACCCACAAGAGATAAATCACTTGTAATGTCCGTCTGACACACTTCCGAAGGTGTGCGACTAAGCGATTATCACAAGGCCTTTACAAAGTTCCATTTTGCCTCGGTTCTGTTCGCTAAGGTTTCGCCATCACAGCCCCCTCTTGCGCCAATAATCAACCCTAACAGAACCGACTCAAAACTTCCCTAATTAGTTGGCCAGGTCCGTCCCATACCGGACTTATGGTTGCACGAGGTGACCCAGATCAATGACTTGCAAAGTTAAGTCCTTAGTGGGCTGCTCAGACAAGACTACCACAACCCAAAGTGCATCACACACCCACCTTCGCTTCCTACCACAAGCCCGAGCATAAATCATTTTTGTTCATACCCGACCAAATGGCAATCCCTGCCATGGCACAACACATTTTAATTACAGTGGCATCACACCACAATTCCATAGTTCCATTAGTCAAATTTCATTCATCATGAACATGTGAT
Organism: Hsuehochloa calcarea; assembly: GCA_036346395.1. Lineage (NCBI taxonomy): Eukaryota > Viridiplantae > Streptophyta > Magnoliopsida > Poales > Poaceae > Hsuehochloa > Hsuehochloa calcarea. Next base: position 32,635,480 of record CM070600.1, read on the forward strand.
CGAAAGTCTCGCGGGTAACTAAAGCAAGACTAAGCAATACTACGCTCCCAAGTTGGTATACAATCATGTCCAACTAGTATTAACCATCCTAAGGTGTCCAAGGGTATATGTCATTCAAGGAGACATTTCACTTTCAATTCATCAAAGAGGCATAATGGCAATTTGGTAATTATCTACTCCCAAAACCATTTTTAATAAAACTAGCCATGCATGATAATTGGAAGCAATATACTTTTGTAAAAGGGGTTCAACATGGTCAAAGGCCTACGACTTGCCTTCGTTGACGAGGCGGGTCTTCTGATCGTCGAATCAAGAAATCTTCCAAACGCGGAATCTACACGCGAGAATAGCAACAATAAATAAAACAGCACCAAATGAACTCCAAAAATTACAAAACCAGAACCAAATGAAAGAGGCTGAATTTATATGAATTTAGAAATTTGGATCACCCAAATCGGAGTTCGGATGTGAAAGTTATAGCCAAAAGAACTTGAAAATCACATAAAATGATGGGATTAGGGTTTTTCGGATTTTCTAATTATTTTTCTATTGAAAATCCGGTTTTGACGTCGTGATTGCGCAGCGCACACGCGCGCGCGCTTACGTGGCGCCCACGCGGGCAAAACCACGACGCGCGCGCCGACGTGGCACCACGTGGGTGGCCACGTGGGCTCGGGCCCGCGTCGAGAGAGAGAGAGGAGAGAGAGAGATCTTGAGGCGGGCCTAGTGCGGCCGCTGGGAAGACGGCGGCGCGGCTGCGGAGAAGGCGGTGGCGTCGGAGAACGGCGACGCGAGGCGACCGAGAGCCGGGAAGAAGGGAGGAGGGCGGGCGAGGAGCGGAGAGAGAGAGGAGGGAGAGAGAGAGAGAGACGAACGCAGCGCGACTTTATAGAGCTCGTGGCGGGCGAGCAATGGAGCGGCGGCGCGCGGCGAGGCGGGACGGACGGCGCGGCGGATTCGGGCGGCGGATTCGCAGGCGACGCGCCGGACAGCGAGGGATTCGCAGCGGCGGATTTCGCAGCGGCGTGGGAGAGAGAGAGCGGCGGCGCGAGACGACGAAGGGAGCCGTCCGATTGCGACGGACGGTGGGAGCGAAGAGGCGCGGTGAAGAGAGCCGTCCGATTTCGACGGACGGTGGGGAGCGAAGAGGCGCGGCGAACGGATGCGGCCGGATGAAGATTCGACACGGAGAAGAAAGAGCGGCCTGGCCGTCGGGGACCGCGGATGGGATCGGACGGTGGGAGCGAGGGCGCGGAGAGCGGGCCGGGCGGCGCGGAATGGGCCGGCGGCGGAAATAGTGATTGGGCCGGAGAGATTCGGCCCAAGAACAGTAAAAGGACTTAAAATACATTTTTGATTTTAGAAATTCAAACAAATCAAAAAGCAATTTAGAAAATAGCAGATAGACTCCAAAAATTCTAGAAAAATTCACAGAAATTCCTTGAATTATTCTTGACTTAATAAAAATACTTTTAACTTTAAATTTTCTTTTTCTTTTGCAAATAAATAAATTTTTTTAATTTCGGGAAAAAGGAAAATAAATTTCTAAAATCCAATAAATCCAAGGAAATTCTCAAAATAATAATTTTGATTTTAAATTCCAGAAAAATCAATTAAACCAACTTTAATTTAATTGAAGTTTTTATTAATTCATATTAAACTGCAAATGGATTCTGAAATTTCAAATTAAGCTTTTGGCAAATAGAAGCAAATGGTTTTCTTTTAAAATTTTCAAAAACTCCGAAAAACGGGACGCTATAAACAAACCCCTCTTAAAGGGAATCTCGACCCCGAGATTCAGGCTGACTAGAGAATAGGTGGGGAAACTCAGCCTTCAAGTCATCTTCTCGTTCCCAAGTGGCTTCTTCTTCGGTGTGGTTGCTCCATTGGACCTTGCAGAAACGGATGATCTTGCTTCTTGTCACTCGCTCTGCTATTTCCATGATCTTGATGGGGTGCTCCTTGTAGGTGAGGTCTTCCTGCAGGGCAATTTCTTCCATTGGCATCTGCTCTTCGGGCACACGCAAACACTTCTTGGGCCAGACACGTGGAAGACATTATGCACATCCGATAAACCGAGGCGGGAGCTCCAACTGTAGCGACTTCTCCTCTTGGGCTAGAATCGAAAGGTCCGATGTACCTTGGTGCAAGCTTTCCGCTTACTCTGAAACGACGCATCCCTTTGAGAGGCGACACCTTCAGGTACACATGATCACAAGGTGCAAAAGCTAGATCTCGGCGACGGTTATCAGCATAACTCTTCTCGCACGGCTATGCTATTTTCACCTTTCTCTGATTGATCGAACTTGCTCTTCGGCTTTTTCCAAAATATCTGGCCCAAACACTTGTCTTTCGCCTACTTCATCCCAATACAAGGGTGTTCTGCACTTTCTTCCATAAAGAGCTTCAAATGGAGACATCTGGAGGCTTGACTGTAATCGTTGTTATAGGAAAACTCGCATAAGGTAGCATTTGATCCCAATCGTCTGATTTGCTAAGGCACAAGCCCTTAACATATCTTCTAGGATTTGATTTACTCTTTACATCATCCATCCGTCTGGGATGATAAGTCAGATCAAATTTAGATTAGTACCCAAAACATCAGGCAACTTTTGCCAAAATCTTGAGGTGAATCGATCCTCGATCCGACACGATCTTCTTGGCACTCCATGCTTTGGCACACTATCTTTGCCATGTACAATTACGCGATCTATCACCGAGTAAGTAGTCTTGATCGAGAGAAGTGAGCAACTTTGGTTAGACGATCCACAATTACCCAGATAGAATCATATCCCGACCTTGTCCTTGGCAAACCAAAGATAAAATCCATGCCAATTTCTTCCCACTTCCATTCGGGCACTTTCAAGGGTTGCGAGTCCAAAGAGGTCTTTGATGCTCGGCTTTTACTCGGTGCAGACATCACACTGAGCTACATACTCGGCAATCTCACGCTTCATGCTAGGCCACCAATACATTTCCTTGAGGTCTTGGTACATCTTTGTGCTTCCAGGGTGAATGGAGTACAATGTTTCATGGGCTTCCTTGAGTATCAGCTGCTTAAGCTCTTTCTGATCTGGAACACAAATTCGCTTGTCAAACCAAATGGTGCCTTGCTCATCTTCTGAGAATCTCAGGGCTTTACCCTTCTTCATGTTGCTCTTGATTTCTTTAATATTGGCATCTTCAATTTGAGCTTCCTTAATCTGATTCCGCAAAGTGGGTTGAACTTCTAAGGCAGCTAGATAACTTTCCTCAACCAGCTCTAACTTAAGCTTCTGGAACTCTTCATGAAGGGCTGGCTGATTTTCCTTGATTGACAAGGTATTGCAGTAGACTTTTCTGCTCAAGGCATCTGCCACAACATTAGCTTTGCCTGGGTGGTAATGGATTCCAATATCATAATCCTTGATCAACTCTAACCATCTTCTTTGCCTCATATTAAGATCAGCCTAAGTGAAAATGTACTTCAAACTCTTATGGTCCGTGTAGACTTCACAGCGATTACCAATAAGGTAATGACGCCATATCTTTAGAGCATGCACTACGGAAGCTAACTCCAAGTCATGAGTGGGGTAATTCACTTCATGAGGCCTCAATTGACGGAAGCATAAGCTACTACCTCCCTTTCTTGCATCAGACACAACCAAGTCCTTGCCGGATGCATCATAGAAAATCTCAAAATCCTTCCTGACATCGGCAAAATCAACACCGAGTCGTTGTCGACGCTTCTTCAACTCTTGAAAACTTTGCTCACAACTGCTGTCCAAGCAAATTTCTTTTCTTTCTTCAACAAATTGAGTGAGGGGTCTTGCTATCTTGGAGAATCCTTCTATGAATCGCGATAGTATCCTGCCATTCCAAGAAAACTTCTGACCTGAGGCACCGACTTGGGTGACTCCCAATTAAGTACATCCGTAACCTTGCTAGGGTTAACAGATACTCCTTCTGCAGACATGACATGTCCTAGGAAAGTAACTTCTTTCATCCAAAACTCACACTTGCTGAATTTAGCATAGAGTTGATGATCTCTAAGCTTATTCAGGACCAAACAGAGGTGCTCTTCATGCTCTTCTTCACTCTTGGAATACACCAAAATGTCATCAATGAAGACAATGACGAACTTATCCAAATACTCCATGAATACTTTATTCATCAAGTTCATAAAGTAAGCAGGGGCATTGGTTAATCCAAATGACATGACCGTGAACTCATACAGTCCATACCGGGTTGAGAAAGCTGTCTTGGGAACATCCTCTGGACGAATCTTCAGCTGGTGGTATCCTGACCTCAAGTCTATCTTGGAGAACACTCCGGCTCCCTTCAACTGATCAAACAAATCATCGATCCTGGGCAGAGGGTACTTGTTCTTGATGGTGACCTCATTGAGGGCTCGGTAATCCACACACATCCGTTGGGTGCCATCCTTCTTTGCAACAAAGATCACCGGGCTCCCAAGGTGAAGAACTTGTCGGACAAAACCTTTCTCTTGCATTTCTTCAATCTGCTTCTTCACCAACCAAATCATTGACAGCAATCAGAGGGTCTCTTGAAAATAGGTGCAGTTCCTGGAACAAGATTGATGACAAACTCCAAGTCTCGGTCTGGCGGCATTCCAGGTAGGTCGTCAGGAAAGACATCTGGGAACTCTCTGACTACTGGCACTTCCGCCAAGGATACAACACTGGCACTGCAGACTAAAGCTCCACTAGCTTCTGGGGAGGCTTCAAACTTTACCTTGGCTCCATCCGGATCGACCAAAGTGATGCTTCTACCAAGACAATCCAAGAGGGCTCGTGATTGGCAAGCCAATCCATTCCCAAAATCACATCAAGAGACTTGGTGTCTATGATGATGAGATTAGCTAGAATTCTACCCTTCTATGGTCACTTTAACCTCGGGCAACCTTGGTTCGTACTCAATTCGACCGAGATGAACCAACAAAACACTTTTAAGAGGCAAAACTTCCAATTGGTGCCTTTCAGCAAAACTCCGAGAAACAAACGAATGCGAAGCTCCAGAATCAAACAAAATAGTGGCGGGTGCTGAATTGACAAGGAACTTACCCAAAGACGACGTCCGGGCCGTTCGGGCTTCCTCCACGGATGTGGTTCACACGACCTCTTCCAAAAGGCCGAGGAGTCTTGACTAGTGCGATTGGAGTTTGAGGAGCTCCACGTGCGACTCTGAGTGGGGTCCCGGTGAGTGGCTCCCATGTTGAAACGGACAGAGAAGGGCCTTGCTTCGCGGCAGCCATCGCGAAGTGCCCCACCGATGGCACTTAAAGCGGTGATCCCTACCGCAGGTTGACATTCCTTGGTTGCCGTTGCCGAGCCGCTGAAACCGCGGTCACCGGAATCTAGCGGGCGAGGTGCCTCTGGGGCTCAATGTGACAGTGGAGCAACAAAGGCGGAGGCGGCATATTCATTCTCGACTCTCTGGGAGTGAGACCGATGGGCACCGTGGCCGCATCATCTTTCTCTTGCGGGATTCTTCAAGCTCACGGCGGGATTCCTCGATGAGCATGGCCTTGTTCACTGTGTGCCGAAATCTGCATAGTCATTCCCAATGACTTGCACCTTCAAACCGGGTTGAGTCCTCTCTTGAAGCGCTCGGCGGGCATCATCTGCGTGGCAACATCCTCTCGGGCATAACGGGACACCGAGTGAATCATAAGGTATTCACTCACCGACATGTTGCCTTGCCGCAACTCACGAAACTCATTCTTCTTCATTTCCACCTTTCCATCGTGGATATGGGAGTGGCGGAGCTCCAAAACTCGGCCCAAGTGATACTCTCGGGGTTTCCATGGCGGCACAATAGTTCTCCCACCATTCTGCAATGGTACCTTCAAGCCGGTGAGTGGCATATGAACCTTCTCGCGATCATCACAACGGTGATAGCGAGCTTCTTTCCATGGAACGAGCTACCATCTCATGTCCCAATGGCTCCGAGGAGCTAGAGAAAGTTGGCGGATGGGTCCTTAGAAACTCGCCACTGGTGAGGAAACACTGGGGTGGAGCAGGCGTGGCGTGGCACCGCTTGGTTGCTCGATTCATCATTGCGAGTAGGGCAAAGAATGATGCGGTTCTCACGATTCATCATCGAGTCATGTTACGCATCATAGAGCTCATCAGCTGCGTCTGGGCTGCCATGAATTGACTCAAACCCTGGTCTGCACTGGCGGCCTGGGAAGACGGGGCATTGGCGCTTGGAGTCTCATCCTGGCTTGCGGAGTTGCGGGTCTGAACCATCTGCGACAAAGCTTCACCGGTTTAATAGACGAGAAGAAGAAAGCAATTTAGATGAGAGGGAAAAGCATTTAGATAAGCGAGAAACAAGGAGATAGATGGATCAACCTAATGCGGACAAAGTTGGTTTTACCCAACAAACGGATAGCCGGAAAGCTATCAACAAGAAAGAGACACTTAAGCACAAAAGCACTATTACGCAGACTAAACGATACTAAAACTAGGGAGGGCAACTACCAATCTAGTTTATATGGAGGGTCAACTTGGATCAGACGGCGGAACTTGAGCTTCCAAAGCTTCCATCGCTTGATCTTGAAGGGCTCGATCCTAGGGATAATCCAGAGATAAGGAGTCAAGTTTAAATTTGAAAACCAAGTTCCAGAAAAGATAAGATAAAAGAACTCAAGAATGATATAAGAGGGTAAGACGATAAGAAAAGAATAGAATAAGGTAAGAAAGATCAGTATAAGATGAGAGAAGAATATCTAGTCAAGTTAATTGGTTGATTTGATTTAGAAAATATATTTTGAATTTTTGACTAAGACGACCAATCTAACTAAAGGTTACGTCCTACGAATGATATGGCTCGATACCATCTCTTGTCGGCGCCGGGTATCACACAACCCGAGACCCTCTGTGCATACCAAGCTAGTCCCATGATCGTGAGCTAGCTCGCACAGATTGCAATAATGATGTAATCATAACCATTCAACAACGAATCGATGAAGCGCACAAAGTAATATTAATTAAAACAACAAAGACCTTATGGTCAAGTTCTTACAAAAGTCGCCTCACAGGGCTTAGCAACAACAGAGTATCTGGCAGCGGAAATCTCAAAATACGTGGAGCCCAATCGACATGCCCACGGGCAATCGAGTGGAGGGCGTGACCTAGTTCGCAAAGTCTTCAAAGTAGCCTTCTTCGAGAAATCAACATGTCCCGATTCTTCATGGGGTGATCAACAAAGGGCATAAAGCCGTGAGTACATAGAGTACTCAAGAAGTCGTAGAGAAATGTATGCACATAGTATTCATGTCGCTTAAGCAAGGATGGCTTTATGGTTGATTTGCGTAAAGCAAGTTTAACGATAAATACAATAATTAGATTGCAAAGCATGATTTTAAAAGAATAATACATAGATAACGGTTTCTTTTGAATCAAGCGGTGAACATCCGCTCACTTCCCAACCGCTCAACCAAACGCTTCTATCGAACCAAACCACATTTTTGAAAATACTACCCTTGCGCGAAATCACTGTGCATGTCCGTAGCATCGGGACACGGCTATTGAATAGATTTTTAACACTCTGCAGAGGTTGTACGGCTTTACCCACAAGAGATAAATCACTTGTAATGTCCGTCGACACACTTAGAAGGTGTGCGACTAGCGATTATCACAAGGCCTTTACAAAGTTCCATTTTGCCTCGGTTACATTAGCTAAGGTTTCGCCATCACGGCCCTCTTGCGCCAATAATCAACCCTAACAGAACCGACTCAAAACTTCCCTAATTAGTTGGCCAGGTCCGTCCCATACCGGACTTATGGTTGCACGAGGTGACCCAGATCAATGACTTGCAAAGTTAAGTCCTTAGTGGGCTGCTCAGACAAGACTACCACAACCCAAAGTGCATCACACACCCACCTTCGCTTCCTACCACAAGCCCGAGCATAAATCATTTTTGTTCAAACCCGACCAAATGGCAATCCCTGCCATGGCACAACACATTTTAATTACAGTGGCATCACACCACAATTCCATAGTTCCATTAGTCAAATTTCATTCATCATGAACATGTGATCGAAAGTCTCGCGGGTAACTAAAGCAAGACTAAGCAATACTACGCTCCCAAGTTGGTATACAATCATGTCCAACTAGTATTAACCATCCTAAGGTGTCCAAGGGTATATGTCATTCAAGGAGACATTTCACTTTCAATTCATCAAAGAGGCATAATGGCAATTTGGTAATTATCTACTCCCAAAACCATTTTTAATAAAACTAGCCATGCATGATAATTGGAAGCAATATACTTTTGTAAAAGGGGTTCAACATGGCCAAAGGCCTACGACTTGCCTTCGTTGACGAGGAGCGGGTCTTCGGTCGTCGGGTCGAAGAAATCTTCCGAAACGCTGGAATCTACACGTGCGAGAATAGCAACAATAAATAAAACAGCACCAAATGAACTCCAAAAATTACAAAACCAGAACCAAATGAAAGAGGCTGAATTTATATGAATTTAGAAATTTGGATCACCCAAATCGGAGTTCGGATGTGAAAGTTATAGCCAAAAGAACTTGAAAATCACATAAAATGATGGAATTAGGGTTTTTTCGGATTTTCGGAATTATTTTTCTATTGAAAAATCCGGTTTTGACGTCGTGGCCGCATGCGCGCACACGTCGCGGCGCTACGTGGCGACCACGCGAGCAAAACACGACGCTGGCGCCGACGTGGCGCCACGTGGGCTCGAGCCCGCGTCGAGAGAGAGAGAGAGAGAGAGAGAGAGCGGCGCGGCCTTGTGTGCGCGGCCGAGCTGGGAAGACGGCGTCGTCGCGCTGGAGAAGGCGGTGGCGTCGGAGAACGCGACGCGGAGGCGGCCGGAGCTGGGAAGAAGGGAGGAGGGCGAGGCGGGCGGCCGAGAGAGGAGGAGAGAGAAGAGAGAGGAGACGAGCGGGCGCGGCTTTATAGAGCTCGTGGCGGGCGGAGCGATGGAGCGCGGGCGCGGCGGAGGCGGGACGGACGGCGCGGGATTCGCGCGGCGGCGGAATCGCGCGCGCGCGACGGACAGCGCGGATTCGCGGCGGCGGGATTCGCGCGGCGACGCGACGGACGGCGCGGATTCGCGGCGGCGGATTTCGCGCGCGACGTGGGAGAGAGAGAGCGGCGGCGGCGGAGACGACAGGGAGCCGTCCGATTGCGACGGACGGTGGGAGCGAAGAGGCGCGGTGAAGGAGAGCCGTCCGATTTCGACGGACGGTGGGAGCGAAGAGGCGCGGCGAACGGATCTGGCCGGATGAAGATCCGACGCGGAGAAGAAAGAGTCTGCTGGCCGACGGGGACCGCGGGATGGGATCGGACGGTGGGAAGCGAGGCGCTACAGCGAGAGAGCGGGCCAGACAGCGCGGAATGGGCGGAGGCGGGAATAGTGGTTGGGCGGAGAGATTCGCCCAAGAACAAGAAAAGGATTTAAAATACATTTTTGATTTTAGAAATTCAAACAAATCAAAAAGCAATTTAGAAAATAGCAGATAGACTCCAAAAATTCTAGAAAAATTCACAGAAATTCCTTGAATTATTCTTGACTTAATAAAAATACTTTTAACTTTAAATTTTCTTTTTCTTTTGCAAATAAATAAATTTTTTTAATTTCGGGAAAAAGGAAAATAAATTTCTAAAATCCAATAAATCCAAGGAAATTCTCAAAATAATAATTTTGATTTTAAATTCCAGAAAACTCAATTAAACCAACTTTAATTTAATTGAAGTTTTGATTAATTCATATTAAACTGCAAATGGATTCTGAAATTTCAAATTAAGCTTTTGGCAAATAGAAGCAAATGGTTTTCTTTTAAAATTTTCAAAAACTCCGAAAAACGGGACGCTATAGGGTGCAACCCCACCCTCCTCTATTTATAGTGGAGACTTAGACCTTCTAGAAGTTTAACTTAAATGAGCTCCCGTTAAGGCCCAACACAAACGGGTCACACACGCACGCATTTTAAAGCGCCGTCTTCAACACCTCTTGACCTAAACCGCTTCTCTTTGCGTCATCTTGCGCCTCGGGTTGGCAAAAGGTCACCAAGGTGATATTTGGTAAGATTACCAAAATACCCCTTCTCGGTCCTTCTTCGAAGACCGAGTCCATCTGCGCGAAGCACTTCGCCTGCTCCGCCACGTGTAGGTTGATAAACGGGTCTCTCCTTGTCGGCAAGTCTCTCCCATCCGGCTCCCACCGAAACCACCATGGCACTTGCACCGACTCCCACGCCACTTGATCAAACCAGTCACACCGAACTGTCCGTTCGGTCATCCTTGTCCATTCTGCACCATACTTGAGTTCATTGACCTCACCCGGCATCGTCGATCGTTCTGGACCTCAGCTCTCCAAGCCTAGTCCCGATCATCCTCGCCGTTGACCGTCGTTGACCACCAAGCAACCTGCACAACAATAGACAAGCAAATCGAATCCGGGAACAAGTTCTTCACAACTTGACCCACGTTAGTCAAAACATGCATCATGCAATACATATGCCATGAAACTCATGACTTTGACCTAACCAATGAACAACGCCGCCACGACGGGCGATGAACCAAGTGGAACCCGGTCAGACCGCCCCTCGGGGCGATCACCACCCCACGGCCGATCGCTACCACAGGGCTGGCCAGACCGCCAATGGGACTTAGCCAAATTTTGGCCCTCAAATCCTGCCCTCTTGGAATTTTATATCTCAAATAACTTTTTACTGGAGACTCCAAAAATCATGAGACCAAGTGCATTGGGATCCCCTCACTTGCCTACACCTTTTATTTTTGGCCCAGCCTGTTCTGACAATTTTTGGTCACGGCCGGTCCGACCGCCGCACATGGCCGGTCCGACCGATTTGGGACCGGTCGGACCGCCATGCTACGGCGGCCGGACCGCCTGCCCGTAAAGCTTTGAACTTTGTCGAAAACTCGTGAAACGACAAACCATTAACGCCATTGCCAGTTGTCACATCATCCTAAGATCTGGAGCATATCCCCATGATATCCACAGTTTATTTCTGGGTTATCATGCACATTCGAGGGGTTTTCGAATTTTAATGTTGAGACTAACGTTGTTCAGAAGACATGCAATGTCACTTTTGATGAGACTAGCTCTGAAACTAGATCAGATGTTTCAGGTAACACATAGGTGACGGAGGGCACTTTGTAGAGGAAGTTGATGCTGGAGTCGATGACACTCTTCCACCTGCTGCTGATGCTCCTATTCTAGCTCAAGAACCTACTTCGACTACTTCACCTCTAGTTGAGGCTCCTACTGCATCTTCATGATTCGTAGTACCTGCGGAGGTCGAAGAGATGCTATCTCCCCCGGGCGCTCAACTTCACATTCAGAGGTGTCACAATCCGGATTAGATGATTGGTCACCTTCATGAGCGAGTCACTCGCTCTAGGTATGACGATCCGAGTCTCTATTCTCATTCTTCATTTGTTGCTTCTTTTGAATCTCGCGATATATCACATGCCTTATCTGATTCTAGCTGGGTTAATGCCATACATGAGGAGTTAGAGAACTTTGAGAGGAACACGGTCTGTAACCTAGTAGAGCCTCCTAGTGGTCATAATGTGATAGGAACCCATTGGGTGTTCAAAAATAAACAAAGTGTGGATGGTTTTGTGGTTAGAATCAAGGCTAGACTGGTAGCTCAGGGTTTTCGCCAAGTTGAGGGGTTAGACTTTGATGAAACCTTTGTTCCTGTTGCTAGATTAGAAGTCATTCGCATTCTGCTTGCATTTGCTGCATCTAAGGGCTTTAGACTGCACCAGATGGATGTCAAGAATGCATTTTTGAATGGTTACATAGAGGAGAAAGTGTATGTTAGGCAACCCACAGGCTTTGACAATTCCAAGCATCCACATCATATTTTCAAGCTATCCAAAGCCTTATGTAGTCTTAAGCAAGCCCCCAGAGCCTGGTATGATAGACTTAAGACCTTCTTGCTTAAAAATAAATTTGAGATGGGTAAGGTAGACAAGACCCTATTCATTCTTAGGCATGGCAATAACTTATTGCTTGTTCAGATTTACGTACATGATATTATCTTCGGTGGATCTTCTCATGCTCTTATTTTCAGATTTTTGAGACTATGTCTGGGGAATTTGAGATGACTATGATGGGAGAGCTCAACTACTTTTCCAGGGCTTCAAATCAGGCAATGCAATGAAGGGATCTTCATCCATTAGACGAAGTATACTAAGGATCTGCTCAAGTGCTTCAAGATGGGTGACTGCAAGCCAATTGTCACTCCCATGGCAACTTCGACTGCTTTTGATCCAGATGAGGAAGGAGAAGTCATGGATCAACGCGAGTACCGTAGCATGATCAGCTCCCTCCTGTACCTGACGGTCTCAAGGTCGGACATCCACTTCGCGATCTGCCTCTGTGTAAGGTTTTAGGCGTCTCAGAGGACTTCTCATCGTCAAGCCGTCAAGCGTATTTTCAGGTACCTTCACTCTACCCTCTAGTATGGTATTTGGTATTCTTGCTCTTCTTCCTTGTCCATTCGGGGGTTTTTTATTCTGATTTTGTGGGCTATCGGCTAAATAGGAAGAGTACCTCAGACATTTGTCAGTTCTTAGGCACTTCTCTTGTCTCTTGGTCTTCTAGGAAGCAGTCCTTTGTTGCACAATCCACTGCAAAAGCTGAATATGTAGCTGCCGCTAGTTGCTGTAGTCCGATTCTGTGGATGGTGTCCACTCTTAAGGACTATGGGTTATCTTTTACTAGTGTTCCTCTTCTTTGTGATAACACTTCAGCCATTATTATTCCTAATAACCTTGTGCAACATTCTAGGACCAAGCACATATACATTCGTTATCACTTCCTTAGAGACCTTGTAGATAAGGGTGATATTGTGCTAGAATTTGTATAGTCTGAGGCTCAGTTAGCTGATATCCTCACCAAGCCTTTAGACCCAACTAGGTTTGCCACCTTGAGTAGTGAGTTAGGGGTAATTTATCCCTATGGGTTGGTTTGAGGGAGAGTTGGTTCTCTTCTGAGTTTTCCTTGTTCATCTGATCTTTTCTTAATTTTCTTATGAACTTGCTGGTTTTTTAATCTTTTTGGGCTTTTAAGTTTTTTTTGCATCCCTATGTATCATATCGCATTCATATGAAAATCACAAAATGATGCATTGTTATATAAGCTTTACTGCTTGTCACTTAAATTGATGAAGCTTTGCTTATTACCCTTTTGAGCTTTAGTGTTTCAATTTTTGCTCAGTTTCATGTTTAGTTCTTTGACTTGCTATAATTATCATGCTTTCACATATGTAGCTAAGTCTTTGCTAAATGAGCTAGAACTTTAAGACAACTTGAACTAAAAATTGTAATTTGTGGATCTTTTAGCTAGTTGCATAATTAGTGATCTTTTTGTGACATTGGCCATGTCAAAATTGGTTTGTTAGCTCTTGAATCTAGGACTGAACATCTCTTGAGGTTCTTGTTCCTTTGTGAATCTAAAAATGCTCTTGTGCAAAATGAAAAATCAAATTTCGAGATTCTCACGTGATTAAATTGTGCTAAACTATTCTCATGAGACTGCATGTCAAAGACATAAACTTGGAGATAGTTTGATGATCCAGACGATCTCATTGGGGCTGCTTGTCAAAATTAACATGAACCTCAAGATTTGTCGTCCTAGTTGAATCTTAGGAGGAGTTTGTGGATGACTCCTAGTCCAGAATCTTCTTCACTAAGATAGACCTTTAATCGACATCAATACTCATTGCAAATAAAAACTATTGTAAAAATTGGGTGATTGAGGCACTTTGAGCAAAATGATCCAAATTCAAGACTCTTTGTCTCTAGGATGGTCATCGTTAGCTTCTTGATCTCACATTGACATTCTGACATGACCATTATCTCTTTAAGATCCCTATTAGTGAACTTGCTAATTTTGAAATTTTGCTTAAATTGTTAAAATTCATCGCTTTATCTTGATCCTTCTAGCTTAGCTTTGATATATATGTCTTAACATGATCTTGCTAGCACTTTCAGGCTTGATATGTATTGAGTAATAGTAGAAATGCTAGCTTGCTCTTTTGGGTAATCTCCAAAGCTTCTCGTACTAAAAATTGAAAACTTCAAAAAAAAAAATGAAGACACTCCTTTGCTTTTCATTCATGCTCTTTCTTATGCTTCTTCCTCATTTTTGCACTTGTCATATCTGGATGAGAGGAATGCGTGATTTCTCGATGACTCCATTGTCAATGGGGGAGAAAATATAACAAAAATGATAGATGGGGGAGCCTTTTGGAGAAAAAGGGAGAAAATAATTTTTTTTTTGAAAAATGGTGATCATAGTGAGGGGGAATATCTAATTTGCATTCTTGTAGTCTTATTGCCATTTCTGAACTTGAATTGCAATTCTTGGAACCTCACAATGATCAAAGGTTAAATTGAACACTTGCTCTCTCATATGGACCTCAAGTGAGATTTTGACTCTTCTCTGGTTTTTGAAGCTTTATTTCTTTCTTTTGCCTTATCCTCTTGCCTATGCTAATCTGAAGCCAACTTAGTTATTTCCATTGCGTTCTCTTGCTTTTGGACCAAGTTGTGCCTTTGCACGAAAACGTTGAGTATTTTCATTTTTAAACCTTAAAGTTACATTTTTAGGAAATTGCCAATGTGTTCTTCAAGGGGGAGATTGTGAATATCATAGGTATATGTTCATGATCTTAGGATGATGTTACAATTAGCAATGGTATTGAGGGTTTGTCGAAACGCGCGTTTTCTGCAAAGTTTAGTTTCTGTTAGGCAATAGACGGTCAGACCAGCCAGGGCGGCGGTCAGATCGACCTCTTTGGCGGTCTGACCAGCCATCTCTGGCGGTCAGACCGGCCAGAGTTTTTGCCAAGAGGCTGTGATACGGATCAACGTGTGTTGATGCATAATGTGGCCCAATCTTTCATGGTACTTGTATTTCAATTCTGATTGAAGCAAAACTCCCGCTTTTCTCTTTCTTGATTCGGCAAAATGGAAGAACAAGTGTATCTTCAAAGCAAGTAATACTTGGTTGGTGTTGAATCAATCCGAAGAGAGAAACAAAATCAAACCGGAAGAACAACACCAAACTGTGAGCAATTGAGGATGCCACGAATTGGTGAGATGATCCACAAGGAATCACGGATCTTGGAAGAACAACCTCCCTCCAATATTCATGCAATCACAAAACCCTAGATTGGAATTTTCGAAACGCATGTATTCATTTTGCGCCACATGAACCTGTGACTTTTTTGAATTTTCTTCAACTCTAACTTGCTTACAATAGGGCTCTGGCCCTAAATATATAAAGCCCATGAACAGTAATTCGGTTCGACACTGTAGCATGAACAGTAATCCGAGTCGATTACTGTAGCAATGAACAATATCTGACTTGTTTACTGTAGCATGAACAGTACCGAACGTAATCCTATTGCAAACTCATTTAATTCAAAATTTAAACTACTCTAATTACTGAAAATAGATTAAACTATCCTATTACAAGTAATTTATAATTAATTTCTTTTAAAGAAAGATCCGAATTGGAATTGCTCCAATCCAAACCCATTTTGGATTTTTAGGCTGAAAATGTATTGATTTCGGAATAGAGTTTAAATTTGATTCTTTTGTCTTTTCTTGGCCGAATTCTCTTGTAAACTTTGCAACATGCAAAGCCTTTGGTTCTTGTGTCTTCCCCTGTCTGCTCAAGCTCCCCATTCGGCCTGCCTCCCTCTTCTTGCTCTTTGCCGAACCTTGTTCTTGTTTCTTTCTCCATTGATGCATAGTACGCTCAACTTGAGGTTTAGTACACACTTGCAACTTAGGGATATTGACTGCCGTAGTAGATGCACCTAGGGCATCATCAGGTTGGCAATAAGACCGCCCAGGAGCCGGTCAGTGCATCATCAGGTTGGCAATAAGACCGCCCAGGAGCCGGCGGTCTGACCGGCCATAAAGGTTTTGTTGAATTTTGGATCGGGTAAAAAAATAGAGGGTATAGGCAAGAGAGGGGATTCTTCTACTATTGGTCTCATAATTTTTGGAGCTTCGAGTCAAAATTTCTATTCGTTTGAAATTTCCACAGAGGTTTCGGATTTCTAAGGAGAAAATTTGGCTAAGTCCCTTGCTGGGCGGTTAGACCGACATGGGTGGCGGTCTAACCGGTTTTGACTTGTTCGCCGGCCAGCTTGGCGGCGATGTTTGTTGGTTAGGTCAAGTTCATGTGATTCACTACACATGTGTTGCATGATACATGTTTTGACTAACGTGGGTCAAGTTGTAAAGAACTTGCTTCCGGAATCGATTTTTTTTGTCTATTGCTGTACAGGAGGCTTGTAGGTCAACGACGGTCAACAGTGAGGTTGATCGAGACTAGGCTTGGAGAGCTGAGCTTCAGAACGATCGAGGATATCGGGTGAAGTCAATGGACTCAAATATGGTGCAAAATGGACAAGGATGACCGAACGAGAAGTTCGGTACGACGGGTTGCATCAAGCGCCGCGGGGGTCGGTGCAAGTGCCATAGTGGTTTTGGTGGGAGCCGGATGGGAGAGACTTGCCGACATGAAGAGAGTCGTTGATCGACCTACACGTGGCGAAGTATCGGATTGCTTCATGAAGTTTAGACTTGGTCTTTGGGGAAGGATCGAGAAGGCGTATTTTCGTAAGTTCACCAAAATACCACCTTGATAGATTTTGGCTAAAACGCGGCACAAGATAGAGCAAGGATAAGTGGTTTAGATCAAGAGAAGATGAAGACGATGTTTTGAAATGCGTGCGTGAGTTAAACCCGTTTGTATATAGGCTTAACGAGTGCCCATTAGGAATGTCCTTCTAGAAGCTAGCCTCCACTATAAATAGGGGAGGGTGCTTGTTGTGCACCCACAACACTTATATTGTAGAAACCCTAGTTTGTATTTAGGGAGAGGAAAGTGAAGAGGTTAGGGTTGTAGAGAGTTGGATTGATTGTGTACTCAAGTGTTGAGCCTTTGTCCTCCGGGATGGAGTGGTTGTAAACCAACATCAATCTCGAATCAATCCAAGCAAGATTTCTCAAAATTAATCTCTTATTGTTCTTGCTCCATCTTTTGCGATGTTGGGGCTTTCTTTGATCATTCCGTTTTCTTTTGGTTTCTAGCCTGGATCTTGCTTACTGTGACATGTGGGAATGCATCTAGGATCATCTATCACCCACGAGCAAGTTTTTGGATCATATTTTTGTTTTGACTCGATTTTGAAGCAACCTTCACTCAAACGGGAAAAGTCATAACTTTGGCAATGATCTTCACGATCCTTTATTGGAATAGGTTCCTGACATCCTAGAGAAGGTATGTTTCAAGTTTCGTAATGTTTGGGAGCTGTGGATCATAAGTTAGACCAATTTGTGATTTCGAGTTTGGGCTGATTTTACTATTCATTATGTTGGAGGTCAGACTGCCCCTTGGAGAGGTCAGACTGCCCCATGGAGAGGTCAGACCGCTAGGCTGAGAGGACTAACCGCCCAACTCATTTTGAATTGAGTTTTTGGTGATTTTGGTTGTTTTGCTTCGGGTTTCGATTGTATTTAATACAAGTCTTCCGCTATGTTTGTACATTGATTTTCATAGCTCTCATAGCTATTGCAGTGAAAAACGTGTTGAATTCGATCAAGGTGAAAAAGAGATCGTGCTCCTATTCACCCCTTTCCCCTCTAGTCGTCGTTTCGGTCCAAGAGTTTCCTTTCTATCCCGCTTCTCTATGGCTATCGACAGCCATGCACCCGCCGGCTTCCGCCACCGAACTTCTTTCACACAATTATTCCTTCTCTTTGACCAAATATATCGGTTTCCTCCAATCAATAGATTAGTCCTTCCTCCTCTTCCTCACCGCTACGAGTGCGCACGTTTGGTCCGACTCCTTATCATAGGCTTCTTCGATCGCTGCACCATCAGCTTCTACATTCGCCGCGACAATCCTTTTTGCCGCCGTCTCCTGTTGTGCTGAAATTTGCATTATGGGTCTATTCGGAAATAGAGCAAACTTATGTTTACATAAATGCTACAAAATAACTTGTAGGGTGTAGTATATCAATTTCACCCTGACTTGTGTGGGTATTTCTCCATTTTCTTATTCTTTACATTGCTTCTTTAAACTGTTGTCTGTTGGTTACATATTGAAAAGTAGGGAACTAGCAGCGATATATGCACAACATTTAAAATGCTTGGAATTTTGACTTGTGGATTTAGTACGGCACAATTGTATAGTAGCTAGGTGGCAAGATGTGTTTTAAAATCAAATGTTTAGGTGAAAAATTAGTTACTTTTAGAGGAAGTACAAAAAAAGTCAAATTATTTAACTTTATTAGAACAAAACATCTTTGCAATGTTAAATTATTTCACTTTAATAGAGCAAAAGATCTTTGCAATGTTATTATCCAGTCAACGGTATTTCCCTGTTTTCCTCTTTGGCCAATCAAGGTATTTCGATGTTTTCCTCTAAAGTTTGTGTTTTCACGTTGTTACTCATTATATATATATATATATATATATATATATATATATATATATATATATATTCGCCGTCTAGTTGTTAGTGTTTTGTTTAAAATTTGTGCTCGATTCCTCTCAGGGGGAAAAAAAATTAAAGTACTCATTTCATTGTAGAGTAGTCACTTCGACTTCATCTGCACCAAGGTCTCATCGGCTATTTTCGCTGCTACTTTTTATGAGCTTCCACGGCCACACACACATTAGTCATGGACAGCGAGGAAACGTGAATCTGCGGAATCGCTGGTTGGTTAAATGGTGTTAGTCAAGGCATGTGCTACTTGACAGGTATAATATGTGGTGACCACCATTTTTCCAATGTTCATCCAGTACAAGTTCGATGACTTGACTGACTTTGTTTACCGGTTCCAATTTTTCTTGACATGAGTTCCATCCATCGTAGGTTGCAGAGAAGGCGAGTGAGGGCCAGCCTATTACTTCAATCTCCATCATTTCTACCTTTCATCTTCACAACTCCATTGGAACTAGGGACTCATGGTCAGTCAACGTGAGAGTGGAGTTCGAACAGTGACACAGGGAGTGCATCCAAAATCCAAGTACTGAAAGCAATTCATGAATGAAAACACAATGTCCAACTCTCCATGCTACGTTGACATCGAAATGCCAACCTACTGCCAGAGCTTACCAAGGTGTTGAACAGTTGATGTAGTCCTAGTCCTTTAAAGATCTGTGACTGCACTGACAATCTGACTGAAGTCTGTACACCCAGAGTATCTGAAAGGCGACAAGAGAGAATTTGACAGAATTTATGTGAGCCTGCTTATCGATATTTCGACGAACCTAGAGTCGCGATTACAGAGACAAGCCTAGAGTAGCCATTGCATAGACAAACCAAGGGGCTGTTTGGTTCTTGACTTCAGTGAACGAAGTCAAAATTTAATATAGTTAAAACTTAGATAATGCTAAAATTTGAAAAAATAAATATTGTTTGGATTGCGATCAAGCTAAATTTTGGTGAGTGATTTTCTCACCCTTGTATTCCCCGCATATGACATTGAATTTCATTAACGTTATTAAATTTTTGTTGGTGTTACCAAATATTGGTAGCAAACTAAACGACTACTAACAAAAATTTAGTTTGGTTCACGTTATTTACAAACCAAATGCCTTCTATAGTCGCCATTACACACGAGTTCCTTGCACTCGCAGGGAAGTGTTTATAGATAGGTTGAGGTTAAATGCATGAAAGAGAATGGGGAAGTGTGGATATCATGTGGATATGCTCCAGATCTTAAGATGACGTGACAATTGGCAATGGCGTTAAAGGTTTATCGTTTTGCGTGTTTTCGACAAAGAAACAGTGCTATCAGGCCATAACCGGTCTGACCGGTTCGGGCGGCGGTCAGACTGGTCCATGCGGCGGTCTGACCGGCCTTGGCGGTGGTCGGACCGGCCAGATACCAAAGGTTGTGTTTTCAGCTGGGCCAAAAATAGAGGTAGTAGGCAAGAGAGGGGATTCTATTGCACTTGGTCTCATAATTTTTGGAGTCTCCAGTCAAAAGTTCTATTCGTTTAAAAATTCCACTAGATTTCTGTTTTCCAAAGACGAAATTCGGCTAAGTCCCAACTGGCGGTCTAACCGGCCAATAGGTCGCGGTCAGACCGCCCAGGGTGGGTGATCAGACCGGCCATGGGGGCGGTCTGACCGGTTTTCACTTGGATCGTCGGTCTTCGTGGCGGTGATGTTCGGTTGTTAGGTCAAAGTTATGAGTTTCAGGGCATATATGTTGCATGATATATGCTTTGACTAACATGGGTCAAGTTGTGAAGAACTTGTTCCCAAATTCGGTTTGCTTGTCTATTGTTGTGCAGGTTGCTTGGTGGTCAACGATGAGGATGATCGGGACTAGGCTTGAAGAGCTGAGGTCCAGAACGATCGACGATGCCGGGTGAGGCCAATGAACTCAAGCGTGGTGCAAGATTGTAACATCCCAATTTTCAGAGCTTTAAAAATCCTTTAAATAGTGGTAGAGAGAAAATTCACCATTTGGATTTATTTGAATATTAATTTAAAAGCATAATATGGACTTTAAGGACAAACCGATTTAATGTGCTTAATCCCAACATCAAAAATTGTCAAAACTATTTTATTTAGATTCTACATGCTTTGATATATTTTATAGAATTTTCTAGAAGTTTTTCAAGATTATTTGCTATTTTCTAATTGCTATCTGCATTTTCTGGATTTATTAAAAAGAAAAATCTATTTAAATCCTCGTAATGGTGTTGGGCGAAGCCCAACACTATTCCAACCGCCTTGACCCATTCATTCCGCCGCTTCGGTAGTGCTCTCGTCCGTTGGATGCTTGACGCGTGCCCCTCGTTTTCGATCGGACGCTTGCGCTCAACCCCGCCTTCCTCCGTTGGATGTTCGCCGCGTGGCTTCGCTCACGATCTCGCTTTCGCTCGCTTCGCCGCGCCTCCGCCATTGCCAGTGGGACCGCCACAGGTCGTCGTCTCATGAGTCTTCTTCCTCGCGCCGCGCCGCCCGCCATTGCATTGTTCAAAGCTTCATCCGACAAAATCGCGCGGTCGTTGATTCTTCGCACCGACCCCACCAATTTGTAGTCAGATTCGTCTCCGTACTCATCCCTAACCAAATCGGCTCATCAATCCTCCCAATCTACCCGAATCTCGGAAATTCCGATCGCGGCCGTTTCGGACTCGATTTGGGGGTTTCCAAATCTCGGCGTCCCGGGGCCTATAAATACCCCCTTAGCACCGGCCAGACCTCCGCAACCCAAAGCAGCCACCCTCGTCGCCCCGATCGCTCTAGCGCCGCCGCATTTCAAGATTTAGGGTTTTCGGCCGAGCTTCTTCTCCGGTGAATTACGCCACCGTCATTGTCGCCCTTGCTCCACCGACTGCACCACTGTGATCAGCAAGTCCCAGGCTACCTCGTGCGCCCCTCCTCGTCGCCGGAGCGTCGTCGGAGCACCCTTCCGACAAAACCCGAAGTTCCACCGCCGCTTCTTCTTCGCCGCCGGTCGCCACCGTCGTTGCCAGCTACCGGTAAGGGCACCCCTGAGTGCGCAATAGCACAGGGAACAATCTGGTACCCTCCACCGCCGGCGAGTCACCACCATTCGCCGACGACCATCGGGTCCCGAGCGCCACCGCCGCCGTTGTCGTCGGCTTCGGCGCCATGTCGGCCTCGATCTCTTGGTGTGGCGGCCGCGTCGCGCGGATCAGCCAAAGACACGCGTGTGCGTGGCTCAGTCCACCGCGCCAGATCTTCCTCGGATCGGTGCACTCGGTCCACCGTGAACCCCCAGATTGACATGTGGGGCCCACATGTCAGATATCTTTTTAAATCTATTTTCTTTTGCGGAAATTCTCGGCTGACGCATAAGCGTTGCGCAATAATCCGATTTTCCTTTATAAAAATAATTCGGGAAATTCAATAAAATCCAAATTAGGGTTTTATTTGATTTTCAAACTTTCAAAGCCCATATCTTTTGCATCCGAACTCCGATTAAGCCCATTCAAATTTGTAAATTCATATAAAATCAATATATATTTAATGGTGAATTTTATTTCATTTTTGGAGTTTGTTTTGCCTCTGTTATGTATTTGTTTTTGTTTCTTTTGTCTCGTTTGCGAGTAGACGTCGATACTTCGGGAAATTTTATTGAAGAAGGAGCACCACCTCAATACCAATACCAATACCTAGATTTATTCCAAGGCAAGTTATACCTTTGATCATATTGAACCCAGTTTTCAAAATACTTTGTTTCAATGTATTACATTCTATTTCAAGTATTTATTGAAATGCTTTTGGGGTAGTTATTAATCCAATTTGTTATATCCACCTTGTCTATTGTATGCCATGATCTTTTGTCACCCTAGATTGATTCAGTACTAGTTGGTATTATCGTAGCACCAACGTGGGTTGGTTAGATACGAGTATATTGCTTAGCCATGCCACGAGTCATCATTTCATGTGAGTCGCAATTATGAATTTGACTAATGGAATATGGAACTGTGTGATAAAACTGTGTGCTGTGTGCTATTACTCGTTGATGGCATGTTTTGCACTTAATCAACAGGGTGGGAAAAGATTTGGAACTGAGGCAAGTGGTGGATCTGCGTGAATGGTGGAGCTCTGTGCTTTAAACTTTGTGATTTGGGTTAAAACTGGAAGTCTTGCCTTGGTCAATTAAGGACTTAACTTTGTGCGCCATTGAACTGGGCCTTACTGTACGACCACATGCCTAGTATGGGCTGGGCCTAACTTAGTAAGTTATGGAGTCTTGACATTGACAACTCAGGTTGTATTTAAACTGTGTGATGGGCTGGAGGTGTGATATGTCACATCGCGGGACGGTTCGCTGCATCCCTGTCCAACGATGTGTGTCGTAACCAAACGCTGTGTGTATCGATTGGCCGGCAGGAAAGCACATCGGAGTGTCATTGTTTGAGATGAAGTCTCTGAAAGGTTTTGTTATGGTCAGTGCTAGCTACACTGATTGTATCGTGTGGGTAAAGTGTACAACCTCTGCAGAGTGTTAAACCAATCTATTTGAATAGCCGCGTCCTCGGTTATGGACATGCTCGGGAATTTCACACGAGGGGTAGATTTTTATGAAATATTTGGGAAGGGTCAGCTGTGTGAGATAACTTGTATAGCTGTGTGAATAACTTGTTTAGACTGTGTGTCCTTTGTGAAATCAATTGTTAAATTAATATTCTTTAATTGTTTTCAATTATGTTTTCAATCTATTATTTGTATTCAATTGCAAATGTTGCATTTCCGCAAAATAACCACAGAAGCTATTCCTTTGGAATAAGCCATCATGTATAAATGCATTTTGTGGTATGACTTGCGAGTACAGTGTGTACTCACTCTTGCTAAACAAATCAATGTATGGAGGAGTCGTGCTTTGCTTTTGAAGAAGAGTTCTACGAATGTTGATCGTTAGGGTCTTGATCCCAGTCAGTTGCCTGTGGTAAATTGATGGGAGCCCACTGGAGTTTATTTTGTTTTCGTTGTAGTTTATTTCTTTATTGTCAGCCTTGCGTGGCTTAATAAATGTAAAACTCGACCGTAAGGTCCCAACAGTTATTTGTTATTCAAAATACTCGTTTATTCTTATATTCTGTAACATCCCAAATCTGGAATTGAGTTTCAAGTGTAAGAAAATCAGGAGGAATTAAAACTTTTCTTGCATCTTGAAACCCCTGGTCGTTTTTGTAATTCTTTTAAAAGAATTATGGAAAATCAAATTCAAATCCTCATTCGACTCTAATCAAAAACCTCCTCGTCTTAGATCTTGTGCCCCACCATGGGAAATCTTTTCCCTAAGTGCTAGGGAGGCTTGGCAACACCTCTGAATTATCTCATGATTTTTAGAAATTATTTGATAATTTTGGAGGCAAGTCAAACCAAGTCAAAGCTTGGTCAAACCCTAATTCTCACCTTCTGAAATTTCTGGAGAAAAATGCACTACCTAAAAGTCTCTGGAAATTTTATGAGAGGTTTATCCTTCAGTCAGCAGTATCCAGTTAAAATTTCATAATTTTTGGAGCTGGTTTGCTACCTTAAACAAATTCCTCAAAAATCAGCCTTTAATTCAAACCCTAGCTGGTTTTCAATGTTCCTTGGGTTCGAGTCAGACTCGGGCTTAAGCCAATTGACTCAGCCCAACCAACTAACTGCACCGGCGCGGTCGATCGAGCGTGAGCGTTGTGCGTCGTTGGATCGGCATCAAATGGCCCACGATCGCGTGAACGTTCGGACCATCCGAGCGCGCCGATCCATATGAACCGTGGATTCTAAATCAAGGGCTCAGATTCGCGTGAACGTTCGGACCGTCCGAACGCCTCGCGCAATGTGAACCGTAGGATCCAAATCAACGGCTCAGGTTAAAATGGACGCTCAAACCGTTCTAATCACCCCGTTGCTTTTGAACCGTCCGATTTCAATCCAACGGTGGAAACTGAGTCAAGCAATGGCGTGAGCAGAGGAGAAGCGCGGTGTGCGATCACCTCGTGGTCACCTTTAAACGGCTATCTCTGCACGCATTAAATGCCCGTCGTGCTCCTCCCTCAGACGTCCATTGTTCAACTGCTCCCGTCGCTCTCAAAGGCTCTCATGGCAGGTTTGACCCGAGGGGTTATTGCCGCTGCTCACCGCCATTCCCGCTATATAAGTTCCTCTGTCCTTCCATTGAAGCCTTTCAAACACCTCACAAGCTCCAAGAACCTCTCTTGTGTTTGCTTGAGCTCAAAAACTTGAAACCTTCATTGCGCCATTGCCGAGCTTCAAGCTCTTGGTGAAGGCGGTACTTTGGGCTTCATTCCTTCACCTTGCTCCTCTCGATTCCTCTCACCTCGGTGATCATTAACCCTTACTCAATTTGGGTTTTCCAGGAGCAAGCTTAATTTTGATTTCCCCTTTTGGCCGAAAGCCATATTTTTCTTCATCGAGCGACTCGAGTCCTCTCTGTGCTTTCTCCGTGCTCGTAACCCTCTTTAGTCCCTAGTTGCTTGGCACTCGCCAATTGGACCGCAGCAGAGCTCATTTTCTATTTTCGTTTTTGACCATTTTCGGTCATCTCTGTCGCCTCCGGCTTGCCGGCGTTCTGGAACGCCGCGGCTGAAATTTTTGGTTTCTTTGGGTGCCCAAGATTGTTAGCAACCCATTTTGGGCATTTTGCTCGCGCCGCCGCGACTGTAGTCGCCGCGACGACCATCCCTTCACCGCCGCTTTTGTCGGATGAAAACAGGGACAAGCGTTTGAACGACGTTCACCGTGGACCGTTGGATCCAAGATCAACGGTCCAGGTCTGAATGAACGTTCGGACCGTCCGAGCGGTTCGATCCGCGTGGACCGTTGGATCCAAGATCAACGGTCCCGATTCGAGTGAACGTTCGGACCGTCCGAACGCTTCGATCAACAGGGATCGTTGGATCCAAGATCAACGGCCCCTGTGCGTGTGAACGTTCGGACCGCCCGAACGTCCTGATCCACGTGAACCGTTGGATCCAGATCCAACGGTGAGCGTTTAGGGTTTGTGAATCGCGCGTGCGCGCGTTATCCCGTGGACTTGGACCGTTGGATCCGAGATCAACGATACAAGTTCGTCCACATCGATTTAATTTCTGGTTTTTCCCGAAAGGATTTATTTGTCAACTGAAAAATGTAGTAACTTGTAGAATGCATAACTATTTCATTTTAATTCCTTTTCGGTTGATTCAAATTTTGTTAGTTATATTTTTAACTAAACTTTAATCTAAAAATGTTTCCAACCTCAGTTTAGCTCCAGAAAATTTTGCTAATGAATAGTAGTATTTTTGATTTGTAAGGGCTGAGCAAAATTGTTTTTGGCATAACTTTTGCATTGAGAATCCAAATCAATTGGTTCTTGTTGCTTTAGTTCCTAAAAATCATGCTCTTTCTACTGTAAAAATTTGAGAGCTTTTTGTTGAAGTTGGCTGTTGGATCTTTTCGGTTTCTTTGGCCTTATTTGTTCTTTTTGGTTCTTTCGATAGGATCCGAAGAGCACATTAACACCGAGAGTGATCCCCAGCAAACAGAGCAACTTCAATCAGGCAAGCAGTTTGATCATGTTGATCCTATTATTTTTCAAGTCTAATATATTGATTTCCAACTCGTATGTATGCATTGCTATTTTGTTGTTAAATTATGGTTAGTATCCTATAGTTGCATCATCTGTAGGACTTGTTTATCCTCTACTACCATGAGCTTAGGTTATTTGCTGTGGTTGGAGTTCGATGGATGGACTCTGGTCACTTAGTAGCTTTCGATTGAAAATTGCTTAGAAATGCTTAGCTTCGGTAGTACTGGGCGATCATCGATTGTAGTCGATGATCTTGATCACATTACTTATTAGGTCATTACGACCAGCACTTGTGCTTTGTTATTTTGTAAAGTCAAAATCAAAAATGGAAAACGATTTGGACTTGGGCAAGTGGTCGGATGGTGGGTTATTGGGTTTGTGGTTGTCTTGCCTAAGTCAACAAGGACCGAACATCTTGTGTCACACTCTCCAAGCATTTTTGCGTACTAACCACATGAGGGATATATGGGACCCCTCTTGACTTAGTACTTTGGCGTGTGTTATCTCCGAGTCGCAGGAGGAGCGTTGTGTGTGTTGTGTGAAAAAGGAATTGTGTTTTTGTGTTGGGTGTGCGGTGGTGGGGATTGCCGGGAAGGTTCTCCACCTCGAGGGGCGTCACAGTTGTCCAAGGCTTTACCCGTGACGGGTAGTTGTCCGAGGCTGGGCCACGACCCCGACACAACGTATGGGTTTCTATCCATACGGGCGACTCGAAGTTAATACATAATATTGGAAACGTCTCGTAGGACTTAGCCGTGCCGGCATACCTAAGGAAGTGTGCTTAATAGCTTGGCAAAAAGGCGGTCTGACATGTGGGTAAAATGGTACACCCTGCAGGGATAAAACTATTCGAATAGCCTCGTCCTAGGTTATGGACACGCTTGGTTAGGTTTTGCAAGAGTTAGACTACAACCTTTTAAATTAAAATTTGACATGGGTGGTATGAATGGGTAATTCATGCTATTGTTGTGGTGACTAATGGTTTAGTCACTTCGAGGATTGTTGTTGTTTTCTATCTTCTTTATATTGTTGTCTTTTGCTTATTTGAACATTAAAACAGATTTGTTAAATTGCTTTCAATCTATTACATTATTGCAAATGGAAACTTGCTTTATGCTAGAAGTAAAACATACAGCCTCCACTTCAATGAGCTTGCATGTAGTATATGTACAGGTTTGTTATTCCACATGTAAGTCTTGCGAGTACATTCAAAGTACTCACCGGCTTTTGCCACGCTTTTGTTCTGTGGGGAGGAAGGTGAGCCCAAGGGCCTCACTTTTGTGAGATGTGCTTCGGGTTTGGCGACTAGCTTGGCGGTCCGTCGGTTGCCTTGTGGGTTAAAGGCACACTGATTGGCTCTTTTGTTGTAGCCATCTTATGGCACTTTTGCTTCCGCTGTTTAATTATTGTTGTCTCTTTTATTGTTCGCCGGTTGGCCTCTCTTTTGTAATGACTCGGTTTAATATTATTAATACTTCTGTTCTGTTCTGTGTTTCGGTTCTATGTGGATGAATGGAATTGATACAAAAATTTTGTGATGAGGTGTGTATACTGCACTCTGGGAAGTATACATGTCTCGAGTCTCGGATTATCTGCTTTGTGATGCTAGGACCGAATGGATGGTTAAGCATTACAAGTTTGATAAACCGGTCTCACAAGTTTGGTATCAGAGCCATACTGACCGTAGTAACCCAAGCTGGTTGTCGTTTAGGATATTTTGGAAAATATTATTTTCAAAGTATTAAATGGTTTATGAAAGCTTAAGGAATTCTTAGATTTTATTCCTTACCTATCTTAGCTTTCTCCTCTTATCTTACTCTAATTTGAGTTTTGAAAATTATTTTCCTCTCCTTTCTTCCAAAGATAGTTGTTGGATTTTGGGAACCATTGAGTTTGGCAAATTGAAGTGCTTAGGATTTTGAAGTTTCTGGACTGAAGATTTCGGCTAGAGGCTTGGATGCAGAATCTGGACCGCACGCTTCAATTTCCAGACAGCGAGCTCAATGGTTTCTGATGGGACCACTGAGCTTGGCAAGTTGAAGTGTGCTAGATTTTGAAGTTTCTAGGATGGAAGACTTCGGCTGGAGCTTGGATGCAAAATCACTACAGCAACTTCAATTTCCGGACAGCAAGCTCGATGATTTCTAATAGGGTGGAAAATGAGAGGGTGATTCAACTAAAACTTGTGGGGTTAAAAAGGGGTAAGATGTGATACTAGTTAGCTAAGTATCTAACACTATTTTCGTTGACTGAACCTTGCTCTTTAGTGGTAATAGATCTTACCTTAATCTTCTGATTTTTATCTTCTCAATCAATTACTCGTTCATTCAATACGGGCTAGTTGAATTGGGAAGTTGAGTTTTGGTTTTATGATTCCTTGCCGTTTTTGGAGTCTTTTTATAAGCAGGTTTAAGATTATACACATACTGTTTTTGGCTTTCGATTAGGGTGATGTTCCATTCCCCTAGTCGCTAGCATTTTGCTTTCTTTCAGCTTTGTCCTCGAATCTAAGTCTTTTGCTGCTATTAGTGAGCTCCTTTTTTTACTCCATTGTTGGTCCCATTGCTCATTCGCTCTCCTAGTTCGGAGTTGAGAGCTGACTCTGAGTGTAGGGATGTTTCAATTGAAATTGAGGGAGTAAGATTCTTAGCGAATCTTATCCTCCTCCCTTCAGCAAGTCTAGATGTAATTCTTGGTATGGATTGGTTGTCTCAAAGATAAGGGATGATCGATTGCGCCAAGAAGTGTGTCCTTCTATCTAGTCCTTGAGCGGCGAGTTTCGCTTTTCGCCAAAGTCGCTAGGCCAAGATCTCTTCGGCCAGCGAAGCCCGCTCTAGATATTAGTGAAGTCCCAACGGTTCGTGACTTCATTGATGTCTTTCCTGAAGATCTTCCAGGGATGCCACCAGTTCGAGACCTAGAGTTTGTCATTGAGTTGGTTCCCGGTACCGCCCCGATTTCAAAGAGGCACTATCGGATGCCACCGAACGAGTTGGTGGAATTGAAGAAGCAACTGAGTGAGCTGCAAGAAAAAGGTTTTATCCGCCCTAGCTCATCTCCGTGGGGTTGTCCTGCAATCTTTGTAAAGAAGAAGGATAATACTTTGCGCATATGCGTTGATTACCGTCCGCTTAATGAAATAACGGTAAAGAATAAGTATCCATTGCCCCGCATCGATGATCTCTTTGATCAATTAACTGGAGCTCGAGTATTCTCCAAGATTGATTTGAGAATGGGATATCATCAAGTTCGGATACGACCTGAGGATATTCCAAAGACGGCTTTTTCTACTCGCTACGGCTTGTATGAGTACACCGTCATGTCATTTGGCTTAACCAATGCTCCTGCCTTGTTCATGAACCTCATGAATTCGGTATTCATGGAGTATTTGGATAAGTTTGTCGAGGTCTTCATCGATGATATTCTCATCTATTACAAGGATGATGAGCAACACGATGAGCATCTGAGGCTTGTGTTAGGCAAGCTTCGTGAGCATCAGCTGTATGCAAAGTTCAAGTCGCGTTACTCGTTGAAGGAAGTGGCCTTCTTGGGTCATATTCTTTCGGCGGGAGGCGAGCCGTTGACCCTAGCAAGGTCGCGACGTTCTTTCGTGGGTTCACCTACTTGATAACCGGCGCGGAGTTTTCTTGGTTTAGCGGGATATTATCGCCGCTTTATCGAGAACTTCTCCAAGATCGCGGCCGATGACGGAGTTGCTTAAGAAGGACAAGAAGTTCTTGTGGTCCGATGCTTGTGAGGAAAGTTTCCAAGTACTTAAGAAGCGTTTGACCACCGCTCCCGTCCTCGTTCTTCCCGATATTCGCCAGAGCTTCGATATCTTTTGCGATGCTTCTCGCCGAGGACTCGGTTGTGTCCTTATGCAAGAAGGCAAGGTAGTGGCCTATGCATCAAGGCAATTGAGGACTCATGAACTCAACTATCCTACCCATGACTTGGAATTGGTCGTGATTCATGCACTTAAGATTTGGCGACATTACCTAATCGGAATCGCTATGAAGTGTATTCGGATCACAAAAGCCTAAAGTATTTGTTCACCCAACCGATCCGAACCTCGTGCAAAAGAGATGGTTGCAGTTGGTCAAGGATTATGACATGGGTATCCACTACCATCCGGGCAAGGCTAATGTCGTTGCCGATGCGCTTAGTCGCAAAGCGCATTGCAATGCCTTGTTGCTCCAGGCGTCAACCCACCTCCCAAGGAATTCCAGCGTCTCAACTTAGGTTTGGTTGAGCATGGTTCCCTCGCTGCCTTGGTTGTGCAACCAACCTTGGTGGATCGGATTAAGGTCGCTCAGCAATCGGATGCTGGGGTGAGCCGCATAAAGGAAAATGTCAGGAACGGAACAGCCAAGTGCTTCTCTGAGGATGAGCATGGTGTTGTAAGGTTCGGGCAACGCCTTGTGGTTCCAAAGGACCTGGAGTTGCGGGATTTGATTCTCCGCGAGGCCCATGATTCGCCTTTGTCTATTCATCCCGGGGCCACAAAGATGTATCAAGATCTTCGTCAGGGATTTTGGTGGACCCGAATGAAGAGGGAGATTGCGAAGTTCGTTGCCGAGTGCGACGTGTGTCGTCGTGTCAAGGCCGAGCATCAGCGTCCAGCAGGGCTGCTTCATCCTTTGCCTATTCCTGAATGGAAGTGGGATTCGATCGGGATGGATTTTATCACCGGTCTGCCCCGAACATCCAAGGGCAAGGATTCCATCTGGGTTGTCATCGATCGATTGACAAAGGTAGCCCATTTTCTGCCAGTAAGGACGAACCTCAGTGTGAGTCTACTCGCGGACCTCTATGTCTCCCGCATCGTCTGCTTGCATGGTGTACCGAAGACGATCATTTCGGATCGCGGTGCACTTTTCACCGCCAGGTTTTGGAAATGCTTGCAAGGGGCTATGGGAACCCGCCTCACATTTAGCACCGCATATCACCCCCAAACTGATGGTCAGACCGAAAGGGTCAACCAAGTGTTGGAAGATATGCTTCGTGCTTGTGTCCTCTCCTATGGAAAGAACTGGGAGAAGTGCTTGCCATTTGCCGAGTTTTCCTATAACAACAGTTTTCAAGCTAGTCTCGGCATGGCACCTTTCGAGGCCTTATACGGGAGAAAGTGCAGAACCCCGTTGAATTGGTCTGAGACCGGCGAAAGACCATTCTTTGGCCCGGACTCGATCAATGAGGCCGAGAGTCAAGTCCAGCTTATTCGTGATCGCTTGCGCACAGCTCAATCCAGACAAAAGAGCTATGCGGATCGCCGTCGTCGCAAGTTGAGCTTTGAGCCTGATGACTTTGTTTATCTCAAGGTTTCTCCTTTGAAGGGCCATCAACGTTTCGGCGTCAAGGGCAAGCTAGCTCCTCGATATGTCGGTCCCTACCGTCGTCGAGAAGAAAGGAGTCCCGCCTATAAGTTGGAGTTGCCATCGCACTTGAGGGGTACATGTTGTGTTCCATGTGTCCCAATTAAAGAAGTGCCTCCGCGTTCCAACTGAGGAAGCTCCGTTGGAAACTCTTGATGTTCAGGAAGATTTGACCTACAAGGAGCACCCTGTTCGCATCCTTGAAGAGACTGAACGAAGAACAAGGAATAGAGCCATCAGATTCCTTAAAGTTCAGTGGTCGAACCATTCTGAGGATGAGGCTACTTGGGAAAGGGAAGATCGCCTCCGTGCGGACTATCCATCTTTCTTTATCGAGCGAGCCAAATCTCGGGATGAGATTTTTGTAAGGGGGGGAGGTTTTGTAACATCCCAAATCTGGAATTGAGTTTCAAGTGTAAGAAAATCAGGAGGAATTAAAACTTTTCTTGCATCTTGAAACCCCTGGTCGTTTTTGTAATTCTTTTAAAAGAATTATGGAAAATCAAATTCAAATCCTCATTCGACTCTAATCAAAAACCTCCTCGTCTTAGATCTTGTGCCCCACCATGGGAAATCTTTTCCCTAAGTGCTAGGGAGGCTTGGCAACACCTCTGAATTATCTCATGATTTTTAGAAATTATTTGATAATTTTGGAGGCAAGTCAAACCAAGTCAAAGCTTGGTCAAACCCTAATTCTCACCTTCTGAAATTTCTGGAGAAAAATGCACTTCCTAAAAGTCTCTGGAAATTTTATGAGAGGTTTATCCTTCAGTCAGCAGTATCCAGTTAAAATTTCATAATTTTTGGAGCTGGTTTGCTACCTTAAACAAATTCCTCAAAAATCAGCCTTTAATTCAAACCCTAGCTGGTTTTCAATGTTCCTTGGGTTCGAGTCAGACTCGGGCTTAAGCCAATTGACTCAGCCCAACCAACTAACTGCACCGGCGTGGTCGATCGAGCGAGGCGTTGCAGCGCCGTTGGATCGGCATCAAACGGCCCACGATCGCGTGAACGTTCGGACCATCCGAGCGCGCCGATCCATATGAACCGTGGATTCTAAATCAAGGGCTCAGATTCGCGTGAACGTTCGGACCGTCCGAACGCCTCGCGCAATGTGAACCGTAGGATCCAAATCAACGGCTCAGGTTAAAATGGACGCTCAAACCGTTCTAATCACCCCGTTGCTTTTGAACCGTCCGATTTCAATCCAACGGTGGAAACGTCATCTCCTTCCTCGAGTCTGAGCGCGCAGCTGAGTCAAGCAATGGCGTGAGCAGAGGAGAAGCGCTCAGTGTGCAGTCACCTCTGTGGTCACCTTTAAACGGCTATCCCTGCACGCATTAAATGCCCGCCGTGCTCCTCCTCGACGCCCATTGTTCAACTGCTCCCGTCGCTCTCAAAGGCTCTCATGGCAGGTTTGACCCGAGGGGGTTATTGCCGTTGCTCACTGCCATTCCTCGCTATATAAGTTCCTCTGGTCCTTCCATTGAAGCCTTTCAAACACCTCGCAAGCTCCAGCAACCTCTCTTGTGTTTGCTTGAGCTCAAAAACTTGAAACCTTCATTGCGCCATTGCCGAGCTTCAAGCTCTTGGTGAAGGCGGTACCCTTTGGGCTTCATTCCTTTCGGTCTTGCTCCTCGATTCCTCTCACCTCGGTGATCATTAACCCTTACTCAATTTGGGTTTTCCAGGAGCAAATTAATTTTGATTTCCCCCTTCGCCGAAAGCCCTATTTTTCTTCATCGAGCGGCTCCGGTCCTCTCTGTGCTTTCTCCGTGCTCAGGTAACCCCTCTTTAGTCCCTAGTTGCTTGGCACTCGCTCAATTGGACCGCAGCAGAGCTCATTTGCTATTTTTGTTTTTGACCATTTTCGGTCATCTCTGTCGCCTCCGGCTTGCCGGCGTTCGAACGCCGCGGCTGAAATTTTTGGTTTCTTTGGGTGCCCAAGATTGTTAGCAACCCATTTTGGGCACTTGCTCGCGCCGCCGCGACCAGAGTCGCCGGCGACGACCATCCCTTCACCGTCGCTTTTGTCGGATGAAAACAGGACGAAGCGCTTGAACGACGTTCACCGTGGACCGTTGATCCAAGATCAACGGTCCAGTGCGAATGAACGCTCGGACCGTCCCGAGCGGTTCGATCCGCGTGGACCGCTGGATCCAAGATCAATGGTCCCGATTCGAGTGAACGCTCGACCGTCCGAACGCTGATCAACGAGGATCGTTGGATCCAAGATCAACGGCCTCGTGTGCGTGTGAACGCTCGACCGCCCGAACGCCCCGATCGACGTGAACCGTTGGATCCGCATCCAACGGTGAGCGTTTAGGGTTTGTGAATCGCGGCGCGCGCGTTATCCGTGGACTTGGACCGTTGGATCCGAGATCAACGATACAAGTTCGCCCACGCCGATTTAATTTCTCGGTTTTTCCCAAAGGATTTATTTGTCAACCAAAAATGTAGTAACTTGTAGAATGCATAACTATTTCATTTTAATTCCTTTTCGTTGATTCAAATTTTGTTAGTTATATTTTTAACTAAACTTTAATCTAAAAATGTTTCCAACCTCAGTTTAGCTCCGTAAAATTTTGCTAATGAATAGTAGCATTTTGATTTGTAAGGGTCGAGCAAAATTGTTTTTGGCATAACTTTTGCATTGAGAATCCAAATCAATTGGTTCTTATTGCTTTAGTTCCTAAAAATCATGCTCTTTCTACTGTAAAAATTTGAGAGCTTTTTGTTGAAGTTGGATGTTGGATCTTTTCGATTTCTTTTGCCTTATTGGTTCTTTTTTTGTTCTTTCGATAGGATCCAAGAGCACATTAACACCGAGAGTGATCCCGAAAGAAATGAGCAACTTCAATCGAAAAAGCGGTTTGATCATGTTGATCCTATTATTTTTCAAGTCTAATATATTGATTTCCAACTCGTATGTATGCATTGCTATTTTGTTGTTAAATTATGGTTAGTATCCTATAGTTGCATCATCTGTAGGACTTGTTTATCCTCTACTACCATGAGCTTAGGTTATTTGTCGTGGTTGGAGTTCGATGGATGGACTCGTCACTTAGTAGCTTTCGATTGAAAATTGCTTAGAAATGCTTAGCCGGTAGATCTTGGCGATCATCGATTGTAGTCGATGATCTTGATCACATTACTTATTAGGTCATTACGACCAAAGACTTGTGCTTTGTTATTTTGTAAAGTCAAAATCAAAAATGGAAAACGATTTGGACTTGGGCAAGTGGTCGGATGGTGGGTTATTGGGTTTGTGGTTGTCTTACCTAAGTCAACAAGGACCGAACATCTTGTGTCACACTCTCCAAGCATTTTTGCGTACTAACCACATGAGGGATATATGGGACCCCTCTTGACTTAGTACTTTACGTGTGTTATCTCCGAGTCGTAGGAGGAGCGTTGTGTGTGTTGTGTGAAAAAGGAATTGTGTTTTTGTGTTGGGTGTGCGGTGGTGGGGATTGCCGGGAAGGTTCTCCACCTCGAGGGGCGTCGCAGTTGTCCAAGGCTTTACCCGTGACGGGTAGTTGTCCGAGGCTGGGCCACGACCCCGACACAACGTATGGGTTTCTATCCATACGGGCGACTCGAAGTTAATACATAATATTGGAAACGTCTCGTAGGACTTAGCCGTGCCGGCATACCTAAGGAAGTGTGCTTAATAGCTTGGCAAAAAGGCGGTCTGACATGTGGGTAAAATGGTACACCCTGCAGGGATAAAACTATTCGAATAGCCTCGTCCTAGGTTATGGACACGCTTGGTTAGGTTTTGCAAGAGTTAGACTACAACCTTTTAAATTAAAATTTGACATGGGTGGTATGAATGGGTAATTCATGCTATTGTTGTGGTGACTAATGGTTTAGTCACTTCCAGGATTGTTGTTGTTTTCTATCTTCTGTTATATTGTTGTCTTTTGCGCTTATTTGAACATTAAAAACAGATTTGTTAAATTGCTTTCAATCTATTACATTATTGCAAATGGAAACTTGCTTTATGCTAGAAGTAAAACATACAGCCTCCACTTCAATGAGCTTGCATGTAGTATATGTACAGGTTTGTTATTCCACATGTAAGTCTTATGAGTACATTCAAAGTACTCACCGCTTTTGCCTACCGCTTTTGTTGCGGGGAGGAAGGTGAGCCCCAAGGGCCTCACTTTTGTGAGATGTGCTTGGGTTTGGCGACTAGCTTGGCGGTCCTGGTCGGTTGCCTTGTGGGTTAAAGGCACACTGATTGGCTCTTTTGTTGTAGCCATCTTATGGCACTTTTTGCTTCATTGCTTAATTATTGTTGTCTCTTTTATTGTTGGCCTGTTGGCCTCTCTTTTGTAATGACTCGGTTTAATATTATTAATACTGCTTAGGTTCGTGTTTGGTTCTATGTGGATGAATGGAATTGATACATAAATTTTGTGATGAGGTGTATATTGACTCTGGGAAGTATACATGTCTCGAGTCTCGGATTATCTGCTTTGTGATGCTAGGACCGAATGGATGGTTAAGCATTACAAGCCGGATAAACCGGGGTCTCACATATTCGTTGTATGGATGTGATATTTCATCGATGTTGACACTGTGTGCACTAGCGTGATCCTGGACTAGTGCAGAATACACAGAGGGTCCATATTTGCATATTTGGGTCCCGACAGAGGTGGTATCAGAGCCATACTGACTGTAGGTCTTGACCTTAGCTAGATCGGCCGTCGTAGTATGTCCAAAATTATTTTCTAAAGCAAACATTAACTTGCAAGACTAATTGAACTCCTTAACTCATCCCATGTCTCTCTTGACTCAACTATTGCTGAAATTCTTTCTCTCCCCACTGTTTTAAAGTTGTTTTCATCTCCTTGTCCATCTTGATAGATGCCTCGTCCTCAGAGTTATGGAGAGCGCAAGGGAGGACTTGCCGCCGAACTTTGGAAGTTGTTGCAAGTACTTGGAGGATTTGACCGTCCAATGTACCGTGGCAGTGCTTGGATCGTGAACGGTCGAGATCGTGGAGAGATTTTCCATTTGACCGTCTACGCCAGGAAGAACACCAAGGCGAGCAAACCCCTGAACATCTCAAATAAGGAGTGTTTGGATTGAAGCAATCCAGGAGTCTTCGCCTTGCCATCCCGAGGATCTGCAACATCTACGCTCGAGCTTTGTGACATCAAGCTTCGCTACCATCCCCACTCATCAGACGTGGATCTTGCTGCACGTTTTCCTTCTACGGAGGAGAAGGCAGCGCCACCACAGTGCATCTTGCCCGATTCGCGCGCCGGAGAGGAATCATTGGAGTTAGCCGCCACAGAGCCGGAGGTGCCTCGAGACCCTTCAGAGAGCCGAAGAGAGAATCGCCATGCTGGAGGAAACTCTCTATGGACAGCACGATCACGAAGAAGACATCAAGAAGACCTGAAGAAGTCGATGCACCTACCGGACGGAAGAGCCAGCAGAGGCAAAGCAGAGCGGAGGGACCAAGCGACTGCACGAGACACACTGCTCTTGTTGCACCACCCCGGACATCAAGATCGGTTGCAAGGATGCCACCACTTTCGAGTCTACAAAGAAAGCGGAGCACCGTCAAGGCTACGGAGGCTATTTAATCGAGTAGTCTGTTCGAGTTCGTTTCAGGCTTAGCCAGTATTAAGTCTTGAGTCGCCCTTTAGGCGGTAGTTTGTGTGCTTAGGTTCGTCCTTAATTTCTTGTGTGCAAGTATGAGCTGCAGAGGTCTTTAGGCATTTGTTGCAAGCCGTACTATTATCTTAATTAATATAAGAGTTTCAGTTGAGCTTTCTTAATTTGTGTCGTTGGGTTTTACCTACCCCGCTTAGTTCTACAACTCATCTTGTGCTTGCTACCTTATCTAACCCCTGGAGATTCACCAGATGGTTCAGACTCATCAAGCTGCTGCAAGTGGATCCGATACTCTAGTGTCAGAAGGACCGGAGCAGACCCTCGCAGAAGCAGTCCCACCACAAGCACCTTCAATTGATATGCAGAATTTTAGAGCATTCATGGCAGCTCAGACCCAGCTGATGTATACCATGATGAACCAGATGCAGGCTATGAACAACCAGAACAACCAGAACAACAACAATCAGCATCACAATGGAACCCCAGTTGCTCATGGTGACAATGGATAATCCAAGTTGGCCGAGTTTATGAGAACCCGTCCACCAACTTTCTCTGTACATGTCTCACCAGTAGAGGCTGATGATTGGCTTCGTGTCATTGAGAGAAAACTGCTGATCACTCAATGCAGCGATCATGAGAAAGTCTTGTACGCCTCTCACCAGATAGAAGGTATTGCTGCCGAGTGGTGGGAAAACTTTTGTGCAGCGCATGGAATGCCACAAGACATTACTTAGGAAGAGTTCACGACTGCTTTTCGCCAGTATCATGTGCCGGAAGGAATCATGGATCTGAAGAAAGATGAATTCCGTGCTCTCAAGCAAGGAGGAATGTCAGTGACTGACTACCTCAAAAATTCTCTCAACTTGCTCGATATGCCGCAGAAGATGTTGCCACTGACAAAGCTCGCCAGAGTCATTTTCTGAAAGGATTAAACACTGGACTTCAAGTCAACTTGATCGCCCACACCTTTCCTGATTTCCAAGAGATGATCAACAAGGCTTTGGTTCTTGAGGGTAAGCGCAAGGAATTAGAAGATCACCGTAAGCGCAGAATGGCTCGGCAAGGAAGTCACCAACCCCAGCTGAAGGCAAGAATGATTCCACCGTAGTTTAGCCGTTTTCCACCACAGAATTCTGCCAGACCACCTGCACCGACTTCAGCACCTCGTCTAGTTGCTCAGAACTTCCGCAACCCCGTACCAGTCAACCCCAATCTAGTAAGTAACCCACAGAGTTTCACCAACCGATATCCGCAGAATGGGACTATCACTCCAGTACGCTTCAACCTTGGAAACACACCAGCCAAGACGCCAGTGCAAGGCAACCAGCAAGGAACTTCTCAAGCTACCGGTCAATCCGGAGGAAAGCCACAATCAGTGGTTAGAGGTCGTGTCAACCACGTCACTCTGGAAGGAGCTCAGGAAGCACCCGACGTTGTACTGGGTAAGTTTACGTAAATTCGATTACTGCATCGCTCGCTTTGATTCGAGCTTCGCATTCGTTTGTTTCTGGAGTTTTTGCAACTAAGAACAAATTGGAAGTTATGCATCTTAAGCATACTATGTTAGCCCAATCGCCTGGAGCAGAGCTAAGTTCTCAAGTTGGATGTTTAGGAGCTAGGTTACTCATAGCTGGAATTGAGTTTCTAGCCAACCTAATAGTTCTAGACACTCAAACCATAGATGTCATCCTTGGTATGGATTGGTTATCCAAACACAAAGCAGTGCTAGATTGTGGCCGCAGAGCCGTGACAATAGAGGATACCACTGGGAAGAAAGTGGAATTGCTAGCCACTTCAGTACGTGATGGACATTTGGTAGTCAATAATCTGAAAATAGTTTCCTTGGAAGATGTACCTGTAGTCAGGGATTACCCGGACGTATTTCCAGAAGAGTTACCAGGAATGCCACCGGACCGTGACATTGAGTTTGTCATCGATCTAGTGCCAGGAACAGCACCAATTTCCAAGAGACCTTATCGGATGCCAGTCGATGAACTTGTGGAAATGAAGAAGCAGATAGAAGAACTACTGGAGAAAGGTTTTGTAAGACCTAGTTCGTCGCCATGGGGAGCTCCAGTTTTGTTCGTCAAGAAGAAAGATGGAAGCATGAGGATGTGTATCGATTATCGTTCTCTCAATGAAGTTACCATCAAGAACAAATACCCTTTGACCAGAATTGATGATTTGTTCGACCAAATGAAAGGAGCCGGAGTATTCTCCAAGATCGATCTGCGATCAGGTTACCATCAGTTGAAGATTTGTCCTAATGATGTACCTAAAACCGCTTTCTCAACCCAGTATGGACATTATGAATTTCTAGTTATGTCGTTTGGTCTGACTAACACCCCTGCCTATTTCATGAACATGATGAACAAAGTATTCATGGAGTATTTGGATAAGTTCGTAGTAGTGTTCATTGATGATATTTTGGTATACTCAAAGTCAGAAGAAGAGCATGCAGACCATTTGAGATTAATCCTAGAGAAACTCAGAGAACATTAGTTGTATGCTAAGTTCAGTAAGTGTGATTTCTGGAAAAAGGAAGTAGACTTTCTTGGTCATGTGATGACAGCTGCAGGAGTAGCAGTTGACCCCGGAAAGGTTAAAGCTGTAATGAATTGGGAACAGCCCAAGACGGTTACTCAAATTCGTAGTTTCTTGGGAATGGCAGGATACTATCGTCGTTTCATTGAAGGATTCTCAACGATTGCTAAGCCTCTTACGCAATTGTTGAAGAAAGAGAAGAAGTTCATTTGGACCCCAGCTTGTGAAGAAAGTTTTCAAGAATTGAAGAAACGTTTGACTTCAAATTACAAGATTAGTTTTGCCTGATATCGGTAAGGATTTTGATATCTACTGTGATGCCTCGCGTCAAGGATTAGGATGTGTCCTTATGCAAGAAGGAAGAGCTGTCGCTTATGCGTCCAGGCAGTTAAGGCCTCACGAGGAGAATTATCCTACCCATGATTTGGAATTAGCTACCGTAGTGCATGCTTTAAAGATTTAGCGTCATTATCTCATCAGTAATCGCTGTGAAGTTTATACAGATCATAAAAGTCTGAAATATATATTCACTCAGTCTGACTTGAACATGAGACAGAGAGGATGGCTGGAATTAATAAAGGATTATAATCTTGGGATCCATTACCATCCTGGTAAGGCCAATGTAGTTGCAGATGCACTGAGTCGTAAGAGCTACTGCAATGCTCTGGAAGCAAAAGAGTTGTGTTCAGAACTTCAGGAGGAATTCCAGAAGCTATAGCTAGAAGTTGTTTCTGAAGGATTTGTGGCCAGTCTAGCAGTGCAGTCTACTCTGGAGAAACAGATTCGTGAAGCTCAACCCAAGGATTCTGAGTTTGCCGACCTCAAGAAGAAGATGACAGAAGGAAAATTCAAAGACTTTACCGTGGATGATCAAGATATACTGTGGATCAATGAACGTATCTGTGTACCGGATATTGATGGATTAAGACAGCAGATTCTGAAGGAAGCCCACGACTCAAAGTATTCGATTCACCCTGCAAGTACTAAGATGTATTAGGATGTTAAGAATAAGTTTTGGTGCCCAAACTTAAAGCGAGACGTCGCAGAGTTCGTTGCCTTATGCGGCGTGTGTCAGAAAGTAAAGGCAGAGCATCAGAGATCAGCAGGTCTGCTACAACCGCTGAAGATACCAGAATGGAAGTGGGAAGAGATCGGTATGGATTTTATTACCGGTTTACCCAAGACTCAATCAGGTTATGATTCGATTTGGGTAATAGTGGATCGTTTGACCAAGGTTGCCCATTTCTTGCCAGTCAAAACCACTTACTCAGGAGACCGCTTGGCAGAGTTGTATATATCAAAAATCGTCAGTCTGCATGGTGTGCCTAAGAGGATAGTGTCAGATCGAGGATCTCAGTTCACCTCTCATTTTTGGCAGAGTCTACATGAAGCCCTGGGAACTCATCTGAATTTCAGTACTGCTTATCATCCACACACAAACGGACAGACTGAAAGAGTCAACCAGATATTGGAAGATATGTTGAGAGCCTGTGCCTTAGCAAATGCTACCAGTTGGGATAAGAGTTTGTCGTATGCAGAATTCTCGTACAACAACAGTTATCAAGCCAGTTTGCAGATGTCACCATTTGAAGCTTTGTATGGTCGTGCCTGCCGAACTCCATTAAATTGGTCAGAGACCGCTGAACGTGTAGTGTTCGGGCCAGATATTATTCAGGAAGCCGAAGAACAAGTTGCTATGATCAGAGAAAGACTAAAGATAGCCCAGTCCAGTCAAAAGAGTTATGCCGATAATCATCGCCGTGACCTCAGCTTTGAACCAGGGGATTTTGTGTATCTTCGAGTTACTCCGCTCAGAGGTGTTAAGATATTCCACACCAAAGGGAAGCTTGCCCCAAGGTATGTGGGTCCGTTCAAGATTTTGGAACGCCGAGGAGAAGTTGTGTACCAGTTGGAGCTACCACAGTCGTTATCAGGAGTACATGATGTCTATCATGTCTCTCAGCTGAAAAAGTGTCTTCGTGTGCCAGAAGAGCAGACCCCGTTGGAGTTAATCGAACTGAACGAAGATCTCACATACAAAGAGCAGCCTGTCAGGATTTTGGATGTCGCAGAGCGCCGCACCAGAAGCAAGACCGTTCGTTTCTGCAAAGTTCAGTGGAGCAACCACTCAGAAGGAGAAGCAACGTGGGAACGTGAAGAAGAGTTGAAAGCCGAGTTCCCTAGCCTTTTCTCTAGCTAGCTGGAATCTCGGGGTCGAGATTCGTTTAAAGGGGGGAGTTTTGTAACATCCCAATTTTCAGAGCTTTAAAAATCCTTTAAATAGTGGTAGAGAGAAAATTCACCATTTGGATTTATTTGAATATTAATTTAAAAGCTTAATAAGGACTTGAAGGACAAACCGATTTAATGTGCTTAATGCCAACATCAACAATTGTCAAAACTATTTTATTTATATTCTACATGCTTGGATATATTTTATAGAATTTTCTAGAATTTTTCCAAGATTATTTGCTATTTTCTAATTGCTATCTGCATTTTCTGGATTTATTAAAAAGAAAAATCTATTTAAATCCCTCAGAACAGTGTTGGGCCGAGGCCCAACACTATTCCAAACAAGCCCACCCATTCCGCTTCGGCCGCGCCTCGTCTGTTGGATGCTTGACGCGCCCCTCGCTGATCGACGCCGCGCCAACCCCGCCTTCCTCCGTTGGATGTTGGCCGCATGGCTTCGCCCGCTGATCTCTCTCGCTCGCTCGCCCGCGCCTCGCTGCCGCTGCCAGGTGGGACAACCACATGGTCGTCGTCTCCGTGGAGTCTTCTTCCTCGCGCCCGCGCTTTGCCCGCCATTGCCGCTGTTCAAAGCTTCATCCGACAAAATCGCAACGGTCGCCGATTCTTCGCGACCGACCCACCAATTTGTAGCCGATTCGTCCGTACTCATCCCTAACCAAATCGCCATCAATCCTCCCAATCTCCCGAATCTCAGAAATTCCGATCGCGGCCGTTTCGGACTCGATTTGGGGGTTTCCAAATCTCGGCGTCCCCGGGCCTATAAATACCCCCTTAGCACCGCTCAGACCTCCGCAACCCAAAGCCGCCACCCTTGTCGCCTGACGCTCTAGGGCCGTCGATTTCAAGATTTAGGTTTTCTACGAGCTTCTTCTCCGTGAATTGCGCCGTCGTTGTCACCCTTGCTCCACCGACTACACCACCGTGATCGCGAAGTCCCAGCTACCTCGGCGCCTCCTCGTCGGGCGTCGCCGAGCACCTTCCGACAAAACCCGGTTCCACCGCTTCTTCCTCGCCGCCGCCACCGCTGCTGCCCGGCCACCGGTAAGGGCACCCCGACGATTGCGCAATAGCACGGGAACAATCGGTACCCTCCACCACCGGCAAGTCACCGCTGTCACGGCGACCATCGGTCCCGAGCGCCACCGCCGTTGTCGTCGGCTCGGCGCCGGCGTCGGCCTCGATCTTGGTGTGGCGGTGCGTGGCGCCAGATCGGCCAAGACACGCGCGCGTGGCTCAATCCATCACACCGAGATCTTCCTCGGTTCGGTGCACTCGGTCCACCGTGAACCCCGAGACTGACATGTGGGGCCCACATGTCAGATTTCTTTTTAAATCTATTTTCTTTTACGAAAATTCTCGGCTGACGCAAGCTTTGCGCAATAATCCGATTTTCCTTTATAAAAATAATTCGGGAAATTCAATAAAATCCAAATTAGGGTTTTATTTTATTTTCAAACTTCCAAAGCCCATATCTTTTGCATCCGAACTCCGATTAAGCCCATTCAAATTTGTAAATTCATATAAAATCAAGATCTATTTAATGATGAATTTTATTTCATTTTTGGAGTTTGTTTTGCCTCTGTTATGCATTTGTTTTTGTTTCTTTTGTCTCGGTTGCGAGTAGACGTCGATACTTCGGGAAATTTTGCTGAAGAAGGAGCACCACCTCAATACCAATACCAATACCTAGATTTATTCCAAGGCAAGTTATACCTTTGATCATATTGAACCCAGTTTTCAAAATACTATGTTTCAATGTATTGCATTCTATTTCAAGTATTTATTGAAATGCTTTTGGGGTAGTTATTAATCCAATTTGTTATATCCACCTTGTCTATTGTATGCCATGATCTTTTGTCACCCTAAATTGATTCAGTACTAGTTGGTATTATCGTAGCACCAACGTGGGTTGGTTAGATACGAGTAGATTGCTTAGCCATGCCACGAGTCATCATTTCATGTGAGTCGCAATTATGAATTTGACTAATGGAATATGGAACCGTGATAAAGCGTATGTCGTGTGTTATTACTCGTTGATGGCATGTGTTGCACTTAATCAACAGGGTGGGAAAAGATTTGGAACTGAGGCAAGTGGTGGATCTGTGTGAATGGTGGAGCTCTGTGCTTTAAACTTTGTGATTTGGGTTAAAACTGGAAGTCTTGCCTTGGTCAATTAAGGACTTAACTTTGTGCGCCATTGAACTGGGCCTTACTGTACGACCACATGCCTAGTATGGGCTGGGTCTAACTTAGTAAGTTATGGAGTCTTGACATTGACAACTCAGGTTGTATTTAAACTGTGTGATGGGCTGGAGGTGTGATATGTCACATCGCGGGACGTTCACGATCCATCGTCCAACGATGTGTGTCGTAACCAAACGCTGTGTGTATCGGTTGGCCAGCAGAAAAGTACATCAGGAGTGTCATTGTTTGAGATGAAGTCTCTGAAAGGTTTTGTTATGGTCAGAGCTAGCTACACTGATTGTATCTTGTGGGTAAAGTGTACAACCTCTGCAGAGTGTTAAACCAATCTATTCGAATAGCCGTCCTCCCT
Organism: Hsuehochloa calcarea; assembly: GCA_036346395.1. Taxonomy (NCBI): domain Eukaryota; kingdom Viridiplantae; phylum Streptophyta; class Magnoliopsida; order Poales; family Poaceae; genus Hsuehochloa; species Hsuehochloa calcarea. The sequence continues at coordinate 32,679,961 of CM070600.1, forward strand.
ACATGCACATGCTCGGTAATTTCACACGAGGGTAGATTTTCATGAAACATTTGGGAAGGGTCACCGTGTGAGATAACTTGTACAAATTGTGTGAATAACTTGTTTAGATCAGGTGTCCTTTGTGAAATCAATTGTTAAATTAATATTATTTAATTGTTTTCAATTATGTTTTCAATCTATTATTTGTATTCAATTGCAAATGTTGCATTTCCGCAAAATAACCACAGAACCCATTCCTTTGGAATAAACCATCATGTATAAATGCATTCTGTGGTATGACTTGCGAGTACGGTGTGTACTCACTCTTGCTAAACAAATCAACAGAAGTGGAGGAGTCGTCGCCTGCTTTTGAAGAAGAGTTCTACGAAGGTTGATCGTTAGGGTCTTGATCCCAGTCAGTTGCCTGTGGTAAATTTATGGGAGCCCACTGGAGTTTATTTTGTTTCCGCTGCAGTTTATTTCTTTTTTTGTCAGCCTTGCATGGCATAATAAATGTAAAACTCGACCGTAAGGTCCCAACAGTTATTTGTTATTCAAAATACTCGTTTATTCTTATATTCGTTGTATGGATGTGATATTTCATCGATGTTGACACTATGTGCACTAGCGTGATCCTTTACTAGTGCAGAATACACAGAGGGTCCAGATTTGCATATTTGGGTCCCGACAAAGATGGACAAGGGTGACCTATTGGCCAATCCGCGACGCAAGATGGCGCAAGGAGAAGCTAGTTAGGTCAAGAGGCGATAAAGACGACGCATTAAAATACGTGCATGTGTGACTCATTTATTTTGGGCCCTAACGGGAGCCCAATTGAATCAAACTTCTAGAAGGTCTAAGCCTCCACTATAAATAAAGGAGGGTGGTGGCTGCCCCCTCTCTCATCTCTTTTATTCTTTTGAAACCCTAATTTGCTTAGGGAGAGTTTTGTGAGGGCTAGGGTTCTTGAGTGTTTCATGTGATTTTCGTGCTCTTGGATTGAGCATTGTCCTCCATTGATGGAGTGGATGTAAGCCCAAATCATATCAAATCAATCAAATGAAAGTTTGATCAATGTCTTGTCTCTTTGTGTTCTTTCTCTATATTTGATGATTTTGAGTCTTTCTTTTATCCGTGAGTTTTTACTTGAATTCTTCACGTGATCTAGCTTGCTGTGATATATGGGAACATATATAGGATCATCTTGATCATCAATCACCCACGAGCAAGATTTTGGATCTATTTTTCGTTTTGACTCGGTTTTGGACCTTCCTCGTCTCAAATGGAAAAGGATCGTAATTCTTCCAAGAATTATCATAATATTCGATTGGAATAGGTTCCTGACCTCATAGAGAAGGTGTGCTCCAAGTTTCATCGAGTTTGGAGTTATAGATCAAAAGTTTCATCTATTTGCAACTTCGTCATAGGGGCTGTTTGATTTGTTCTTGCCGCGTGGTCGACCGCCAGACCACCGGCCGACCGCCAGGTCGTGGTTAGACCACTCAGACCAGGTCGATCATGAGTGCACTTTTTTTTAGCTTGTGTTGTTTTTATCATATTGCTTAGGGAGTTAAGTTGTATTCAATATTAGTCTTCCACTGTATTGGTATATTATCTTCATTGCTTCCATAGCTAGTAGAGTAAAATCTTATTGAATCAATTATTAGTGAAAAAGTGAGCGTGCTCCTATTCACCCCCCTCTGGTCACCTTTTCGGTCCAACAAGTTATATCGGAGCCCGGTTAGTTCAATCTTGATCTTAACCGGTCACTGAACTTGGCGATGGATAAATACTCTACCAAGTCGTATATCTTCGATGGGCACGACTATGCCTATTGGAAGAATCGCATGCGAGTCTTCCTTGAGAGCGAAGGACAAGCTATATGAGAGGTTGTTCGAGCACCGCTCGTTGTTCCCGAAGTTGTGAGAGACCATGTGAGTAGGGTCCCCTTTCGAGTGATGAGTATTTGACGCTGTGTTGAAAAGTTTGTGATTGGTTTCATTGCGTTTGCGCTACTGCTGGTATGTTTCTGTACTGTGCGGAACTTCCGGTTTTGGAATACAGAAGTTCCGATAATCGAAACTTCCGCCCTGGTAAAACAGAACTTCCGATTATCCTGACGATTGTGTTCTGGTGTGTCATTGTGCGGAACTTTCGCTCCTGGGAACGCGGAACTTCCGATAAACCTGACAAGTGTGTTCTGATTTGACGATAATCGGAACTTCCATCCTGGGAGGGCGGTCGTTCCGATAATCGGAACTTCCGCAATGGTAAGTGCGGAACTTACGATTGTGGACAGAACTGTGCAGAGAGGACAGTTTTGATTTTGAGTTGTGAATCAATTTGAGTTAAGAGCAAATGACGATTCTATTATCTTGAGCAATGCTATGTGATGTGTTTCTTTTCTGTGCTGGTTGCAGGGCATCGAGGTGGAGTCGTGGCGAGACACGTGGAGACCGGACTAGACGCAGGCGGCGTTGAGGTCAGAACGGTAAAGATGTGTCGAAGACGGTGTGCACTCGAGGCGGTTGCGAGTCGTGAACAACAAGGAATGCGGAGCTTCGGTAAGGTGTCGAGGCGAAGGGTAATTTAATAAGCGGCACAAGTGGAAGCGGGCTCCGTTAGGGTTTAGCCGGCATAACGGGTTGGAGACCCGTTAGCCAAGGGCTATAAATAGAGGTGAACCCCTGGTTGTTTGGTTGGACTTTTGGTCAGAGAAAATTAGGGTTAGCTTCAGCTAAAGAGCCTTTGGAGAGGTTATTTTGCTTTTTGAGAGGTTGTTGAGTTGGAGAGGATGAACTAAAATTTGTGTAATCATTCCTCTGTGTTTGCCTCTGTAATTTTTTGATTCCTATCAATGAAATTCTGAGGTTTTGGTTCTTTGGTTATGCCTCTTTTATTCTCTCTGTTCACGTTGAATATCTAGGGTTTTGGTGAAACTTTTGATTTCTCTTATGAGATGGCATGAAACTTGATATCTAGAGTCTTATTGATATTGCTAATATATCCTCAAAGTTTCATGAGCTAAGAATCTAAGAATCTTCCTAATTGTGGTTTTTGGTCCTTCTTGCCAAATATTCAAGAAATCTAATTTTGCTTTGATTAATGGATCTTTGTCTGCGATTCTTCTCCATGGGGTCAAGATGTTGTTTAGGATGATGTCTTGTGAGACTTGACCTGAGAAGAGCATTAACGAGTTAGTATTTTGGATTTTTGGCTAAACCCCGAGCGTACTGTTCTTCGGTCAGGACAATCGGAACTTCCGATTTGTATAAGGCGGAACTACCGCGGGCGGAACTTCCGCACTGGAAGAACGGAACTACCGCAATCTTGAACTACATAAGGTAGAATCGAGCTTCCGATATCCGATGTAATGTACCCATTTTGTTTAACTCTTTGGATTTGATTCACATCACACCTTTTGTTTAACAGAAAGTTTTTTGGATAGCTGTGTGGACACTTGAGAGGGGAGGATCTTAATTTTTAAGGCACCATTCACCCCCCCCCCCTCTGTTGCCATTTCGGTCCTTCAATTGGTATCAGAGCCGGTTAGCTCTTTTCGATAGATCTTTAACCGGTCTGTGAGCCATGGCAACGGACAAGTATTCCACCAAACCTCCCGTCTTTGATGGCCTTGATTACCCCTTCTGGAAGAGTCGAATGGAAACATACATCCAGGCTCAGGGGTATGCCATCTGGCGGAAGGTGAAGGTCAGATTCGCTGTTCCTGCCGATGAAAACATCAATATGGGAAACATGTCCGATGTTGAGGACAATGCAAAGGCAAGGAACATTATAATCCAAGGTTTGAGCCGAAGCGAGTTTGATCGCATCTCTCATCTGACGTCGGCTTTCGACATCTGGGTGACTCTCGACGCTTACCATGAGGGCACCACCCAGATCAAGAAAGTTCTACAGGACTAGTTCAAGCGAGAGTACAACAAGTTTGAGATGCTCGCTGGCGAGTCCCTTGATGAGTGCTTTGCGCGTTTTCACAAGATCTTGAGTAACCTCCGAGCGGTCGGTCTTACATACCCCGACTCGGACAATGCTCGTCAGATACTCGCAGCTCTTGATTTGCGCGTCCTCACTGCCTTCGATGATACCACGGACCTCTCGACTTTGACTCTTGACGCACTTTACTCTCGCCTCAAGACTCACGAGATTGACATAGTCTCTCGAAGGTCGAAGTCACAGTTGATGGCCTTAGTCACCGATCCCACTTCTGGATCTTCTTCTGATTCTCTTTGCGGTTTCTCCCTGGCTGCTCTCTGTGACATAATTGATGATCAGTTAGAGCAGCTTGCTGATGAACAACTAGCCCTCCTAGCTCGGAAGTTTTCCCATGCTTTCAAGAGAAGGAGGGATGGAAGAAGAGGAGGACCCGTGATTTGTTTCGAGTGTGGTGGCCCCAACCACATCCGAGCAAACTGTCCCAAGCTGGGGAAGGGCAAAGGCGACTACGGCGGTCCGAGCAAGAACGACTACATCGACAAGAACCGCAACATGAAGCCCTCAGCACCTGCTCAAGACAAGAAGAAGTTCCGCAACTTTGGGAAGGCCAAGAAGCTCTTCCATCGCGTCCTCACCGCCTTCGATGACCTCAACTTCAGCGACGTGGAGGGATGGAGCGACGACGAGGGCAAGGATGATCAAGATCCCAAGGACGGTGACGACTTCATCGGTATGTGCTTCATGGCCAACGGGACCGACGTCAGCGACAGCGAGCTCTACAGCGACTCCGATGAGATAGGTCCCTCCTACGACCAGCTCAATGATGCATTTCTTAAGCTAGGAAAGTTTTATGCTAGATGTAGAGCTAAGGTTGGTGATCTTGAGAAAGAAGTAGATAGACAATCACGGGAGCTTACTTCACTTAGATCTGCTTCCTCCCGTGATGATTGTGATACATGCTGTGTTTTGATAGGTGACATGGAGAAATTAAGGACCTCGCATGATAGTCTGACTTCTGAGCTTGATAAACTTAAGGTGGAGAATGTTAGTATGCTTTCTGAACTAGAAATGAGTAGGGTAGCACCTAGTTCATCGACTAGTGTAGAAACTACTTCTCGCATGGATAAGGACAATGCTTTTAAAGGTCTTTATACCATGTTGCTTGATCTGCCCGAGATTTGTGAAAGTTGTAATAATCTGAAGATGAATCTAAAACGGGCAGACCACAAAATCACTGAACTACAAGCTTTCCTTCTTGAGCCTATTGCTTCATGTGTGAACTGTCCTAAACTTACTACTAAACTTGAATCTATCTCCAAACAGTTTCAAGAACTAGTTGATGACAATAACAAATTGGCCAAATTTGCTTCTAAGGACCCTGTTAGCTCACCATGCAGTAACTGTGAAAAACTCAAATATGAATTGATTGTTCTGGATGAAAAATGTGTGAAGCTAACTAAGGACCTTCTAGAGAAGCAACCATATGCTTGTAATGTGTGTGCTGGGAAGAATCATGAGGGTTTGGTAGAGACGCATAGCGACGTAAACCAACTGGCTAGTAGTAGGACTGTTCCCCCAGAGTCGGCTGTGCATGCACAAGCCAATCTTTCCTCTGCTGTTGGTTCTTGTTCGCTCTCTTATCCTCTCTCTGTTCCTTCTTCCCTCGCTCTTCTTGCACCTCTCTTCGGGAGTGTCGATCTTATGAACACTCTCGAGAGGTTTGTAGGAGGCAAGAAGAAGCTCAACCTCATTCTAGACCAATCTAAGATTTGCAGATTTAATCGTGGTCTAGAATATGATTTCCATGAGGACATGAGGAAGCATCCACCGTCGTGCTCGTAACCATAGCACTGTGTGATCAAAACTAAGCCCGAATCGAAAGTCAATTTTAAATCAGCGGGTTTTGTTCAAAGGATCTCTCGACAAGGTGATTCCACTGTAGCTTTGGCCTCTCGTATATGGTATCATTGCACCTTCATCGGAAGGATGGACATTTGTTTGATCATTGCTTCAGAGCGCCAAGATCGCTACAGAGATCGTGGTTGAGTCTTTTAGACACATTCGTGGTCGCCTGCACCAAGAGTGCACCTAAGACTAACATGAGGTCTAGGTTTGCTACAACCGATGATTTAGGCAAGATCGAGGACTTGGTTTTTCCGAGTTTTCGATTTTCGTCCTCATGCTCCCTTTGGTCATGACTTCCGCTGCTTTGAGGGTAGATCTTGGTTTTCCTTTCGAGATGGCTATCATGGCGAGATCAAGATGTTGCGATATTCACTCGCTCTTCCATAGCAATGGATTCAAAGAATGCCTTCAGTGTCCACATACGCACCTTTTGGCTCGTTGAGTGACAGAGCGTAGAGTAGATAGAGGTCGATCTTGCTTGAATACTTCATCTGCTCGACGTGTTACTCAAGATTGGGTGCCAAAATCATCGCTGATTCACCCCAAGATCGAGACTTTACCCTCTGCTTGACTCGGTGTTCACGGGCGTGGAAGGGAAAGGTTTGGCTTGTAGACTCGGGTTGTTCTCGCCATATGACCGAGATTCTCGGTGGTTTTCTTCCCTAGCCCGTGCTCCAGGTGATGAGATGATCACCTTTGGAGATGCTTCATTTGGGCGCCATTGCTAAAGGTACTATGCGCATTAATGATTCATTTATTCGAAAGATGTTGCCTTAGTAAGTAAGCTACAAGATAATCGCTTTCGATTCTCACCACCGATGACGATTTCGAGGTGAGTTTTAAGAAAAACAATTGCAATTTTTTGATTCTTCTGTAGTCCGCTTATGGATTTCTCGTTATGGGAGGATCTTTCGTTGATTTTTCCGAGTCTTCCGTGATCCTCTCCTGTTTAATTGCTTCAATCCCGTGATTTGACCTTCGGCATAGGAGACTTGGTCATATAGGATTTGATCATTTGACCCGAGTTAGCGGCCACGATCTCATTCGTGGTTTGCCGAAACTCAAGATGGTCAAGGATCTTGTTTGCTCTCCATGCCTGCACGGCAAGATGGTTGCCGCTTCTCACTCTCCGCCATAAAGAATAATGATCGATGCACTGTGACAATCGCCCATATGGATACAGCTGGCCCGGCTGAGTGCAACGTGGGGAGGGAAGTGGTATGTTCTTGTTGTGGTCGATGACTTCTCGAGATACTCTTGGGTGTTTTTCTTAGCCTCGAAGGATGAGATGTTTACTCATTTTCGTGGTCTTTTTAGTAGGCTTTCTGTTGAGCTCCCAGATGCATTACGAGCAATTCGCAGTGATAATGGCACCGAGTTCAAGAATTCCTACTTTGAGAGTTTCTGTGGTTAGACAGGTGTAGAGCACCAGTTCTCCTCTCCGCACGTCCCTCAGCAGAATGGCGTTGTGGAGAGGAAGAACCGTACCTTGGTCGAGATGGCCAAGACGATGCTAAATGAATATTCTACACCTAGGAAGTTTTGGGCTGAGGCTATTGCCACTGCATGCCATGTTTCAAACAGAGTTTTTCTTATGGCACTCTTGCATCGCACTTCTTATGAGTTGAGATATGGGTGAAAGCCCAGTGTCTCGCATTTTCGGTTGTTTGGTTACAAGTGTTTTATTCTGAAGTCTGGGAACCTAGATAAGTTCGAGTCACGATCTTGTGATGGGATCTTTCTGGGTTACTCGACTTCTTCTCGTGCCTATAGAGTCTGGAACTGCGAGTCTAGCAAAATGGTAGAAACCTGTGAGGTGACTTTTGATGAGGTCAGTCCGGGGACTAGGCCTGATATCTCAGGTTCGCTAGAGCAGTCTGAGTCCATCTTTGTGGATGATGAGGAGGACGGAGATGAGGGTTGTCTACCTGATCCAGTTCTTTCTCCTACTCCTGAGGTGCCTTCTTCCACCGCACCTCGAGGAGATCACCTACCTTCGCTTCTTCTTCGGTTAGTGGCTCTGTCCCTATCTCATCTTCTCATGAGATAGAGGCCACTTCTTCATCTCACCCTGGACCTCCTAGACACATTCAAAAGGACCATCCTTCAGAGCAGATCATTAGAGATCTTTTTGAGCGAGTCACTCGTTCAAAAACTGGCATGTCTCTCTTCTGTCTCCATTCTGCTTTTGTTGCCTCATTTGAGACAAAAGACGTTTGTCATGCTCTTTCTGATGAGTCATGGGTTAATGCCATGCATGAGGAATTGGAAAACTTTGAAAGAAACAAGGTCTGGACGCTTGTTGAGCCCCCTCGAGGTCACAATATCATTGGGACTAAGTGGGTTTTCAAGAACAAGCAAAGCGAAGATGGGGTAGTCATTCGAAACAAGGCTAGACGGTAGCTGTGGTTACTCCCTGTGTTGAGGGTCTCGATTTTGAGGAGACTTTTGCCCCTGTAGCCAGACTTGAAGCTATTAGGATCTTGCTTGCCTTTGCAGCTTCTAAGAGCTTCAAGCTTTACCAGATGGACGTCAAGAGTGCCTTTCTCAATGGACTTATTGAGGAAGAAGTCTATGTCAGATAGCCCCCAGGTTTCGAAAACCCCAAGTACCCTAATCATATCTTCAAGCTTTCAAAAGCTCTTTATGGACTTAACCAAGCTCCTCGAGCCTGGTATGAGAGGCTTAGGTCCTATCTGTTGAGTCATGATTTTGAAATGGGTAAAATTGATAAGACCTTGTTCATCCGCCGTCTTGGCACTGATCTTCTGCTCGTCCAGATTTATGTGGATGACATTATCTTTGGCGGCTCCTCGCATGCTCTTGTTTCTCAGTTTTCGGATGTCATGAGCTCAGAATTTGAGATGAGCATGATGGGCGAGTTGAGTTTCTTCCTTGGCTTCCAAATCAAACAGACTCGGGAGGGTACTTTTCTGCACCAAGGCAAGTACACTCGTGATCTCCTGAGACGCTTTGACATGAGTGATGGCAAGCCAATATCAACTCCAATGGCTTCTACAGCCTCACTTGACCCAGATGAAAACGGAGAGCCAGTTGATCAAAAGGAGTTCAGAAGCATGATAGGCTCTCTCTTGTACCTCACACCAAGACCGGACATACATTTCTCTCGTATGTCTTTGTGCTCGGCTTTGAGCTTCTCTCACAGATCTCACCGCCAAAGCAAGAAGCGCATCTTCGCACCTTCGACCTACCATTGACTATGGTATCCGTACCCTTCCTCCTCTTGTCTATCTCTCGAGCCTTCTCCGATGCATTTTTATGGTCAGAGGATAGATAGGAAGAGCACCTCGCACTTGCCAATTCATTGGCACTTCTCTTGTCTCGGGTCTTCAAGGAATCACCCGGTGTTGCACACCACTACAGAGGCCGAGCACGCTGTCGCAGCCGATTGTCAGAGCCAAGTGCTTTGATGGTCTCGACCTTGCAGACTTTGGGTTAGTAATCGACCGTGTTCCACTCTTTTGTGATAACATCGCTCACGATTTGCATTGCCAAGAACCCAAGACAACATTCTCGGACCAAGCATATTGATATCGATATCACTTTCTTCGAGACCATGTAGAGAAGGGTGGCATTGTGCTTCGGCCAGGAGAGTGAACACCGCTATGGATATCTTCACCAAGCTTTTGGACGCTCGGTTTTGACCATGGGAGAGCTTGGGGTGGTTTGTCCTTATGGACTGCTGTGGGGGAGCTTGTGTTTTACTCTCAGTATTATATTTTAATTATGCTATTTCTCCTTTCTCGTTGCATTTCATTTAAGTGCCTTGGGTCTAAGTCCTTCCAGCATAGGTTAGAGTGGTTCTCTTGCCAAGTTGCTTTGACTGCTAATTCTTATCTTGTGCTTCTAGGATGCTGCTTATTAGCTGTTTCTCCTCTCTCTAAGTAGAGCTTACTCACTTCTTATAGGTTCTAGCGAGGGTCGGGCCACCCTTGGGTAGACAGGGAAAGTGTTTGCTCCTTAGTGTGTTAGTTAATCAGCTGATAGTCCTGGAATCATATGGGGTAGATAAGAATCAGTCTGAGTTATGGTATTCACTATATCTTTTCTATGCTCTAAGGTCTCCCGTTTCTCTTTCTCTTTCCAGTTTTTTGTTTTTATTCCTTTGGTTCAGGGGGAGTTCATCTTGGTTCTTCTAGTTCTTAAATTTGTCATAACTCAACCTGAATTAAAAGATGCATCTCATTCTGAAGGGGATCTGGATTTTCGTGCATTTCATCCTGCATTGTAATATAATCATATGGAGCCTTGTCTATTATCCCTTATGATCTGTTTTCACTGTTTTACATCTTGCCATGATTTATGCTAAATTGCTAGATTTATCATGACTTTTTATATGTAGTTTAGTCTTTGCCATGATAAGGTGACTAAAATTGCTCAACTTAAACTAAAATCTTGTCATGATAGCTCTTGAGACTAGTCTATTGAAGTTATTCTTTTATGATTCTCGCCGTGTCAAGTAGGCTGAGTTGAGTCCTGAATCTCTATTGGGCTTTAGACTAAGCTATGTCAGTTCGTTAAGAAACATGGCTTATCTTTAAATCGTTGGTCTATAATCTTCAAAAGCAAAAATGATCTCTTTTGTGCGGAAAAAACTGATCTCACCAACTCTTTCTCATGAGACTGCTTGCCATTGCACTAGGCATGAACTCAGGGGGAGTCTTGGATGACCTAAGATCACTTACTTAAGTCTGTTGCTTGGAGTGGTCGCATAAGGCTTGGGATCTAGCACATGGTTAAGATTTGAAAAATGGTTGAAGCTTAGGAGGCAGTTGTGGATGGTACCTAGTCCAGGACTTGCTTCACTAAGATAAAGCCATAATTATGTTTCCAGAAAAAGAAACTTGTGCTAAAAATGCTTATCTTCGAACAAACCAAGTACTTGATCAAATGAGTTTTTCTTACAACTGGTAGCACTCTAAACTGTTCAATATTATGCTTCTTGGTTCCACTTAGAGTATTTGACATGGCTTGCATCATCCTTGGATACTGACGAGGATCTAATAATCCTCATTTTATCTTTTATCTATAATTCTTATTATGGGTAAATATGATGTCATATAGTCCCCAGAAGTACCCCTTATATTTATAAGGGGGAGGCCTACCAAGTGATTGTAAGATCTTCTACAATCACCCCCATGGTCGTAAGTCTTACTACGACTATGTCATGGTCGTAAGTCTTTCTATGACCACTACCTGGTCGTAGGTCCTTCTACGACCACTACCTGGTCGTAAGTCCTTCTACGACCAAGTAATCCACGACCACCTTATAATCAAACCTACAGGCAAGTGGGTCCAATTGATTAAGGAATCCGAACGGTCTACACGCACTATTATTCCGCGTAGTAATAATGCTTAAATACCCCATTACCTCTGGAAGATAACTGCCAGACGGCGTGAAGAAGCCAATGCGCCGGTAATTACTGCCATCATGCGCCCATTACTGGATTAATTACGCGCATCTTCCGCAGGACAAAACGGCTACTACTTCACGACTATATAAGGGCATCAATCAGAGGGACGAGGGAGAGGCGGGAGGACACACACACCAATCGTATGAACACGGCCAATCAAAGAGAAACACAAGCATCGTTTCTCTCGTAATAGTCTTAGTTTCTTACTTGATCATCGAGAATACAACAATACCATACACACACGAGTAGGGTTGTTATTCTCCCGAGAAGGCCTCGAACTGCCTAAACACCCGTGTCAACCACTCTGCGTGATTTCATCTCTAGGAGACCCCCCGAATCAAATAATCTTTACGTAAGATCGGTTCTAATACACCGACAGTTGGCGCCGACCGTGGGGATCTTCCGTAATCTCTTGTCAACATACTCTCTTCCAAATCTCATGCAATCATGGCGTGAGAATGGAACGAGGAGAACCGGTTTGACTTGGCAGACACGCAGACGCCGACATGGATGCCGGCTTCGACTACGAGCCGAGTGATGCATCCGCCGATGGTGATGTTGCCTCCGAGATCATTCTCCAGAAACCATCCCATCAATGGAGTTGAGGAGGATCCTTATCCCCACAACGATACGCCCAACAGAGGAGCCAATTCCTCAAAGGACAAGGGTCAATCCGACTGAATCAAGCACCTGTGAGGACTCACGACACGACGAGAGTTTTTCCTCCAAGTGTCCAAGTCCCCTAAGGCGGTCCGACCGTGAGACAAGTTCGAGAGCCACCATTCCAGACTCCACCAACATCCGGTGATGCTCTCTCGTGGTAATTCCAGAGGGGTGGGATCAAGCATGCTTTTCCTGCAAATTGACCGCCTCCGCAGATCTCATTTGCGACGGAGACAGCTTATAACCCGAGTTCCCCACCGGAGGGGATTACTCCAAGTCGCCAGATGGTGTCTCTCGAGCACTCCTCAAGCGGGGAGGCCTCGAGCGCAAGTGAGAATCATCAACGGGAGGTCTTCGTCCTTCCCTCAAATCGGGGTCAGCCTTGTGGAGGCCGAGGTAAGAACACTCCCCGAAGATCACACACTGCGCCCCCTCGTGGTAATGGCAAGGGCACCACCGGCGACGGACAGAACAAACACTCTGATGAACGCGAGGGAAATCCTCGACATTCTCGCACTCCACTGAGAAGGCCTCAAAGATCTGATGAGGAGGATTTTGAGGCCATCCGACGAAAGAAAATTGCAGCCCAGAAGAACCTGCCTGGGAGCATTCAACATCAGTCGAAGGAGGTACAAGAACTCCAGGACATCAACGACTTGCTCGAAAATCCCAATCAAGAGCTTGCTCGAACGCCAAGGTACGATCTCTTTGCTGAAGAGATTGCGCAAAGGCTTCAAACCGTGATGACAAGACTGGAAGTACCTCGTCGACAACATTCAGGTAGTCGTAGCAATACGACTTCCTCACCTACTACCAATCAAATATTTCACCACGTAGGAATCGACACGGCCATAAGTCACATCGATCCCCTATTCGGAGAAATATGTTTCGATTGGCTGATGATCAAGAAGCCCCTCGGAGAGGTGATCATTCACCACTTCAACAAAGAAATTCACAACGGGTGGAGTACGAGGAGTATTCCCTCGAGAATCGAGACCTACTACAGACAGTCACCGCATTCTGTCGGTATCGCCAGATACGATCACCGGTGACATTAACCCTTCTTTCCTACAAAGAAGGCGTCAAGAAGTAATTACCGGATGCCGCATTTTCGCCGACCTTCGAGCGCTCACCGCCACCTCATTTTCGACCAAAGGAACATGGAGAAATTTGATGGATCCCAAAATCCCATCGAATTTCTTCAGATCTATACAACAATTGTCCGAGCAAAGCAGGAGGAGGAGAGCATGTAATGGCAAATTACCTTCCGATCAGGCTTGAAGGATCCGCCGATCGTGGTTATTAAACCAACCACTCGAGTCGATCTACTTTGGCAACACCTCCGCGATCTTCTACAGCGAATTTCCAAGGCACATACAACCGCCCGAAAGGAAGACGACTTGCACCGGATAAAATGTAACAACAACGAGACTTTGCGCCAATTCATTAAACGCTTTAGTCGTTCAGAACTCAATTCCTAAATTTTTGACTCATCCGTGATCGTGGCTTTTAAGCAAGGAGTCCGTAGTAGAAGGATAACAGAGGATATTGCTTTGAATCCTCCCAACATCAAGCTGCCGAAGCTCTTCGAGATGGCCGATCGATATGCGATCGCTTCGAGGCGGTCGAGTGGAACAACACTATTGATCGAGAAGTGTACACTCCTCGAGCCGTGAAGTTGGTAAGGACAAGAAAGCAAAGAAGTCCAAGAAGAAAATAAAGAGTCAAAAACCACAAACCAGTGGTTTCAAGGAGGTCTTGGCCGTAAAAGATAAAGTGCCCCGAACCACCAAGTCGTACCCTGATCAAGGCAAATGTAAGCGCCCTGATCGTAGGAACGACAAACCAAGGTGGTGTCCTTTTCATAAAAAGGAAGGACATGACCTCTGCAACTGCTGAGTTTTTCAAAGAAAGCTCGAGGACTACTACAACGGCAAAGAGCCACCCCACTCTCGAGCAAGTAGGGAATACGAGTGGCCAAAAATCGCTCGATGATGAAGAGATGTCGCCCAAGATCCGCAACATACCGTAAAGCACATCTACGGAGGATCATCGACATACGAGTCGAAACGACAACTCAAAGCTGCTGGACGAGAGGTAAACTCTATAGACGCTCCTTTTGTCAATAACCTACCGAAGTGGTTGGAAGTTACCATTTCTTTTGAGAAGGGTGATTGTCCGATCACTTCAATCGATCAGTCGATATCCGATTAGGGTCGAACCCACCATCAACAATCACAGTCAATCGAGTGTTGGTTGATGGTGGCGCCTTGAACATACTATTTACTAATGCCCCGACGAGATGCAAGTACCTGTGATAAAGGTAAGACCGCACGATACTCTTTTCATGGAATCGCATCGGTCTTCGCCAAACCCATTGGCCAAGTTTCTCTTCCTTTAACATTTGGCTCACCAAGTAATTTCGTGACGTAGAAAGTCTCCTTTGATGTGGTCGATTTCGATACAAGATATAACGCCATACTTGACGACCAACTTTGGCAAAATTCTTAATGGCTACTCATTATGGGTATCAATGTCTTAAGATGCCAGTCCCAAAGGAGTGATCACAATTCAATGTGACAAAAGATGGCGATAGTCACGACCGCCGATCCTCGAGATGGTTGGTCAAATACCAACTCGAGATGAAAGTCACCTTCGACTAGCAAGTCGGGCTTCAAAGTCGCACCAAAGCCGAACGACTAAGTCAAAGAGGTTCCTCCGACGCAGAGGAGCCCTCAAGACTGCTCAGACGGAAGACTTCCACCCCAAATAGGAAGACGCCTCATTACCTTCCTCCGAGCTAACGCAGATGTCTTCGCGGGCAAGCATCCGACATGCCCGAGTCCCTGTGGAGGTGATCGAGCATGTGCTAGCTTTACTACCGATAAAGTACCCGTGAAACAAAAATTACGAGATTTGCCCTCGATCGACGAGATGCTATTAAATCGTAATTGATAAGCTACTTAAAGCAAAGCTTTATAAGAGAAGTCAACCACCCGAGTGGTTGGCTAACCTCGTAATGGTCAAAAAGTCAAACGGCAAATGGCGATGTGCGAGACTTTACCGATCTTAATAAAGCTTGTCCAAAAGATGATTTTCCTTTACCTCGCACGATCGCTTGGTTGATTCTACCGCAGTTGTGAAATATTAAGTTTTTAGATGCATATTCGATACCACCGATCAATATGTGTCTAAACGATGAAGAAAAGACCGCATTCATTACTCCATTTGGTACCTTTTGCTATGTCAAATGTCATTTGGTCTAAAGAATGCCTTGCTTTTTTCAACGCTTAATGCAATCGACTTTTTCATCTCAATTAGGCCGAATGAAGCCTATGTTGATGATTTAGTCGTAAAAAGCATTAAGAAATTTAATCATATCATCGACCTACAAGAAACATTCGACAATCTCGTAAAGCACCGCTTAAAATTTAATCCCGAGAAGTGTGTGTTTGGAATTTCTTCAGAAAATTGCTTGGATTCCTAGTATCCGAACGAGGAATCAAGCAAACTCGAAAAATAAAGGCCATCCTCCATATGCGCCCTCCAACCACAAAAAGGAAGTCCGTAAACTCACTGGTGCATGGCGGCTTTAAGTCGCTTCATCGCACGACTAGGAGAAAAGGACTACCTTTCTTTAAACTTCTCAGAGACATGAAGGTTTTGAGTGGTCGAACGAGGCAAACGCCGCTTTGAGGATGTCAAGAGGTACCTTCGAGTGCTCCTGCTCGTTTCTCCAAAGCCGTAAGAGACACTCTTAATTTACCTAGCCGCCACGCCACAGCAAAGAAGCGCAGATCGGTCGTAGAACGTGAAAACGCATAACGACCGGTTTACTACGCCAAAGTTTTACACGGCCTAAGGAGCATTACCTCAAGTCCAAAACTTATATATGCCCTCCTCATGTCTTCGAGGAAATCGCGCATTATTTTCAGGCGCACAAAATAGCCGTGTGCCCGAGTTTCCTTTGGGAGCAATACTCCATAATAAGGAAACAATGGACGATGGAAAATGGTCACGAACTTGGGAGTTCGACCTCCATTTCGTGTCCCGAACGGCCATAAAATCCTGATCTTGGCGCACTTTGTCGCCGAATGGACAAATCTCGAACTGCTCATGATCCCCAAGACGATTCCCACGACCGCTGGATGATGTACTTTGACGGGTCACTTACTTTAAGTGGCTCTGGGTCAGGGTGGTCCCGTATCTCCGACCGAGAAACCTTAAAGTATGCCATACAATTAAACTTTAGGCCACTAACAATGTGGCGTATCAAGGTTTGCTAGTCGGCATACGAGTCGCGAAGCACTCTCGATTCGCCGACTACTCGTGAGAGGAGACTCTCAACTAGTCGTGAATCAAGTTGGGAAAGAGTACCAAGGTTTAGCTCGACAATGTCTCGGTACTTATCGGAGGTACGTAAGCTAGAAAAGCATTTTTAGGTCTCGAGGTACAATTCATCCTCGAAGGATAATTTCTCGCACCAACTTGCTCGGATGGCTTCTTCCCGATCTACAAGCACTAAAAGGAGTTTTCTTGAGCAACTCAAAAGTCGCCTCGTCAAAGAACCGAGACACCTCCTATTGAGATGGCCTCACTAGATTACGAGGATACTCGATGACTCCCATCTACGAGTATCTTCACAAGGGTTCCAGATCCAAGATGATCTTGAGGCGCATCGCTTATCCCAAAAGCCAAAATGTATACTTTAGTCGAAGGAGTCCTCTACAAACGAGGAACCTAAGGGATACTCATGCGATGCATTCCGCAAAATGAAGTAATAACACTCCTTCATGATATACACAAGGCATCTGTGGACGATGCTTCCTACCGAACATTGGTTGGTAAAGCCTTTCGACAAGGTTTCACCGCCTACACTCTCAGACGATGCCAAATATGTGGTTAAAAAGTGTGTCCAATGCCGCTTTATGGTAGACAGATACACCAACCAACCACTCAAGCATTACGCATAATACCTCTTTCTTGGCCTTTTGCACTGGGTCTCGATATCCTAGAACCGCTTCCCAAAGCTCTAGGAGGTTTCAATTCCTTTGTGGCTATTGACACGCTCACAAAGTGGATCAAAGCCAACTCAGAATCGATAACAACGAAGCAAAGAAAAAGGTTCATGATGAGATGCGAATTAGCCGATTTGGAGTCCGAGTCGGATAATTACGCATAATGGTAAACACTGCAAGTGCAAAATTTCGTGAATTTTGCGACGAGTTGGGTACTAAGTTATGCTATGCTTCGCTGCACATCCCCAAAGCAACGGGCGGCCGAACGCAAATGGCCAAATAATGCGAGGAATTAAACCCGAGTCTTCGACCACCTTGTTAAGCGCCGGGGCTTGTGTACAAGAATTACCTTCAGATATGGGCGCTCAGACGACTACTAGTCGAAATGACAGAGAAACTCCATTCTTTCTAGTGTTCGAGTCAAGCCATGCTTCCTCCGAGCTAAAATTGCGGCCGACACGAGTTGAAACCTTCAACAACTCCGATCAGAATAACTTCGAGCGCATGACATTAATCTACTCGAAGAAAGGAGAAACATGGCCTTAATCCGTTCAGCAGTCTACCAACAAGCCCTGCGCAGATACTATGATCGTAAGATCCAACCTCGCAGCCTTGCTGTAGGTGACTTGGTATTGAGACTCTGCCAATCCAAGTCTAATCGAATAAACTTTCTCCCAAGTGGGAAGGTCCTTACACAAAGGGTCGGCAACTCGCCGTGGCTCGGACGACTAGCAATGGAAGACTGACAGGTTCTCTCAAATTCTTGGAACATCGACCAGTTACGCAAATTCTATGTGTGACCAACCTCTCAGGCAATAAAAGTCCAGGTTCCTTCTACCTCTTTTGTCTTATTTTTTGAATAGTGCTTTTATATTATTTCGACTAAGATCCAAAAATGCTCAGTTTTCTTTACACTGGTCAAAAGGCAAGTAACATCATCTAGTCGAAGTCTCTCCTCTCTGCATGTGGTCCTGCCCACTAGAAGGAACTTCCTAGCATCGACTCGTTACTCACTTTTGCTGCCAATACAGAGAGCTCAGGTTCTATCTAGTCGAAATATTCTCAAAGCCAACTCTTCCCATCTTAGTTTATTTTTTCAGTAATTTCGAAAAATATTCTAAGTAGAGTGCACTTTATTATATTTATTCGACCACCTTTGGTGTACTCGTTTCGTTTTAACTGGTCGAAGGAAGAGATACACCTAGTCGAAACCTTTCCTCTCTGCACGTGGTCCCGCCCACTAGAAGGAACTTCCTAGCGCTGCTCGCCTCCCACTTTTGCTATCGAAAAACTTATCGAGTCCACTAAAAAAGGGCGAACGAATTATTAAAGTCCTCTAAGACGCTTGCTTAACTCAAGTTGTCGCTTCTTGGTTCGATTAAACTAGTCGAGGTGGTAACATCACCTAGTCGAAGCCTTTCCTCTCGCACGTGGTCCCGCCCACTAGAAGGAACTTCCTAGTGTCGAGCCGCTTCTACTCTTTCACCAAGTGCTTGACAACCATAACAAAAACTATAAGTTAAACAAACCTCTCTCTGCTTTCGTAAAACCCATTTCAAACACTATTTACTTAGATTGTCTAAAAAGCTAAGCAAATAGTCGGGGCTAGGATAAAGTTATTAATTTGACTTCAATTCTTAGTCTTTCATTCGCTTATTATCTTTTGAGTTACTAACTACTCGACAAGATGATTTTCAGAAACAAGATGGCCTAGGATAAAGTTATTAATTTAACTTCACCCTTGGTCTTTCATTCGCCTATTATCTTTTGAGTTACTAACTACTCGACAAGATGATTTTCAGAAACAAGTTGATCATATATTACTCGCCAATGTAAACCGCTCGCTTTACAAAGTAGTTACAAGATTACTCAAGGGGAGTGCCTAGTCGCATTTCCTCCGCCACCTTTTGCCAACCGATTGCATTTCCTCAATCGACGATTTGCCTCTGATTCAGGGCAATCGAACTCGGCTTCAATTGGTTGCACGTTAAGGCGGGGGTCTTGAGCTTTAAGTTTCGCCAAAGCGTAACTTACTGCAGCTTCGACTGCCTCCCTTATTGATTCGGCTTGATTAGCCTTCAGAGTGGTCACCATTTCTGCAAGTTTCAACTTGTTCCCAATGGTACTTATGTGAGCAACACAAGATCTTCTCGAGGAGTTTTTCCTCGTAATGTAGCTCACCAAGTACATTGTTCAGGAGTGTGATGTTGCCTTGAAGACAAGTCTTCATCGACTCCATCTCCTGTTGGGTACGAGTCGAAGCCTCGTGAAGTTTCTTGTTTTCGACCACTTGTTCTGAAAAGAATAAAACCGGTCAAACAAAAATAAACTTCTAGAGGAAGATAACACAAAGATATTTGTAGGTAAAAGCATTTCTTACCTACTAGTTGAGAATCCAATTTCTTGACCTCTTCTTGATGGGAAGCAACGGTTTCAAATGGCTTTTTCTCCCATGCTCGATGTCCTCTCAGATTCATCTTAGCAATGCGACGGACTCATTGTAGATCAAGGTCTTCTCTTGATTTCACCGAGGCTTCTCAATTCGCAGAATTTCGAACAAGAAATTAGCATTAGAAAAGGAAAAATACTCGAAAAGGACAACAGGTAAAGAATTACTTACCTGTTACTTGAGTTCTCAGACCCTCGAGTTCTTGATCCTTGTCCTTGGAGATGAGAGAAAACTCCTGAATAACCAAAGCCTTTTCTTGAACTTCGGTCCGGAGCTTCCTCATCTCATCTTCTTTTCCTGGAAAAGAAATGAGAGTTAGGTAAAGGTCAAAATCAAAAGCAGTCTTAAGTTCAAGACTTCATCGCTTATTTTTTCCTGCAATCTTCTAGATGCAGAGACGGCCTCTCGAAGTCTATCCGAGAGAACTATTACTTCCTCCCTTAGCTTTCTTGACTCCTCTTTTTCATAGTCGAGTGAGTCAGCTAAGGTCTTCGTGTCACTGTTCAACCTACAAAGAACAAAAACAGAGATAAACATCAGCCGATTGGTTGTAAGTACTTCTACAACCACCGACCTAGTCGTAAGTTTTTCTACGACTATGTCATGGTCGTAAGTCTTTCTACGACCACCACCTGGTCGTAAGTAGTCGTAAGCTCTTTACGACCAGTACTTTGTCATGAGTTTTTTCCATGACTATTCTCGTAAAACACTATACGAGTAGTTAAGTCGAAAACGACTATGAATAATAGTGACTTACCATCTCTCGCTCTCAAGACAGTAGTACTTCTTTCTCCCGTCTTAGCTCTAAAATTGTCGATGGTACTCACCGACAACAAAGAATTTGCTCCGCAGCTTTCGCAAAAAGAAAACAAAGGAGAAGAGAAGGAAAGCCACATATATAAGTATTCTAAAATACTTACATTTATAGTCGACCTAGCAAAGGTCGAATATACAAAATCGTGGTTCTCGCAGCTTATCTATCCTCGCGACTTTATCCCACCACACCCCTCAAGGCGCCATTGTCGAAGGTATTCCCCTGGGAATATCTTTGGGATGGGGACTCGCCACGAGATCCGAAAGGTAAGACCCTATGACGGAGGCAGTCCAAAGAAGTCACCACGTGGTTGAAATATTCTTCTTCTTCTAATTCAGAACTTCTCTTTGGGTAGGGAAGGAACGCCCTACGATTTCCTTCCTGTAATGGTGCACAAGTCGGTCACCACCTTGACCAGAGGCTTCCACAATGCCTCGTTATTTCTACGACCTAAGTAGTCGAGATGTCACTTCAATGTACCACACCGCTACTTCAATGGTCGAGCTACAACCTCAGCAGATGTAGGAATCACTGGGAGTCTCGACTTCATCGCCACCGGGCCAAGGGTGATTCTTCACCACCTCCATTGTTACCTCTCCAAAGGATCAAGGGGTGGCAATGGGCTTCTCAACTAAGCATTCCCTGGGTCAAGGAGTCTGACTAAAATAAAGAAAGCAAATCAAAGTTGTGAAAAGAAAAAGGTAAATGTTGTTCTTACACTTTAGTACATTTCACATACTGCACTCGGTCTTAACCAGAATTTAGGAGCAATCCTCCCAACGGAGGACCTCTTCTTCCCACGACCACGCCCGTCGGTTCAACACTTGATCTACCACGACCACGCCTCGTCAGAGTTTGAACAGAACCGTGGCTCGTCTCTCGAGTTCTCTAGATGGCCGAGATTAGTCTCGACCATTCCAAGAGCAAGACCGCCTCAATCGCAGTTGTGCCGGTGCAAAGATCGCCCTTCATAAAAAGACATAAAATCTTTCCAGTTCTCCTTTTCCAGTTGCTTAACAAAACTAGGAATGGCAGCAACTGCTAAAGATTCCTTGTCATAATATAAGGGTACCTTAGCCTTGCGAGGTTTGCGCTTAAGAGATTCAGCTGCTTCAACCTCCTCGGCTTCGATAGCTGCAGCCTCGGCTTCAGATATGACTATGGCTGCCGCAGGCTTTATAGAGGGTCTGGTCAAAAGACCAGAGCTCGAGCTTGCTCCTCCCTTGTCGGCAGATCTTGCAAGTCGACGTCTCTTAGATGGAGGAGCCGAGCCTCTGTCTTTCGACAACCCTGCGCCAATAGTCATCAGAACGACTTCCTCGTCGTCCTGACGATTTTCCATGCCTACTTTCTGTAAAGCAAAACAGAAAAAGAAGAATCACTAATCAGTCGTAAGTTTTTCTACGACCAGTGCCAGGTCGTAAGTTTTTCTACGATACTTTCTTAATCGTAAGATATTCTACGATCACCATTAGTCGTAAGTATCTTCTACGACTATAAAGTCCTAAAGAAAGAATCAACTTTTTGATTACCTTTAGGCGCTCTATCTTTTCATCTGCGAACAAAGCCGCAATGATTCGAGGAATTGCCACTCGAAGTGGCGGAGATTTCTCACAAATGAGTCTGACTCTAGAGTCAACCTCGGCCTGTGAAAGATCTGTGTAAACAGATAAGAATATTAGACAATGTTGAGAAGGACCAAACCGAGAGCTAAGTCGACAGTTACTTACCCTCGTCGTAGTCTCTGGTTGGGTATCCTCTCCCCGAGTATCTCCACATAGGAGATGCTCGTTTCTTCAAGGGACTAATTCGGCGTGTGATAAAATATTTACCACATGCCATCCGGTCAGCCCCTTTTCTTTCAAGTCCTTGATGGCTTGAATATAGGGGGCAATCCGGCTGATATCTTCAGGAGTCGAATCACATGAAGATTTCTTCTCGGCAGCCTCTCCCAAAAAGAGAGGTCAGATTCTTGAGGTGACTTTCCAAGAAACCACCTCTTCCTCCATCCCGCCACGAAGACCGGGTGAAACTCAATATACTCCTTCGACTTCGAGTCGTGGAGCTTGCATCATCAGCCTTCCGGCGATTCGGCTTGTCAAGCCATCCCATAATAATATTGGAACAAATCGAGATCCGCCTAATCCCTGTGCACGCCTCGCACAGGTACACGAATACACTCAACATGGTAATGGAATTAGGACCTAAGTTCACCAATTCCACCCCAAAGTGTTCGAGTACCACTGTAAGAAAGGGGTGAGCAGGCAGTCGGAGGCCGCACTCACAATACGCTTGGAAGACGGGGATTTGCCCATTTTCCCCGATGGCCAATGTCGCCTAATAGCCGAATCCACTTCACCAGAGCCTTCTCTGGAATCTTCCCGGCGTCGACCAAGATTTTGATCTTAGCCGCATCCATCTCCGATTCTTCCCATTCGAAACTCTCTTGGCCATTTCGCTCAGAAACAAGAAGTTTTTTGATTGGGTTGGCGGCGGAGAAGATGAAACCTAGTCGAGGACGGAGAAAGCAAGAGCTCAAGAACAATGAGTGATTTGAGGAAAAGGTAAAATCCAAGTCTACCTCCCGTAAGTTTTTATAACCGCACGATTGCCACCGCTTTAAACCGCTCTCGCCTATAGGTCTCAGGAGTTGGTTGCACCGCTTCGGGAACCGCCTCATCGGACAGGTCTGTGAGAGTCGGTTGCAATTCCCTAGATGGTCCATTCGAGAAAATTAGGTGCGTATTGTCACCCCCAAGCGAAATTACTTTCTTGACCAAGTCTTTCTAGTCGAAGGAAGTATCAATCGGAAGGGTTTTTTTTCTCCGATTCCCCTACTACGACTACTTCACAGTTGTAGGGGTTTTTACGACTTTCTGATAGTCCTAAGCAATCTTCACGATTGCAACCGCTTCGGGAACCGTCTCATCGACGGATCTATGGGAGTCGTTTGCAATTCCCCAGATGGTCTGTTCGAGAAAATTAGGTTCGTTTTGTCACCTCTAAGCGAAATTACTTTCTTGACCAAAGTCTTTCTGGTCGAATGAAGTAACAATCGGAAAGGGTTTTTTCTCCGATTGCCCTACTATGACCACCTCACAGTCGTAGGGGTTTTTACGATTATTTAACAATCGTAAGCAACCTTTCTGGCCAAGTAAATTTCTGGTCAAAGTAGCACTCAAATGTCGAAGAGTTTTTCCTTCGACCATAGTTCTACGACATTTTCATAGTCGTAAGTCCATTTGCAAATCCTTCACCAAGTAAGCTACTTTCACTTGAAGCTGGGGGGCTAGATGACGAGCATCTAATAGTCCTTATTTTATCTTTTATCTATAATTCTTATTATGGGTAAATATGATGTCATATAGTCCCCAGAAGTACCCCTTATATTTATAAGGGGGAGGCCTACCAAGTGATTGTAAGATCTTCTACAATCACCCCCATAGTCGTAAGTCTTACTACGACTATGTCATGGTCGTAAGTCTTTCTATGACCACTACCTGGTCGTAGGTCCTTCTAAGACCACTACCTGGTCGTAAGTCCTTCTACGACCACTACCTGGTCGTAAGTCCTTCTACGACCAAGTAATCCACGACCACCTTATAATCAAACCTACAGGCAAGTGGGTCCAATTGATTAAGGAAACCGAACGGTCTACACGCACTATTATTTCGCGTAGTAATAATGCTTAAATACCCCATTACCTCTGAAAGAAAACTGCCAGACGGCGTGAAGAAGCCAATGCGCCGGTAATTACTGCCATCATGCGCCCATTACTGGATTAATTAGGCGCATCTTCCGCAGGACAAAACGGCTACTCCTTCACGACTATATAAGGGCATCAATCAGAGGGACGAGGGAGAGGCGGGAGGACACACACAGCCAATCAGGGCGACACACAGCCAATCAAGGAGAAACACAAGTACTGTTCTCTGTAATAGTCTTAGTTTCTTACTTGATCATCGAGAATACAGTCAATACCATACACACACAGGAGTAGGGTTGTTATTCTCCTCGGAGAAGGCCTGAACCTGTCTAAACACCCCGTGTCAACCACTCTGCGTGATTTCATCTCTAGGAGACCCCCCGAATCAAATAATCTTTACGTAAGATCGGTTCTAATACACCGACAGATACCTTTAGCTAGACTATAATCTTGGTTTATTTGACTTGCTAAAGAATTGGACCAATTATCAGATTATGGATTTTCTGTCTTAGCTATTCTATACATCAATTGTCATGATCTTGATAACATTCTTATGTGTTATGGCTTGGTGTAATACTCTAATAGTCATTTTGGATAATCTTCATGGCTCCTAATGCTTAAAATGAATATCATATAGTCATTTCCTCTCTTTAATCTTGATGTGTTTATTGCCAAAAGGGGGAGAAGTTAGTTTGGAGAGAAAAAGTCTTCTGGAGCTTTGCAGAACAATTTGCTCTTTCATTTCAAGCTTCAGTCTTTCTCTTTTGACAAACATGGTCTTAAGCCTTCTTGTTTCCTAGATTAGACCGTGTTTGGTCTTTATCACAAACTCTTCTATATGCTTTTTCGTGTTTGTCAATATACTCATCAAGGGGGAGATTGAGAGACCATGTGAGTAGGGTCCCCTTTCAAGTGATGAGTATTTGACGCTGTGTTGAAAAGTTTGTGATTGGTTTCATTGCGTTTGCGCTGCTGCTGGTATGTTTCTGTACTGTGCGGAACTTCCGGTTTTGGAATATGGAAGTTCCGATAATCGGAACTTCCGCCCTGGTAAAACGGAACTTCCGATTATCCTGACGATTGTGTTCTGGTGTGTCATTGTGCGGAACTTCCGCTCCTGGGAATGCGGAACTTCCGATAAACCTGACAAGTGTGTTCTGATTTGACGATAATCGGAACTTCCATCCTGGGAGGGCAGTCGTTCCGATAATCGGAACTTCCGCAATGGTAAGTGTGGAACTTCCGATTGTGGACAGAACTGTGCAGAGAGGATAGTTTTGATTTTGAGTTGTGAATCAATTTGAGTTAAGAGCAAATGATGATTCTATTATCTTGAGCAATGCTATGTGATGTGTTTCTTGTGTGTGCTGGTTGCAGGGCATCGAGGTGGAGTTGTGGCGAGACATGTGGAGACCGGACTAGACACAGGCGGCGTTGAGGTCAGAACGGTAAAGATGTGTCGAAGACGGTGTGTGTAACAGCCCAAAATTTCAATTTCATTTAAAAATAAGACTTTATTAATTTTTGTGGATTTTTTGGAATTTTTAAAAGCTTTTCAATAAAGTATATTAAGGCTAAAAGAATTTATGTGCAAAATCTATTACCAACTAAAAGTTGGAATTATTTTATTTAAGCCCAGAATGCCTCATAGAATTTCTGTGAATTTTCTCAAAATTTTTGGACTTCATTTACTATTTTCTAAAGCCTATTTGAATTTCTGGAATTAAATCAATTGAAAAAGGAATTTAAAATCTTCACATAAAGATCGGGGCGAAGCCCAAGATCAGGCGCTTCTCGCCCAACTCTTCCCTGCTGAGTAACGCTGGCCGTCTGATCAAAATCGGACGGCCGACAATCAATCCGCCGCGCTCTCTCCTCTCTCTGTCTCGGCTGCCGGGTGGGGCCATTGCCTGACAATCGTCTTCCTTCGCGGCTGCCTTCTCCACAAGGTCCGTTGCTCGCCGCCATTAGCGCTCGAGCTCATCAAGCCCGTGATTCTCTCCTCTCTTTCTCGCATTCAATCGCATTGATTCGCCGCTCACCCCGCACTCGCCTCGCCATTACCCCTTCCATAACTCGCCAGAACGCCGCCGCCTCACCTCCGCAAACGGCCGTTGCCACTCGCCACGATCTCCACCTTCCGCCTCGCCGCTCTATAAAAGGGAGCACCAGTGCGCCTACTCCTCAAGCTTTTGCCCCAACTCTCCACACCTCCTCGCTCCCGGCTGTTCGCACTGGCTCTTCTCTCGCGGCCGAGCTGCTTCACCGCCTCTAGCGCCGCCACCGGTGAACCTCCGGCCGCCTCGATCGCACCACCGGCCTCGGCAAGACCGCGAACTCGTGCGCACTCCGCACTCTAACATCGCCGAGCTCCTTCGCCGCCAACGATCAACCACACCGCCGCCTCTCGCCGTCGCCGACCATCTTCCGCCACGCCTCGCGTCGCCAGTAGCGATCGTATCAAGATCATCTCACGAATGTTTTGCGCACTCACCGAGCTCGCCAAGCCGCTGCTCACGGCATTCATTGGAACCCGAGCGCCTCCTCTCCGGCCGACGTGGATACCACCTCGGCGCCACCTCATCGCTGTACGATGCGTGGCGACCGTCGGCCACGTGGTCGCTAATAAGAATACAAGCGCCAAATGACTACTACCCTTCAGATTGCGTGCACCGAGTCCACTGTGGACTTGCGCCGCTATGGACTCACCCATGATATGCGGGCCCACATGTCGATCTCAAGCACAAGATCGCTGACGCGTCCGGCGCAATAAATAGAATTTCCTTTAGAAAATTAATTGGGAAATTCAAATTCGATTTTGAATTAATTTTAGATTTAAACTTCCGAGAGCTTGTATTTCTTCATACAAACTCCGATTTAGGTGATTCAAATTTCTAAATTTGTATAAAATCAAGATCTAGCTAACTAAACCAAAATTATTTAATTTGGAGTTAATTTGAATTTTCATTTGAATTTATTTGTGCTCATTTGAATTCTGCTTGAATTTGGAATATTTTCACAGATAGATTTTGACGACTCAGGAGAGCTTGACCCTATTGAAGAAGTAGAATACCAGAATTTGAACAAGGCAAGTTACACCATTGACCATTTTGCCCCAATATTTAAAATTATTTAATTTCTGCTTTAAATTATTATTGCATGCATAATTGTATTTAATTATTTTAAATTCTGCTTTAAATAATTAATTATTCCAATTCCTTTGTATAGCCAAATTTGATTGTTGTATTATCAATTCCTTGTAACCTTAGTCAAATGAATTTAAAAATAAATATATGCATAGCAAATGCTTAGACCATGAAATATTTGACTTTGGGAGAATTTAGCCAAAATTTCATAAATTGATAAAAGCCTATGACATTGCTTTGTCATGGTGGACTTTTGCAAATGTCTTTGAAAATTATAAAATAAAAGAAAATGGTTTGTACTTGGGCAAACATGGATCGTTGGTGGGTGCAGTTTATGCACTGCCTGTCTCGTTAGGATCGAGACCTGTGGTTTTTATTGAAAGTTGCCCAAGTAGATTAAGGACCGCCTTTGAGCCGCATCTTGCAAAAGCTCCACCAGTACTACCATGTGTTCAGATGGGCGTAACCGTGCTTAATAATTTGTATTACCTCAGATTATTGTTTATGCCATTTTGTTGTGTGGGTGTCGGCTAGACTTTATTCCCACTTGGCGCAAGAGGGGTTTCCGCAGTGGTTAGCCTAATGGAAGTGAAACCTTAGCGCATATTGGTATTGAGGTAGTGCATTGAAACGCCTTGTGATAATTGCCTAGTCACACACCTAAGGAAGTGTGTATTGGCCGGCATATCTGCAAATTATCTCTGTGGGTAAAGTTGTACAACCTCTGCAGAGTGTAAATCTATTCGAATAGCCGTGTCCACTGGCCATGGACATGCCGAGCAAAGCCACTCTAAGTTAGATTTGTTTTTGGTTTTAAAATAACTTTGGACATGATTTGAGGATGGTTAATCCTTGTGGTAAATTTAAGTGTAGCCTTGTGATAGGAGGGTATCCATCACCATGTTTCATATGGAGGTTATCCACTATAAAATGATAAATTTTAAATCTGATTTTAGTTATGTAATGAAAATGTGCCTTGAAACTTAGTATAAATATTTAAACCAAAAGGTCGATTTATGCAAATAAACCCTACAACCTTCCTTTGAATAACTTATGCATGCATTCTAAATTACAGATTGGTGTAATTTATAGCACACGCTTGTAGTGCTCACTCTTGTCTGAATATTATTATTCAGAGAAGACTGCTATCCGTAAGGTGAGGAGCGGGGCGATTAGGTCGCGATCTCCGCATTTATTGCCTGGCGTGATCGTGTGGCTTACCATTATTATTTGCTTCCGCTTAATGTTTTATTTGGCCTCCTACCAGCTTGTAATAAACTCTATGATTATTAAATTTACACGGATATGTTTGTGATAACATTTTTGTGACTGTGTACACTGGAAATCCTGGACTAGTGTATGAACACAGAGAATTTGGGATCCTTCGTTCCCGGGTTCGACAAAAGTGGTATCAGAGCCATATCGACTGTAGGTCGTGACCTAGAAGGAAATCAGACCCTTAAGGATTTATTTTGAAAATTAAAAATAACTTGGTCTTCTGGAGTCATTCCTCAACTTTTCTCTTGAAAATTTATTTACTAACTCATCTCCTTTTCAAAAATTGTAGATGGCTGAAGTTCCGAATGCCATTTCCCATGGAGTCTTTGTCTGGTCATTGGGCGCCATTCTCGGAAGATGATGCAAGACTTGGACTTTGAAGAAAGACCGACGATCAAGGATACAAGTATAAAGTGGGAAATCGTGAACGATGGAGAGTAGAGGTGATCCTTTACTCCAATCTATCGCCAACACGGACTTCCACGCCTTCGATGCCCCAATGCGACGAGACACCTTCGCCAAGGCATCCAGATGCAACCAGGAAGCAACCCGCAGACTTCGCTACATCTACGATCATCGCCTCAACGGCACCTTTGGGTTCCACTATTACCCAATGCACATTCCAACCCAAGATGACAAAGTGCTTTCCGCTCAACTAGAGATGAAGATTGTCCCGATCTCACTCATCAGGTGGATCTGGCCAGAGCCATGGATTATGCCTACGGGAATACACTAGATGAGCTGTCTCTTCTGCAAGTGAAGTTACAAGATGCAGAAGAAAAGTTGAAGAGTGCAGAAAAAGAACTGGCCTCTTACAAGGAAGGCGAGGCTAGTTCTAGTGAGCCAGATTATACCCCAATAACACCATAGATTTGACCTTAAATTTTTCCCTTAGTTGCGAATTATGAGCTACCAAATCTTTGTAGTAGCCATAATGAATTAATAAAATAAAAATAAATTATTTTGCCGAAATGTTCTTGTCTTGTGTTTGTTGAATTTGGGCTATTTTAGATCTATACTCTTATAATTCCTGTCTCTCTTGTCTAATCTATGAAGAGTTCATCAGATGGTGACCACCCGCACCGGAAGTGTCAGTGCTAGAGGGCAAGGAAATGAGAATGCCGAATATCAGGAAAACCCAGTTCAACAGCCACCACCTCCTCCAACTGAAGCTCCTGACTAGCGCCAAATGATGGCCAATCAGACTCATCTGATTGAGTTGCTAGCCCAGTCCCTTCACAGCAATCAGAATACCCAAGCATCAGCATCTTATCATGCTCCTTCACCTCCCGCAAGAGTAACTTTGTCAGAGTTCATGAGGATGCGTCCGCCAACATTTTCCAGTAGCACGGAACCCATGGACGCAGATGATTGGCTCAGGGCCACTGGAAAGAAACTGGATATTGCTCAATGCACAGATCGTGAGAGAGTTTTGTTTGCCTCTCATCAATTGATTGGTCCCGCATCGTAATGGTGGATAATTTCAAAGATGTCTCATGCTAATGCCCAAGAAATCACTTGGGATGAGTTCATGCAAGCTTTCACGATCTCACATTCCATCCGCATGATTACCTTGAAAAGAAGGAGTTTCGCCGCCCGCCAAGGAAACCGCTCGCTTGGCGAGTATCTCGCATAAGTTTAACCAACTTGCTCGATATGCCCCGAGGATGTAGCCGAGATGAAGACAGCAAGAGCGATTTCGAAGGGTTGAACGACGAACTCTCTGCTCGCTTGATTTCTCGTGATTTTACCGACTTTCAAAGCGGTTGGTAATAAGGCCATACGCCAGAAGGCAAACATCGAAATGGAAAATCGCAAGCGAGGATGGCAATCGTAAATTTAACTCGGAGGACTACCCAAGCCTCGCTTTCTCTCAATCTCACCACCTCGGCGTGGAGATTCCAGACTACTACCCGAGAGTTCCAGCTCGCTTCGCGCCCAAATACTCCGGATTCGTAGTAGTTCATCCGAGGACAGCCCAGCAGGCTGCCTATTTCCACAAAGAGAATCACTTGCTTTCATCGCAACGAGTTGGGTCACTATGCCAATAAGTGTCCCAAGAAGCGCAGATCGCCACCCCGTCAAGCCAACTCCCGAGTTTCAGCCTCCCATGGTCCCTCAAGACCACCGGTCAATTCATGAAGGGACGTGAATCACGCCACCGCAGAGGAAGCCTATGCAAAGACCGGATGTTGTTCTTGGTATGCCTTGTCAACTCAAGACAAAGATCGCTTTATTTGATTCCGAGCTTCGCATTCTTTTGTGTCAAATAAGTTTGTGGAAAAATATGGGTTATCTACCTCCCCTTAGTTAAGCCCATGTTGATCCATTCCCTGCTCGAAATGAGGGCTAGTTTATTCTGTCCAAATCTTACCTTTGAAATCTCGAGTAAATTTCTACCAACTTAATAGTCCTGCTCGCAAGGATTGGGCGTAATTCTTGGAATGGATGGCTTGCCAAAAATCGTAAGGTGATAGATTGTGCTAGTAGATCTATCAACCTCACCAATGAACAAGGGATTTCAGTAGAGTTCCAACCCAAGACTTCTACGGAAAGAAGTCCTATCTTGACCAGTTTAAAGGAAGTGAAACTAGAAGATATACCCGTCGTACAAGAATATCCAGATGTTTTTCCGAGGACTTACAGTATGCCACCGCACGGGACATAATGTTCTTAATTGACTTAGTCCTGTGGATCGCTCCAATTTCGGCGACCCTACAGAATGCCAGCAAACGATCTAGCAGAGTTGAAGAAGCAGATCGAAGAACTACAGAGTAAAGGTTACATTCAACCAAGTTCATCGCCTTGGGGAGCTCCAGTACTATTTATCAAAAAGAAAGACAATAGTATGAGAATGTGTGTGGACTATAGATCACTCAACGAGGTAACAATCAAAAACAAGTACCAGTTACCTAGAATAGATGATCTGTTTGATCAACTTAAAGGAGCCAGTGTTTTCTCCAAGATTGATTTGAGATCGCTACCATCGCTAAAAATCGACGTAAGATATTCAAGACGACCTTCACCACCAGATATGGATCAGACGAGTTCACGGTGATGTCATTTGACTAACAAATGCCCTGCTTATTTTATGAATATGATGAACAAAGTGTTCATGGAATTCTTGGATAAGTTTGTGGTGGTATTCATAGATGATATTCTCATCTATTCAAGAGATATGGAAGAGCATGAAAACATCTCGTAATTATTTTGGGCAAACTTCGAGAACACCAACTTTATGCCAAACTCAAAGAAAAGTGAATTTTGGCTCACCAAGTGGCATTTCTTGGACACATTGTGTCGCAGGAGGAGTTGCAGAGACCCTCAAAGGTTGAAGTCAGAATGGATTGGAAGCAACCCAAGTCATCACGTATGAGAAGTTTTCTAGGATTAGCCGGGTACTACCGCAGATTCATTGAAAGTTTCTCCAAGATCGCCAAACCCATGACTCAACTTCAAGAAGGAAAAGAAATTTGAATGGACAAGTGCTTGTGAGCATAGTTTTCAAGAGCTGAAGAAAAGACTAGTCTCTGCACGAGTGCTAGTTTTACCAGATATACGTAAGGATTTTGAAGTTTTCAGGACGATCCGCCAGGAGGGCTAGGATGTGTACTTGATGCAGAAGGAAAGGTCGTGGCTTATGCATCTCGCCGCTTAAGGCCACATGAAGGAAATTATCCAACTCATGATTTAGAGTTAGCGGCAATTGTGCATGCTTTGAAAATCAAGGCGGCATTATCTCATTGGTAACACCGTGAGATTTTCACAGATCATAAGAGTTTGAAATATATCTTCACCCAATGATCTTAATCTCGTGCAAAGAAGATGGTTAGAGCCGATAAAGGATTATGACCTTGGAATTCACTATCACCCGTAAAGCCAACGTGGTAGCAGATGCTCGAGTAGAAAAGCATACCGCAACACGGTGTTAGTTCAAGAAAATCAACCGAATTGTATGAAGAACTAAAGCATCCGAACTGAAATTGTCACCAAGGTCAGATCAACACAAAGGAAGTCCAACCAACCATACAAAGTCGATCGAGAAAACAAATAGAAGACGAAGACATCAAAGAAATCATGAAAAACATGAGAAGAGGCAAAGCCCGTGATTTTCAAGAAGAGCAGCGAGCACAGATGGTTTGGCAACCGTGATCGTGTACCTAAACATCATGAAACCAGCAACCGATTCTCAAAGAAGCTCATGAATCACCTTACTCTATCCATCCCGGAGTACCAAGATGTACCAGATCCAAGGAAAAGTATTGGTGGGTTAGTATGAAGCGAGAGATCGCTGAGTTTGTTGCACGCCAGATGTATGTCAACATGTTAAGGCAGAGCATCAGAGACCTGCCGGATTGTTACAACCATTACCAATTCCCGAGTGGAAATGGGAGGAGATTGGTATGGATTTTATCACCGGACTACCTAGGACCCAATCAGGTTGTGATTCCATTTGGGTGATAATTGACCGATTAACAAAAGTGGCTCATTTTATTCCACCAAGACCACTTACGTAGCAATAAGTTAGCGAGAATTGTACATGGCTAGGATCGTCTGTCTACATGGTATACCCAAGAAAATTTTGTCTGACAGAGGTTCGCAGTTCACTTCAAAATTTTGGCAAAGTCTACATGAAGCTTTGGGAACCAGACTCAACTTCAGCACAGCATATCATCCCCAAACAGATGGCCAGACCGAACGTGTAAATCAGGTCCTAGAAGACATGCTTCGAGCGTGTGCTATAGATTATGGAAGAAGCTGGGATAAGAATTTGCCCTATGCGAATTTTCCTACAACAACAAACTTTCAAGCTAGCCTACAGATGTCGCCATTTGAAGCATTGTATGGTAGAAAGTGTAGAACCCCTCTCCTTTGGGATCAAGTAGGAGAACACCAATTCTTCGGACCAGAATTGATAAAAGAAGCTGAAAGTAAGGTAAAAGCAATAAGAGAACGTCTGAAAGTAGCTCAAACCCGACAAAAGAGTTATGCCGATAATCGCTCGGAGAGAACTATCCTTCGAGATGGGAGATTTTGTCTATCTCGGGGTAACTCCACTCCGAGGAGTGAAGAGATTTCGACTAAAGGAAAACTCGCACCTGCATTTGTCGGACCTATAAGATTTTGGCAAAAGAGGTGAAGTTGCTTATCGCTTGAACTACCAAAGATCTCTGTCACTGCTCACAATGTCTTCCATGTATCCCGCTTCAAGAAATGTCTCGAGTACCAACGGAAGAAACACCGCTGAGAGCATCGATCTTCGTGAAGATCTCACCTATGTGGAACAACCAATCAAGATTCTCGATGTGGCGTAACGCGTCACCGTAGCAAAGTCATCCGTTCTTGTAAGGTTCAAAGGAGCAATCATTCGAAGAAGAAGCTACCGGGCGAGAAGAAGTTTTGAGAGCCGAGTATCCCTACCTTTTGTCGACCAAGTCCAATCTCTGGTCGAGATTCCCTTTAAGGGGTAGGTTTGTAATGTTTCAAAATTTCAATTTCATTTAAAAATAAGACTTTATTAATTTTGTGGATTTTCCGAATTTTTAAAAGCTTTTCAATAAAGTATATTAAGGCTAAAAGAATTTATGTGCAAAATCTATTACCAACTAAAAGTTGGAATTATTTTATTTAAGCCCGTAATGCCTCATAGAATTTCGTGAATTTTCTCAAAATTTTTGGACTTCATTTACTATTTTCTAAAGCCTATTTGAATTTCTCGAATTAAATCAATTGAAAAAGGAATTTAAAATCTTCACATTCTGATCGGGCAAGCTCAAAGATCAGGCGCTTCTCGCCCAACTCTTCCCGCTGCAGTAACGCTTGGCCGTCCGATCAAAATCGGACGGCCGACAATCAATCCGCCGCGCTCTCTCTCTCTCTCTCTCTCTCATTGTCAGTGGGGCCCACAGACAATGTCGTCTTCCTCGCGCTGCTTTCTTCTCAGCAAGTCGTCTGTTCGCCGCCATTAGCGCTACTCGAGCTCATCAAGCCCGTGATTCTCTCCTCTCTTTCCTCGCATTCAATCGCATTCGCCGCTGCTCACCCCGCACTCGTCTCGGCCATTACCCTTCCATAACTCGTCAGAACGCCGCCTCTTACTCCGCAAACGTTGCCACCTCGCCCACGATCTCCACCTTCCGCCTCGCCGCGCCTATAAAGGGAGCACCAGTGCGCCTCTACTCCCTCAAGCTTTTGCCCCAACTCTCCACACCTCCTCGCCTCCCGGCTGCCCGCACTGGCTCTTCTTCTCTCTCGCCGGCCGAGCTCCATGCCTCTAGCGCCGCTTAACGGTGAACCTCCGCCGCCGATCGCACCACGCGGCCGCCTCGACCGCGAACTCAGTGCGCGCCTCGCACCTCGAACATCGCCGAGCTCCTTCGCCGCCAACGATCGAACCACACCGCCGCCTCTCGCCGTCGTCGACCATCTTCCGCCACGCCCTCGCGTCGCCAGTAGCGATCGTACTCGATATCATCTCCTCGAATGTTTTGCGACCACCGGAGCTCGCCGCGCGCTGCTCACGGCATACCATTGGAACCCGAGCGCCTCCTCTCGGCCGCGACGTGGACAGCCACCTCGGCGCACTCATCGCTTTCGCATGCGTGGCGGCAAATCGGCCACAGCGTCGCTGCCCAATACAAGCGCCAACACAGCCTACCCTTCAGATCAGGCACCGAGTCCACCGTGGACTTGCGCCGCTATGGACTCACCCATGACTGCGGGCCCACATGTCGATCTCGATTACAAGATCACTGACGTCACCGGCGCAATAAATAGAATTTCCTTTAGAAAATTAATTGGAAATTCAAATTTCGATTTTTGAATTAATTTTAGATTTAAACTTCCAGGAGCTTGTATTCTTCATACAAACTCCGATTTAGGTTATTCAAATTTCTAAATTTGTATAAAATCAAGATCTAGCTAACTAAACCAAAATTATTTAATTTGGAGTTAATTTGAATTTTCATTTGAATTTATTTGTGCTCATTTGAATTCTGCTTGAATTTGGAATATTTTCACAGATAGATTTTGACGACTCTAGAGCTTGACCCTATTGAAGAAGTAGAATACCAGAATTTGAACAAGGCAAGTTACACCATTGACCATTTTGCCCCAATATTTAAAATTATTTAATTTACTTTTAAATTATTATTGCATGCATAATTGTATTTAATTATTTTAAATTCCTGTTTTAAATAATTAATTATTCCAATTCCTTTGTATAGCCAAATTTGATTGTTGTATTATCAATTCCTTGTAACCTTAGTCAAATGAATTTAAAAATAAATATATGCATAGCAAATGCTTAGACCATGAAATATTTGACTTTGGGAGAATTTAGCCAAAATTTCATAAATTGATAAAAAGCCTATGACATTGCTTTGTCATGGTGGACTTTTGCAAATGTCTTTGAAAATTATAAAAATAAACGAAAATGGTTTGTACTTGGGCAAACATGGATCGTTGGTGGGTGCAGGTTTATGTACGGGCCTGTCTGTTAGGATCGAGACCTGTGGTTTTATTGAAAGTTGCCCAAGTAGATTAAGGACCGGCTTTTGAGCCGCATCTTGCAAAAGCTCCACCAGACTACCACATGTTCAGTATGGGCGTAACTGTGCTTAATAATTTGTATTACCTCAGATTATTTATGCTATTTTGTTGTGTGGGTGTCGGTTAGACTTTATTCCCACTTGGCGCAAGAGGGGGTTTCCGGCAGGTGGTTAGCCTAATGGAAGTGAAACCTTAGCGCATATTGGTATTGAGGTAGTGCATTGGAAACGCCTTGTGATAATTGCCTAGTCACACACCTAAGGAAGTGTGTATTGGCCACATATCTGCAAATTATCTCTTGTGGGTAAAGTTGTACAACCTCTGCAGAGTGTAAATCTATTCGAATAGCCGTGTCCACTGGTCATGGACATGCTTGAGCAAAGCCACTCTAAGTTAGATTTGTTTTTGGTTTTAAAATAACTTTGGACATGATTTGAGGATGGTTAATCCTTGTGGTAAATTTGGCGGGTAGCCTTGTGATAGGAGGGTATCCATCACCATGTTTCATATGGAGGTTATCCACTATAAAATGATAAATTTTAAATCGATTTTAGTTATGTAATGAAAATGTGCCTTGAAACTTAGTATAAATATTTAAACCAAAAGGTGATTTATGCAAATAAACCCTACAACCTTCCTTTGAATAACTTATGCATGCATTCTAAATTACAGTATTGGGTGTAATTTGCGAGCACAGTTGTAGTGCTCACTCTTCTTGAATATTATTATTCGGAGAAGACTGCTATCCGTATGGTGAGGAGCGGGGCGATTAGGTCGCGATCTCCGCATTTATTGCCTATGGCGATCGTGTGGCTTACCATTATTATTTGCTTCCGCTTAATGTTTTATTTGGCCTCGGCCCAGCTTGTAATAAACTCTATGATTATTAAATTACACACTGGATATGTTTGTGATAACATTTTGTGATTTGTACACTGGAAATCTGGACTAGTGTATGAACACGAGAATTTGGGATCCTTCGCTCCGGGTTCGACAGTGTGCACTCGAGGCGGTTGTAGTCGTGAACAACAAGGAATGCGGAGCTTCGGAAGGTGTCGAGAGGCGAAAGGGTAATTTCGCAAAGCGGCACAAGTGGAAGCGGGCTCCGTTAGGGTTTAGCTGGCATAACGGGTTGGAGACCCGTTAGCCAAGGGCTATAAATAGAGGTGAATGGTGAGAGAAAATTAGGGTTAGCTTTAGCTAAAGAGCCTTTGGAGAGGTTGTTTTGCTTTTTGAGAGGTTGTTGAGTTGGAGAGGATGAACTGAAATTTGTGTAATCATTCCTCTGTGTTTGCCTCTGTAATCTTTTGATTCCTATCAATGAAATTCTGAGGTTTTGGTTCTTTGGTTATGCCTCTTTTATTCTCTCTGTTCACGTTGAATATCTAGGGTTTTGGTGAAACTTTTGATTCCTCTTATGAGATGGCATGAAACTTGATATCTAGAGTCTTATTGATATTGCTAATATATTCTCAAATTTTCATGAGCTAAGAATCTAAGAATCTTGCTAATTATGGTTTTTGGTCCTTCTTGCCAAATATTCAAGAAATCCGATTTTGCTTTGATTAATGGATCTTTGTCTGCGATTCTTCTCCATGGGGTCAAGATGTTGTTTAGGATGATGTCCTGTGAGACTTGACCTGAGAAGAGCATTAACGAGTTAGTATTTTGGATTTTTGGCAAAACCCCGAGCGTACTGTTCTTCGTCAGGACAATCGAAACTTCCGATTTGTATAAGGCGGAACTACCGCGGGCGGAACTTCCGCACTGGAAGAACGGAACTACCGCAAGGTAGAATCGGAGCTTCCTATATCTGACAGAACAGCCCATTTTTGTTTAACTCTTTGGATTTGATTCACATCACACCTTTTGTTTAACAGAAAGTTTTTTGGATAGCTGTGTGGACACTTGAGACGGGAGGATCCTTCAAGTTGTTACGCCGGCTTTAGCAGCCCTTTTGGCTACCAACAACAAGGCAAAAAATCTCTTATATGGTGGGCTTGGTAGACTGAAGTATGATCGGATTTGCAATCTTGAGACTGCGCACGAGATTTGAAACACCCTCGAAACCTACGATGAGGGTTCGTCCCAAATCAAGAAAGTACGCCAAACAGTCTATAAGCATGAATATAACAAATTCTATATGTATCCTGGAGAGAGCATCGATGACATTTTCAATCTCTTTAATAAAGTGATTAATCAGATGAAAGCTGTTGGTATTGAATATTCTCAATCTGAAAATACCACCCACCTCTTGGTTGCAATCAACACCAAGGAGTGGGAGATAAAGGCTACCGCCATTGAGGAGAATGTCAATCTTTCTGATCTGACTTTGGAGCTGCTCTATAGCAAGCTCAAGACTCATGAGATCAAGAGGATTGATCATCCCAAGAAGGAAAACATGGCTTTGGTAGCAGACACGCTCAAGAGAGCTTCTGGTGGGTCTTCTGAGTCTTCTTCTGGATTTTCGCTTGCTGGTTTATCTGCAATTCATGAAGAGGAGTTTTAGAGTCTCCCTGAGGTTGAGTTGGCCCTCATAGTCAAAAAGGTCACACGGACCTATAACAATATGAGAAACAGAAATAGAAGAGGTCCCGTGACTTGCTATGAGTGTGGTGAGCTTAATCATATCTGGGCAAATTGCCCCAAGATGAATGGTAAGAGCAACCATAAGGAGGGAAAGCCAGCTTGGAAGAAGCCTCAATGGAACAAATTAAGGTATGATACTGCCAAGCTGACGAAGGCTGCTCACCGGGCTCTTGCCGCTTGTGGGGATCAATTCTTAAGGAATGTGGACTCCGGGAGCGAGGAGGACAAGGAGGAGGAGATCCCTCATGACAAGGAGAAAGGAAAGGCCAAGGACTTCACCGGCTTGTGCTTCATGGCCGACTCCGTTGATGATGACAATGATGAGGTATCTCCCTCCTATGATGTCCTTTCTGATAGATGTGAAACTACGTTTGAGCAACTCATGAGTCAGGATAAGGGTTTAGAATATATCATGGCCAGCAACAAGGATTTAGAGTCACAAGTAGATAATTTAACTTTAGAACTTGAAAATGCTAAGACTCTTGAATCTGATGAATGTTCATTCTGCCATACTCTGCACTCGGAATTTGCTAAACTGTAATCTGCTCATGATATTGCTTTACAACAACTTGAAAATGCTAGGACTGAGCTAGTTGAGGTTAAATCTGCTCCATGTGAAAAATGCTTAGATTCTAGCAAGTTGTTTGCTTCTGGAGTGGTTGATTCTAGCCTTTGCACTTTCTGCTTAGAACGCGAACATAAAGTCAAAGATATCTTAGAAGCAGTTAGAGCTAAATATGCCAAGTTTAAGGACAGTATTGAGTCTGCTACATGTACTTCATGTCCAGCTCTTAAACTTGAAGTTGCTTTATATAAGGATAAATATGCTAGAGCCATTAAGGGTAAAACCTGTGAATCATGTGTTAATCTTGAAGAAAAAATGCTTATCTTAAGAATACATTAGAAAAATTCTCTAAAGGTAAGAAATAATTAAACATGATTCTAGACAAGTCTAAAACTCCTTATAAGAAGCAAGGATTATGATACAATTCTGTTCAAAATAATTCTAACCCAAAGGTTACTCAAGTCTTAGAAAATGGGTTAGTTGAATTCAAAACCCAACTTGCAAAAACTATTTTTAAATCTGTGGGTTTTGCCCAACCATCTGTTTAGTCTAAGGGTGCTTCTCCTAGTGGTATCAAGTACCATTGCACCTATTGCAAAAAAGGATGGGCATTTGATTGAGTTCTGTTGGCGTAGGTTGAAAAATGATAAGAAATTTTTTGCTAGAGTTTCATCCAATCAACCTAGAAAAGAAGAAACCTGGTTTAAAATTTGTGTCACATGCTCATCATCATGCTCCTAGACAGGATAACTCTCATGTTAATTTAACCATTGCTCATCACAGAACTTCAAATAAAATCAAGGATAGCACTTCTGCTTTGCATACAACTGCAAACGTGTGTCTCAGTACTGGGTTCCTAAGTCTTGTTTAACTAACCCCAGTATTGAGACACATTGTTCTTCTTTGCCTTGATTTTCAAGATTACCACGGAAAGAGGAAGGACACGTGGTTCGTCGATTCCAGGTGTTCACGCCACATGACCGGAGACTCAAGATGCTCCACCTCCTTCACGCGGTCGACGGGTGATGATTTTATCACCTTTGGAGATGATAAACAAGGGCGGATGGAAGGAACGGGATCGATCAGGGTGAACGACAGTTTCATCCTCAAGGACGACGCCCTTATGGACAAGCTAAGGTTTAATTTGATGTCTGTCTCTCAACTTCTTGATGATGGCTATGAGACTAGATTTAAGAAAAATGATTGTCGGGTGCTTGATTCAACTAGTGAGCTTATTTTTGGGATTACTAGAGTTGCTATGATCTTTGGAGCTGATTTTTCTGAATCTCTTGCTGGTTCTCTCAAATGCTTAATTTCATCTTCTTCGTTTGACTTCTGAACTTCCGGGTGCCTTGAGAGCGATCCGAAGTGACAATGGCACGGAGTTAAAGAATGCCTCTTTTGCTTCTTTTTGTGCTGAGCGTGGAATTGAGCATCAATTCTCTTCTCCACACGTCCCTCAACAAAATAGCGTTGTGGAAAGGAAGAACATGACCCTAGTGAGATGGTTAGGACGATGCTAGATGAGTATAGCACACCGAGGAGGTTTTGGGCCGAAGCTGTAGCTACTGCTTGCCATATTGCAAATCGTGTCTTTTTTAGACCTTCTTTGGGCAAGACTGCTTATGAGCTTCGATTTTGTAGAAAATCCTCTGTCTCGCGCTTTCGAGTCTTTGGATCCAAGTGTTTTATTCTCAAGACAGGAAATCTAGATAAATTTGAGTCAAAAAATTTTGATGGTTTATTTCTCGGTTATCCTGCACATTCGAGGGGTTTTCGGGTTTTTAATGCTGAAACTAACCTTGTTCAGAAGACATGCAATGTCACTTTTGATGAGACTAACCCTGAAGCTAGATCAGATATTTCAGGTGATACACAGGTGGCAGAGAGCATATTTATAGAGGAAGATGATGAAGCACTCGATGATGTTCTTCCACCTGCTACTGTTGACGCTCCTATTCCAGCACAGGAACCCGCTGTGACTACTTCGCCTCAGATGAGGATATTGCTACATCTTCATCATCAGCAGTACCTGCGGAGATCAAAGAGATGCTTTCCTCTCCGGGTGCACCACTTCACATTCAAAAGCAGCACCCTCCAGATCAGATGATAGGTAATCTCCGTGAGCGAGTCACTTGGTCCAGGTATAATGATCCAAATCTCTACTCTCATTCTGCTTTTGTTGCTTCTTTTGAACCCCGCGATATATCACATGCTTTATCGGATTCTAGCTGGGTTAATGCCATGCATGAGGAGTTAGAGAATTTTGAGAGGAATAAGGTTTGGAACCTAGTAGAACCTCCTAGTGGCCATAATGTTATAGGAACCTGCTAGGTCTTCAAAAATAAACAAAATGAGGATGGTTCTGTGTTTAGAACAAGGCTGGGTTGGTAGCTCAGGGCTTTAGTCAAGTTGAGGGGTTAGATTTTGATGAGTCCTTTGCTCCTGTTGCTAGACTAGAAGCCATTCGCATTCTGCTTACATTTGCTGCATCTAAGGGCTTTAGATTATATCAGATGGATGTTAAAAGTGCATTTTTAAATCGTTTCAAAGAGGAGGAAGTTTATGTTAGGCAACCCCCAGGTTTTGAGAATCCCAAGAACCCACATCATGTGTTCAAGCTGTCTAAAGCCTTGTATGGTCTTAAGCAAGCTCCTAGAGGCTGGTATGACATACTTAAGACCTTTTTGCTTAAGAATGATTTTGAGATGGGTAAAGTAGACAAGACTTTGTTCATTCTTAGGCGTGGTAATGACTTCCTGCTTGCTCAAATTTACGTTGATAATATTATCTTTGGTGGTTCTTCTAATGCTCTTCTTTCCAGCTTTTCTGAGACTATGTTCAGGGAATTTGAGATGAGTATGATGGAAGAGCTCAATTACTTTTTGGGGCTTCAAATCAAGCAATACAAGGAAGGGATCTTCATCCATCAGACGAAGTATACTAAGGACCTGCTCAAATGCTTCAACATGGGTGACTGCAAGCCGATCGCCACTCCCATGGCGACTTCGACTGTTTTGGATCCAGATGGGGAAGGAGAAGCCGTGGATCAACGCGAGTACCGCAGTATGATCGGCTCCCTCCTGTACCTGACGGCCTCTAGACCGGACATCCACTTCACAGTCTACCTCTGTGCGAGGTTTCAGGCGTCTCCAAGAACTTCCCATCGCCAAGCCATTAAGCGCATATTCAGGTATTTACACTCTACCCTCTTTTATGTCATTTGGTATTCTGGTTCTTCATCTTTGTCCATTCGGGGGTTTTCTGATTCTGTTGTATGGCATTGAAGTGGTCTTCTGTTGCACAATCCACTACTGAATCTGAATATGTTGCTGCTACTAGTTGCTATAGTCAGATTTTGTGGATGGTAACTGATGAGAACATGACCCCTATGGATACAACCATATTTGCTATGCTTGTTGTTTCAGTTACAAGAGCTCGTACGCTTCACTTAGATTATCAGGTGAGCTCGTTTTTAAGAGTACCTTTATATTACATGAAATATATGATATTATCTAATAAATGTGATGTTATTTTCAGGAATAAAAGACAGAGAGTGGTTGATTTGCAATAGTTCGAGCTGCACCTATTTTGGAATCCAATTCGGCCTCTAGAGTGAGCACCGACTTCAGAAATGCATAACTTTCACATACAGAGTCTGTTGGAGGTCCACCAGTACTTGATGAAAATATTATCTCGTCATCTTTCCAACGGATCCAGCCCCACCGTTAAATTCCTTTTGTGCAGGTCAGAATCGCCAAAACAATCCGGCACTGTGACAGCCCAATAGGCCTATAGTAAAAAGGTCATAACTCTTGCAAACGGAGTCTGATTCGGGTGTTCTTGAACTTGTTGGAAAGTTTATTCTGATATCTTTCCAATGGATCTGGCCTCACCTTCAAATTCTGTTTGTAGACTTCAGAATCGTCAAAAGAAGACGCTATATCACCTATTTGGGCTAAATTGAGCTTTGTAATCATACTCAACTTGGCCCATAAACTAGCGGCCCACCTAGGGGTGTGTTTACTGTTCACATAAACAGTAATCCATGAGTTTTAGTTCCACCCCGCTATTTCTTTTAGATTTGTGGCTTCCCCTTCCCTATATAAGGAGGTCGCACCCCTCTAGTTTTCTTGGATTTCGTTTAGTTAAAAGTTAGCTACATTGCAACTTCGTGTATTGGCTTGTGCCGACTAGAAAAACCCTGAATACCGCTTCAGAATCCCAACTTTATCAAATATTTCAATCATATTTGCAATTCAGATTGCTTTTTACATCGTTCTTGCTTGCTTCTTCGGTGTATGCAGGAATTGATCTTCGTGATCAGGTCATCCGGGTATTCGTGCGCGGTTGATAACGACTTATCGAGCAGTTCAGCAATTGCGTGGTTTCGATCCTTGCGTGTTCGTAGCCAGGATCGTGAATGTTGAGCGACGACTACCGAACTTATCGTTCTCATCAAAAGATCAGGCCAAATAAGGACCTTCGGGTTCATCAGTAACCACTCTTAAGGACTATGGGTTAAATTTTGCTAGTGTTTCTCTTTTTTGTGATAACACTTCTGCCATTAATATTGATAAGAACCATATGCAACACTCTAGGAACAAGCATATAGACATTCGCTATCACTTCCTTAGAGACCATGTCGAAAAAGGTGATACTGTGCTGCACTTCGTGGAGTCCGGGGTTCAACTGGCTGATATCCCCACCAAGCCTTTAGACCCAACTAGGTTTGCCACCTTGAGGATCGAGTTAGGGGTAATTTATCCCTATGGGTTGGTTTGAGGGGGAGTTCGATTGTAATACCCCGGCCTGCTCGTAGTGTGCCCATGAGGAGTTTTGTGGTGGGATTAGTCCCACATTGCTTGCCTCAAGTGAGTTGTAGTAGTATATAATGCCTGTTGGATCCAAACGTAGCACCTCTGGGTTAACCCTTTTACACGAAGTGAGGACAAAAGTGTTAGTGAGGTACTATGTGTGTGCGGGTCCGCCCCACGGTGGGCTAGGATTGAGCCGATTTTGGGTCAGGGTGTTACAGATGGTATCAGAGCATCAACCTTTGTTGCACGGGCGCGTGCGGGATAGGGGTGCGGGCATATGGCGCATGGCACGTGTGGACCCGGAGTGGACACATGGCATGGCATATGTGCCAGCACTGGACGCACGGACGTGTACCGAGGGGTGGTTCTGGGCATTTGCCGCGTATGCCGTATGCTGCTGAGTGCGTCAGCCCTTAAGGGGGTCAATGTAATAACCCGGCCTGCTTGTAGTGTAGCCCATGTGGCCCATGAGGAGTTCTGTGGTGGGATTAGTCCCACATTGC
This sequence comes from Hsuehochloa calcarea, assembly GCA_036346395.1. NCBI lineage: Eukaryota > Viridiplantae > Streptophyta > Magnoliopsida > Poales > Poaceae > Hsuehochloa > Hsuehochloa calcarea. The sequence goes on from CM070600.1 coordinate 32,724,336, forward strand.
TTGTCTCAAGTGAGTTGTAGTAGTATATAATATTTGTTGGATCCAAACGTAGCACCTCTGGGTTAACCCTTTTACACGAAGCGAGGATGAAAGTGTAAGTGAGGTGCTATGTGTGTGCGGGTCCGCCCCACGGTGGGCTGGGCATTGAGTCGATTTTGGGTCAGGGTGTTACATCGATCTTTTCTGATTTTTACCATGTTCTTTTGATTTTTTCTTGTTCTTTTCTGAACTTATTGATCTTTTTGAAATTTTTAGGTTTTTAGGCTTTTCTTGCATCTCATTGTATCATATTGCATTAATATGAAAAATCCTAAAAGATGCATTGTAATATAAGCTTTTCTGCTTATCTTTTAAAAATTAATGAAGTTTTGCCTATTACCCTTTGGAGCTTTAGTATTTCAATTCTTGCTCAATGCCATGTCTAGTTCTTTGACTTGTTAGAATTATCATGCTTTCACATATACAGATAAGTCTTTGTTGTATGAGCTGGAACTCTAAAACAACTCGAACTAAAAATTGTAATTTGTTGATGTTTTAGCTAGTTGCACAATTAGTGCTCTTGAATTGCTTTGTTAGCTCTTGAATCTAAAATTGACCATTACTTGAGCTTCTTGTGTTCTTGAGAATCTAAAACTGCTCTTGTGAAACATAAAAATCAAGATTGTCTTATGCTTAAATTGTGCCAAACTACTCTTACGAGACTGCATGTCAAAGACATAAACTTGGAGATAGTTTGATGATCTAGACGATCTCATGGGGACTGCTTGTCAGAAATGACATGAACCTCAAGATTTGTCACCCTGGTAGAAGCTCAGGAAGAGTTTGTGGATGACTCCTAGTCCAGGATCTTCTTCACTAAGATATACTTTTAATCAACTTCTGGTCGAAGCTTAGGATGAGTTTGTGGATGGCTCCTAGTCCAGGATCTTGTCACTAAGTTAGATCATTAGTCAACTTTCATATTTAGTGCAAATGAAAAAAACTATTGAAAAATGGGCGTTTGAGAAATTTGAGCAAAATGATTCAATTCAGGACCTGATTGTCTCTTAATGTGATCTTTGTTAGCTTTTTGATCTCACTTTGACATTTTGACATGGCCAGTTTCACTTTAGGATCCCTGTTGATGAACTTGCTAAATTTGAAGCTTTGCTTAAATTGATCAAATCTATTGCGTTACTTTGAGCCTTCGAGCTTAGCTTTGATATATATGTCTTATCATGATCTTGCTAGCGCTGTTAGGCTTGATATGTTATTTGTGCAATATTAGAAATGCTGGCATGTTCTTTTGGGTAATCTCCAAAGCTTCTTGTAATCAAAATTTGAAAAATAGAAAAATGAAGCTACTCCATTGCACTTCATGTGTACTCCTTATGCTTCTTTCTCCATTCTGCATTTGTTATCTCTGGACAAGAGCAAGGCGTGATTCCTTGATAACTCATTGTCAAAGGGGGAGAAGATATCTCAATGTTGTATAAAGGGGAGAAGATATAGAAATGTTATAAAGGGGGAGAAAATTGGAGAATTTGTAATTTTCTGAAATATGAGGATCATAGTGAGGGGGAGCTTTTGAATTGCATTCTTATTATCTTATTGACTTTTATGAACTTGAATTGCATTTATTAATCCTCACGATGATCAAATGTCAATTGAACAATTGTTCTTTCATATGGACCTTAAGTGAGATTTTTAACTTTTTTCTGGAATTTGAAGTTTTTATGCTTTGTTTTGCCTTATCTCACTTGCCTATGCTATTCTGATGCCAGCTTGGTCATTTCCATTGCTTTCTCTTGCTTATGGACCAAGTTGTACCTTTATGCGAAAACGAAAGTATTTTACTTTTCAAACATCCAATTACATTTTCTGGATTATTGCCAATGTGTTCATCAAGGGGGAGATTGTGGATATCATGGGGATATACTCCAGATCTTAGAATGATGTGACAATTGGCAATGACGTTAAAAGTTTGTCGTTTTGTGTGTTTTCGGTAAAGAAACAGTGCTGTCAGGCCATAACCGGTCTGACCGGCCAAGGCGGCGGTCAGACCGGTCCATGCGGCGGTCTGACCAGCCTTGGCGGCAGTCGGACCGGCCAGATACCAAAGGTTTTTGTTTTGAGCTGGGCCAAAAATAAAGGTATGCAAGAGAGGGGATTCTATTGCACTTGGTCTCATAATTTTTGGAGTCTCCAGTCAAAAGTTCTTTTCATTTGAAAATTCCAGTAGGTTTCGGTTTTCCAGAGAGGAAATTCGGCTAAGTCCCAACTGGCGGTCTGACCGGCCAATAGGTGGCGGTCAAACCGGCCAGGGTGGGCGGTCAGACCGGCCATGGGGGTGGTCTGACCGGTTTTCACTTGGATCGTCGATCTTCGTGATGGCGATGTTCGGTTGTTAGGTCAAAGTCATGAGTTTCAGGGCATATATGTTTCATGATGCATGTTTGGACTAACATGGGTCAAGTTGTGAAGAACTTGTTCCCAAATTCGGTTTGCTTGTCTATTGTTGTGCAGGTTGCTTGGTGGTTAACGACGGTCAACGACGAGGATGATCGGGACTAGGCTTGAAGAGCTGAGGTCCAGAATGATCGACGATGCCGGGTGAGGTCAATGAACTCAGGCGTGGTGCAAGATGGACAAGGGTGACCTATTGGCCAATCCGCGACGCAAGATGGCGCAAGGAGAGGCTAATTAGGTCAAGAGGCGATAAAGATGGTGCATTAAAATGCGTGCATGTGTGACCCGTTTGTTTTGGGCCTTAACGGGAGCCCAATTGAGTCAAACTTCTATAAGGTCTAAGCCTCCACTATAAATAGAGGAGGGTGGTGGCTGCCCCCCTCTCTCGTCTCTTTTATTCTTTTGAAACCCTAATTTGCTTAGGGAGAGTTTTGTGGGGGCTAGGGTTCTTGAGAGTTTGATGTGATTTTCATGCTCTTGGATTGAGCATTGTCCTCCATTGATGGAATGGCTATAAGCCTAAATCATATCAAATCAATCAAAGGAATGTTTGATTAATGTCTTGTCTCTTTGCGTTCTATCTCTATATTTGATGATTTTGAGTCTTTCTTTGATCCGCGAGTTTTTGCTTGAATTCTTTATGTGATCTAGCTTGCTGTAACATGTGGGAACATATATAGGATCATCTTGATCATCAATCACCCACGAGCAAGATTTTGGATCTATTTTTGTTTTTACTCGGTTTTGGACCTTTCTCGTCTCAAACGGAAAATGATCGAAATTCTTCCAAGAATTATCATAATCTTCGATTGGAATAGGTTCCTGACATCATAGAGAAGGTGTGCTCCAAGTTTCATCGAGTTCGGAGTTGTAGATCAAAAGTTTCATCTATTTGCAATTTCGTCATCGGGCTGTTTGATCTATTCTTCCGGCCGGCGGTTAGACCGCTAGGAGTCAGCGGTCAGACCGCCAGGACCCAGCGGTCAGACCGCCAGTGCACTTGTTTTTAGCTTGTGTTGTTTTTGTCGTATTGCTTAGGGGGTTAAATTGTATTCAATATTAGTCTTCCGCTGTACTGGTATATTGATCTTCATAGCTTCCATAGCTACTGGAGTAAAATTTTATTGAATCAATTATTTGTGAAAAAGTGAGCGTGTTTCTATTCACTCTCTCTCTAGTCGTCTTTTCGGTCCAACAGGAAGACATGTGCAATAGATAGGTTGAGGTTAAATGCGTGGAAGAGAACGGTGGAAGACATGTGCGCTAACATGTTGAAAAGGCCATTATCTAGCAAACCCTTTTGCCTAAGCACTAACCCGTGTTACCCTTATGAAAAGGTTGAAGAATGAAGCTCGCGTAATTTATTTTCCTAACATTGACGATAACTAACGGCGTCCAGTCAAAACCCAGTCCAACGATTAGGACATCATCTCAATATCTGTTGCACTAGGTGGCCATGTGTGATGTTGCCACTTACCGTGCCATCCATGGTGGAGTACCTAGTGCAAACACATATACCCAGATAAAAAAAGAGCTATAATGACATATCTCTACGTCTAGAATTTAGGTACATGTGTTCCTTTTTTTCGAGGGAGGTACATGTGATTTTGTAGATACTATGCGAGAGGGGTTTTTGATTGGGCAACGTATCTCAGGTGAAAATGAGCATTTGGTGATAATCTGGAAAAAAAAACATCAGACCACCACTTAAACCGGTTTTGAAAAAAAAATACAAAAACAAAATCGCAAGTAACTTAAGCATGTTTTCGATAACCCCCCGCTATCTTCTCCTTCCTTATGTTCCCCATTCTCTAGCCACGCTGTCACCCTGTCTCCCTGCTCGCGACGTCGTAGACATGCAGCCTGGAGAAAGAAGGTGAGGGAGGGAGGGAGAGAAAGGACATGGTAGCGGCCAAATCTAGCTCAGCGTGCTCCCGGCGGCGAGCTCTGACGTGCCACCACCTTCCACCCCCCACCCTACACGGCCCCTTCGTTCTTGAACCACACGGTTCCTGCACGACCTCTTCCCTCATTCTCATGCCACACCGTCTCACCATCAATAGCGAGATTGGGGATTGTTATGGTATCAAAGCCAAACAGTGGGTATAGGATGTCCTTTCACCCTTGGGAACATAGAAATGGAGCAGCTAAAAAATACTAGCCACTTGAGAAAGAGAGTAGTCAAAATGAGTGAGATCTAGATCTCTCATGCCCCTAGGGCTCTTTACATGGTAACAGGGGATTGGCTTATTCCCACCTTGCCTCTTAATAATTACAAAATGGTGTGGGTAGAATGGTACATTCCCTATATATATATATAGTAATCCACTTATAGCCTTACCCTAAGGCCCGCTAAACATTCCTAGTAGTCCGTATGCCACCTGATGTGTTCTGTAGCCCATCGCCCAAGCCATCCTCTGTTTTCTTCTCTATTTGGTTGCTCTTTGTGAATACTTGGAGTCAATGACAAAGGGGTCCACATGGTATTGACTCGTTCCTTTCTCTTCCAGGTGGGCCCCCAATGTCAGCCACTTAATGTGTTGAGTTAAAAAATCAGAAAGTATCTTCCAGTGAATAATCCATCCTTTTCAGATTTTCATCATTTCATGTGAAAATCAAACTTTCAGATGTTCCTTCTCCTTCGTACGAACTCCGATTATGTCAATTCTTATTCCTAAATTCATCTAAATTCTTAATCTCTCTAATAGTACTAATTTTATAATTTTTGGGATTTTTTGGATTTGTCTTTATTTATTCTCCTCATTTTATGCGATATAAACCGACGCTCAAACTTTCTTGGATCGATCACAAAGTATCACCATCCTTCAATGAAACAAGTCGTTGATCTTTGATCATGTTCTACCCATTTTTACAACATTATATTATTTTTATATCAAAATGCATTGCTAATTTTATATCAACTGTTTTCGCGAGTAGCTAAAATACCTATTCGACAGTATGACACCTTGATAATTTGTGAATGTCATGTTTTCTTTGAAACCCAAGAAATGGATAATTTTAGTTGGACATATTTTATTACCAACATGGGAAAACATAAATATGCTTAGTCATGCTTTAGTTGTACGATGGGTTCCTTCACAATGATTAATCATGAAAACTTGACTTGATGAAATATGGAATCGTGGCATGGCCACTGTTATTTTAAATTTGTTGTGCCACAGCAAGGGTTATTATTTGGCCGGGTTGAACAAAAATAATTTTATACTTAGGCGAATGATCGTGCAGTAAAGGGGATGGATTTTCGATGTGGTTGCCTCACCTGAGTAGTCACTAAAGACTTAACTTTGTGCATCATTGATCTAGGCCATACCGTACAAAAACCTATCCAGGATGGGGACGGACCTAGCTAATTAATTAGCAATATTTTGATTTAGTTATGTTTGGGTTAATGTTTGGCGCAAGAGGGGGCCGACCGATGGCGAAACCTTAGCGAGCAGAACTAGATTAAACAGAACTTTATAAAAGCCTTATGATAATTGTTTAGTCGCACACCTTCGGAAGTGTGTTAGACAGATATTATAAACTGATTATCTCTTGAGGGTCAAGTTGTACAATCTCTGTAAAGTCTTAAAAACTATTCGAATAGCCGTGTCCTCGGTTATGGACAATTCCTAGTGATTTCACACAAGGGGTAGCTTTTTCTTAAAAATGTTATCATGGTAGTTTGGTTGGGATTTGAGTAGAAAGTTCTGGTGGATTAGTCAGGAAGTGAACGGGTAGTTTACAAGTTGTTTCAAAAATCATGTTTACTTATATATTTTAATCTTTTAAATAATACTTTTTCAATATATTTATTATATTTACTGTCAATACTGCTTTCTGCAAAAATAACTATACAGCTATCCCTTGTTCAAAGTCTTGCATGAATACTATGTGCATATACTTCCCTATGGCTTGCTGAGCACTTTATGTACTCACCGCTTTATGCCATTTGACAAGGCTTAAAATATCTATGTATTATTTTAAATACATAAATAAAAGACTATATGTCCGCGTGAGCATAAACCCTAAAATTAACGACCCCTGTGGTCGTAAGAGTCGTAAACCCTAAGGCATCTACATTTTGAACACAAGACCTCCCTCCAAGGGACATTACCGAGTGCATACACACATGCACTTTGATACGGTGATGATTTTCTTTTATTGTTAGTAAGATTCAAGAAAATCATATTTTGTTAGGAAAAAATTCATAAACACCGCTATAAGGCATCTACATTTTCAATTTGCCCCCTATATGTCAATTTTGTTTACTTTGCCCCCATAAGTTAAGTTGTCTTGCAAATACCTCCTAAGTCACATGTTCGCACTATTTTCTTGTGGTTATAATTATCTTTGGCACTTGTTTCAATGATTTTAACACTTATTAATGATTTCAATAATTGTTTCAACGATTTGAGTTATTTCGCTATTTGTATTACATGATTTCAACATTAAAACATTAGCAATGAAATATTGTATTACAGCTACCGTAATCACTTAAATAATTCAAATATGTATTAGCATCATTAAAACAAATGTTGACACCACTAGAACAAGTGATAACGACAATGAAAATAATAAGAAAATAATGCGAACATATGATCTAGAGGTTATTTATAAGCTAACTTAACTCACAAGGATAAAGTAAATAAAAACGAGGTACGAAGGCAAATTGAACTGAAGGTGGCCTACGAGGGTAAAGTAAACAAAAATGAAGTAGGAGAGCAAATTAAACTGAAGCGTTTATGGATTTTTCTGTTTTTTATGGGTATGAAATTTAACCGGGCCCGTAGAACTGATTTTTACCGAAAATGGAACAATCCGGTAGGCGTCCCTGCCCCCTTGGATCGCTCCGCCACCGCCACCGCCGCCTCCTCGCCTATCTCCTTCTTTCTCCGGCTCTAACATTCCTGTAGTCCTCCGCTCTGTGCGGATGCATGCCAGCCGCAGCTCCGCCGCGGTACGGACCCCTGCCTCGCTCTGTGCTGGGCATCTCCCCTCGATCGCTCGTGCTGCGAGCACTTGCCAGCGGTATTTGGCAGGTATTGCTTCCTTCTTCACCTATCCTTCTTTTGTTCCCCCTTTTTTGGTGGGCTGTCTGTCAAGTGTACTGTTCTGATGATTCCCTACTTAATTTCTCTTTTGGGATCTTGCTGCTTGCGGTCGCATGTGCAGATTTGCTTCTCGCCGGAAGATGATTGGTCACTAAATTTAACTGCCACCATCATCCACGGGTTGGTTATGAGTGGCGTGAGATATGGGCATAGGCGTGCGGCTCTCCCTTCGTGGTTAGGGTACAGGTATGATCCCCTCTTATTGTTTACCTACTATTTATTCAGCCCGTTGAGTTGTTGGCATCACAACACATCTAATATCTGAAATTCGCATTGCAACTAATTATGCGCCTTTGGTGATAACAATATATGCTTTTGTTCCTCTTTGAAAGCATCTCATCTACTCTTGGGAATTAAGTACCCCCAGGCCCCAGTAGATGTCTGCGAGTTTTCAGTTTGCAATGAAACAATGTTTCATGAGACGTGTGAAAGGATCATGAGCACTAGTAATTGTAATGAGACATTGTGGAGCCCATAGATGGCACATGTTGATGGGCAGAAACAATGTTAGTTAGCCTGACCTTTAGATTGGCAACAGATAGCATGTTAGTAACATTTTCCAAACAATTACTGCCTATACATACATAACTCAATTTGTCCATTGCACCAAATCTTTTTGTAATACAGACTATAGAAATAGATAGACGTTATTGATTTCATGAAAATTAGTACAATGAGATATTTGAAGTCCATTATCAAAGGAAACAAGTGCTCTGTAGTGTAGATGGTACGCGGTAAAAAGGAGACATCAGGGGCAAATCACCTTGCTTGGGGATAATAAGATGAGAGTCCACGTTGAGAAGGACATACACACATGCCTATTTGAAACACCGTATTTTGATAGGAATTTAGTAGGAAGAAGGAATTTCCGCCTCATAAAAGCTGTATTCCTCCTAAATTCATGTGAAATTCCAAGATTACAAATGGCCCCTTAGTGTTGTAGCCCAGCAGATGATACAAACTCCTGCTCCAAGCTATAGCAGTTTTGGCTGTTTCGATATTCTGATTTAGCAACTTCACCTAAGTTAATAGCCAATGACTCGCATCTTACTTCAGCTCTTGTAGATAGTAATGGTTGCATCTCTTCAGCATTTTCGAAGCAACATGGCATGAATTCCTTTTGTCCGCCGAACTGCAAAGTCATCTCAACTTGCTTCATAGTAGGTCTCTCTTCACCTCGAGCCTCAAGCACATCTCCGCAAGAGAGGCAACATTGTCGATCTCTTCATTTGTTGCTTCCTCACGTGCTTGAGCAGAAACTATATCTTTGATTGGCCTTACCTTCCGCTCCCAAAGAAAGTAATTGGACAAATTCTGCTTTGAGCCGATAAACTTGTAAAAATAGGCTCCCTTCTTAGAAGTAGCTCTACAAGTACCACACCAAAACTATATACATCACTCTTCTCGCTTAGCTGCCCAAGATGGTAATACTGGATCAAGTACCCAAATGTGCCTTGCACATTTGTAACAACATGAGTTTGATCAATAGGAACCAATCTTGAAGCGCCAAAGTCCGATACTTTAGCAAAGTAATTTGCATCTAGGAGTATATTAGAGGACTTCACGTCACGATGGAAGACCGATACAAGGCTGCTGAGTGGAGATAATATAGAGCTCCCGCAGATTCTGCAGCAATTTTTAGACAATCGTCCCATGACAAAGAGAAACCACCACTGCTTGAACCGAATGAAGAATTTCAAATAATGAACCATTTGGTATGAAGTCATACACCAATAGTGGGACCTCGGTTTCGAGACAACATCCAAAAAGTTTTACTATATTTCGGTGATTTATTTGAGAGAGAATTGCCACCTCGTTAATGAATTGATTGATTTCACCTTCCTCAATGTCCTTGGATCTTTTTATCGCCACCACACGTTGGTCGGATAAGATGCCTTTAAACACCATGCCATGCCCTCCACGACCAACGATACGTGTAGGATCAAAGTTATTTGTTGCCTTTTCTAGTTCCTCCAAAGAGAAGATCTTTGTCTTGTCACTTGCATTTTCATCAGATGATATTAGTTGTTCTAGGAGAAGGCCTTGGTTCTTCCGAAAATGATTCCTACGTAGTTGCTTTTGGATGTTCCTTTTCCATCTACGGATGAGAAACGTTGCACTTAAGCTGACAAGTAGAACACCAAAACCAACACTAAGCCCAATGGCAATACCTGTAATAATTATACTTCTTAGTCTTGTCCTGCTTTGTCTTGTTCATGACTTCATGTTCATTGCGAAACTAACTGGTTTATAGAACTCACCTAATATAAGAATTTGCTTTTTTGTTGAGATGCACTGCATTGTTGTAGTATCATACTGTGTTTTATAAGGACAATCAGTGCAATAGTGTTTTCCCATAGTATTATGGCATACTCCTTTGCAAATGCCTGGTGTGTTGCACTCGTTAATATCTGCAACCACATCTTAGTAAGATGAGACAGAATTTTACATTACATGATGCTGAGAATAGAGATCACGACTGCTTTGGAGATATAGAAATTCCTAGATTAACTTAAAAACAATGAATTCCCATGTTAATTGGAGAGGATAGAAAAAAATCGTATTTCATTATCCATGCAAACCTGGAAAAACAGATAAAAACATAGAGATTCTGCTTTTAGAGGGAAAGAGAATCATAGAGACAGATAAATATATAAAGACAACAGCATGGAATTGCCATTCACTACGGTTTGTCAAAATACAGAGGGACTACGACATGTAAGTTTAGAAAATGTTCTTCTCTGTAAAGAGGCTGATAACAGTTAGAAATCCCCCATGCATGGTTTTTTTTTTTGGTAATAACCATGCTTGCTTATCAAACTGGTGAACATATTTTTTTCTAAAAACAATACTGTTTCTAGAAGAACATTTTAATGATGAACTCTGAGAAAATTTATGACTTTAAAGCATAAATTGCCCAACATGGGAAATCTCTAGACTTCTATTTTTTTAAACTTGGAACTCAATTGGCCTTTAAAATGCAACCAATTTGTTAAACCAAAATGATTAGAATCTTAATCCAGCATAAATGCATGCAATTTATTATTACTTTGCGATACTACCATTGTTGTCCATTGTTAATGTTCTTCAGAATCATATCAATTCTTAGTGGTAAACATATAAATGTATAGACAGCATTTATGTCAGACAGAGAACCTTCACATCCATTTCGGATATATGGATTTCCTTGAAAACCAGGCATACATTTGCATTGATAACCAATATAGCCATTTGTTGAGTTGACGCCAAGCATGTGCTATTGATGCTGACACATGCATATCCAGAGATGTTCGAGATGCCTCTTGGCAAGTTAGATTGGCAACGGCCCATTGCACAGATGCAGATTCCCGAGAGCCAATATAGAGTTCAGGTTCCTTGGGTACTTGCATACCATACATGTACTGCTTGTAATTTGAGGTGTGTTCAATGCCCATGAGTCCGTCACCGACATTTATATACGTTACACGATATTCGTCGTTTAGTTGGAGGCTGGATGTCAACATGTTCGTGCAGTTGAGCTGAAATAGCTTCCTTGCAGAACAGCCTTCTTCTAGACCGAATGGAAATGGAACACTGATGTTCCCACACTGTCGAGAACAGTTTACCTTTTGTTGGACCGGATTATATCCTATTTTCAAAATGAAAAATCAAGAGCTTCGTTAGTAAAATGACTTAAAATATAAAAAACAAAAGTGGAGTACTAGAATTACTCCCAAACTGAAATAGAGGGAGTACATATTTAATTTTACAGGATATTACATATATACCCCCTCAATTTTATCTATAAAATGTAATATTATCTACCTAGCTACTTGCACTTTTGCAAAGTTTCATGGTCACAGTTAGTTTTCATGTATCAAAACTGCCGGGAGTGCCAGGGTTTTCAAATGGGGAGCAACTGTTATGTTACTTGAGTCTGATCACGATTTTTTGAGGTAATGTAATCTTATTTGTAAATCAGGAAAAGTCGTATCGAGATATAGTTGTTGGAGCAGGGTAAACTACCTCTATCACGCAAGCACCCATCGAGTATGTATGGATTGCCTTCGTACCCACCATCACATGAGCAAATGTAACCACTACCAGTTGCTAAATAACTGTCGATGCACCTGCTGTGGTTGCTGACACAGGCAAAGTTGGTGTTATTAACCGAGGTGGTGGCGCACGTCGGTTGATCCACGATAGCCCACCAAATGCTCGCCCGGACAGTAGTTATATCGATTCTGTCCCACAGGGAGCTTCGGTTAGGATGCCCTTCAACTCGGAGCTTGGTGTCCCTCTGTAGGACAAACTGGAGTTGCAAGGTGCGAGCACTAATGGAGAGCAACATGGAGCAACATCCGGTACCATTGCACTCCTGCCTAGCAACAGTCTCTGTGATTTCCCTGTTAGGGCAGGTTACTGCACAAAGCAGCACGGTCGCATTTGTGTCGAGCAGCTGGTGTACTTCGAAGTCACAGCCGGTGATGTTTAGTTCGGCGTACCCAAGGGTCAAAGATATCCCTGGTGCGTTCCATGACATGTTATAAACGTTGACGCCAGATCTCATGGGGATATAATGTGAATATGAAACACGGAAACCTGTTATGAGAAAAGCACACCGAGTTATAGTGAGAACGACTGCAGAGGTAATTGAAAGACATAAAAATAGTAATCTCAAACTACACAGAAAGCTTTCAATGATATTTCTATCTTGCCGATGTTTTAGGATCAATCTTACGAATAAATACTGGGGACTTTCCCTGGGTCAAACTACACAGAAAGAGACATGGAGATTTTATACAGGTTTGAACCTTCTCCTGAGAGAATAACAACCTTATCCCTGTGTTGTTGTATTGGCTAAGCTTTACAAAAAGAAAGAAATCACCAGAACTAAAACTTAATGATTTCTATTTGTTTGGCTATTGCTCCTTGTTTCTTGCCTCTCCTTTATGTCCACCGGTTGTAATCCGTATATAGCACGTGAAGGGGTGGTAGTTATCCTATACCAAAAGGCGTCTCATTGTTATGAAGAAGTGCACACATTTCAGAGACAATTATTGTCAGAGACTGATCCTCCCACGTCGTCTTACAGTTATGCCAGAAATAGAGGTTTAATACGTGCAGTTATCCCTGAGATTAATAGCGCATATTAACTACTGTGTATCTCAAACACAACATATAAGTGTCCCTAGTCGATTGGGCCTACATATTTGTAGGCTTTGTTGATCATAGGGTAGTCGTAGTTGATCTTGTCGTAGTAAAGTTTACGACCATGAAGTGATCGTAGTAGGACTTACGACCATAAAGTGGTCATAGAAGATCTTACTACCACTAGGTGATCGTAGAAGCACTTACGACCATATAAGGTGGTCGTAATATGATTTACGACCACTAGGCTAAACTTCTCTCTTATTAATGATAAGTGTATCCTTTCGAATAACATGAAAATATTGCTATCTATAATAACAATTACATAAAAATAATTTAATTAATTGAGGATAATTAGATCATCGTCATCTAGCCCCACAACTTCAAGTGAAAATAACTTGCTTAAAAAGGAGGTTGCAGAAAATCTTATGACCACTAGGTGGTCGTAGAATAGTGATAGGAAGTAGCGTATTTTCGACTGGTATTTCATTTGACCAGAACTGAACTTGGTGAAGAAGGTAATTTTTACTTCAAATTTGAAAAGACAGAGTCGCTTTTCTGAATCAGACAGATTAAAGAATGCCAAGCGACTCTCATAGACCTATCCATGAGAGCAGTTCCCAAAGAGGTGGCAACTATTGAGTTCCCATGATCTTTAAATCAGACCCACGGTTATAAATATCTACCATGGGTGTGTTTTAGGGTTTTTACTTTTTCCATTTGCTTCAACTGCTCCCGAGCTCTTATTCTCTCTGCCGCCAACCAAGTTTGCAATCCTTCCCCAAACTCTTCCAAATCCAAATCGAACTCACTCATAAGAAATGGTTGGAATCGTTTCCCAGCGGAGAAATCCAAGATGGATGTGGAGAACACGACTACTCTGGTCGTAGCGGAGAAGATCCCGAAGCGAGCTTATGTGAAGTGGACCAACGCTGATGGACAACATTGGCCATCGGATGAGGACACAATTCCAGTATTCCAGTCATAATGTGAATGTGGCTTTTGATTGCTCGTTCATCCTTTCCTCATGCTCGTACTCCAGCATTTTATTGTGAAATTGGTGAACTTGGTTTCCAATTCCATCACAATGTTGAGTGTATTTGTATACCTGTGCGAAGCCTATCCGGGAATTTTCCTAGATTTGGATCTCTTCATGTATTATTACAGGATGAGCAATCATAGTGGAATCACAGGTAGCTGTGATCTGAAGCTCCATAACAGGAAGTCGTGGGAGTACATTCAGATGTTCACCCGTCATCGTGGTCGGGATGGAAGAAGAGATGATTCTACTGGACATTATCCAATGAAGACAGTCTCTTCTTCATAGAGAAGCCTGCGGAGAAGAGCACATCCTGGGACTCGACTCCAAGCGATTTCGACCGGATCACCCTCTACATCCAAACCACCAAGGATCTGAAGGAAGAGTGGCTGACCTGATGGCACGTGGTGAGAGACTTCATCACGCGCCGCATTAATCCTCTAAAGAATTGAGTACACTCTATGTGGATGTACTCAGGGATTACTGACCCGACTAGGGATTATGAAGGAGGTAAAGTAACAATCAACACAACTCTTTCTTAGTTAATTTCGAGCACGATTGTTGATTATTTCTTAATAATCGTAGATCTCCTACAAAAAGAAATTGACACTCGAGTCAATATTGTTTGTGAGAAGGCTCCTACGCCCATATCAGGAGTTCCTTGAATCCTGGCAGTCGTGTCCGAGGAGGAAAGGAAGGAACACCTATAGGTAATCAAAACTTGATTTTATCTTTAGAGTTTAGTAGTCGTAGAATTCGACCACTTAACAATATTTACTTTCTGACTTTTGTAGAAAGTTTACATGGCAGACCGTCGTGACGACCAAGAGGTCGAATTGAGGGCTGTCAAAAATGAGTCAGAGGAAGACATAGTTCCTCCAAGCAAAAGGCACCACCTTGTAAAGGTCAGCCGAGAAGGAGGATGATGGAGGCACAAGTTCTAGCCTTCCTTCGATCACCTGCATTCGGCAATTCATTGCAGACGTGGTCGCTGCAGAGAAAAGGGGTGAGGTCGCGGAGCTTAATCATAAAGCCCCCAAGAGTAAGGTATCTTTCTATTATGACAACAAAATATTTTTAGTTTTCGCTTTTCATGGCTTTGTTAAGCAAATAGAAAAGGGGAACTGAAAAAGTTTTATATCTTTTGTGAAGGCGATCACTATAATAGCAGAGCCTGTGGTTGACGCAAGCACTGCTCCTCAGGTGGTTAAGCCAGTTCTGACCACCAAGTAGGGCAGGTTGCTTATGGAGTTGTAGCTCTCGCTCAAGACCTACGACCAGACGTGGTCATGAAGGTCCCTGTTCTTCCTCAAGACATTCAACCAAACGTGGTCGAAGAACCCCGGGCTCCCCGAGTTCCTAACACTAGAAGCCTTCTAGAGGTTATCGGTGTCACAAGAATTGGGGCGGCCAAGGAAGAAGAGAAGAAGAAGAAAAAGTCTTCCTTAGGGAAGGTTTCTTCTGAATTCAAAATTGTATCCAGGAAGCCAAGGTATGTAAAATTAAAAGATTAAAATTTGCATTTACCTTTTAATTCCATAGTTTGACATGTATTCTCCTTTTCTTGTTGTTTAGTCATGTTTCTCCAGCCCCTAGGATGCTTCCGTTGAGAGGCCCGCTATAGTGTTGTCTACGGCCATTGGAGTATAGTTTCTCATGCGCTCGTAGAGACAGCAGCGGAGGTGGTCGAAGAATTGACCACCATCCCCGATGTGGTGATGGAGGAGGTAGCTGCTGCTGAGCCAGCCACGACTACTGAGGTGGTCGTAGTGGAGGAGGCAAACACGGTGGAAGACCAAAATATTCTGGCTATCGAGTCGATTGTTTAGAGTCAACAACCAGATAAGGGACTTGGCCCTACGATCAAGCCGGAGTAGGGAGCTTCGACCACCGTGCTGGGAAGGATGATGTAGAGGATGTTCCTCCGGGCCCTCAAGATGGAGGCTATGGACCTACTTGAAATGAAGGATTTTGATGGAAATTTTGGAGGAATTGTCCCATTTCCTTTAAACATATTGCATTCCAAAAGTGCCCTAAAATGTTTATGGATGATGTCCCTCTGGATAACCATATAATTCCAAATATAAAAAAAATCTAACCAGCCCTAAAAAAATCCAAAATTATCTAGAAATGGATATTTGTAGATAATGTAATCTCTGGAATACAAAAAATTGTGTCCCTATGCATAGATTAGAAACCCTTTTTTATTGTTTTTTTCTCTGAGTTATAATGGATAAGACTAAAAGAAGGACTCCATATTAAGTATAATCTTAGAAAATTAATTTTTATATGAATATACATATTTTGGTCCCAAATGGATGTCGTTATACAATTTTTTTTTCTTTTAGAAGAGCCAATGCACAATTTCAAAGTATGTCTATAACATTTGCCTGCATAGCCAACATTTGACAATACCCTCATTAACTGGAGGTTAGTGTGTTTTTTTATAAAAGAAATTATGTGAAAGAGGATCGAGTGGAGTTTTAACAGTGTTTGCCCATATAAAATATGATCATTAGATGAAGTTATCGCGGTCATTCCATGCGTACTTCCCCATGTAAAGACCAAACTAACACCTGTTTATAAATTCAGAAGGAGTAATTACCTTGGGCTCAAACTATAATTTAGACCGGTGAGACAAGAGTCAAGAGGTATCGTGTGATGAAATCAGGAAATTCAACCGGTGAGACCAGACTACAACAGATATCTTGATGAAACCCAAAGAGACATGGATGTATGCCCTACCGAAATCTGTGTCGTCGACGACCTCAGTGATGCCGTCCCGGAGGAAGAGCCTGGGGGTTTGCGTGGTGTTGTTGCAGATGAGCTCGAAGTCGGGCTGCCGGAAACAACGGGATGAGCCGATGCCAAAGGGATACTCGCAGTAAACAGGAGTAGGAGCAGAGGGAGTACTGCATCTAAGAGGCTCATCTCGCGCCCCCTTCAGAAGCTTCGAAAGTTTAGAGCTTGTGTTGGAGTGTTCGGTAGAAAGTGTAGCACAGGTGTAGACGAAGTGTTTTTTTTTTCCTGTCAAATGGTGACGATCTTGCTGCTTTATAGCCCCTGGAGTCTGAATGTTGAAAGGACCACGCAATTGTCGTTTGGGGACTGTTGCAACACTGATATATGCACAACATTTAAAATGCTTGGAATTTTGACTTGTGGATCTAGTACAACACAATTGTATAGTAGCTAGGTGGCAAGATGTGTATTAAAATCAACTGTTTAGGTGAAAAATTAGTTACTTTTAGAGGAAGTGCGAAAAAGTCAAATTATTTCACTTTATTAGAATAAAGCATCTTTGCAATGTTAAATTATTTCACTTCAATAGAAAAAAAGATCTTTGCAATGTTATTACCCAGTCAACGGTATTTCCCTGTTTTCCTCTTTGGCCAATCAAGGTATTTCGATGTTTTCCTCTAAAGTTTGTGTTTTCACGTTGTTACTCATTATATATATATATTGCCGTCTAATTGTTAGTGTTTTGTTTAAAATTTGTGCTCGATTCCTCTCAGGGGAAAAAAATACTAAAGTACTCATTTCATTGTAGACTAGTCGTCGTGCACGGAAGAGCCACTTCGCCTTCATCCACACCAAGGTCTCATCAGCTATTTTCGCTGCTACTTATTATGAGCTTCCACGGCCACACACACATTAGTCATGGACAGCGAGGAAACGTGAAACTGCGGAATCGCTGGTTGGCAGTCAAGGCAACCAGGTATAATATGTGGTGATCACCATTTTTTCCTATGTTCATCCAGTACAAGTTCGATGACTTGAATCCGATACTGACTTTGTTTACCGGTTCCAATTTTTCTTGATATGAGTGAGGGCCAGTCTATTTACTTCAATCGCCATCATTTCTACTTTTCTTCACAACTCCATTGGAACCGGAGACTCAATAGTCAGTCAACCGGAGAGGGAGTGCATCCAAAATCCAAATACTGGAAGCAATTCATGAATGAAAACAGTGTCACGTTGACATCGAAATGCCAACCTGCTGCCAGAGAATTCTAACCCATGAGAGGGGTGTTGAACATTTCGACGAACTCTCCATGTCACATTGACATCGAAATGCCAATCTGAAAGGTGACTAGAGAGAATTTATGTGAGCCTGCTAATCGACATTTCGACGAACCTAGAGTCGCGATTACAGAGACAAGCCTAGAGTAGCTGTTGCATAGACAAATCTAGGGGCTGTTTGGTTCATAACCTTAATGAACCTAGTCAAAACTTAATATAGTTAAAACTTAGACAATGCCAAAATTTGGCAAAATAAGCATTGTTTGGATCGTGATCAAGTCAAATTTTGGTAGACGATTTTCTCAATCTCGTATTCCATGCATGTGACATTAGATTTCATTGGCATTATTTTTTTTTTGTTGTCGTTTCCTTTATGCCTCAGCTTTCTGCATGCATGACGCCTTCTGTTCCGAGGGATTACTCGTTCACATAATAGCTGTAATCTATATATGTATAACTCATGTACTCTGACTTTAACAATAAAAGATAGCATTACTTTTCTCGCTTATATTACTTTTCTCCCCTACAGGTACCCTACTGCTAGTCAATGGGCCAACGACCACGCCAGGCCCCGCGCCCCCGCACGCTGGGACGCCCATGCCTCTGGCTACTAGACTGGTCGTCATGTCCCCGAGCGCTGCGTCAATAGCGCCTCTGGCTGCTGGGCTGGCTCCTGCGCTCAGTCCTACGCCCGCGTATAGTACCTCGTTGACCCCTCTGGTAACTGGGCGGATGCTGCTCCTGCACGAGGCATCTCACCAGTACGACTGGCCGAATCACCCCCGGTGGCCACACCTGCTCCTGCTCCCGTGGTACACACAGTCCCGACTGTGGGTGCTCTCCCTGACGGTGCGGTTCCGATCCCGCCAATAAGCAACTCCCACACTATGGTCACTCACAGCAAGCACGAGTTTCGGCAGCCAGTTAATCGGTTCACCTTTCATGCTGATGCACTGTCACCAATCCCGAAGACCTATCGGTCTGCCTTGGCCGATCCAAACTGGCAGTGTGCCATGGAAGCTGAGTATGCTGCTTTGCTCACCAATAACACATGGGATCTTGTTCCGTGACCTCCCAAGGCGAACGTTGTCACTGGCAAATGGATTTTTCGGCACAAGTTTACTGCTGATGGCACTCTTGATAGATACAAAGCACGGAGGGTTCTTCGTGGTTTCACTCAGCATCCTGGGATTGATTATGATGAGACCTTCAGCCCGGTTGTCAAGCCGGTGATCGTGCGCACAGTACTCTCTTTGGCTCTCTCCAAGGACTGGCCTATTCATCAGCTGGATGTCAAAAATGCATTTCTCCATGGCACTCTATCTGAGACGGTTTATTGTACCCGGTAAGCGGGCCGTGGATACTTCACCTTCGACTTTGTCATCGCGCTGAACAAGTCTCTCTATGGGCTTAAACAAATGCCGCGTGCTTGGTGGAGTCGCTTCGCCTCATATTTATTTTCCCTCGGGTTTGTGGAGGCCAAGTCAGACACGTCGCTGTTTATCTATCACCGTGGTACTGATACTGTTTACTTGCTTCTTTATGTTGATGATATCGTCCTGACAGCATCCTCTATGCTTGTTCTCCACCGGACAATTGCCGCTCTCCAACGAGAATTTTCCATGAAAGATCTCGGCGTACTTCATTAATTTTTGGGTATCTCTGTTTAGCGGAGTTCGAGTGGCCTATTCCTCTCTCAACGACAGTATACTTTGGATATTCTGGAGCGTGCCAGTATGTCAAACTGCAAACCTTGTAGTACGCCTATTGACACTCATCCCAAAGTGTCTGCCTCTACTGGCTCTCCAGTGAGCAATGCTACTTAGTACCGGAGTCTTGCTGGAGCTTTGAAGTACCTGACCTTCACAAGACTAGATATCTCCTACGCCATCCAGCAGATTTGCCTTCACATGCACGACCCTCAGGAGCCTCATCTTACGGTGGTCAAACGAATCCTTCGGTATCTACGCAACACCCTTGATTATGGCCTCTAGCTTCACCGGCCACAGTCTGCAGACCTTGTGGTTTATTTTGATGCTGATTGGGCAAGATGTCCAGATACGCGCAAGTCCACATCGGGCTACGCTGTGTTCCTCAGTGTTAATCTTGTCTACTAGTCGTCTAAGCGCCGAATCGTGTCTCGCTTGATCTTTGAGGTCGAGTGCGAAGCGCCGCCAACGCCATCGCGAGGCTTCACTTCGCTCATCGCTCCATGAACTCCGCAGCCCTCTTTGTCGCGCTATTGTGGTTTACTGTGACAATGTGAGTATCGTCTATTTATCGATGAACCCGGTGCAGCATCAGCGCACCAAACACATCGAGATAGACCTTCAATTCGTCCGGGAGCACATGGCTTTGGGGGATGTTCGCGTTCTTCACGTTTCGACGACATCACAGTACGCCGACATCTTCACCAAGGGGTTGCCGACTTCCGTCTTCACCAAATTTATGTCCAGTCTGAATGTCTGCCTTGGCGACGTTCCGACTGCGGGGGCGTGTTAGACAGAATTTCTTTCCTGGATTGGTCCTTTCTTCTCCTATGCATGGCACTGTTCGCCTTCCATGCATGGCTTTGCATGCACGGTATGCCCATCGCCTCGTGTGCACAGCTAGTGCCTCAGCTTTCTACATGCATGACGCCTTCTGTTCCGAGGGATTACTCGTTCACATAATAGCTGTAATCTATATATGTATAACTCATGTACTCTGACTTTAACAATAAAAGATAGCATTACTTTTCTCGCTTATATTATTAACAAACCAAACTGGCCCCTACGTCGCCATTACACACGAGTCCCTGCACGCGCATGGAAGTGTTTATAGATAGGTTGAGGTTAAATGCATGATAGAGAATGGGGAAGACATGGGCAATGATGGGTTGAGGTTAAATGCGTGAGAGAGAACGGGGAAGACATGTGCCCTAACATGTTGAAAAAGCCATTATCTAGCGACCCTTTTGCCTAAGCACTAACCCGTGTTACCCTTCTGAAAAGGTTGAAGAATGATGCTCGCGTAATTTATTTACCTAACATTGACGATAACTAACGGCGTCCAGTCAAAACCCAGTCCAACGATAGGACATCATCTAAACATCTGTTGCACTAGGTGGCCATGTGTGATGTTGCCACTTACCGTGCCATCCATGGAGCAGTATCTAGTGCAAACACATATACCCAGATTAAAAAAAAAGAGCTATAATTACATATCTCTACGTCTAGAATTTAGGTACATGTGTTTTTTTTTCGAGGGAGGTACATGTGATTCTGAAGATACTATGCGAGAGGGGTTTTTGATCGGGCAACGTATCTCAGGTGAAAATGGGCATTTGGTGATAATCTGGAAAAAAACATCAGACCACCACTTAAACTGGTTTTGAAAAAAAATACAAAAACAAAATCGCAAGTAACTTAAGCATGTTTTCGATAACCCCCGCTATCTTCTCCTTCCTTATGTTCCCCTTTCTCTAGCCATTTGTCACCCCCGTCTCCTCTTTCATGACGTCGTGAGACATGCGACTGGAGAAAGAAGGCGAGGAGGAGGGAGAGAAAGGACATGGTAGCGGCCAAATCTAGCTCAACAGCTCCGTGGCATGAGCTCGACGTGCCACCACCTTCCACCCCACCCTACACGGCCCCTTCGTTCTTGAACCACACGATTCCTGCACGACCTCTTCCCTCATTCCCATGCCACACCGTCTCACCATCAATAGCGAGATTGGGGATTGTTCAGCTAAAAAATACTAGCCACTTGAGAAAGAGAGTAGTCAAAATGAGTGAGATCTAGATCTCTCATGCCCCTAGGGCTCTTTACATGGTAATAGGGGATTGGCTTATTCCCACCTTGCCTCTTAATAATTATAAAATGGTGTGGGTAGAATGGTACATTCCCTATATATATATAGTAATCCACTTATAGCCTTACCCTAAGGCCCGCTAAACATTCCTAGTAGTCCGTCGCCACCTAATGTGTTCTCAGAGCCCATCGCCCAAGCCATCCTCTGTTTTCTTCTCTATTTGGTTGCTCTTTGTGAATACTTGGAGTCAATGACAAAGGGGTCCACATGGTATTGACTCTTTCCTTTCTCTTCCAGGTGGGCCCCCAATGTCAGCCACTTAATGTGTTGAGTTAAAAAATTAGAAAGTATCTTCCAGTGAATAATCCATCCTTTTCAGATTTTCATCATTTCATGTGAAAATCAAACTTTCAGATGTTCCTTCTCCTTCATACGAATTATGATTATGTCAATTCTTATTCCTAAATTCATCTAAATTTCTAATCTCTCTAATAGTACTAATTTTATAATTTTTGGGATTTTCTGGATTTGTCTTTATTTATTCTCCTCATTTTGCGCGTATAGAAACCGACGCTTCCGAAACTTTCTTGGATCAGTCTGCCAAAGTATCACCATCCTTCAACGAAACAAGTCGTTGATCTTTGATCATGTTCTACCCATTTTTACAACATTATATTGTTTTTATATCAAAATGCATTGCTAATTTTATATCAACTGTTTTCGCGAGTAGCTAACATACCTATTCGACAGTATGACACCTTGATAATTTGTGAATGTCATGTTTTCTTTGAAACCCAAGAAATGGATAATTTTAGTTGGACATATTTTATTACCAACATGGGAAAACATAAATATGCTTAGTCATGCTTTAGTTGTACGATGGGTTCTTTCACAATGATTAATCATGAAAACTTGACTTGATGAAATATGGAATCGTGGCATGGCCACTGTTATTAAAATTTGTTGTGCCACAGCAAGGGTTATTATTTGACCGGGTTGAACAAAAATAATTTTATACTTAGGCGAATGATCGTGCAGTAAAGGGGATGGATTTTCGATGTGGTTGCCTCACATGAGTAGTCACTAAGGACTTAACTTTGTGCGTCATTGATCTAGGCCATACCGTACAAAAATATGTCCAGGATGGGGATGGACCTAGCTAATTAATTAGCAATGTTTTGATTTAGTTATGTTTGGGTTAATGTTTGGCGCTAGAGGGGGCCGACCGATGGCGAAACCTTAGCGAGTAGAACTAGATTAAACAGAACTTTACAAAAGCCTTATGATAATTGTTTAGTCGCACACCTTCGGAAGTGTGTTAGACAGATATTATAAACTGATTATCTCTTGAGGGTCAAGTTGTACAATCTCTACAAAGTCTTAAAAACTATTCGAATAGCCGTGTCCTCGGTTATGGATAATTCCTAGTGATTTCACACGAGGGGTAGCTTTTTCTTAAAAATGTTATCATGGTAGTTTGGTTGGGATTTGAGTAGAAAGTTCTGGTGGATTAGTCAGGAAGTGAACGGGTAGTTTACAAGTTGTTTCAAAAATCATGTTTACTTATATATTTTAATATTTTAAATAATACTTTTTCAATATATTTATTATATTTAATGTCAATACCTCTTTCTGCAAAAATAACTATACAGCTATCCCTTGTTCAAAGTCTTGCATGAATACTATGTGCATATACTTCCCTATGACTTGCTGAGCACTTTATGTACTCACCGCTTTATGCCATTTGACAAGGCTTAAAATATCTATGTATTATTTTAAATACATAAATAAAAAACTATATGTCCGCGCGAACATAAACCCTAAGACTAACGAGCCCTGTGGTCGTAAAAGTCGTAAACCCTAAGGCATCTACATTTTGAACACAAGACCTCCCTCCAAGGGACATTACCGAGTGCATACACACATGCACTTTGATACGGTGATGATTTTCTTTTATTGTTAGTAAGATTCGAGAAAATCATATTTTTTCAGGAAAAAAAAATTCATAAATACCGCTATAAGGCATCTACATTTTTAATTTGCCCCCTACATGTCAATTTTGTTTACTTTGGCCCCATAAGTTAAGTTGTCTTGCAAATACCTCCTAAGTCACATGTTCGCACTATTTTCTTGTGGTTATAATTATCTTTAGCACTTGTTTCAATGATTTTAACACTTATTATTGATTTCAATACTTGTTTCAACGATTTGAGTTATTTCGCTATTTGTATTACATGATTTCAACATTAAAACATTAGCAATGAAATATTGTATTACAGCTACCGTAATCACTTAAATAATTCAAATATGTATTAGCATCATTGAAACAAATGTTGACACCACTGGAACAAATGATAAAGACAATGAAAATAATAAGAAAATAATTTGAACTTGTGATCTAGAGGTTATTTATAAGCTAACTTAACTCACAAGGATAAAGTAAACAAAAATGAGGTATGAAGGCAAATTGAACTGAAGGTGGCCTACGAGGGTAAAGTAAACAAAAATGAAGTAGGAGAGCAAATTAAACTGAAGCATTATATGATTTTTTTTTTCTGTTTTTTATGGGTATGAAATTTAACCAGGCCCGTAGAACTGATTTTTACCGAAAATGGAACAATCCGGTAGGCGTCCCTGCCCCCTTGGATCGCTCCGCCACCGCCACCGCCGTCTCCTCGCCTATCTCCTTCTTTCTCCGGCTCTAACGTTCCTGTAGTCCTCCGCTCTGTGCGGATGCAATCCAGCCGCAGTCCCGCCGCGGTACGGACCCCTGCCTCGCTCTGTGCTGGGCATCTCCCCTCGATCGCTCGTGCTGCGAGCACTTGCCAGCGGTATTTGGCAGGTATTGCTTCCTTCTTCTCCTATCCTTCTTTTGTTCCCCCTTTTTTGGTGGGCTGTCTGTCAAGTGTGCTGTTCTGATGATTCCCTACTTAATTTCTCTTTTGGGATCTTGCTGCTTGCGGTCGCATTTGCAGATTTGCTTCTCGCCGGAAGATGATTGGTCACTAAATTTAACTGCCACCATCATCCACGGGTTGGTTATGAGTGGCGTGAGATATGGGCATAGGCGTGCGGCTCTCCCTTCGTGGTTAGGGTACAGGTATGATCCCCTCTTATTGTTTACCTACTATTTATTCAGCCCGTTGAGTTGTTGGCATCACAACACATCTAATATCTGAAATTCGCATTGCAACTAATTATGCGCCTTTGGTGATAACAATATATGCTTTTGTTCCTCTTTGAAAGCATCTCATCTACTCTTGGGAATTAAGTACCCCCAGGCCCCAGTAGATGTCTGCGAGTTTTCAGTTTGCAATGAAACAATGTTTCATGAGACGTGTGAAAGGATCATGAGCACTAGTAATTGTAATGAGACATTGTGGAGCCCATAGATGGCACATGTTGATGGGCAGAAACAATGTTAGTTAGCCTGACCTTTAGATTGGCAACAGATAGCATGTTAGTAACATTTTCCAAACAATTACTGCCTATACATACATAACTCAATTTGTCCATTGCACCAAATCTTTTTGTAATACAGACTATAGAAATAGATAGACGTTATTGATTTCATGAAAATTAGTACAATGAGATATTTGAAGTCCATTATCAAAGGAAACAAGTGCTCTGTAGTGTAGATGGTACAGCGGTAAAAGGAGACATCAGGGCAAATCACCTTGCTTGGGGATAATAAGATGAGAGTCCACGTTGAGAAGGACATACACACATGCCTATTTGAAACACCGTATTTTGATAGGAATTTAGTAGGAAGAAGGAATTTCCGCTCTCATAAAAGCTGTATTCCTCCTAAATTCATGTGAAATTCCAAGATTACAAATGGCCCCTTAGTGTTGTAGCCCAGCAGATGATACAAACTCCTGCTCCAAGCTATAGCAGTTTTGGCTGTTTCGATATTCTGATTTAGCAACTTCACCTAAGTTAATAGCCAATGACTCGCATCTTACTTCAGCTCTTGTAGATAGTAATGGTTGCATCTCTTCAGCATTTTCTGAAGCAACATGGCATGAATTCCTTTTTGTCCGCCAGAACTGCAAAGTCATCTCAACTTGCTTCATAGTAGGTCTCTCTTCACCTCGGAGCCTCAAGCACATCTCCGCAAGAGAGGCAACATTGTCGATCTCTTCATTTGTTGCTTCCTCACGTACTTGAGCAGAAACTATATCTTTGATTGGCCTTACCTTCCGCTCCCAAAGAAAGTAATTGGACAAATTCTGCTTTGAGCCTGATAAACTTGTAAAAATAGGCTCCCTTCTTAGAAGTAGCTCTACAAGTACCACACCAAAACTATATACATCACTCTTCTCGTTTAGCTGCCCAGTATGGTAATACTCTGGATCCAAGTACCCAAATGTGCCTTGCACATTTGTAACAACATGAGTTTGATCAATAGGAACCAATCTTGAAGCGCCAAAGTCTGATACTTTAGCAGTGTAATTTGCATCTAGGAGTATATTAGAGGACTTCACGTCACGATGGAAGACTGATACCGAAGCTGCTGAGTGGAGATAATATAGAGCTCCTGCAGATTCTGCAGCAATTTTTAGACAGTCGTCCCATGACAAAGAGAAACCACCACTGCTTGAACCAGAATGAAGAATTTCAAATAATGAACCATTTGGTATGAAGTCATACACCAATAGTGGGACCTCGGTTTCGAGACAACATCCAAAAAGTTTTACTATATTTCGGTGATTTATTTGAGAGAGAATTGCCACCTCGTTAATGAATTGATTGATTTCACCTTCCTCAATGTCCTTGGATCTTTTTATCGCCACCACACGTTGGTCGGATAAGATGCCTTTAAACACCATGCCATGCCCTCCACGACCAACGATACGTGTAGGATCAAAGTTATTTGTTGCCTTTTCTAGTTCCTCCAAAGAGAAGATCTTTGTCTTGTCACTTGCATTTTCATCAGATGATATTAGTTGTTCTAGGAGAAGGCCTTGGTTCTTCCGAAAATGATTCCTACGTAGTTGCTTTTGGATGTTCCTTTTCCATCTACGGATGAGAAACGTTGCACTTAAGCTGACAAGTAGAACACCAAAACCAACACTAAGCCCAATGGCAATACCTGTAATAATTATACTTCTTAGTCTTGTCCTGCTTTGTCTTGTTCATGACTTCATGTTCATTGCGAAACTAACTGGTTTATAGAACTCACCTAATATAAGAATTTGCTTTTTTGTTGAGATGCACTGCATTGTTGTAGTATCATACTGTGTTTTATAAGGACAATCAGTGCAATAGTGTTTTCCTATAGTATTATGGCATACTCCTTTGCAAATGCCTGGTGTGTTGCACTCGTTAATATCTGCAACCACATCTTAGTAAGATGAGACAGAATTTTACATTACATGATGCTGAGAATAGAGATCACGACTGCTTTGGAGATATAGAAATTCCTAGATTAACTTAAAACAATGAATTCCCATGTTAATTGGAGAGGATAGAAAAAAATCGTATTTCATTATCCATGCAAACCTGGAAAAACAGATAAAAACATAGAGATTCTGCTTTTAGAGGGAAAGAGAATCATAGAGACAGATAAATATATAAAGACAACAGCATGGAATTGCCATTCACTACGGTTTGTCAAAATACAGAGGGACTACGACATGTAAGTTTAGAAAATGTTCTTCTCTGTAAAGAGGCTGATAACAGTTAGAAATCCCCCATGCATGGTTTTTTTTTTGGTAATAACCATGCTTGCTTATCAAACTGGTGAACATATTTTTTTCTAAAAGCAATACTGTTTCTAGAAGAACATTTTAATGATGAACTCTGAGAAAATTTATGACTTTAAAGCATAAATTGCCCAACATGGGAAATCTCTAGACTTCTATTTTTTTAAACTTGGAACTCAATTGGCCTTTAAAATGCAACCAATTTGTTAAACCAAAATGATTAGAATCTTAATCCAGCATAAATGCATGCAATTTATTATTATTTTGCGATACTACCATTGTTGTCCATTGTTAATGTTCTTCAGAATCATATCAATTCTTAGTGGTAAACATATAAATGTATAGACAGCATTTATGTCAGACAGAGAACCTTCACATCCATTTCGGATATATGGATTTCCTTGAAAACCAGGCATACATTTGCATTGATAACCAATATAACCATTTGTTGAGTTGACGCCCAAGCATGTGCTATTGATGCTGACACATGCATATCCAGAGATGTTCCGAGATGCCTCTTGGCAAGTTAGATTGGCAACGGCCCATTGCACAGATGCAGATTCCCGAGAGCCAATATAGAGTTCAGGTTCCTTGGGTACTTGCATACCATTCATGTACTGCTTGTAATTTGAGGTGTCTTCAATGCCCATGAGTCCGTCACCGACATTTATACGCGTTACAAGATATCCATCGTTTAGTTGGAGGCTGGATGTCAACATGTTCGTGCAGTTGAGCTGAAATAGCTTCCTTGCAGAACAGCCTTCTTCTAGACCGAATGGAAATTGGACACTGATGTTCCCACACTGTCGAGAACAGTTTACCTTTTGTTGGACCGGATTATATCCTATTTTCAAAATGAAAATCAAGAGCTTCGTTAGTAAAATGACTTAAAATATAAAAAACAAAAGTGGAGTACTAGAATTACTCCCAAACTGAAATAGAGGGAGTACATATTTAATTTTACAGGATATTACATATATACCCCCTCAATTTTATCTATAAAATGTAATATTATCTACCTACTTGCACTTTTTGCAAAGTTTCATGGTCACAGTTAGTTTTCATGCATCAAAACTGCCGGGAGTGCCAGGGTTTTCAAATGGGGAGCAACTGTTATGTTACTTGAGTCTGATCACGATTTTTTGAAGTAATGTAATCTTATTTGTAAATCAGGAAAAGTCGTATCGAGATATTGTTGTTGGAGCAGGGTAAACTACCTCTATCACGCAAGCACCCATCGAGTATGTATGGATTGCCTTCGTACCCACCATCACATGAGCAAGTGTAACCACTACCAGTTGCTAAATAACTGTCGATGCAGCTGCTGTGGTTGCTGACACAGGCAAAGTTGGTGCTATTAACCGAGGTGGTGGCGCACGTCGGTTGATCCACGATAGCCCACGAAATGCTCGCTTCGACAGTAGTTATATCGATTCTGTCCCACAGGGAGCTTCGGTTAGGATGCCCTTCAACTGGGAGCTTGGTGTCCCTCTGTAGGACAAACTGGAGTTGCAAGGTGCGAGCACGAATGGGGAGCCACATGGAGCAACATCCGGTACCATTGCACTCCTGCCTAGCAACAGTCTCTGCGATTTCCTTGTCAGGGCAGGTTACTGCACAAAGCAGCACGGTCGCATTTCTGGCATTTGTGTCTGCTTGGTCGAGCAGCTGGTATACATGGAAGTCACAGCCGGTGATGTTTAGTTCGGCGGACCAAAGGGTCAAAGATCTCCCCGGTGCATTCCATGACATGTTATAAACGTTGACGCCAGATCTCATGGGGATATAATGTGAATATGAAACACCGAAACCTGTAATGAGAAAAGCACACCGAGTTGTAGTGTGAACGACTGCCGAGGTAATTGAAAGACATAAACATAGTAATCTCAAATCTAAAACAAAAGAGAGAACTATTTATTGCTACCAAAATTCTCTCATTAATCTAGAAAAAGTAAAAAAGGCATCCATCCATTAATCTTGGGACATAAATTAGACGGCTTAGATTGAAAAAAAAAAGATTACATGTAAAGTATGTCGGATAAAAAAGACCTCAAAATAATTTATAAATGGATATTTGTAGATAATATAATCTGAAATACAAAAATCATGCCCCTACGCATAGATTAGAAACCTTTTTTTAATATTATTTTTTACTCTTATAATGAATAAGACTAAAAGAAAGACTCCATATTAAGTATAATATTAGAAAATTAATTTGTATATGAATATACATTTGAAACTAAAAGTATACAATTTAGGTGTAAAAATGTCAGAAAATGAAAGTTCCTAAAAAACTATGCTATAAAAAAAATTGGAATTAAAATTCTAAAAATACTTCTTGTATGCAAAATATATAGAATCCAGAATAAAAAATTTAAACAAGTTGTGGATTCCAAATATAATTAGAACTGTAATTTAATATTTTAAGTTTCAATTAATTCTTTCACAATGTTGAACTAGAAATTATAAACTAAATGTACTTTCTTTTACAAATTTATCTAAATTCTAAATTAAAATCATAGATTTGTAAATAATGACCTATTATTTCCAATTCTAGACATAGGTCCTAACCAATACCCAGTTCATATCTCCCAATGTTTCCTCTTCCTAATCCTGCTAGGATTTTGTAGTCTTCTATCAAAGGTATTTTGTTACCTATACGGCTTATGGTTTTTCTTATTTCAAATCCAACTTGGCTAAAGATTTGTGCTATTGGTAGTCTTTATCCTAATCCTGAGAGAATAACAACCTTGTCCCTGTGTTGTTGTATTGACTAAGCTTTACAAAAAGAAAGAAATCACTAGAACTAAAACTTAATGATTTCTATTTGTTTGGCTATTGCTCCTTGTTTCTTGCCTCTCCTTTATGTCCACCTGTTGTAATCCGTATATAGCACGTGAAGGGGTGGTAGTTATCCTATACCAAAAGGCGTCTCATTGTTATGAAGAAGTGCGCACATTTCAGAGACAATTATTGTCAGAGACTGATCCTCCCACGTCGTCTTACAGTTATGCCAGAAATAGAGGTTTAATACGTGCAGTTATCCCTGAGATTAATAGCGCATATTAACTAATGTGTATCTCAAACATAACGTATAAGTGTCCCTAGTCGATTGGGCCTATGTCGGACCCGGATTTTGTAAATCCAAATCCTCTGTGAAATCACTGTGCTATTCCCTGGATCAGTAGCTAGCACTCCATAGGTACATTGCTGAATCAAACCATACATGGCGCAAACTTATTTCATTCATTAATTTACACATCAGAGTTTACATAGACCGCTTTTGGGTCAATTTTTACAATAAAGGCCAGACAGGCCAAAAGAATACATTACAAAAGATAGCGGAAGCAACAACGGAAGCAAAGGGGTGAGGCACATCTTCCGCAGAGCAAGTGATCGGGAACCGTGTACGCTCGATATTATCAAAACTTGGACAATATAGGAGGCACACAAGAACCAACGAAGTCAGCTAGACTGGGGTGAGACTAGAACAACTAAGGACTAAACTACGCTTCAACATTTCCCGGGTCTTCAGACTTCTGGATCCTCATTGTAGTAGACAGCTCCAGGGTTCCTGTTTCTGAGGGTTTGGGGAAAAGAGCGAGGATGAGCACAACTACCGTGCTCGCGAGACAACACACACAGATGCAATAATATACATGCACGGTGTGCAAGAATGGCTCGGGTTCTTTTATTTGCGTAAAGCAGCATTTGTAAATACAAATATTAGAGAATCCTATCACTTAGCATTTGGACCAAATTGCATTTTTAAAGAGATTAATTGTGCAATAATTAATAAAAGCAGAGGTTACCTCCACCTTCATGCTTATATTTTGATGGTGGTCATACCCACCTATTACCAACGCTGGGTAAGAATACCCAGGAAAATCCAAATCAAGGGCTAGGTGAGCCCCACACATTTTTCATCCCACCCACAACAGTTTTTGAAATAGAACTATATCTTGTAAGTTCCATTGCCCGCCCTTGACCAGTAGGCACTACCTGTCCAATGTTTTTTTCTCTGCGGAGATTGTACATCTTTACCCACAAGAGATAATCGACTTGATATGTACACACGTTTAGTAGACATGTGAATCAAGGGAGATTATCACAAGGCCTTTACAAGGCATCCCTCATTGTTCATTGCACCCGCTAAGGTTTCATCTGAGAGTGGTTACGCTCTCCCTCTGCGTCAACCATACCCCCAAACCCCCTCTTGCGCCACACGGCGGCTTGCGCCAGCGTCACGACCCGTGTCCACGACGGCTTAAGCCAGCGGACACGACTCGTGGGTCACTCCGGTGGTCCAACTACCATGGTGGGTACAAATTAGTCAGCCAGGTCGACACCATTATAGACTTGTGGTTGTCTTGTTTTACAATAGGAGGTCATCACGGGATTAGGTCCTTAAGATCATCTCAGGCGGTTCGTACCACATACCATCCACAAAAATATCCTGGGCTACATTAGCACCCAACCATTTACCCGCCAGCTTACCATCCGCCCAGATGGGTATTAGCAAATTTTAGAGTTTTGGAGAGGTATAAAACAAATTATCCAACCAATTCAGTCATTCTCCCCAATGACTGCCCAAAACAATTGATGATGATTAAAGGATGATGATTTGGGGTAGTAATACCCCGGTACTTAAACAAGTCTAGCATGACATTTAAGTACGACCTATAACTAGTATGTTACCAGATATTTACTAGGGTGACAAGGATACTGGGAGTTCAACTTTCAAGGGAATGGCATAACAATTTATTAATCAGCAAGTAGGCATTTAACTACCTTAGAGAATTTGACATACATTTGCATAAAAATTAAAGCATGCAATTTGATACTTTAACAGAAGATAATTTGCATAAAATGTGGGATCAATATGATCAAAGTGTTGACTCGCCTGGGCTATTTTACTGTGGCCTTGATCTTACTCAAAGCCTGATTAGATAGAGGTTCGAAGTCTTGGTCAGCGTCTTTGCTTGAATCTTGGATCTGCTGGAGTCGTCGATTCTTCTGGACCTCGATTTCTAGTTACGCAATAACGATTGAAAAACCAAATAAATACAAAGAATCCAAGAGACCAAATAAAACACAAGAGCCTCGAAAAGATTGCGGAGGACGGCTTGAGAGAAAGGTTTGGATGATACTGGAATGTTTGACAGAGTCAAACGTCGATTAAGCGAAAGGGAATGACAGAGAACTTCGCGGAGGAGGATACAAGGAGGGTATGGTCGAAGTAGCTTTTGCCGGAATGCTCTGCTGCGGATTCGGAAGACTGCAAGACTATCATACAGGCGACAAGGCAACTTGACTACAGGTTCTATACTAATCTAGAATACTTGATCGACACAAAATCCAATAGAAATTCAATACCAAACACAGCTGCCTGATAATATTCAACGATTCGATTGCTGGCTACTCAACTTACTACCAACTATACAAATCCAACCACCAACTTATACAATTGCCAGATTATTAATCATTGCCAACCACAAATCCTTTTTAAACAAAGCAATCAAATCAATACTTCCAGCTTTCACTAAATATCATTACTACCGACAAACATTGTCCTACTGACGAACACTATCCAACAGCTAACAATTGATTAACAAATCCAATAGACAATATTGCACTGAAGATTAAAACTATCCCTAATAATCAGGATCACAACCAATCATTCAATTTACCGCCAAAACACTTATACTAAGGATCAGTAATCTCAGACAATTAATCAATACTCAACAAAACATTCTACTAATCTAGTGCAACATTTCTTAATCGTTGGATCGATTGTAACCTCAACGTTACTGCTACGAACAGGGGAACAACTACGAATCAAATATTGACAATCGAAACATATGATTAACAAATTCTACGACTCAACAACTCAATTGACAGATAGCTCAAATGCCGACACCCAATCGTACAGCTTTCAATTCTAGATCAACAACTAGTGACTTAATAATCCAATTCACAACTACCAATTCAATCACTTTAGTTTGTCGAATGACATAATATTCCACAACTGACTCCATTGCTAGTTTACACACATATATCAAAACACAATAATGACTTCAATACCGATAACCATGGATCAACAATAAATAACCAGAGAAGTATAGTTCACAGACAACGATCTCAACTAAATCACCGATAAACAATCTTGATACTGCTACTGATATTGAACACGGGATATCATTACTCACAGACAACAACCAAAACATCAACAACAACTCACAAAAGATTCATTATACATGACAGATCACGACAATCACTACTAATCAAAATACTGAACTGGGGGAGCTATTATCAAAATAATCATCCCAATGCCTTGACAGCAGTCGCCTGAAGAACAAAGTTCAGCACCAGCTGACAACATTCTCAATTATCATTCAATACCACAATCAACAATTGCATTCAACAAATATGGGAGATGGCAATTTGGATCCTCGTGGCAATCGGCGAGAGAGGGCAAGGAGGAGTCTCGGCCAAGACTCTCGAGGCACGAGGAGAGATCACTGAGAACCGAGGAGAAGGGGGTGGTGCGGTAGGCGGACCTTGAGCAGAGAGAGGCGGTGGTGTGGTGCCGACAGCGCGGCGCCACACAGAGGCGGTGAAGAAGGGAGAAGGTGGAGAGCTCACCGAGGGTTTTGAGGCGGGAAGCACCGGAGGGTGGTCGAGGCGGTGTGGGGAGGAGCTCGGCGACGGCGGACCTTAGTGAGGCGGGGCCGTGGCCATTCTTGGGAGGCTCGGGGCGTCGTCGCCGTGGCGCTCAGCCAGCGGCGGCCCAGGCTGGGCCGGGCGGTGATGAGGCGTCTGCAGGCGAGAGGGCACCGGTCGGAGGGGAGAAAACGGGCGTTGGGAGAGTCTTACAGGGAGAGGAGGAGCAGAGCGGGGAGGAGGTGGAGGCACCGGGTCCTCTTTATAGCCGGAGCAAAGGGAGGCGGGAAGGTCTTGGCGTCGGCGGCATGGCGACGAGTGGGCGCAGATATGGGCGATGGCGTGGGCGTCCATGGCGGTAGGTAGTCTGTGACCGGGCGAGGATGACGGGACAACTTCGGGGCGGCGGACCGAGACGCACATGGCTCGTGGTCGGTGGAGGCGGCGAGGGCGTGAGTGGGGCGGCGGCGCGGGCATGGCGCCGAGGAGCCGTGGAGGGACCCGAGGTGGGGCGGCAGCTGCAGTGGAAGCGATTGGAGCGGCCAGCAAGGTGGCCGGAGTTGGTGGAGGCGACGCCTGCGGAGTGGCGGGCCAAGAGGAGCGGATCTGGCGGAGGCGGCGCTCGGCGAGGCGAATCGAGACGCGAGCGAGAAGGCGGAAGCGACGGGGAGAACGCGACAGGCGGCCAGAGAGGATTTAGGGGAAGAAAGAGACGGGCGAGAGAGACGAGAGGCGTCGGGAGAGAGAAGAGGGAGGTGATGCGGCCGAAGGAAGAAGATAAGGGAAAGAGAGAGAGACGGCCGGTTCGGGAGAAAAAGGAGAGGTGGTAGGGAGGCTGGCCGGCCGGAAATCAAAGGTGGTAGGCGAGCAGTAGGGAGGAAGGAAACAAGTGGAGGCGAGCCATGGGTCAGGTAGGAGGAGAAAGGAGATTGGGCCAGGGAAAAGAGGGGAAAGAAATTGGGTTGGCCCAAACCAGATAAAGGGAGGCAAAATTTTTAGAGGGATTCCAGAAATTGAAAGAGATTAAATTCAACTGGAATTTAGAATTTGAAATTTTGAGGATGAGTTTGAAACACAAATCCGAGCTTAAAGAGAGCTCGAAATTTTGGAAATTTAAGCGACAGACGAAAATCAACGAAAATCGAAATTGAATAATCGGCGCTATTTGCTATCTGAAAAACGGGGTATTACAGCCTACATATTTGTAGGCTTTGTTGATCATAGGGTAGTCGTAGTTGATCTTGTCGTAGTAAAGTTTACGACCATGAAGTGATCGTAGTAGGACTTACGACCATAAAGTGGTCATAGAAGATCTTACGACCACTAGGTGATGGTAGAAGCACTTACGACCATATAAGGTGGTCGTAATGTGATTTACGACCACTAGGCTAAACTTCTCTCTTATTAATGATAAGTGTATCCTTTCGAATAACATGAAAATATTGCTATCTATAATAACAATTACAGAAAAATAATTTAATTAATTAAGGATAATTAGATTATCGTCATCTAGCCCCACCACTTCAAGTGAAAATAACTTACTTAAAAAGGAGGTTGCAGAAAATCTTATGACCACTAGGTGGTGTAGAATAGTGATAGGAAGTAGAGTATTTTCGACTGGTATTTCATTTGACCAGAAATGAACTTGGTCAAGAAGGTAATTTTTACTTCAGGTGAAAAGACAGAGCTGCTTTTCCTGAACAGACAGATTAAAGAATGCCAAGCGACTCTCATAGACCTATCCATTAGAGCAGTTCCCAAAGAGGTGGCAACTATTGAGTTCCCATGATCTTTAAATCGGACCACGATTATAAATATCTACCATGGGTGTGTTTTAGGGTTTTACTTTTTCCATTTGCTTCAAGCGCTCCAGAGCTCTTATTCTCTCTCGCCCAACCAAGTTTGCAATCCTTCCCCAAACTCTTCCAAATCCAAATCGAACTCACTCATAAGAAATGGTTGGAATCGTTTCCAAGCGGAGAAATCCAAGATGGATGTGGAGAACACGACTACTCTGGTCGTAGCGGAGAAGATCCCGAAGCGAGCTCATGTGAAGTGGACCAACGCTGATGGACAACATTGGCCATCGGATGAGGACACAATTCCAGTATTCCAGTCATAATGTGAATGTGGCTTTTGATTGCCCGTTCATCCTTTCCTCATGCTCGTACTCCAGCATTTTATTGTGAAATTGGTGAACTTGGTTTCCAATTCCATCACAATGTTGAGTGTATTTGTATACCTGTGCGAAGCCTATCCGGGAATTTTCCTAGATTTGGATCTCTTCATGTATTATTACAGGATGAGCAATCATAGTGGAATCACAGGTAGCTGTGATCTGAAGCTCCATAACAGGAAGTCGTGGGAGTACATTCAGATGTTCACCCGTCATCGTGGTCGGGATGGAATAAGAGGTGATTCTACTGGACATTATCCAATGAAGACAGTCTCTTCTTCATAGAGAAGCCTGCGGAGAAGAGCACATCCTGGGACTCGACTCCAAGCAATTTCGACCGGATCACCCTCTACATCCAAACCATCAAGGATCTGAAGGAAGAGTGGCTGACCTGATGGCACGTGGTGAGAGACTTCATCATGCGCCGCATTAATCCTCTAAAGAATTGAGTACACTCTATGTGGATGTACTCAGGGATTACTGACCCGACTAGGGATTATGAAGGAGGTAAAGTAACAATCAACACAACTCTTTCTTAGTTAATTTCGAGCACGATTGTTGATTATTTCTTAATAATCGTAGATCTCCTACAAAAAGAAATTGACACTCGAGTCAATATTGTTTGTGAGAAGGCTCCTACGCCCATATCAGGAGTTCCTTGAATCCTGGCAGTCGTGTCCGAGGAGGAAAGGAAGGAACACCTAAAGGTAATCAAAACTTGATTTTATCTTTAGAGTTTAGTAGTCGTAGAATTCGACCACTTAACAATATTTACTTTCTGACTTTTGTAGAAAGTTTACATGGCAGACCGTCGTGACGACCACGAGGTCGAATTGAGGGCTGTCAAAAATGAGTCAGAGGAAGACATAGTTCCTCTGGTAAAAAGGCACCACCTTGTAAAGGCTGTCGAGAAGGAGGATGATGGAGGCACAAGTTCTAGCCTTCCTTCGATCACACAGATTCGGCAATTCATTGCGACGTGGTCATTTGCAGAGAAAAGGGGTGAGGTCGCGGAGCTTAATCATAATGCCCCCAAGAGTAAGGTATCTTTCTATTATGACAACAAAATATTTTTAGTTTTCGCTTTTCATGGCTTTGTTAAGCAAATAGAAAAGGGGAACTGAAAAAGTTTTATGTCTTTTGTGAAGGCGATCACTATAATAGCAGAGCCTGTGGTCGACGCAAGCACTGCTCCTCACGTGGTTAAGCCAGTTCTGACCACCAAGTAGGGCAGGTTGCTTATGGAGTTGTAGCTCTCGCTCAAGACCTACGACCAGACGTGGTCATGAAGGTCCCTGTTCTTCCTCAAGACATTCAACCAAACATGGTCGAAGAACCCCGGGCTCCCCGAGTTCCTAACACTAGAAGCCTTCTAGAGGTTATCGGTGTCACAAGAATTGGGGCGGCCAAGGAAGAAGAGAAGAAGAAGAAAAAGTCTTCCTTAGGGAAGGTTTCTTCTGAATTCAAAATTGTATCCAGGAAGCCAAGGTATGTAAAATTAAAAGATTAAAATTTGCATTTACCTTTTAATTCCATAGTTTGACATGTATTCTCCTTTTCTTGTTGTTTAGTCATGTTTCTCCAGCCCCTAGGATGCTTCCGTTGAGAGGCCCGCTATAGTGTTGTCTACGGCCATAGGAGTATAGTTTCTCATGCGCTCGTAGAGACAGCAGCGGAGGTGGTCGAAGAATTGACCACCATCCCTGATGTGGTGATGGAGGAGGTAGCTGCTGCTGAGCCAGCCACGACTACTGAGGTGGTCGTAGTGGAGGAGGCAAACACGGTGGAAGACCAAAATATTCTGGCTATCGAGTCGATTGTTTAGAGTCAACAACCAGATAAGGGACTTGGCCCTACGATCAAGCCGGAGTAGGGAGCTCCGACCACCGTGCTGGGAAGGATGATGTAGAGGATGTTCCTCCGGGCCCTCAAGATGGAGTCGCACCTTCTATTGAAAAGGATGTAGAAGACTCTTTCGACCTCTTCCCCGACTTCTTTGGACCATCTGTCGTTGGATCCTCTTCGTTCAGGACTCGTGACCGAGTTCCACATCCTAGGGATATTCCTAATAGAGGACATATCCTTGATGACGAGTGTCTTCAAAGAGTATGGTGGAACAAAGCCGATGGGGCTTTATGAACTACAGGACTCCAAGACAGTATATGTCAATTTTGCTCGGGCAACTATTAATTTAAGTGCTCAATACTAAATATTTAGATATATGGGTTTTTCCTTTCTATCATTGTGTATCCCTTTGTCCAGAGAGCCATCGAGCAAGTTGTCACTGTTGGTGAATACGATAGGCAACTTACGCTGCTGAGATAGCGAAAAGTTGAACTCTGCGAGTAGGTAGTGAGATGGTAAGTTACTGTTACGAGTAGTCTTTTTTATTTTGACCACTTGTTCAGTACTCAGTCTACTTTAACCTTTGTAGGTTTAAAAGTGACAAAAAAACCCTTGGCTGATGTGCTCGACTACGAAAGAGTCAAGACACAAAAGCTAAGGCAAGAAAAACAAGACCTGCTGAAGAACCTTCAGGAGGCAAATTCTACAGCTTGTGAGCTGCAGAATAAAATAAACAGTAAGTATTTCACTTAACATTGTTTATTCCGACAACTTTCTTTTCTTTCTATAACTCCTTTTTCTTTTTTAGAAAAAGACGTTGATATGAGTAAGCTTAAAACCGAGGTTAATTCAAAGACCTTGGTGATCAGCGAGCTTACCCATATCTTCAAAGAAAAAGATAAGAGCATAAAGGCATAGGAAGAGCAGTGCGCAAAGGATGCTACTTCTCATGATGATGAAGTCAGGAAGCTTGACTCTCGCTTAGTTGATAAGAAATATTTACCTACGATCAGTTTTGTTTACTAGTCTTTAAAAAGTGTTTTTCTTTCTAACTGGTCATACTATATTTTTAGAGCAAGCGGTAGAAATAAAATGACTTCTAGAAGTTTCAACTTCTAGTCAGCAGGAAATGAAAGCTACAAAGATCAATCTTCAAGACAACATTTCCGTCAACAATGTGCTCAGTGGACTTGATGCTAAGGAGGCAACTCCTCTTGAAGACACCATGGTCGAATATACGAGCACTATTGGATAGCAGGTTAGAAATCTCCAAGAGTTGATAACTACTTTGAAGACTAATCAAGCTGGCTCAATGAGATAAGCGGTCGAAGGTGCAGTAAGTTATGCTTTGGCAAAACTTGAGGCTCATGACCGTAGTCTTAGTCTTCAACCAGTCGAAGCGGATTTCGACTCCCTGAAGTAGAGGCGGCACAACTGATTGAAGAAGTGCAACCAGTCGACAAGTTGGTCACGGAGGAGATGCCAATCGGATCTCCTTCATCAGGGTAGTTTGTAATAGGGCTTGTAATTGTAAAAATAATGTTTTTTGCTTATGAATATAAATCTTCATTTTCCTGCAAATTGTCTCTGAGTAGTCAGTAATTCATAAGATAAAAATAGAAATAAGAATTGAATTTCAAGACTATGAATTGAAGTCATGATTATAACTTTATCCTAGCCCCCTACTATTTGCTTAGTTTAATTAGATAAACTACGTGAATAGTGGAAAAAGAGTGCTCAAAAAATTTGTTCGGCCTTTCTTATTGAACTCGATGTTTTCGTACTAGTAGCAAGAGTTGGAAAACAGCTCGACGCTAGGAAGTTCCTTCCAGTGGGCAGGACCACATGCAGAGAGGAAATGCTTTGACTAGGTGGTGTTACTTCCTCCGATCAGGTTTACCATAATCGAGCGTATTAAGAGTAGTCGAACAAATTATGAAAGCTTAACTCACTTAGAAAATTCTTCTTAAAATGAGGAAATAAACTAAACACTAAAAAGCGCTTCCTTGGAATTATTTAGACCACCTTTTGTGGAACTTAGTTTCTTTGTGTTGACAGCAAGAGTTAGGAACAGATCGACTCTAGGAAGTTGCTTCCAATGGGCAGGATCACATGCAGAGTGGAATGATTTGACTAGGTGATGTTACCCTCCTTCGACTAGTGTAAAGAAAACTAAGAGTTTAAAAAGTAGTCAAAAAAATTATCGAAGTGTTGCTCAATAAAAATTGTAAGACGATATAGATTGAAGAAAACATAAACTTTATTGAGAATATGAGAGGTTACGCCAAAATATTTTGCCTCCCGCGCACGCGTTTAAAAAATTTTGAACTCTTGCGTTGCGAATCACAGACGGTTTCATACAAAAACCGTCTATGATGACATATCACGAGCAGTTCAGATCATGAACCGCTGCGTGATAAGCACCTCATCACAGACGGTTTGTAAGAAGAATCGCCTGCGTGATAAGTATCTCATCACGCATTTATTTGTAATAAGAAACGTCTGTGATGAGGTGCTTATCACGAGCGGTTCATGATACGAACCGTCTGTGATATGTCATCATAGACGGTTTTTGTATCACAGACGGTTCTTCTTAAGAACCATATGTGATATTTCACAGACGGTTGTATTTAGAAACCGTCTGTGATAGATCCATATCACAGACTGTTTCAAGAGAACCGTCTGTGATTAGATGTCTTCTATAACCTATTTTGTAGTAGTGATTGCCAGAGACTGACCCTCTCACGTCGCCTTGCAATTATGTAAGAGGCATATGTTTAATATGTGCAGTTATCCCTGATAATAACATCGCATATTAACTACTGTGTATCTAAAAAAAGTATAAGTGTCCCTAGTCGATTGGGCCCACATGTCTGTAGCCTTTGTCAACCATAGGGTGGTTATAGTAAAGTTTACGATAATGAAGTGATTGTAGTAAGGCGTACGATCATGAGGTGGTCGTAGAAGCACTTACGACCATATAGAGTGATTGTAAAGTGATTTATAACTACTATGCTAAACTTTTCTCTTATTAATGATAAGGGGTATCCTTTCGAATAATATGAAGATATTACTATCTATAATAACAATTACAGATAAATAATTTAATTAATTAAGAATTATTAGATCATCATCGTATCTAGTGCCTTATGGCTATGGACGTACTTGAAATGAAGGATTTTGATGGAAATTTTGGAGGAATTGTCCCATTTCCTTTAAACATGTTGCATTCCAAAAGTGCCCTAAAATGTTTTATTAGTTAATCTAAAATATAGGCAGTGAATCACGCAGGTTGACGACTAATGCATTTTAATTCAAGACTCTTATTTGGTTCCTGAATGGATGTCATTGTACAATTTTTTTTCTTTTATAAGAGCCAATGCACAGTTTCAAAGTATATCTATGGCATTTGCCCACGTAGCCAACATTTAGCAATACCCTCAATAACTTGAGGTCAGTGAGATATATATATCACAGACGGTTCGTAAGAAGAACCGTCTATGATAAGTATCTCATCACAGACGGTTTGTATTAAGAACTGTCTGTGATGACTTATATTATCACAGACGGTTCTTCTTAAGAACCATTTATGATATTTCACAGATGATTGTATTTAGAAATCGTCTGTGATAGGTCCATATCACAGATGGTTCCAAGAGAACCGTCTGTGATTATTTTATCATAGTCTGTGATAAGGCGTCTTCTATAGCATGTTTTGTAGTAGTGATTGTTAGAGACTGACCCTTTCACGTCGCCTTGCAATTATGTCAGAAGCATATGTTTAATATGTGCAGTTATCCCTGATAATAACATCGCATATTTACTACTGTGTATCCCAAAAACAATGTATAAGTGTCCCTAGTCGGTTGGGCCCACATGTCTGTAGCCTTTGTCAACCATAGGGTGGTCGTAGTAAAGCTTACGATCATAAAGTGATTGTAGTAAGGCGTACGATCATAGGGTGGTCGTAGAAGCACTTACGACCATATAGAGTGATTGTAAAGTGATTTATAACTACTATGCTAAACTTTTCTCTTATTAATGATAAGGGGTATCCTTTCGAATAATATGAAGATATTAATATCTATAATAACAATTACAGATAAATAATTTAATTAATTAAGAATTATTAGATCATCATCGTATCTAGTGCCTTATGGCTATGGACCTACTTGAAATGAAGGATTTTGATGGAAATTTTGGAGGAATTGTCCCATTTCCTTTAAACATGTTGCATTCCAAAAGTGCCCTAAAATGTTTTATTAGTTAATCTAAAATATAGGCAGTGAATCACGCAGGTTGACGACTAATGCATTTTAATTCAAGACTCTTATTTGGTTCCCGAATGGATGTCATTGTACAATTTTTTTTTTCTTTTATAAGAGCCAATGCACAGTTTCAAAGTATATCTATGGCATTTGCCCACGTAGCCAACATTTAGCAATACCCTCAATAACTTGAGGTCAGTGAGATATATATATCACAGACGGTTCGTAAGAAGAACCGTCTATGATAAGTATCTCATTACAGACGGTTTGTATTAAAAACTGTATGTGATGACTTATATTATCACAGACGGTTCTTCTTAAGAACCATTTATGATACTTCACATATGGTTGTATTTAGAAACTGTCTGTGATAGGTCCATATCACAGATGGTTCCAAGAGAACCGTCTGTGATTATTTTATCATAGTCTGTGATAAGGCGTCTTCTATAGCCTATTTTGTAGTAGTGATTGTTAGAGACTGACCCTTTCACGTCGCCTTGCAATTATGTTAGAAGCATATGTTTAATATGTGCAGTTATCCCTGATAATAACATCGCATATTTACTACTGTGTATCCCAAAAACAATGCATAAGTGTCCCTAGTCGGTTGGGCCCACATGTCTGTAGCCTTTGTCAACCATAGGGTGGTCGTAGTAAAGCTTACGATCATAAAGTGATTGTAGTAAGACGTACGATCATGGGGTGGTCGTAGAAGATCTTACGACCACTAGGTGGTTGTAGAAGCACTTACGACCATATAGGGTGATCGTAACGTGATTTATAACTACTATGCTAAACTTTTCTCTTATTAATGATAAGGGGTATCCTTTCGAATAACATGAAGATATTACTATCTATAATAACAATTACAGATAAATAATTTAATTAATTGAGAATTATTAGATCTTCATCGTATCTAGTGCCTTGTGGCTATGGAGGCTATGGACCTACTTGAAATGAAGGATTTTGATGGAAATTTTGGAGGAATTGTCCCATTTCCTTTAAACATATTGCATTCCAAAAGTGCCCTAAAATGTTTATGGATGATGTCCCTCTGGATAACCATATAATTCCAAATAAAAAAAAAATCTAACCAGCCCTAAAAAAATCCAAAATGATCTAGAAATGGATATTTGTAGATAATGTAATCTCTGGAATACAAAAAATTGTGTCCCTATGCATAGATTAGAAACCCTTTTTTATTGTTTTTTTCTCTGAGTTATAATGGAT
This sequence comes from Hsuehochloa calcarea, assembly GCA_036346395.1. Lineage (NCBI taxonomy): Eukaryota > Viridiplantae > Streptophyta > Magnoliopsida > Poales > Poaceae > Hsuehochloa > Hsuehochloa calcarea. The sequence goes on from CM070600.1 coordinate 32,767,773, forward strand.
AAGACTAAAAGAAGGACTCCATATTAAGTATAATCTTAGAAAATTAATTTTTATATGAATATACATATTTTGGTCCCGAATGGATGTCGTTATACAATTTTTTTTCTTTTAGAAGAGCCAATGCACAATTTCAAAGTATGTCTATAACATTTGCCTGCATAGCCAACATTTGACAATACCCTCATTAACTGGAGGTTAGTGTGTTTTTTTATAAAAGAAATTATGTGAAAGAGGATCGAGTGGAGTTTTAAACAGTGTTTGCCCATATAAAATATGATCATTAGATGAAGTTATCGCGGTCATTCCATGCGTACTTCCCGATGTAAAGACCAAACTAACACCTGTTTATAAATTCAGAGGGAGTAATTACCTTGGGCTCAAACTATAATTTAGACCGGTGAGACAAGAGTCAAGAGGTATCGTGTGATGAAATCAGGAAATTCAACCGGTGAGACCAGACTACAACAGATATCTTGATGAAACCCAAAGAGACATGGATGTATGCCCTACCGAAATCTGTGTACTCGACGACCTCAGTGATGCCGTCCCGGAGGAAGAGCCTGGGGGTTTGCGTGGTGTTGTTGCAGATGAGCTCGAAGTCGGGCTGCCGGAAACAACGGGATGAGCCGATGCCAAAGGGATAGTCGAACATCAGATTCCCGCAGCTCCTTTGACAGCCTGCGAGCGTGGCAGCAGATGCAACGCTCGTATTGCCGTTGGAAGCTTGCACCGTTGCTGTCGCAGTAAACTGGAGTAGGAGCAGAGGGAGTACTGCATCTAAGAGCCTCATCTCGCGCCCCCTTCAGAAGCTTCGAAAGTTTAGAGCTTGTGTTGGAGTGTTCGGTAGAAAGTGTAGCACAGGTGTAGACGAAGTGTTTTTTTTTCTTCCTGTCAAATGGTGACGATCTTGCTGCTTTATAGCCCCTGGAGTCTGAATGTTGAAAGGACCACGCAATTGTCGTTTGGGGACTGTTGCAACACTGATATATGCACAACATTTAAAATGCTTGGAATTTTGACTTGTGGATCTAGTACAACACAATTGTATAGTAGCTAGGTGGCAAGATGTGTATTAAAATCAACTGTTTAGGTGAAAAAATAGTTACTTTTAGAGGAAGTGCAAAAAAGTCAAATTATCTCACTTTATTAGAATAACACATCTTTGCAATGTTAAATTATTTCACTTCAATAGAAAAAAAGATCTTTGCAAGGTTATTACCCAGTCAACGGTATTTCCCTGTTTTCCTCTTTGGCCAATCAAGGTATTTCGATGTTTTCCTCTAAAGTTTGTGTTTTAACGTTGTTACTCATTATATATATATATTGCCGTCTAATTGTTAGTGTTTTGTTTAAAATTTGTGCTCGATTCCTCTCAGGGGAAAAAAATACTAAAGTACTCATTTCATTGTAGACTAGTCGTCGTGCACGGAAGAGCCACTTCGCCTTCATCTGCACCAAGGTCTCATCAGCTATTTTCGCTGCTACTTATTATGAGCTTCCACGGCCACACACACATTAGTCATGGACAGCGAGGAAACGTGAAACTGCGGAATCGCTGGTTGGCAGTCAAGGCAACCAGGTATAATATGTGGTGATCACCATTTTTCCAATGTTCATCCAGTACAAGTTCGATGACTTGAATCCGATACTGACTTTGTTTACCGGTTCCAATTTTTCTTGATATGAGTGAGGGCCAGTCTATTTACTTCAATCGCCATCATTTCTACTTTTCTTCACAACTCCATTGGAACCGGAGACTCAATAGTCAGTCAACGTGAGAGTGGAGTTTGAACAGTGACACAGGGAGTGCATCCAAAATCCAAATACTGGAAGCAATTCATGAATGAAAACAGTGTCACGTTGACATCGAAATGCCAACCTGCTGCCAGAGAATTCTAACCCATGAGAGGGGTGTTGAACATTTCGACGAACTCTCCATGTCACGTTGACATCGAAATGCCAATCTGAATGGTGACTAGAGAGAATTTATGTGAGCCTGCTAATCGACATTTCGACGAACCTAGAGTCGCGATTACAGAGACAAGCCTAGAGTAGCTGTTGCATAGACAAATCTTGGGGCTGTTTGGTTCATAACCTTAATGAACCTAGTCAAAACTTAATATAGTTAAAACTTAGACAATGCCAAAATTTGGCAAAATAAGCATTGTTTGGATCGTGATCAAGTCAAATTTTGGTAGACGATTTTCTCAATCTCGTATTCCACGCATGTGACATTAGATTTCATTGGCATTAATTTTTTTTTGTTGTCGTTACCAAATATTGGTAGAAAACTAAACGATAGCCAATTTTTAGTGACGTTACCAAAATTTGGTTTGTTAGACATGATTTCTTTCCTGGATCAGCGTTGGGTCTTTCTTCTCCCATGCATGGCACTGTTCACTTTCCATGCATGACTCTGCATGCACGGTATGCCCGTCGCCTCGTGTGTGCAGGGCTGGTGCATCGGCTTCCTGCATGCATGACGCCTTCTCTTCCGAGGGATCACGCGTTCACATGATAGCTGTAATCTATATATGTGTAACTCATCTACTCTGATTTTAACAATAAAAGATAGCGTTACTTTCCTCGCTTACATGGTATTAGAGGTGTTCGCATCCTGCGACCATCGCTTCCGCTAAAACATAGTTGCCACTACACATTATCCACCCAAGATCATGACCGACGACGATGCCCTTGTGCCTGTGGCTCTCGATCTTGTCACCCCCAACTAAAACAAGTGGCGCGGCCGTTTTCTCACCACCCTCGGCAAGTACTCACTCTCCGACCACGTCCTCACCGTCACCGTTCGCGCCGACTGGTGCCAGATGGACTGTGTCGTTTGTGAGTGGCTTTACGGCACCATCTCCCCTGACCTCGTCGAGATTGTCATGGTGCCCGCACCATCGCACTACTCATGTGGCTTGGCTTCGAACAACAATTCATCGGCAACCGGGAGACGCGGTCCCTCATCCTCGACGCCGAGTTTCGCTCCTTTGTCCAAGGTGATCTCAACATCACCGACTATTGCAGGAAGTTGAAGAGCATGGCTAATGCCCTCAGGGATCTCGATGAGCCTGTCGCTGATCGAACGCTCGTTCTCGCCGTCTTGCCCGGTTTGAACGACAAGTTCGCATACATGGCGGCCCTCCTCAGCGCCCGTGATCGTTCCCCACCTTCCTCGAGTTCCGATCCGATCTCCTCCTTGAGGAAATGACCATGGCCTCGCGCCCATCGGGACCGTCCACCGCCTTCCTCGCCACTTCAGCAGCGACAGGCCAATCAAGCAAGCCCCCTGGTGGCGCCACTGGCGGTGGTTCCATGGGTGGCCTAAACGACGCCACCCGCCTATCTACCCACAACAGGGGAGGGAGCGACAGCTCCAACCGGCGTCTCCACCGCGGCAAGAATGGCAGAAATGACAACGGCAATGGGGGTGGCCCCGGCTGGCCCTCCTTCTACAATCCATGGACGGGGACCATTCAGATGTGGCCCGTCCCACTTCTGCGACGAACCCAGCGGCGGGGCACACAGGCGGCGGCCGGTGCCCTCCTTCTACAATCCATGGACGGGGACCATTCAGATGTGGCCCCGTCCCCACCCTGCGACCAACCCAGCGGCCGGGGGCATAGAAGGGCGGCCGCGGTGCGCGATACCATCGCAGCCCACGCCCAAAGATCCCCTCACAGGTGTTCTTCGCAGGACCGCGTCCTGACCTCTTCTTCATGCCGCCACAATCGGCCTACCCGCCCCTGCAGGTGCCTACACCACTAGCTGCCAGCTATGCAGCAACCTCCCGGCACCTGGACTCCACTGTCCGGCTCATGGGACCAACAGTCCATGGTGAACACGTTCAACACCATGACCCTTGCTCCGCCAGCCTCGACTGATTGGTACATGGACTCCGGGGCGTCCTCGCACATGACATTCGATGCCGGTAACCTATCCTCCACTCATTCGCCACGGTCCTTTACTCCTTCATCAATAGTTTTTGGTAACGGATCCCTTTTACCCATCACCTCTACTAGCTCCACCGCTCTCCCTGATCTCTTTCATCTTCATAATGTTCTAGTTACTCCAAGCATTATCAAGAATCTTATTTGATCGCGGTTTACCACTGAAAACAATTGCTCTGCTGAGTTTAACCCATTTGGCCTCTTTGTGAAGGATCTTCGGTCTTGAAACATGATCGCCAGTTGCAATAGCTTCGGTCCGCTTTATCCTCTTTGCCTGCCGGCACTATCCCCTTGTGCTCTCGCGGCTGTTGCTCCCACCACCCTCTGGCATCGTCGTCTTGGCCACCCTGGACATGAAGCCATCTCCAAGCTTGCCAGTATTTTTGCCATCTCGTGTAACAAAAGTGCTGATGATCTTATATGCCATGCTTGTCAACTTGGTCATCATGTATGGTTGCTATTTGCCACTTCAAACTCTAGAGCTGCCAACAAGTTTGATCTAATTCATTGTGATCTTTGGACATCGCCCGTTGCTAGTGTGTCCGGTTACAAATATTATTTGGTCATTCTTGATGATTGCACTTATTTTGTTTAGACGTTTCCTTTATGCCTCAGCTTTCTGCATGCATGACGCCTTCTGTTCCGAGGGATTACTCGTTCACATAATAGCTGTAATCTATATATGTATAACTCATGTACTCTGACTTTAACAATAAAAGATAGCATTACTTTTCTCGCTTATATTACTTTTCTCCCCTGCAGGTACCCTACTGCTAGTCAATGGGCCAACGACCACGCCAGCCCCGCGCTTTGCGCTGGGGCGCCCGTGCCTCGCTACTAGGCGGTCGTCATGTCCCCAAGCGTTGCGTCAATAGCGCCTCTGGCTGCTGGGCCGGCTCCTGCGCTCAGTCCTACGCCCGCGTATAGTACCTCGTTGACCCCTCTGGTAACTGGGCGGATGCTGCTCCTGCATGAGGCATCTCACCGGTACGACTGGCCGCATCACCCCCGGTGGCCACACTCTCTCTGCTCTGCTCCGTGGTACACACGATCCGATCAGGGTGCTCTCCACAACAGCGCGATTCCGATCCCGCCAATAAGCAACTCCCACACTATGGTCACTCACAGCAAGCACGAGTTTCGGCAGCCAGTTAATCGGTTCACCTTTCATGCTGATGCACTGTCACCAATCCCGAAGACCTATCGGTCCGCTTTGGCCGATCAAAACGGCGAGCAGCCATGGAAGCCGAGTATCTTTGCTTTGCTCACCAATAACACATGGGATCTTGTTCCGTGACCTCCCAAGGCGAACGTTGTCACTGGCAAATGGATTTTTCGGCACAAGTTTACTGCTGATGGCACTCTTGATAGATACAAAGCACGGAGGGTTCTTCGTGGTTTCACTCAGCATCCTGGGATTGATTATAATGAGACCTTCAGCCCGGTTGTCAAGCCGGTGATCGTGCGCACAGTACTCTCTTTGGCTCTCTCCAAGGACTGGCCTATTCATCAGCTGGATGTCAAAAATGCATTTCTCCATGGCACTCTATCTGAGACGGTTTATTGTACCCAGCCGACGGGCTTCGTGGATACTTCCTGCCCTGACTTTGTCTGTCGCCTGAACAAGTCTCTCTATGGGCTTAAACAAATGCCGCGTGCTTGGTGGAGTCGCTTCGCCTCATATTTATTTTCCCTCGGGTTTGTGGAGGCCAAGTCAGACACGTCGCTGTTTATCTATCACCGTGGTACTGATACTGTTTACTTGCTTCTTTATGTTGATGATATCGTCCTGACAGCATCCTCTATGCTTGTTCTCCACCGGACAATTGCCGCTCTCCAACGAGAATTTTCCATGAAAGATCTCGGCGTACTTCATTAATTTTTGGGTATCTCTGTTTAGCGGAGTTCGAGTGGCCTATTCCTCTCTCAACGACGGTATACTTTGGATATTCTGGAGCGTGCCGGTATGTCAAACTGCAAACCTTGTAGTACGCCTATTGACACTCATCCCAAAGTGTACGCCTCTGCTGCTCTCCGATGAGCAATGCTACTTAGTCTTAGAGTCTTCTTTGGAGCTTTGAAGTACCTGACCTTCACAAGACTAGATATCTCCTACGCCATCCAGCAGATTTGCCTTCACATGCACGACCCTCAGGAGCCTCATCTTACGGTGGTCAAACGAATCCTTCGGTATCTACGCAACACCCTTGATTATGGCCTCTAGCTTCACCGGCCACAGTCTGCAGACCTTGTGGTTTATTTTGATGCTGATTGGGCGGGATGTCGGATCGCGCAAGTCCACATCGGGCTACGCTGTGTTCCTCGGTGTTAATCTTGTCTACTAGTCGTCTAAGCGTCAGAATACTGTGTCTCGCTTGAGTGCTGAGGCTGAGTACAGGGCAGTCGCCAACGCCATCGCGGAGGCTTCCTGGCTTCGTCAACTGCTCCATGAACTCCGCAGCCCTCTTTGTCGCGCTATTGTGGTTTACTGTGACAATGTGAGTATCGTCTATTTATCGATGAACCCGGTGCAGCATCAGCGCACCAAACACATCGAGATAGACCTTCAATTCGTCCGGGAGCACATGGCTTTGGGGGATGTTCGCGTTCTTCACGTTTCGACGACATCACAGTACGCCGACATCTTCACCAAGGGGTTGCCGACTTCCGTCTTCACCAAATTTATGTCCAGTCTGAATGTCTGCCTTGGCGACGTTCCGACTGCGGGGGCGTGTTAGACAGAATTTCTTTCCTGGATTGGTCCTTTCTTCTCCTATGCATGGCATTCGTTAGCCTTCCATGCATGGCTTTGCATGCACGCAGATGCCCATCGCCTCGTGTGCACAGCTAGTGCCTCAGCTTTCTACATGCATGACGCCTACATTAGGGGATTACTCGTTCACATAATAGCTGTAATCTATATATGTATAACTCATGTACTATGACTTTAACAATAAAAGATAGCATTACTTTTCTCGCTTATATTATTAACAAACCAAACTGGCCCCTATCGTCGCCATTACACACGAGTCCCTGCACGCGCATGGAAGTGTTTATAGATAGGTTGAGGTTAAATGCATGATAGAGAATGGGGAAGACATGGGCAATGATGGGTTGAGGTTAAATGCGTGAGAGAGAACGGGGAAGACATGTGCCCTAACATGTTGAAAAAGCCATTATCTAGCGACCCTTTTGCCTAAGCACTAACCCGTGTTACCCTTCTGAAAAGGTTGAAGAATGATGCTCGCGTAATTTATTTACCTAACATTGACGATAACTAACGGCGTCGGTCAAAACCAGGTCCAACGATAGGACATCATCTCAACATCTGTTGCACTAGGTGGCCATGTGTGATGTTGCCACTTACTGTGCCATCCATGGAGCGATATCTAGTGCAAACACATATACCCAGTTAAAAAAAGAGCTATAATTACATATCTCTACGTCTAGAATTTAGGTACATGTGTTTTTTTTTCGAGGGAGGTACATGTGATTCTGAAGATACTATGCGAGAGGGGTTTTTGATCGGGCAACGTATCTCAGGTGAAAATGGGCATTTGGTGATAATCTGGAAAAAAACATCAGACCACCACTTAAACTGGTTTTGAAAAAAAATACAAAAACAAAATCGCAAGTAACTTAAGCATGTTTTCGATAACCCCCGCTATCTTCTCCTTCCTTATGTTCCCCTTTCTCTAGCCACGCTGTCACCCTGTCTCCCTGCTCGCGACGTCGTAGACATGCAGCCTGGAGAAAGAAGGCGAGGGAGGGAGGGAGAGAAAGGACATGGTAGCGGCCAAATCTAGCTCAGCGTGCTCCCGGCGGCGAGCTCTGACGTGCCACCACCTTCCACCCCCACCCTACACGGCCCCTTCGTTCTTGAACCACACGATTCCTGCACGACCTCTTCCCTCATTCCCATGCCACACCGTCTCACCATCAATAGCGAGATTGGGGATTGTTCAGCTAAAAAATACTAGCCACTTGAGAAAGAGAGTAGTCAAAATGAGTGAGATCTAGATCTCTCATGCCCCTAGGGCTCTTTACATGGTAATAGGGGATTGGCTTATTCCCACCTTGCCTCTTAATAATTATAAAATGGTGTGGGTAGAATGGTACATTCCCTATATATATATAGTAATCCACTTATAGCCTTACCCTAAGGCCCGCTAAACATTCCTAGTAGTCCGTACGCCACCTAATGTGTTCTGTAGCCCATCGCCCAAGCCATCCTCTGTTTTCTTCTCTATTTGGTTGCTCTTTGTGAATACTTGGAGTCAATGACAAAGGGGTCCACATGGTATTGACTCTTTCCTTTCTCTTCCAGGTGGGCCCCCAATGTCAGCCACTTAATGTGTTGAGTTAAAAAATTAGAAAGTATCTTCCAGTGAATAATCCATCCTTTTCAGATTTTCATCATTTCATGTGAAAATCAAACTTTCAGATGTTCCTTCTCCTTCATACGAATTATGATTATGTCAATTCTTATTCCTAAATTCATCTAAATTTCTAATCTCTCTAATAGTACTAATTTTATAATTTTTGGGATTTTCTGGATTTGTCTTTATTTATTCTCCTCATTTTGCGCGTATAGAAACCGACGCTTCCGAAACTTTCTTGGATCAGTCTGCCAAAGTATCACCATCCTTCAACGAAACAAGTCGTTGATCTTTGATCATGTTCTACCCATTTTTACAACATTATATTGTTTTTATATCAAAATGCATTGCTAATTTTATATCAATTGTTTTCGCGAGTAGCTAACATATCTATTCGACAGTATGACACCTTGATAATTTGTGAATGTCATGTTTTCTTTGAAACCCAAGAAATGGATAATTTTAGTTGGACATATTTTATTACCAACATGGGAAAACATAAATATGCTTAGTCATGCTTTAGTTGTACGATGGGTTCTTTCACAATGATTAATCATGAAAACTTGACTTGATGAAATATGGAATCGTGGTATGGCCACTGTTATTAAAATTTGTTGTGCCACAGCAAGGGTTATTATTTGACCGGGTTGAACAAAAATAATTTTATACTTAGGCGAATGATCGTGCAATAAAGGGGATGAATTTTCGATGTGGTTGCCTCACATGAGTAGTCACTAAGGACTTAACTTTGTGCGTCATTGATCTAGGTCATACCGTACAAAAATATGTCCAGGATGGGGATGGACCTAGCTAATTAATTAGCAATATTTTGATTTAGTTATGTTTGGGTTAATGTTTGGCGCTAGAGGGGGCCGACCGATGGCGAAACCTTAGCGAGTAGAACTAGATTAAACAGAACTTTACAAAAGCCTTATGATAATTGTTTAGTCGCACACCTTCGGAAGTGTGTTAGACAGATATTATAAACTGATTATCTCTTGAGGGTCAAGTTGTACAATCTCTACAAAGTCTTAAAAACTATTCGAATAGCCGTGTCCTCGGTTATGGACAATTTCTAGTGATTTCACACGAGGGGTAGCTTTTTCTTAAAAATGTTATCATGGTAGTTTGGTTGGGATTTGAGTAGAAAGTTCTGGTGGATTAGTCAGGAAGTGAACGGGTAGTTTACAAGTTGTTTCAAAAATCATGTTTACTTATATATTTTAATCTTTTAAATAATAATTTTTCAATATATTTATTATATTTAATGTCAATACCTCTTTCTACAAAAATAACTATACAGCTATCCCTTGTTCAAAGTCTTGCATGAATACTATGTGCATATACTTCCCTATGACTTGCTGAGCACTTTATGTACTCACCGCTTTATGCCATTTGACAAGGCTTAAAATATCTATGTATTATTTTAAATACATAAATAAAAAACTATATGTCCGCGCGAACATAAACCCTAAGACTAACGAGCCCTGTGGTCGTAAGAGTCGTAAACCCTAAGGCATCTACATTTTGAACACAAGACCTCCCTCCAAGGGACATTACCGAGTGCATACACACATGCACTTTGATACGGTGATGATTTTCTTTTATTGTTAGTAAGATTCGAGAAAATCATATTTTTTTAGGAAAAAAAAATTCATAAACACCGCTATAAGGCATCTACATTTTTAATTTGCCCCCTACATGTCAATTTTGTTTACTTTGGCCCCATAAGTTAAGTTGTTTTGCAAATACCTCCTAAGTCACATGTTCGCACTATTTTCTTGTGGTTATAATTATCTTTAGCACTTGTTTCAATGATTTTAACACTTATTATTGATTTCAATACTTGTTTCAACGATTTGAGTTATTTCGCTATTTGTATTACATGATTTCAACATTAAAACATTAGCAATGAAATATTGTATTACAGCTACCGTAATCACTTAAATAATTCAAATATGTATTAGCATCATTGAAACAAATGTTGACACCACTGGAACAAGTGATAAAGACAATGAAAATAATAAGAAAATAATTTGAACATGTGATCTAGAGGTTATTTATAAGCTAACTTAACTCACAAGGATAAAGTAAACAAAAATGAGGTATGAAGGCAAATTGAACTGAAGGTGGCCTACGAGGGTAAAGTAAACAAAAATGAAGTAGGAGAGCAAATTAAACTGAAGCATTATATGATTTTTTTTCTGTTTTTTATGGGTACGGACCCCTGCCTCGCTCTGTGCTGGGCATCTCCCCTCGATCGCTCGTGCTGCGAGCACTTGCCAGCGGTATTTGGCAGGTATTGCTTCCTTCTTCACCTATCCTTCTTTTGTTCCCCCTTTTTTGGTGGGCTGTCTGTCAAGTGTGCTGTTCTGATGATTCCCTACTTAATTTCTCTTTTGGGATCTTGCTGCTTGCGGTCGCATTTGCAGATTTGCTTCTCGCCGGAAGATGATTGGTCACTAAATTTAACTGCCACCATCATCCACGGGTTGGTTATGAGTGGCGTGAGATATGGGCATAGGCGTGCGGCTCTCCCTTCGTGGTTAGGGTACAGGTATGATCCCCTCTGATTGTTTGCCGTGTGAAAGGATCATGAGCACTAGTAATTGTAATGAGACATTGTGGAGCCCATAGATGGCACATGTTGATGGGCAGAAACAATGTTAGTTAGCCTGACCTTTAGATTGGCAACAGATAGCATGTTAGTAACATTTTCCAAACAATTACTGCCTATACATACATAACTCAATTTGTCCATTGCACCAAATCTTTTTGTAATACAGACTATAGAAATAGATAGACGTTATTGATTTCATGAATATTAGTACAATGAGATATTTGAAGTCCATTATCAAAGGAAACAAGTGCTCTGTAGTGTAGATGGTACGCGGTAAAAAGGAGACATCAGGGGCAAATCACCTTGCTTGGGGATAATAAGATGAGAGTCCACGTTGAGAAGGACATACACACATGCCTATTTGAAACACCGTATTTTGATAGGAATTTAGTAGGAAGAAGGAATTTCCGCTCTCATAAAAGCTGTATTCCTCCTAAATTCATGTGAAATTCCAAGATTACAAATGGCCCCTTAGTGTTGTAGCCCAGCAGATGATACAAACTCCTGCTCCAAGCTATAGCAGTTTTGGCTGTTTCGATATTCTGATTTAGCAACTTCACCTAAGTTAATAGCCAATGACTCGCATCTTACTTCAGCTCTTGTAGATAGTAATGGTTGCATCTCTTCAGCATTTTCTGAAGCAACATGGCATGAATTCCTTTTTGTCCGCCAGAACTGCAAAGTCATCTCAACTTGCTTCATAGTAGGTCTCTCTTCACCTCGGAGCCTCAAGCACATCTCCGCAAGAGAGGCAACATTGTCGATCTCTTCATTTGTTGCTTCCTCACGTACTTGAGCAGAAACTATATCTTTGATTGGCCTTACCTTCCGCTCCCAAAGAAAGTAATTGGACAAATTCTGCTTTGAGCCTGATACACTTGTAAAAATAGGCTCCCTTCTTAGAAGTAGCTCTACAAGTACCACACCAAAACTATATACATCACTCTTCTCGTTTAGCTTCCCAGTATGGTAATACTCTGGATCCAAGTACCCAAATGTGCCTTGCACATTTGTAACAACATGAGTTTGATCAATAGGAACCAATCTTGAAGCGCCGAAGTCTGATACTTTAGCAGTGTAATTTGCATCTAGGAGTATATTAGAGGACTTCACGTCACGATGGAAGACTGATACCGAAGCTGCTGAGTGGAGATAATATAGAGCTCCTGCCGATTCTGCAGCAATTTTTAGACAGTCGTCCCATGACAAAGAGAAACCACTGCTTGAACCAGAATGAAGAATTTCAAATAATGAACCATTTGGTATGAAGTCATACACCAATAGTGGGACCTCGGTTTCGAGACAACATCCAAAAAGTTTTACTATATTTCGGTGATTTATTTGAGAGAGAATTGCCACCTCGTTAATGAATTGATTGATTTCACCTTCCTCAATGTCCTTGGATCTTTTTATCGCCACCACACGTTGGTCGGATAAGATGCCTTTAAACACCATGCCATGCCCTCCACGACCAACGATACGTGTAGGATCAAAGTTATTTGTTGCCTTTTCTAGTTCCTCCAAAGAGAAGATCTTTGTCTTGTCACTTGCATTTTCATCAGATGATATTAGTTGTTCTAGGAGAAGGCCTTGGTTCTTCCGAAAATGATTCCTACGTAGTTGCTTTTGGAGGTTCCTTTTCCATCTACGGATGAGAAACGTTGCACTTAAGCTGACAAGTAGAACACCAAAACCAACACTAAGCCCAATGGCAATACCTGTAATAATTATACTTCTTAGTCTTGTCCTGCTTTGTCTTGTTCATGACTTCATGTTCATTGCGAAACTAACTGGTTTATAGAACTCACCTAATAGAAGATTTTGCTTTTTTGTTGAGATGCACTGCATTGTTATAGTATCATACTGTGTTTTGTAAGGACAATCAGTGCAATAGTATTTTCCCATAGTATTATGGCATACTCCTTTGCAAATGCCTGGTGTGTTGCACTCGTTAATATCTGCAACCACATCTTAGTAAGATGAGACAGAAGTTTACATTACATGATGCTGAGAATAGAGATCACGACTGCTTTGGAGATATAGAAATTCCTAGATTAACTTAAAAAACAATGAATTCCCATGTTAATTGGAGAGGATAGAAAAAAATTGTATTTCATTATCCATGCAAACCTGGAAAAACAGATAAAAACATAGAGATTTTGCTTTTAGAGGGAAAGAGAATCATAGAGACAGATAAATATATAAAGACAACAGCATGGAATTGCCATTCACTACAGTTTGTCAAAATACAGAGGGACTACGACATGTAAGTTTAGATAATGTTCTTCTCTGTAAAGAGGCTGATGACAATTAGAAATCCCCCATGCATGGGTTTTTTTTTTTGGTAATAACCATGCTTGCTTATTAAACTGGTGAACATATTTTTTCTAAAAACAATACTGTTTCTAGAAGAACATTTTAATGATGAACTCTGAGAAAGTTTATGACTTTAAAGCATAAATTGCCCAACATGGGAAATCTCTAGACTTCTATTTTTTAAAACTTGGAACTCAATTGGCCTTTAAAATGCAACCAATTTGTTAAACCAAAATGATTAGAATCTTAATCCAGCATAAATGCATGCAATTTATTATTATTTTGCGATACTACCATTGATGTCCATTGTTAATGTTCTTCAGAATCATATCAATTCTTAGTGGTAAACATATAAATGTATAGACAGCATTTATGTCAGACAGAGAACCTTCACATCCATTTCGGATATATGGATTTCCTTGAAAACCAGGAATACATTTGCATTGATAACCAATATAACCATTTGTTGAGTTGACACCCAAGCATGTGCTATTGATGCTGACACATGCATATCCAGAGATGTTCCGAGATGCCTCTTGGCAAGTTAGATTGGCAATGGCCCATTGCACAGATGCAGATTCCCGAGAGCCAATATAGAGTTCAGGTTCCTTGGGTACTCGCATACCATACATGTACTGCTTGTAATTTGAGGTGTCTTCAATGCCTATGAGTCCGTCATTGACATTTATATACGTTACAAGATATTCATCTTTTAGTTGGAGGCTGGATGTCAACATGTTCGTGCAGTTGAGCTGAAATAGCTTCCTTGCAGAACAGCCTTCTTCCAGACCGAATGGAAATGGAACACTGATGTTCCCACACTGTCGAGAACAGTTTACCTTTTGTTGGACCGGATTATATCCTATTTTCAAAATGAAAATCAAGAGCTTCGTTAGTAAAATGACTTAAAATATAAAAAACAAAAGTGGAGTACTAGAATTACTCCCAAACTGAAATAGAGGGAGTACATATTTAATTTTACAGGATATTACATATATACCCCCTCAATTTTATCTATAAAATGTAATATTATCTACCTAGCTACTTGCACTTTTGCAAAGTTTCATGGTCACAGTTAGTTTTCATGTATCAAAACTGCCGGGAGTGCCAGGGTTTTCAAATGGGGAGCAACTGTTATGTTACTTGAGTCTGATCACGATTTTTTGAGGTAATGTAATCTTATTTGTAAATCAGGAAAAGTTGTATCGAGATATAGTTGTTGGAGCAGGGTAAACTACCTCTATCACGCAAGCACCCATCGAGTATGTATGGATTGCCTTCGTACCCACCATCACATGAGCAAGTGTAACCACTACCAGTTGCTAAATAACTGTCGATGCAGCTGCTGTGGTTGCTGACACAGGCAAAGTTGGTGCTATTAACCGAGGTGGTGGCGCACGTCGGTTGATCCACGATAGCCCACCAAATGCTCGCCCGGACAGTAGTTATATCGATTCTGTCCCACAGGGAGCTTCGGTTAGGATGCCCTTCAACTGGGAGCTTGGTGTCCCTCTGTAGGACAAACTGGAGTTGCAAGGTGCGAGCACTGATGGGGAGCAACATGGAGCAACATCCGGTACCATTGCACTCCTGCCTAGCAACAGTCTCTGTGATTTCCCTGTTAGGGCAGGTTACTGCACAAAGCAGCACGGTCGCATTTGTGTCGAGCAGCTGGTGTACTTCGAAGTCACAGCCGGTAAAGTTTAGTGTGGCGTACCAAAGGGTCAAAGATATCCCTGGTGCGTTCCATGACATGTTATAAACGTTGACGCCAGATCTCATGGGGATATAATGTGAATATGAAACACTGAAACCTGTAATGAGAAAAGCACACCAGGTTATAGTGAGAACGACTGCAGAGGTAATTGAAAGACATAAAAATAGTAATCTCAAATCTAAAACAAATTAGGAGGGAACTATTTATTGCTACCAAAATTCCCTCATTAATCTAGAAAATGTAAGAAGATATATTCATCCATTAATCTTGCGGACAGAAATTAGACGGCTTAGATTGACAAAAAAGATCCCATGTTAAGTATGTCGGGCGAAAATCGGTGTGGATTGACTCCAGGGGGTCATGGTTTTAGTAGATGGAGAGTGCCAAGAGATGATTTAGAACAAGCCAAAGAGTTGAGGGGGTAAACTGCATTTATTCCATTTGGAATACAAAAATTTCAAACCCATTCAGAGAACGTGCCCAGTTATGGAACATTTTAGTTAGGTCCAAGGATTGAAAAAGCCGGAACCGGTTGAAATCCAAATCGGCGGACGGTAACAGTAACTGGCCGGTTACCGGAAATCCCGGACAAAAATCAGACGAATTTCAAAATTTTAAATTTAAATTGTCGATTTTGAAAACTGATTACCGGAAAACCGGTCGGAATTTTAAATTGACGAATTTTGAATTAGAAATTGTTTAATGAAGTGCATATTTAGCTCATACAATACATAATCTAGCATATTTACCTCATACAATACGTAATTTAATATATTTAGGACATATTTAGCTCATATGAAGTGCAAACTGGCAAAAAATAATAATTCAAGCATTTTAGCTCATAAATACATAATCTAGCATGAAATAGGTTTAAACCAAGCTAGGAAGTGATGAGAGAAGTTAAAAATTTAAATTTGAAATTGAAATTTTCCGGCTGGTTACTGTTCACCCGATCGGCACGAGGAAATCCGGTAACCAACGGTAATCAGCTGAGATTTTTTTCCCTGGTTAAGTCAAGCTACTTTTAAGGTTAGTGTTTTTTTTTGCCAAAAAAACCCAATATATAATTAAGTCATCGCTGATGTCCCTCTGGATAACCATATAATTCCAAATAAAAAAATCTAACCAGCCCTAAAAAACCCAAAATGATCTAGAAATGGATATTTGTAGATAATGTAATCTCTGGAATACAAAAAATCGTGTCCCTATGCATAGATTAGAAACCCTTTTTTATTGTTTTTTTTTCTCTGAGTTATAATGGATAAGACTAAAAGAAGGACTCCATATTAAGTATAATCTTAGAAAAATAATTTGTATATGAATATACATTTGAAACTATAATTTCTAAATTTATACGATTTAGGTATTGAAAAATCAGGAAAATTGCTGTCCAAAAGTACACAAATTCAAAAACGAAAGTTCCTAAAAAAAACTATGCTGTCAAAAAAAAATACAAATTTGGAATTAAAATTCTAAAAATACTTTTTGTATGCAAAATATATAGAATCCAGAATTAAAAATTTAAACAAGTTGTGGATTCCAAATATAAGTAGAAATTTAATTCAATATTTTAAGTTTGAATTAAATCTTTCACAATGTTGAACTAAAATTCTAAACTAAATGTACTTTCTTATCCAAATTTATATAAATTCTAAATTAAAATCACAGATTTGTGCACAATGCCCTAATCTTTCCAATTCTAGACATAAGTCCTAACCAGTACCCAGTTCATATCTCCCAATGTTTCCTCTTCCTAATCCTGCGAGGATTTTTTACTCTTATATCAAAGGTATTTTGTTACCCATAGTGCTTATGGTTTTTCTTATTTCAAATCTAACTTGGGTACAAATGCGTGCTATTGGTAGTCTTTATCCTAACCTGACGTAGGTTCATGTTGCTAAAAAAAAAAATCAATTCTGGTCCTTTTCTAGATAAGAATAAAGTTTTCAATGATATTTCTATCTAGTGCCTTATGGCTACGGGCCTACTTGAAATGAGGATTTTGATGGAAATTTTGGAGGAATTGTCCCATTTCCTTCAAACACATTGCATTCCAAAAGTTCCCTAAGATGTTTTATTTGTTAATATAAAATATAGGCAGTGAATCACGCAGGTTAACGACTAATGCATTTTAATTCAAGCCTGTTATTTGGTCCCGAATGGATGTCGTTATACAAATTTTTTTTTTCTTTTAGAAGAGCTAGCCAATGCACAATTTCAAAGTATGTCTATAACATTTGCCTGCATAGCCAACATTTGACAATACCCTCATTAACTGGATGTTAGTGTGTGTTTTTATAAAAGAAATTATGTGAAAGAGGATCGAGTGGAGTTTTAAACAGTGTTTGCCCATATAAAATATGATCATTAGATGAAGTTCTAGCGGTCATTCCATGCGTACTTCCCCATGTAAAGACCAAACTAACACCTGTTTATAAATTCTGAGGGAGTAATTACCTTGGGCTCTAACTAGAATTTAGACTGGGACTTGTACCGGTGAGACAAGAGTCAAGAGGTATCGTGTGATGAAATCAGGAAATTCAACCGGTGAGACCAGACTACAACAGATATCTTGATGAAACCCAAAGAGACATGGATGTATGCCCTACCGAATTCTGCGTTATCAATGTCCTCGACGACCTCAGTGATGCCGTCCCGGAGGAAGAGCCTGGGGGTATGCGTGGTGTTGTTGCAGATGAGCTCGAAGTCGGGCTGCCGGAAACAACGGGATGAGCCGATGCCAAAGGGATAGTCGAACGTCAGATCCCCGCAGCTCCTTTGACAACCTGCAACGCTCGTATTGCCGTTGGAAGCTTGCACCGTTGGGGTCGCAGTAAACAGGAGTAGGAGCAGAGGGAGTACTGCATCTAAGAGCCTCATCTCGCGCCCCCCTTCAGAAGCTTCGAAAGTTTAGAGCTTGTGTTGGAGTGTTCGGTAGAAATGGTGACGATCTCGCTGCTTTATAGCCTCTGGAGTCTGAATGTCGAAAGGATCGGGCAATTGTCGTTTGGGGACTGGTGCAACACTGAAATTGCGAGGTGAGGGAACTTGTGCATTGTCTAGAATCTAGACCGTGTTTGATGACGTGGCTCAATAACAAACCAAGTTCGCAAATGGATTGGGATGATCAACTTTGTTGTTAGTAATAATTTATTGGGAAAATTCAAAATTGCAAAAAAATTATACAAGTCTAAGCAAGCATTATGACCGTTGTCGGACCCGGATTTTCTAATCCTGAATCTTCTGTGAAAAATATTGTGCTACTCCATGTATTAGTAGGTAGGTAGCACTCATAGGCTCATTGCTGAATCGTTCCATACATGGCGTGAATTAAGTCATTAAATACAAACAGACATCAAAGTGACATAGACCACGTCGGGTCGAGTTTTACATAAGGGCCACCAGGCCAAATTGATTACATCACATAAAAGCACGTAGCTACAGTAGAAGCAAAAGAGGGGATAGGACTCATCTCTCCACAGGCAAGCGACTGGGGTGACCTACGTACAACTGATATTATCCAAGGATTGGGTAATATCGGTTGTACGCAAGTACCGATGAGTCAACTAGACTGGGGCGAGACCTAGACTACAGAATCTAGACTATTCTTCAGGGTTCCCTTGGCCATCGACTTCGGGATCCTCGTAGTATGCGTAGTCTCCTTGATCCATATCATCTGGGGGGTTTGGGGGGAGAGCGAGAGTGAGCACAACCACTGTGCTCGCGAGCCAACACACAGTATGCAATAGTATACATGCAAGGCTTAACAAGGATGTCTCATGTTCTTTTATTTACTAAAGCAACATTTTCAAATTTCAATAATTCAAATTTCCTATGACTTAGCATTTTAAACAAATTACATTTTATTAAAGAGAGTAAGTGCAATATTAAATAACAGTAGAGGTTCCCTCCATCGGAACTCTACACATGCATCATTTTGTTGGAGCTACCTCCGCTCCTTCACACCACTGAGCTCGACGGCTCAGGAAAAATCCAACCTCAGGCTAGGTGAGCCGTCCTGGTTGTAATCCACCCACAAAGGGGTTTTTTTTTTTTTGAAATAGAACTAACTCCAGTTAAGATCCCAATGCCCACCTCTAGTGATGTGTGGTGTTGTGGATGCATAGCGGTTTCTAGTGATGAATAGCAATATCCCAGTACACTAGTGACATCTCAACTCTATGCTGACAGGAATAATTGTGGTGGGATAAAACAGGAACATGGTCTAGCTGGTACTTGATCGCCGTCTGAAAATATCATTAGATAACCGTCTCGTCGCGCTAAACTGTGGCCCACGACACAGCTAACAGAGACAAATCAGCCAAGCTACTTATTCAACAACTTGCTTCACCCAACCAGGCAATCAACCAACAATTAATAATTTTTTCTGCACTGGGACACACAAGGCAATAAATATGCTTGTTCACAACTAAGGAATCGCTAACCCCCGTCTATTTCCTACCTGCACTCTTTTTTTGTTGCCCTAATGCTTTGTCGTTTGGTCCGTCCGGTCCTTGGAGGCATTCGGCCAGGCTGGTGCTCGTTCTGTTAGAGTGGAGTCATGGTCAACTTGTTTTCAGGCCAGTATCGTAGATAGCAACATCACGCCAGTGCACTGAAAGTAGCGAGCGTTTTTTTTTTTTTTGCGAATCTACAGACCAAAGCCCTAAATTCAGAAAGCAAAACTAGAGGTTCTTCGATCGTTGCCGGACGTCGTCAGCACCAAAATAGGATTTTTGACGTCTGGGGCACCTTATGTTCATGTTGGCACAGTCACTGCTCCTGCTGCAAGTCGGCATGATCCCGCCATCTCCAGGCCTTGATCAAGAGCATGCTGTCCGCCGTAAAGAATTTGCGCGTCATTGATCGTCGTGGCCATCGGGTTATGGAGCTGGAAGAGGCCACTTAGCGCGTCTACCACTTAGCGCGTCTATCGACTCCGGTGGCAGTGGGCCATTCAAAAGTTCAGTGCACTCCACGGCGATGGAGAGGATGAACTGAGGTGGGGATGGGAAGAGGTCAGTTAACACACGTAGAATATATAGGACGAACCTTAATGCAATATGATCTAAGACCAGGCTCTTATCACTTACGACCAGTTGATGATTACGTTCGACCAGTCTACAACTAGCTTCGACCAGTCTATGAGCAGCTTCGACTAGTCTACAACCAACTCGTATCTCCATACGACCAGTTTACGATAAGTTGCGAGACCATGTTCGACCAGTCTATATCTCTATACGACCAGCTCGTATCTGGTCGAACCGAATGACCTGTTTGTGTGTTCTCCTTTTACCTCACGATATCTGGTTAACTCCAGGTGAGATAATTTGTCATTCATGGACTGTTCAATACTTTCTCGATCAAGTATCGAATAACTTCATGTGGTCGACACTTCGACCACTAGTGATATGGTCATGCACTATTTTATCCGATCACAACGAGGGGCTCAGAGACATCTCTCCTGTTATGTTACGAGGGGCAAATCCCATATACGACCAGTCACATTTCTCCGCATGTTTCATAGCATACCCAAAAGCTACCTTTATAACTACCCAGTTACGAGTAGCGTTTGGCAACCCCTAAGAGTGCTATTACACATGTAGAAAACTATGCTGATCTCAGGTCTAAAGATTATACATCACCATTGCTTGAGACCAACTAATGACACATACAATCATAAAAATCTCAATAGTATCTCGAGGCGGGTCTTATCCAACACTATGTCCTCTAATATGTGTCCATATTATTGGTTTGATATATCCATATCTATGACTTGTGAAATATAGTCACCAACCAATACATATACTAGTCTATTCATGTGTCCTCATATGTTTCCGTCTAGGGAACGTTTAAGAATAATCATTGTAGAAATACAGAGTTTCACAATCAAGTCGCGTACTTGATAATAAATATTAACGATATTATTCCAGAAACAATATAACATATTATCCAATGTTATGAATATAACAAAATATAATCATCTCTATGATTGCCTCTAGGGCATATTTCCAACAGTTAGGATATTAAGAAACTCACTAGAAAGACGAAAATGCAAATTGGGTGAGATGGACGGCGTTGGGGAAGATGGCAAATTCGTCGCCGGTGGAGTTCGGTTGACAGATGGAGTAGCAAGCGGTGTGATGGAGAGAATGAGGGTGCTAGGGTTCCCTTTTATAGGCTCGTATGAGAGCTCAAATGACTAGAACGCGAGCAATTGATGACGTCTTTATGCCCAGTTTGGAAACGTTTGAACGGCACCATTCAAAGGCTCGGTAACGGAAAATTCAAGGCAAGGATTATGGTGGCGGCTTGATGACGCGGGTGGCGAGGCTGAAACGCATGTGGCGTAGGTGGAACACGTGCGAGCGGCTTGGGTGCGCACGGCCAAGCAGAGCAGCGACTCGGTCTAGACACGGCCGGAGCGCGAGGCGACACAAGCGACAAGGCGGGGCAAGGGGTGGGGTGGCACATGGTGAGGCGGCGTGAGTCAGCAGCTATCATGGCGGCGCACGGCACGTTGGCCTGGGCACGACATGGCACGGCGCGGAGGGAGGCAGAGGTAGAAGGCGGGAGGAAGAAAGAAAAGAAAGAAAGAATAAGGGAAAAAGAAGAAGAAGAAAGAAAAGGAAAGGAAAATATTTTCGGCCCGAGTATCAAATGAAATTCTGAGATTTACATTTCGGAGAAAATTCAAATATAAATTTGAATTTGAATTTCGGCCGAGGTTTGAAATTAAAGAGAGATGAATTCAAAATGAGAATTTTGAATTCAAAATTGGTCGAGAATTGTTTTAATTTTGGAAGTTGATTTGAGATTTAGGTTATGGACTAGAATTGAATAATTGCAGAAACTCCAAAAGAAATACAACACTTTTAAAATAATTAAATTAAATTAAATTTTACAACAAAGAAAAGAAATTCTCAGAAAACAGAAAATGGATAAATTAAACAGAACTCCAAGAAATAACAAAGAACTTGGAAAATCCATAAAATTTAATAAACCAGTTTTGAATTTAATAGAGTTATTTACAACTTAAAGTTGGATTTTATTTTTGCACATAAATTATTTTTAATTTCTGGAAAAACAGGAAAACTCTTTTTAAATACCAAAAAAAATCAAAAAAATAATTAAAATTTTCTTTTTTCACTTTGAATCCAAGAAAATCCAGAAAACTTAATAAATTTTCTTTTTGACTTTAAAAAACAAAAAATTAAATAATTGATCTTGATTTTGATTTTTTTTTTCTTAACCAATAAAACTCTTTTAAAATTTAAAAAAACTAATAAAATAATAACTTTATTAATTTTATTTTTGGTAACAGAACTTTGGGATGTTACAAAGAATGCAGGCATTAGAGAGAGGTCGAGGCGACCACGATGCGCAAAAGAACGGAGGTGGAAGCTCACTCAAACAGTGGAAATCGACGGTGAGGCTGACGATCGAAGTTGGGGAAGGTGACCGGCATGACTTGCTTTCTTCTCCACTCAAGGCGGAGAGGAGGGTCGAAGCGAGGGAAAATGCAGAGGAAGGCACAGCGACAAAGGTGACACGCTCAGTTGTGGCTTTTATAGAAGGAGGAGTGGTTGAGGGCAAGTGCGGCATGGCGCAGGCACCCAAGCAAAACGGTGTGCCAAGGCTCTAGCGCACAGATGGGATAAGATCGCAGCAGTGCGAGAGAGGGCAAGAGGCTCAAGGCGCTGCTATAGAGCTCGAGGTGGTGCTGACACGGCATCTGGCTCACACGGTGTGTGTGTATGGCGCAATGTGAGAGAGCGAGAGCGAGCTGGCGTGGGGAAGAAGCACAATGCTTTTTCCGTGCGTCCTGACAGGTGGGTTCAAGGCCCACTCGTCAGTGAACGCGCACGAGGGAGAGAGCGAGAGGAGCTAGGCTAATGTGTCTAGGCTGGCTGCTTGCAGGCCTTAACGAGGGAGAGTTGGCTGCAGGGAGAGGAAAAGAGGGAAGGGGCTGGGCCGACGGCTGGAAAATGGCCTGAGGGGAGAGAGGGAAAAGAAAAAGGGTTCAAATTTTAGTTTGTAATTCAAAATTGATTTGAATTTGAATTCAGGTTTGGGAATGGTTTTGCATATAATTAAACTTTTATATGTTTGCAAATTCGAGTTCTTGACACAAGGAAAATGTTTTAACCATTTCAATTGCACGATAAATCTTTTGAATTTTTTTTGAAATGCCACAAAAGTTTTTGAAATTCATGCAAATTCTAAATTGGTTCAAAATTGGGTTGTTACCGCGAGGTTGTGGTGTGTGAGGAGGTTGACAGTGAGGTCACCTGGTGGGCAGGGAGTTCGCCGGCACAGTTGGGTGAAAGGCGCTGTGACTGACGTAGTGTAACGTCCCAAAATTTTACTTTTCAAAAATCTTTTGAGTAGTTTAGGTCCCTGAAAAATTTCACCAATTTTATTTGAATTAATAAAGCTTAATTAGAATTTTTCTAAATTAAAAATATTTAATTTGATTAATCTAAACATCAACTAAATCAAAATTCTTTTTATTTGGCTTCCTGGTATTTCCAGGAATTTTCTGGTATTTTCAGAGATTTTTCTGAATTTATTTACTATTTATTCTATCTTATCGATTTGTTGCCTTTTAATTAAAATCCGAAAATCAATTTTGTTTTCTCTCTCCTCCCATATGAACAGTACCATGTGGTACTGTTCACACATTTTCCCAGCTGCGCGTTGCTCCGACGAACAGCCGAACCGATTTTTCCGATTCCGTTTCCAATTCAAACTTCAAATCTCAATATCTTTTCGCTCGGTACATACAAATGCGAGCTGTCTGCGATCACGCGTCCGTCTCGACGTCCTCTTTCAATCCCCTGAGTTGGTTTCCTCCTAATCGATCTGTGTTTGTCGCAGTTCGCGGAATACGGAGTTCGTCCCAAAGACCTTCTCCAGCGAGTTTGTCCTCCGTCCGACGTCCGTCGGCCGAACCGTCTGCGGCGTTGGATTCGCGTCGTCGTGCTCTACGACATGGTACGAGACCCTTTGCCCAAAGCTTGTCGGGATTTCGCTGTCCGCCGTATCCCAACCGTATTCTTCGCGTATTCCGCTTTCTCAGTGAGTATTTCCAAAAACCGACCGCACCATCGTGTCCGGCTCGTCGTTTCCTTTCCATTTTACCCCTTCACCACTGCCACATCACCGTCGACCGCTGGCTACATTGAACGTCATTAAGATCTATGCATTGTTCATGCTAATCTTGTTCGGTTCTGCCTCCTTCACCTGTTGCGTTGGTCGGCCGGCCGAAGCTTCGTTGTGTTGCCTCTATTGTTTTGGTCCTGCTCGCCATGACCTATCGGCTGTGTGCCTCTGTGGTTGCATGCTGTCCAGTACGTGAATAGTCCGTTCGGTGGTTACTTCGTATTTATTCCTCTGTTAGTTAATTTTCTGGTAGTCCATCACAGTGCCAAGCCGGCCGCACCATGCGTTAAATCGATCTGTACACTATTCATGCATGTATGCATGTGTCCAGATCGTTGCCTTCCTGCGTATGATTTCCTTTCTGTTTCGTTTATCCTTCTCTCTGTTGAAGTGAAGGGGCCCACTTGTCATCCACCCATATATATATAACATACATATATCTTCTCTCATCTTACTTGGCTTCCACCTCCATGCCAATGTATCAATGCACCAGGAAGCAACTGCATGCACCTGTGTCCTCCCTGTTAATTTTCCTTCTCTTCTTCTCTGTTGTTTCTCTCGGTCATACATTGCCACCCCTTGTTCGGTCGTCCACACCAGGCACCACAACAGGCCGAACACTGCTCCTGTTCATTACTATTGCTTCGTTCAATTATCTCCATGCGCACTGTTGTCTTCTATTAATTTGTTCACTGTTAATTCTTTTTCCCTAATCCTTGTTTCCCATCTCAGTGCTAAGAATCCTTGTATCCATCTCCTTGCGCCATGAGCCCAATGCATGCAGTATGTGCAGCATATACCTCTCCTTTGATTCTTCTCTATTAATATTTCTTAGTTGATTTCTCTCGGTCTTTCTTTCTTATGTGTGGTTCCTATATGTCAAATATATTCCTCTCACTTACACGTGGACCCCACATGTCACCCACTCAATTAAAACCCTAATTGTTTATCTCTCTTACATGCGGGTCCTGCGTGTTAGTCAACCTTGGTTAACCCTTCTCCATAAGCTTGGTCCACCGTGGACTAGCGTATCTCCGTGGACCTGTTCTATAGACCAGTGACCCACATGTCAACCCCTAAACCTATTTTTGAGAATTAATTTAATTCTTGAAAATTCTTTTATCTCATTGGTCCCACATGTCGTTCTCTCTACTTTTTCTGGAATTATTTTTAATTCTAGAAATCCATAAATATCAATCGGTCCCGCATGTCATACACTCATCCAATCTCTAATATTTTCAGAATAGAATATTTTGAGAATATTCCGCTTGTCAGCTTCTCTCTTCCTTTTTATTTTTATCATTCCATATGAATCTTAAACTTCCAAAAGCCATATCTTCTTCATCCGAACTCCAATTGAACTCGTCCAAATTCCTACATTCATCTAAATTCAATATCTATCTTCCAGTACTATTCAATTTTAATTTGGAATTTATTTGATTTGTCTTTTTGAATTTAATTTGTTTTTACGCTTTCTTTATCGTTAGACGTTGAAGTGTCAGAATCGTCCAAAGGAGCGAAGATCAAGAAAGTAGAAGATTGCAAATAAATAAGACCATCATTGCTATAGCAAGGCAAGTTATACCTATGATCATATTGAACCCAGTTTTCAAAATACTTTGTTTCAATATATTGCATTCCATTTCAAGTATTTATTTAAATGCTTTTGGGATAGTTATTAATCCAATTTGTTATATCCACCTTGTCTATTGTATGTCATATTCTTTTGTCACCCTAGGTTGGTTCATTATTAGTTGGTATTATCGTAGCACCAACGTGGGTTGGTTAGATACGAGTAGACTGCTTAGTCATGCCACGAGTCATCATTTCATGTGAGTCGCAATTATGAATTTGACTAATGGAATATGGAACTGTGTGATAAAACTGTGTGCTGTGTGCTATTACTCGTTGATGGCATGTGTTGCACTTAATCAACAGGGTGGGAAAAGATTTAGATTGAGGCAAGTGGTGGATCTGTGTGATTGGTGAAGCTGTGTGATATAAACTTTGTGATTTGGGTTAAAACTGGAAGTCTTGCCTTGGTCAATTAAGGACTTAACTTTGTGCGCCATTGAACTGGGCCTTACTGTACGATCACATGCCTAGTATGGGCTGGGCCTAACTTAGTAAGTTATGGAGTCTTGACATTGACAACTCAGGTTGTATTTAAACTGTGTGATGGGCTGGAGGTGTGATATATCACATCGCGGAACGGTTCGCTGCATCCCTGTCCAACGATGTGTGTCGTAACCAAACGCTGTGTGCATCGGTTGGCCGGCAGGAAAGCACATCGGGAGTGTCATTGTTTGAGATGAAGTCCCTGAAAGGTTTTGTTGCGATCAACTCTGATCCGGTTGATTTCATCGTGTGGGTAAAGTGTACAACCTCTGCAGAGTGTTTAAACCAATCTATTCGAATAGCCGCGTCCTCGGTTATGGACATGCTCGGGAATTTCACATGTAGATTTTCATAAAACAAATGGGAAGGATCAGCTGTGTGAGGTAACTTGTGCAGCTGTGTGAATAACTTGATTAGACTATGTGTCCTTTGTGAAATCAAATGTTAAATTAATAGCCTTTATTTGTTTTCAATTACGTTTCAATCTATTATCTGTATTCAATTGCAAATGTTGCATTTCTGCAAAATAACCACATAAGTCATTCCTTTGGAATAAGTCATCATGTATAATTGCATTCTGTGGTATGACTTGCGAGTACGGTGTGTACTCATACTTGCTATAAACAATCAACAGAAGTGGAATAATCATCAGTCAACAAGGTCTACCTCAAGGATCGTGGAGAACTAGGTCGCGCTACCCCAGTCGATTGCCTGTGGGCATATGGATGGACTTCACTGAAGTTATTCTGTTACGTTCCGCTGCAGCTTTATTGAGTTATTTGTCTTCTGAGACATTAATTATAAGCTTTGACCTTAAGGTCTTTACTCTGATAATTATTGTTATTTGTCTATTTATTAGTCATCTTTGTATATGGAATTGATATTTCATCGATGTTGTCACTGTGTGCACTAGCGTGATCCTGGACTAGTGCAGTATACACAGAGGGTCCAGATATGCATATTTGGGTCCTGACACGTAGTGGTCGTGAAAAAGTCACGATCGATTCTGCGTGATAATCGGATTTCCGATCTTAGGCCGGGTGAGCGATGAATCTACCAAAAATTTCAATTTTAAATTTGAATTTTTAACTTCTCTCATCACTTCCTAGGTTTGTTTAGGCCTATTTTATGCTAGATTACGTATTGTATGAGCTAAATATGCTTGAATTATTATTTTTGGCCAGTTTGCACTTCATATGAGCTAAATATGTTAGATTACGTATTCTGTGAGCTAAATATGCTAGATTACGTATTGTATGAGCTAAATATGCACTTCATTAACACTTTCTAATTCAAAATTCATCCATTCAAAATTCTGGCTTGTTTTTTCGATTTTTCTGACTAGTTTTTCCGATAACTGGTTTTCAAAATCAGCAATTCAAATTTCAGCTTTTGAAATTTGTCCGATTTTTTCCCAGGATTTTCGGTAACCGACCAGTTACTGGTACCGCCCGCCGAGCGGAATTTCAACCGGTTCCGGTTTTGAGCCATTGGAAGGTTGGAGACGTGACGCTTTAGGAGTTGTGCGGTGGGGGTTGATCAAGTGGTGACAGCCTATCCCGTTGGATGAGGAGAAAACTTTCTGAGATTTTTAAGACCCTGTTCTTACGCCGTAGTCTCTGGTTCTATATTAACCAAGGTACCAAATAATTGCGCCCATAATAGCTGTAGCGGGGTACAAATGCTACCTAGTCGATGTAGTGTTCATAAATAGTGGATTGAAACTTTGCGGCCGGTATAGCTCTTGTCAGACCGCTATTACGGTCGCTATCTGCAACTCGCTACCAGCGCAATCTTCCAATGCCACTAAATTTAAAATCTTTACAGGTTATATGGTGTGCAAGGAGGTTGACCAACGTGTAAGTGTAAATAGTTGAAAAGTCCTAACCAAATCAGTTGTCATTGCCTATAAGATGCAATTGTTTTCCTGTGCTCATCCTCCACGGCTCCACCATGAACGTCCGGTGCTCCTCATTCAAGTTTCACATTCGTTCTCAAGTCCGGTGCTCCTCATTCAAGTGTATGTTCCGTCGGCCCAACACCCGTGGACCAGCATAAGACCGAGCTCACAGGTGAAACTATGACGGCACAGAATCAAACTTCACCTTGCTTAGGTACACAGTACACACGCACCGCACCCCCAAATAAACATGCGAAGGCACAACCTTCGAGCCCAGCTTGAGAACCCAACGGTTGCATCTCGCTGAACTGATTTTATTCGGTCCATTTGTTGCCATCAGCCTAGCCTGTTCTCGATCAATTAATTTTCATTCATCCAACACAGGAATAATAAACAAAAATGGAAAAACTTTAAATTTTAACTATTACTGCCTGCTCTATAAGATGATGAGAGATATGTTTAAGTTTCATGGGGCACAAAGGGCAAAACAACGATGCTAATCGTCTATGGTTGAACATCACATGGTATTGTATCAATCGTCGCTGCCAGAATCTATATCAGAGTTTGCCCTTTGATGGGCTACTCCGTTTGCAACCTTACCCTTTCCCTTGTTCTTTTCGTCTTCCTCATCGTCACTGTACTCACTCTCATAATCATCATACTCCTCTTCTTCCTCTTCTTCCTCCTCAATGCCATCCTCTGCCACTAGCCCTTCTTCAGGCACATGGCCTCTTGTTCCAGCACGGCTGCGCTTCAGAACCTTCAACTTAAAGCTTGTCTTGGTGTCACAGCCTATCCATGCATCACACAAACAGACGGAGGTCAGGCTGTGATTGCCCTCTGCCGGGCTTGGAACTTGCCCATTACCAACCTACTGCCTTTCTTCACTCTCTCAATTGCCTCTCTAACTTCAATTCCTATTTCCTTTGCACTTGCACCCAGTGCTTCCTGGGTTTCTTGTATAGCTTTTGATGCTGCAGTTATAGCGGTAGCCTCATCCATGAAGCTAACCTTCTGGGATAACCAAACTTCGTTTGATGCTGTGTCTGCTAGAAGCAGCCAGAAGTTCTCTTCCTTATGGAACGGGAAGGAAGGAGCATGGGGAAGAGCAGCAGTTAGGCCGTTGCAGCGGTGAAGTGAGACCCAAGCATACATTGTCACAACATCGCCCTCTTGTATGCCCTCTTCACCTTCAGTCTCGCATTTAATATCCACTTCAATAGAAGGAATCATCTCCAGTACAAGCTCAACATCTCGAGCTTCATCATCAGAAAGCCCAGCAACTTGTGTCAGCAATGCAGCACGGTCCTCCACAGACATGTCACACAGTTCTTGGAATGCACGGATTTTCTGCAGTTAAACACAAAATTAAATTGTTATATTCAAAAATTAAAGCATAGCTTTAACAGACAAGACTATTGACTTTATGATTTTCCTTTTTACACTTGCTAATGACTGAGAAGGCACTAAAGGAAATACCTTGCGTGCAATTTTTTTAACAGTTGCTTCAGTAAAATGTGGCAGCTGCAAGAAAGGAGCTATTCCTTCAGAGTTACCTCCACCAGCTTTTCGTGCACTGAGAGGAACAGCCTACAACGTGGGCAACAAACATGCATTGCGTCAATGGTGATAAATGAGCTTATGAACCGGAAGCAAATGTACTTATAGAAGCCAAAAGCTAATCATGTGAAATTACAAACTGAAGAGTGCAAGACAACTAGATTTCTGAGGCAATAACAGAACGCTTCTTTAGATGTACCAAGAATCAATAGATGCCGATGAATGCCATGGTGATGGAATGAGTAAACAATGTCAGCTTAAGCAAACAGAGTGAGCCAAAGAACACACATGAAAATACCACACAGACAAATTTATCACAGATTACCAGAAAGCAACCATGTTATCATTAACAGGCAAAATACCAAATCAAGATTCAATTCCTGATCTTTTTTTCCTACCTAGATTAACAGTAGGACAAGCAGTATTGTTTTCTAATGAAGCTACATAACACATCAATCTTGCGAAACAGGGTGTGTGAAAAATTATCAGACCATTTTAAGTGAGAATTTGTCAGAACAAAAAAATGCTGAAAATCAGCTTGGTTAAGACACTGAAACCGTATTACAGAAGTAATGATTTGTAACTACCAAATATTGCTTGTCCCAGGCCCTGCCAACACTTGGCCAGGACGTCACTTAGCACATTAGCTAGTGTGACAGGAGTGACAAAAAGTTAAGTAGCATCTGTTCTGGCTGGAACTCGTTTTGACATCATTTTTTTTACTTTTTGACATGAGATAACTTTCTAATCTACTTGCCATGAACAAGTATGTTGTACACCACCAGGTTGTGTCCTGTTCAAGGTTATCAGAAATTCAGGATTGCGATCCGTAACCATTCCGATCCTAATCTATGTATGGTCATAGTCAGGTAGTACATGTAACATAGTGGTCCGTATCTTATAAGCTTTAGAGTCATGATTTTTGATGCACGATACTTTCATGATCCTACAATCTGATCATGACATACTTGACGCTGATGGTCAAGAACCCTAACAAAAGAGCACAAAGCTGATTGATTTCCATTGCATGGATCTCCTATCTTCAATATATAAATTGCTTTGCTGCAGACTCTGGAATTTGAATTTCCAACTCACCCTTTATATAGAATGATAAAACTAAGTACATCGAACCAAAAGCTGGATATAATTTTGTTTAGCAAACCATATGATTTAGTCTTCCATGTGCTTTTACATTTTTGTTATTTCAGACTTATCTTTCAAAATCGGAATTCCAAAATATCATGAATGCATGGTGCAGATCTCTAGATGGATAAGATATTGAATAAACAATGATAGCTATTATTCCATGGTCACGACTCACGACCGTAATTGACAGCAAATCTTACGACAGGGTACTGCAACAGCTACTTACCCACAGGAAAAAGACAACTAAAACTGGTCTGTTAGATAAGTCTAGAAGGAAGTACAACATACCTGATGCCGACTAGTCGCTGACTAGTCGACTGGTACTGTTCATATGACATGCATCATGAACAACATAACAAGCACGACATAATCAACGTAAGTCCATGGCAATAAAATAAGTCCACATTCCACAAGCTTAGAGTCTAATGACGTAACATAAATCCACAACAATAACAAGTCCCAACTCTCTCATCTCTCAAAAGTTATCCATCTCGAACTCATCTAAATTAGTAGTAGCATTCATGTTCTCTCTATCACCATCTTCGATTGTTCTCTACAAGAATGTAGTTAACACAGATCTGTTCAAATACCGAGAGAATGGATTAAAAAGGAACAGGTCCATCAAAGTTTTGGCTCCAATGTACACTAGTACATCGACCTATCTATATATTCACGCCTCTTCCCGACTCCCTCCTACTCCCGACTTCCCCCTCCCTTTCCCGATCTATATATTCACGCCTCTTCCCGACTCCCCACTTCCCCCTCCCTTTCCCGATCTCTGGCGATGGCGACCGGCTCGGCGGCCCGATCTCCCCCTCTCGGCGGCGACCCTTCTCCCTCCCCGGCTCCCCCTCCCCTCCACCTCCCGGCAGCTCCCCTTCTCCCTCCCCGGCTCCCCTTCCCTCCCGGGGAGGGAGGGGGAGGTGGGGAGGCTGGGTCGGGAACGTGGGGAGAAGGGGAGGGAGGTGGAGGCCGAGAGGGAGGGGGTCAGGGGTGGAGGTGGAGGCCGGGAGGGGAACCGAGATGGGGGCGGAGGGGCATACTTGGATCCGGAGTGCCACGGCCGCGACGGGGATGGAGGCGGGACGGTGGCCGAGGCCGACGGAGCTGCGACGACTGGATCTGCCTCCGAGGGGAGAAGACGAAAACCGGCGGCACGGTGGGGAGCTGCCTCCGAGGGCGGCGGCGACGGGAGCTGGAGCTCTGCTTGCTCTGGAGTCACGCGTGAGTGTTCCCTCCCTCCTGCCCTCCCTCCCTCCCTCCTGCCTCTTTGCCCTCTTTGCCACTACCTCTGACAGCTGGCGCAAGTCGAGTTCGCCACCTCCAGTCGGCACTTCTCCGGCGACTAGTCGACTAGTTGTCGACTAGTCGACGACTTGATAAGCATGCACACATCACAACAAACATGTAGTGGTTCACCACAGATTGACTGAAGCAAAAGCATATGGAAGACTTTGACAAATACCTGGATGATATTTTGAGAAAGCTCAATTACGCCAATTGCAGGCCTGAGCCATCCAAAACCATGGGGACTCCT
This sequence comes from Hsuehochloa calcarea, assembly GCA_036346395.1. Taxonomy (NCBI): domain Eukaryota; kingdom Viridiplantae; phylum Streptophyta; class Magnoliopsida; order Poales; family Poaceae; genus Hsuehochloa; species Hsuehochloa calcarea. Next base: position 32,800,184 of record CM070600.1, read on the forward strand.
TGGTAGAAGTGCAATCTGCAAGCCAACAAGTACAGTAAACTATGAAGTATTAAATACATGAGAAAAAATTACAATAGTTAAAAATAAAGAAAAAGGAGTTACAACAACATAGGTCGGCGCCTATTTCTTCATATTGAGATGTCAAATTCATATGCAGCAGTGCAAAAGAAAACTTTCACCTTACATAGGTTAAGGATATAGGAGTACAATGTGATTGAAGGAGATGGCTATGCATCGAATAAAAACAGTCAACTTAAGCAAAGAAAACACAATTAGAAATGTGATGCATCAGGATCCCAAGCTTAATGATTGCTTGGTAAATAAATATCTCAGTAACACAACATTATGCCTAGGCATGATATTGCTCCTTAGAACAATAACCTACAGCCTGAAGACGATCAAATTAGAGCCTGAGTGATTGCATAAACCAGACAAAACATGTCTGAGCCATAATGCACATCCATGAGGCATGGTCCATATAGCACTGCCTCTGTAGTCAATCAAGTACTATAAACGTTTTAATAACTTGAGCGTCTACAGTCGACAGGGTGCCACTGTCATAACAACAACGATTGTTATTACGCGTGTCCTATGGCAAATATGAGACAATGACTAGTGTTCTAAAAAGCGGCCTACGCGATTCTGCCAGCAGGCAGGTCGCCGGGGCAACCTAGTAGGTCCTAGGCGGTCAAAGGTGCAACTACATAATTTAAATTGCCCATTATAAAGAAATGGAGATGGAAGAACATGCATTATGTATGTTTGCTCTCTTGGAAAATAAGGTATGTCTCAACTCTATTTGTCGAACTTCTGGTATTTTAATACATTTATGTTGAAACATGCAGCTTGCACTATCTGTTGGGTGGCCGCCTAGGCGGCACCCTACTGTCGTCCGCCTATAACATTGGACAATGTGCATGATATATTTAAATATTTAATACTCCCAAATAGCATGGTTATTAAGTCGTCGACAAGTCAGTGGAGAAGAACCGACTGGGCCTGGCGACTCGACTTGCCAGGCGACCTGTCGACTAGTCGTTGACTTGCCCGTCGACCAGTCGACCAGGTGGCAAGTTGGCCAACTTGGTGGGAGAAACATGGAGTCCGCTTGTCAGACTCAAGGTGACAGAGAGAAAGAGGGAGTAGTGAGGGAGTGAGGAGGCCTCAGAGCTCACGCAAGTCCCAGATCCAGTGCCTCGCCGCCGCCCTTCGTCACCCCTGGGGGGACTTGAAGGTCGTAGCCGCCGACCGCCGTTTGTCGTCGCCCTCGTCCTCAGCTCCCAGCGCGCCGTCACCCTTCATCCTCAGATCCTGAGATCTCGAGCAGCCACCGCCCACCGCTGGTCGTTGCCCTTGCTCTGCAACTCCCGCCACCCGTCGTCGCCCTCGCCCTGCTGCTCCCGCCGCCCATCGTCGCCCTCGCCCTGTAGCTCCCGCCGCCCATCGTCGCCCTCGCCCTAGTCCTACTCATGAGAGTGATGAACCGAGTGGAAACGCGAGCTATTTCGATGATCTTGAGTTGGATGACATTTGATTTGAGGCTTGTGTTAAGCCATGTTGATGGATTATGATGATTATGCTTTACTTTTGCTATTTGAGAATTGGGAACTTGTTGTCGCGTTATTTAACTATCGTGTAAAACGCTATTGTTGTTGAGAACTTGATGTTTTAGATGCTTAATTTCCTAATTGCTCATTTATTTGTTGTTATGTTGTATAATTTGCATTGTCCTCTTTAATTCATGGTGCTATATTGCTCTCCCTTGAAGGTATTGTATGAGTTCCTCATAGTTTATCTTCATAATATTCTCATTCTTGTTTTTTAATTTTGCAGCATGAAGGTCTCAAATCATGCTTCAAAGATGGATTCAACAAGTCAAATGAAGGGCATTTGGACTCAAAACATGTAAGTCATCAATCCTCTCTTTAATTCAAGCTATAAATGTACTTTTCAATCACTGCAATACAAGGTATATAATATATACATGTGTACATACACATCACGGCCATATGAACAGTACCTTTTGACTAGTCGGCAAGTCAGTCACTAGGAGGGTGGTGTCGACTTGCCGGCTTAATAACCTTCGCAAATAGTGTCAAACTACCCCTTGTCCAGATTTAAAGCCATTTTATTTGCTTATAAAGCAAAACTGCATCACCAGAACAGCAATCAAAATATGTTTACCTATACCTACCACATTGAACAAAAGCACTCAAACAAACTTATTTGTTATATTGTTCAAGCAGACCTAGTCGAAAAAAATAACAATCTCAGCTCCATACTTGCAAATTAGCTAGAGCCATCAAGTTATCATGCTGGATCAGGTTCATGTGGTGTAATGCCATGATAATGCAATCATTGATCAGGCAGGAAAACCACAAAAATCAACCCCCCATGGACCCACCCATCTAAATAACATGTGTTAATTGCACTCACCAATTTATGACCAGAACCCAGTTATAGTGAACCGAAACATGCATAGATCACATCATGCTCGTATCATCTAACTGTGGTGTATTACTTTCGTAGATCAGATGTTTCAAGGATAAATTATTCCTATTAAATTGTCACAGCTCAGATAGGCAACCAAAACATAACCCATTTATATAAACAAGCTAAATGTAGGAAATCAAAGCCCACATAAATTATGTCTAAAGCTGTAAAACTTTAACACAAGAAAACATGATATAAACACTGCACAGTTGATGCGGATTTGGGTTTGCTATAAATTGTAACAGCTTCATTCATAGCAGGAAGAGAGACAACATATAAGGACAAGCATTTGCAAGAAAAAATTAAAAAGGATAGAAATTCAAAGAGATAGAGCATAGAAGTGCAAGCAAGTACCTTAACTAGTTCTTCCAGAAGGCGAGGTGCAAGTTCAAGCATGTGCCTATAATCCTTTAGTAGTGCTGGTGTCAAAGCAAACGACTCTCGAGTGAGATGAGCCTGGATCAAGAGTTCCATCTGCGAAATAAAATAAAGTGGTTTTGAGCCTGTAGGATTTGTCACATCATAGAGATCAGTTTGCATCATAAGTTCATAACACTTGGCACCAAAGACCAACCTTTACAAGTGACGGATGCTGCTTCCAGAACTTGGCTTGTTCTGTTCTAATATTCTTCAAGTCTAGATTTAACTCGCTTCTAACAGCAACAAACAATTTCTGCAGGGGTTCATCGTCACTACGCCGTACAGGCATCTCCATATATTCTGCAGCCTTGATGAAGACATCCATAACTTTGCTGTAAAATACCATCACCAGTTCCATGGATCAGATATGGCAAAAACAGAGGCATGATTTCTAAGGTAACAAGTAATCTAGAATCAATAGCAGAAGTGAACAGGAAACCGAAAAGGATGTTTGGGGCCATTTGGTCCACCAGTTATATTATATAAGCTGCTTAAACAAAATAACTTTTAGAATACTGGTTTTTGGTCAGCGGAAACAAAAACCTCTAGAAAATCTCAGTAGGTTTTACTGTTAGTCCAATACGGTTTCTGCGACTCTAAACCTTGCCATCCAAAAGAACTGGTCGTGTGAATATGTGACGCATCAATTTACGGTGTTTTTGGACACGCATAATGTTAATTTTTTTCCCCTCCAATCAATAAAATATTAAAATATATATATGAATTGTGCAACTATATTATGCCCAAAAGTCAAAATGCTTAACTTAAGTCACAAAAGCAAAAATAACAAAAACAATTCTTGCTTATTGGATCATATCATAATACTCAAAGCCTCAAACAGTGACAATAATCATAACGTGAATTTTGGATATTACAAAAATGCTCCAATGCTCATGGGATTATTACTCTCATGTCTGACATTCAGATGTCACATGATGGCTGAAGTGTTTCATTTCAACAATAAAATCTACTAAAGCAACATATCATGTCATGCCAACCCGCAAGGCTCACAAGAAATGGAAAGTCCAAATGCCCAGTTTTTAAAATGAGGTGTTTGTAAGTTCATACCTTGGAGCTAGAGAAGGCTTCATAAAGTAGTAATAAGTGGACAGAGTTTGATGCATGACATAATTCCCTGTATACTTTGATGACCTTGACAAATAAATAACCGCTATCATCAAGGGCAAGAGTATGCAAATTCCCACTATTCCTATAAGCATTATCCCGCCAGATGCACCATCCATATTCAGCAAGAACTTGGGCAAAGCGATGCCCATTTGCAACCCCTGAACCATACAAACCAGCATATTCATGTTAGCTTCAGGCATGCATGAAAAAGTTCAGTTTTCAGTTAAATGATAGGAATAACTGATGTTTACATTACCTGGCGGCCATCTGGATGACCATACTTCTCATAATTTTCACGAGATATAGGATCAGTTAATGCTTGATATGCCTTGGATATAAATTCAACGAAGTACTTATGGGCCTCTGGGAAAGTGAAGGGGAAAGCACAGGACAAAAATAAAGGTTGTAAATACATTTTTTCATTTAGCAGCATTTGTATTACAAACAAGTGGTTTAAACGTTTAACCAGGATCAGGATTTTTATCAGGATGATATTGAATAGAAAGCCTCCTGTACGATTTCTTGATATCAGACTCAGATGCCCCTGGTTCCAGTCCAAGAATGCTGTATGGCTCAAACACTTGGACCTAGGAAATCCAAAACCAAATAACAATGATTTATTTGAATCTTGACATGATGAACTTTCAGGAAAAAAATGTCTTCAGAGTTCAAGTGTTTGCAGCCTTACGCATGGCATATCTTAAGTTAACTAGCATATCAAATATTAACATTTAGAAACATTGTCATTAACGACCCTGAAGTTGCAAAAAGCTGACAGGAAAAAAAGCCTTTGCTAGGATACACAACATACTAGCTAGTCAAGCTTTGGGCTGAAATTGCATGACAAACTGATACCTAAAATATTACAATAGCTGCATAAAATCATCTCAACAAGGTTTCCACATATATGATTATTTTGACCATTTTCAATAGAGTGACGCCTAAATGAACCTTCACTGAAATTAGAGGGGAACTGAATCAGCATTCAACATTAAGTCATGCCAGTATTTCTACTATGTCCCAACAAACCGGTTGGGCTTGCCGTTATTAATCAAATTGGTTACTTCGCAGTTGTTCAGTGGATTTCAGAAGTGACCAAACATGCACATTGTGGTGGCTGCTCTGCTAGAGCAAATGAAGCTAATATCAAGACTTCTCCTAACAGCTGAATGTGAACAAGAGGACTTTCAAGTTAGTTATCTATTTTTTCGGGGCATAGTTTTTGTTTAAGAATAGTCATATACAAGCTAGGATAATAAATCCCTAAAATTGACAACTAAGAGTAGACACAAATCCCCATACCTCACGGCTGACATGCTTGACGTAGTACACCAGGAAGATCATAACGATCCAGAGCAGCAAAATTGTCAGGTTACTGCACGTCGAGAAGTTGGATATCTGCAGGACAACAAGCAGAACAGTCACAAAGCAGGTCCCGCGACACACCAAAAGGAAGAGCTACTGCTGGCAGCGAAGGAAACACCGCGCCCCACCCACCCTCTTGTAGATCGACTTGCGGTACTTGCCGGAGCGGTGGCACCCGGAGCAGCGGCAGTGGATGGTCTTGGCCTTCACCGTGGCCGCGCGGCACAGCCGCATGATGGTGTACGGCACCAGCGGCAGCGCGATCATGGTGAGGATGAATATCAGGAACAGCGAGCTGTTCTCCTCCGCCGCGGCCATGACTTCTGCCTCCCTCCCTCACTTCGCCTCTCAAATGCGACAGCACCCAAAAAAAAACACCAAATCAGCATGCGTCCTGAAACTCCGTGGTCGCCGACGGGGACAGCTCACCTTGGCGCGGGCGAGCACGGCGGCGGCGGCGGCGGCGGCGGCCACCAGATCTGGCTGTGGGGGACAGAGAGGCGGGAGAGGAGAAGCGGATCTGGGGGCGCGGGGGCTAGTCGAGGCGAGATAGGGGATAGGTTTTGGGTGCCGATGCGGTGGCTCGGACCACGACACCGAGGGAGATGACAGTGAATGAGAAGACAGGGGAATGGGAGGGGGGTTTTGACTTGTGAGGAGTCACAGCCCAGAGCTGGGAGGAAGAGCGACGCCAAGGTCTGCCAGGGCCTGGAATCTGGATCTTGCCCATGATGTGGTGGCCTGGTGGGCAACCAGAGATCGTATAGGCCGGGCCGGCCGGGCCAGGGTAGTCAGTCCTTCAGTTGGAGGTGTGGCGGTTTTGGAATTCGTACGGTTATTGTGCTGCCTGCCCTTTTTATCTCTGCATCTGCGTTAGGGTTATCTTCCAACTGCTAGATTCAATCTAACGGCTCAGATCCAGCGTGTAAGACCGTAAAGACGATTAGGGAGGGTGAATAGACGCTTTCTCGAATTCTTCGTCTTAATCAAATTCAACACGAACTTTACTCCTTTAGCTATGAAAGCTAAGAAGATCGATGGCAGAGAGAGGAAGTCTTGTCTTTGAATTCGATAACCCTCAACCACAAGACACAAATGTGGAGAATTGATCTCACCGGTCCGGTGCAGTGCAGGCCTTTGGCGGTCCGACCGGCTACTAAAGGGCGGTCCGACCGATTTAATTTCGGTTCGACCGTAGTTCCAAGCGATCAATCTTGTCAAGGCTCGATGGCCAGTATAAAAATCGGTCCGACCGATTTAGTCCAGAACCGAAACTCAATGCCCAAATCCAAAACGAAATTTGGTCCAACTTTTGATTCAACCAATGAAACTTGACCAAATTTGGAGCACACCTCCCTAAGGATATTAGATACCTATTTCTAGCGATGATCCTCCATATCCACTTCACAGAAACGATCTCTGACGATTTTACCAAAGAAGTGCACAAACTCTAGAAATATGAAAATCTTGATTCAAGACTTGCTTGTGGGGGTTGATGATCTAGATGATTCTAGGAGTATTCCCACACATCAAAGCAAGATAAAATACGTCAAGAGGCCAAGTTTAAACACTTGAATCAAGGAAGCACCAAACTCATCAAAAAGAGAGAAGAACACAAAGGAGACAATCGATCTCTTAAGCAAGTATCACAAGATTGATTGATCCCACAAGATGCTTACAAAGCCACTCCCTCAAGTAGGACAAGAGCTCACACAAGGAGCACACACACAATCTCTCCAACCCTAGCTTCTCCTCTCCTCTCCTCTCCTCTCAAACCCTAACCCTAACAAGGGGCTTTTCCAAATGAGGGCTCAAAGTGCTTCAAGGGGTTTTACATCTCCCCCCTTTCTATTTATAGGGGAGGCTAGGTTTTCACATTTGGGATCCACTCACACACATCTGTTGAAACAATCGCCTGCTTCACCACGTGTAGGTTGATCAGCGGCTCTCATCATGTCGGCAAGACTCTCCCGTCCGAATCCCATCGGAAGCTCCTAGAGACTTGCACCGACTTCCGCACCGCCTGATCCAACCAACAGACCGAACTACTGCTCGATCCATATTGCCCATTCGCACCATGCTTGAGTCACACGACCTCACCCGGCATCCATGATCGTTCTGGACCTCAGCTCTCCAAGCGTAGTCCCGATCCACCTCACCGTTGACGTCGTTGACCTGCAAGCCACCTGCACAACAATAGACAAATAAATCGTCTTCGGGAACAAGTTCTTCACAACTTGACCCACGTTAGTTCCACAATGCAATATGCAACAATAAAGCATTGACATCCATACATTAAACACAATCAAAACACATCAATACCAACAAGGCTAACCTTCAAGTGATCGTGGTCCGACCTTTCACACAAACCGGTCCGACCGATTTCAGGTAGGTCGGACCGATTCCACAACGGCGGTCGGACCGCCCAAAAAGACTTAGCCAAAATTCCATCTCGAAAATCCGAAACCTTCTGGAATTTTCAACTGAATAGAACTTTTGACTGGGAGCTCCAAAAATAATGTGACCACATCCAGGAGACTCCCCTCACTTGCCTACACATCTTATTTTTGGATCAGCTCCAAAATCCACTTTGAAACAAATCCGGTCGGACCGGCACACACTGTCGGTCGGACCTCTCCACGTGATCGTAGCCCACCGCCACCGGCCGGACCGCTTTGTGGTCCGACGGACACAACAAAACCAAAACGCGAGATTTTGCAAACCAACAAAGCCATTGCCAATTGACTCATCATTCTAAGATCGTGCACATATCCTCACGATATCCACACAGCGCTATAGTAAAAAAATGGTCTGCAATAAAATCAGGTGCTATCACTATTGCAGATGGGAACTATGTGAACAGTAAAATAATCCTAACATCAAACTACAAGTCCAAGCTACAGTGTTTTTGCTCCAGCTCCGCAGCCTCCGACCTCGCCTCCGCCTCCCTCCCAACTTTGGAACCATCCTCGACGCTCTCCGCCCTGCCCGGCACCCTTCCACTTTAACATCCCAAATTTCAGAGCTTTAAAAATCTTTTAAATAGTGGTAGTGAGAAAATTCACCATTTGGATTTATTTGAATATTAATTTAAAAGTTTAATATGGACTTTAAGGACAAACCGATTTAATGTGCTTAATTCCAACATCAACAATTGCCAAAACTATTTTATTTAGATTCTATATGCTTGGATATATTTTATAGAATTTTCTAGAATTTTTCCAAGATCATTTGCTATTTTCTAATTGCTATTTGCATTTTCTGGATTTATTAAAAAGAAAAATATGTTTAAATCCCTCGGAACAGTGCTGGGCCGAAGCCCAACACTTTTCCAGCCGCACCAGCCCATCTCGCCCCGACCGCGCCCTCGCCCGTTGGATGCTTGACGCGTGCCCCTCGTTTTCGATCGGACGCACGCGCTCAACCCCGCCTTCCTCCGTTGGATGATCGCCGCGTGGCCTCGCCCGCTGATCTCGCTCGCTCACCCGCGCCTCGCTGCCGCTGCCAGGTGGGACCGCCACAGGGTCGTCGTCTCCGCGGAGCCTTCTTCTTCCCTGCGCCCGCGCCTTCGCCCGCCATTGCTGGAGCTTGAAGCTTCGTCCGACAAAATCGCAACGGTTGCTGATTCTTCGCACCGACCCCAACAATTTGTAGCTGTATCTATCCCGTACTCATCTCTAACCAAATCGGCTACCGAATCTCTCTCAATCTCCGAGAATCAAGGATTTCAAAACCCGACCGTTTTGGACCCGAATTGGGGATTTCCAATTCCGGCGTCCCCCGGGACTATAAATACCCCCTTAGGATCGCCTACTCCACCGCAACCCAGAGCCACCACCCTCGTCTCCCCAATCACTCTAGCGCCGCCGTATTTCAAGATTTAGGGTTTTCGGCAGAGCTTCTTCTCCGGTGAATTGCGCCGCCGTCGTTGTCGCCCTTGCTCCACCGACTGCACCACTGTGATCAGCAAGTCCCAGGCTACCTCGTGCGCCCCTCCTCGTCGCCGGAGCATCGCCGGAGCACCCTTCCGACAAAAACCGAAGCTCCACCGCCGCTTCTTCCTCGTCGCCGGTCGCCACCGTCGTTGCCAGCTGCTGGTAAGGGCACCCCTGAGTGCGCAATAGCACGGGGAATAATCTGGTACCCTCCACCACCGGCGAGTCGCTACCGTTCGCCGGCGACCATCGGGTCCCGAGCGCCACCCTCGCAGCCGTGGCGCGTCAGCCACCGCCATATCGTCGCGTCGGCTTTGTGCTGCGTGTCGCCTCGTGTCGCGGATCGGCGCCAAGACACGCGCGTGCATGGCTCGATCCATCGCGCGATCTCCTCGGTTCGATCGCTCGGTCCACCGTGAACCCCGAGACTGACATCTGGGGCCCACATGTTATAATTATTTTAAATCTATTTCTTTTTTCGGAAATTCTCGGCTGACGCAAGCATTGCGCAATAATCCGATTTTCCTTTTATAAAAATAATTCGGGAAATTCAATAAAATCCAAATTAGGGTTTTATTTGATTTTCAAACTTCCAAAGCCCATATCTTTTGCATCCGAACTCCGATTGAGGCCATTCAAATTTGTAAATTCATATAAAATAAAAATCTATTTAATGGTAAATTTTATTTGATTTTTGGAGTTTGTTTTGCCTCTGTATTTTTTTTTTTTGGTTTCTTTTGTCTCGTTTGCGAGTAGACGTCGATACTTCGGAAAATTTTGCTGAAGAAGGAGCACCTCCTCAAGATCAAGACCAGTACTTTGAGCTATTCCAAGGCAAGTTATACCTTTGATCATATTGAACCCAGTTTTCAAAATATTTTGTTTCAATGTATTGCATTCTATTTCAAGTATTTATTTAAAATATTTTTGGGATAGTTATTAATCCAAATTGTTATATCCACCTTGTCAATTTGTATGCCATGATCTTTTGTCACCCTAGGTTGGTTCATTATTAGTTGGTATTATCGTAGCACCAACGTGGGTCGCTTAGATACGCTTAGATTGCTTAGCCATGCCACGAGTCATCATTTCATGTGAGTTGCAATTATAAACTTGACTAAGTGATTATGGAACTGTGTGATGAAACTATGTGTGTTATGTGCTGTTACTCGTGATGGCATGTGTTGCACTTAATCAACAGGGTGGGAAAAGATTAAGACTGAGGCAAGTGGTGGATCTGTGTGAATGGTGGAACTGTATACTATAAACTTTGTGACTTGGGTTAAAATTGGAAGTCTTGCCTTGGTCAATTAAGGACTTAACTTTGTGCGCCATTGAACTGGGCCTTACTGTACGACCACATGCCTAGTATGGGCTGGGTCTGACTTAGTAAGTTATGGAGTCTTGACATTGACAACTCAGGTTGCATTTAAACTGTGTGATGGGCTGGAGGTGTGATATGTCACATCGCGGGACGGTTCGCTGCATCCCGTGCTAATTGGACGGTGTGTACAAATTGGACGGCGGTAAAGCACATCGGGAGTGTCATTGTTTGAGATGAATTCTCTGAAAGGTTTTGTCATGACCAGTGCTAATGAAGGCGGGTGCCCGATCTTTCGATGAGATTGATAACTATCGATTTGGTGGAGGTGACTCTCGCGATCCGACTACAACCGTACGATAACACTTGCGCCTTAGCAATCGTTGAACCAACTCCGGGATGTTATTGACCTTGCTGGAAGCGCGATCAACCTGAACACGAAGTTCAATTCCTGCGAGCAATCGAAGAACTAGCAAGAATAAGATGTAGGCAATCTGATATTGCGAATAAGATTGTAGTGTATTGAAAACAAAGGTGGGATCCGAAGGTCGTCTGACGACAGTGGTCATTCGACACAATCCGAAGAACAGTTTGCACAATGGCTAAATCTAAACTCAACGAAATCCGAGTTCAAGCGAGGGAGACGGCGGCTCCTATATAGGGGAAATGACCAGGGGTGGCGGCCAGCGAGGTGGACGCACGCCCTAGGGTTACAAGGCCCGTGGGCCAAAGTGGAGGTGGCGCAGCACCCTTTGACTCGGACTATGATACGGATATGGAATCCTTTGATAATTGCGGCCGGCTCGGATAGAATTTGATGATGAGGTTGGATCCGTTAGAAAGTAGACTTGATAAGCTTTCCACGAAGTCCAGAAATGCCCCAAACGGAGTCCGTATGAAGAAGTTACGCCCGTTTAAAGTTAGTCTTGACGCCGTAGTCCGAATCTGACTCCAGAACGAGCCCAACTCGAACTCTTGCTTGTCTTGGACCCAAAGTGACGTGATGATCTCCATTATGCCTTCCATACATCTCCACGACTCCACATGCCTCTCCATGGTCCTTTCCCATATTCCTAAGCACAATTAAATCACTTGCATTAGGTAGCGGTCTATTCTCAGTAGTATATAATCCTATGAACGAATTCACCTGATAATTAAGTTGGCGAGCACGAGCTCGGGTAAGAGGTCCTTGTGCTGGTTGTGGTTGAGTTGTGTGTGTAGGCACGGTTATATCCATGGTAGGGATGTCCTCATCATCCTCCCCTTCTTGAATTTGAGTCGTCCTCGACTCAAGCTCATCCTCTTACCCCAAGTATGGCTTCAAATCTACAATGTTAAATGTGGGACTAACCCCAAAATCTGCAGGCAGTTCAAGCTTGTATGCATTATCATTAATCTTTTCTAATACTTTGAAAGGACCATCAGCTCTAGGCATCAGTTTTGACTTTCTCGATTCGGGGAACCTATCTTTTTTCAAGTGCAACCAAACAAGATCTCCTGGTTTAAAAGTTATATGTTTTCTCCCCTGACTACCAGCAAGTTTATATCTAGCATTCATGCGCTCTATATTCTCCTTGGTTGTCTCGTGTATTTTTAAAATCAGTTCAGCACGTTGTTTTGCATCAAAGTTCAATTTCTCTGAAGGTGGGAGAATCATTAAATCAATAGGAGCACGAGGCACAAAACCATAAACAACCTCAAATGGGCACATTTTTGTAGTAGAATGCAAAGAACGATTATAAGCAAACTCAATATGACGCAAGCATTCTTCCCACATTTTTAAATTCTTTTTCAACACAGCCCTAAGCATTGTAGATAAAGTTCTATTCACAACTTCTGTTTGTCCATCAGTTTGAGGATGACAAGTAGTAGAAAATAACAGCTTGGTCCCCAATTTAGCCCATAAAGTTCGCCAAAAGTGACTAAAAAATTTAGCATCGCGATCTGAAACTATAGTATTAGGCACGCCATGTAAGCGAACAACTTCACAAAAGAATAAATCAGCAATATGGGCAGCATCATTGCTCTTATGTAACATCCCAAAAAGGGATTGGTGTTTCAAATGTAAGAAAATGAGAAGAAATTAAAACTTTTCTTGCATCTTGATCATTTCTGTAATTCTTGTAAATGAATTATGGAAATCAAAATCAAAATCCTCAATTGACTACAATCAAAAACCTTTGTGGCAAAGATCTTGTGCCAAACCCATGGAAATATTTTTCCTGAGTTCTAGGGAGGCTTGGGAATACCTCTGAATTATCTCATGATTTTTAGAAATTATTTGATAATTTTGGAAGACAATTCAAAGCTTGGTCAAACCACTTTTCCCACGTTGTGAAATTTCTGGAGGAAAATTCAGTGCATAAAAATCTCTGAAAATTTTATGTGAGGATCATCCTGCTGTTAGCAACCTCCAGTTAAAATTTCATAATTTTTGGAGCTTGTTTGCTACCTTAAGCAATTCCTCAAAAATCAGTTCTTTAAATTCAAACCCTAACTGGTTTTCACTGTTCATCGGGTTCGAATCAGACTCGGGCTTGAGCCACTTGATTTGGTTCAGTCAACTAAACGCACCGACTCGGTCGTTCGGGCACGAGGGTTGTGAGTCGTTGGATCGGCATCGAACGGCCCACGCTCGCAGAAACGTTCGGACCATCCGAGCGCGCCGATCCATTTGAACCGTTGGATTCTAAATCGAGGGTCCACAATCGCGTGGACGTTTGGACTATCCGAATGCCTCGCGCAATGTGAACCGTAGGATCCAAATCAACGGCCCTTGATCAAGCGAACGGTCGAATCGTTATAATCATCCCGTTCTATTTGAACCGTTCGATTTCAATCCAACTGCTGATACATCGTCTCCTTCCTCCGGTCAGTGCGCGCGTCTGAGTCCGTCCATGGCGTGAGCAGAGGAGAAAAGTGCGGCGTGAAGTCACCTCCGTGATCAACTTTAAACGGCTATTTCTGTGCACATTTAATGCCCGTCGTGCTCCTCCCTCAGAAGTCCCTTCTCCAACTGCTCCCGTCGCTCTCTCGTCCTCTAATGGCAGTGTTGACCCGAATGGAAAATCTCGCGTTGCTCTCTGCCTTTGCTCTATTTAAACTCCATTGCTTCACCCTTGGCTTCCTTTAGCACTTCCGCAACTCCAGCTAGCACTCATAAGCTTGCTGGAACTGCAATCGTTTGAAATTTCTTCGGCCGTCATTGTTGAGTTTGAAGCTTCGGTGGAGGCGGTGCAGCAGGGGTTTTCTTCTTCAAGTCTTTGCTCCCTCTGCTCCCCCTTTACTCTTTGAAGCTTAACCCTCACTCAATTTGGTTCAATTTGCTTAGGGCTTGGCTGAATTTGGATTTCCCCCTTTTCGGCCGAAATCCGCATTTTTCCTCACCCGAGCCGTCTCGACCATTCTCTGTGTATTCTTTGCGCACAGGTAACTCCTTATTAGTCCCTAGTTGCTTGGGACCCGCTCCCTTGAACTGCAGCTGAGCTCATTGCCGTTTTTCGTTTTCGGTCACTTTTGGTCACCTCGGTTATCTCCGGCTTGCCGGCGTTCTAGGCCACCGCAGCCGAAACCGCTGGTACCATTGGGTGCGCAAGAGTGTGGAGAACCCATTTTGGGCATTTTATCGCACCGCCGGCGGCGGCGAGCCATTCTTCCCCGTCGTTTTTGCCGGACGAAAACAGGGACGGGCGTTTGAACGTTATTCGGTTTGGACCGTCGATCCTAAGATCTACGGCCCAGGATCGCGCGGAAATTTGAATTTACCGCACGCTTCGGTCTGTGGACCGTTGGATCCAAGATCAACGGTCCCGATTCGAGTCAACATGGGTCGTTGGATCCAAGATCAACGGTTCGTATGCGTGTGAACGTTCGGACCGCCCGAACGCTCTGATCCACGTGGACCGTTGGATCCAGATCCGACGGTTAACATTTAGGGTTTAGGGGCCGCGCGCGCGCGTCATCCCAGGAACTTGGACCGTTGGATCCAAGATCAACGATCCAAGTTCGTCCACGTCGATTTGATTTCTGATTTTTCTCGAAAGGATTTGTTTGTCAACTGAAAAATGTATTAACTTGTAAAATGCATAACTATTTCATTTTAATTCCTTTTCGGGTGATTCAAATTTTGTTAGTTATGTTTTTAACTAAACTTTAATCTAAAAATGTTTCCAACCTCAGTTTAACTCCAGAAAATTTTGCTAATGAATAGTAGCATTTATGATTTATAAAGCTGAGCAAAATTGATTTGCTCATATCTTTTGCATTAAGAATCCAAATCAATTGGTTCTTATTGCTAAATTCCTTATAAATCAAAACCTTGCTACTGTAAAATTTTCAGAATATTCGGAGAAAGTTTGCTATTGAGTCTTTGTTTTTTCTCCTTTCTTATCGGTTCTTTTTCGCTTTTTCGTTTGGATCCGAAGAGCACGTTGACAATATAATTGATCCTCAGCAACATCTTGACCCACAGCAAATAGGCAAGCAGTTTGATCATGTTAATCCCAGTATTTTTCAAGTCTAATATATTGATTTCAACTTGTATGTATGCATTGCTATGTTGTTGTTAAATTTTGGTTAGAATCCTATAGTTGCATAATTTGTAGGAATTGATTATCCTCTACTACCATGTGCCTAGGTTATTTGCGGTGAATTGAGTTCGATGGATGAGCTCTTGTCACTTAGTAGATTACGAATTGAAATTGATTAGAAATGCTTAGTTTCGGTAGTAATGGGCGATCATCGCTTTTAGTCGATGATCTTGATCACACATCTAATTATTATTCCATTATGTCTAGCACTTGTGCTTTGTTATTTTGTAAAGTAAAATTCTGAAAATGAAACATTGTTTTAGACTTGGGCAAGTGGTTGGATGGTGGGTTATTGGGTTTGTGGATGTCTTGCCTAAGTCAACAAGGACCGAACATCTTGTGTCACACTCTCCAAGCAATTTTTCGTGCTAACCACGCGAGAGGGATATGGGACCTCTCTTGACTAAGTACTCTGGTGTGTGTTATCTCCGAGTCGCAGGAGGGGGTTGTGTGCGTTGTGTGAAAAAGGATATGTGTTCTTGTGTTGGGTGTGCGGTGGTGGAGATTCCGGGTAGGCTCTCCACCTCGAGGGGTATTGTAGTTGTCCAAGGCTTTACCTGAGACGGGTAGTTGACCGAGGCTTTACAATGACTCCGACACAACGTATGGGTTTCTATCCATACGGGCGACTCGTAGTTAATGCACAATATTGGAAATGTCTCGTAGGACTTAGTTGTGCCGGCATACCAAAGGAAGTATGCTAATCATGTGGCAAAAAGGCGGTCTGGCATGTGGGTACATTAGTACACCCCTGCAGGGTATAAAACTATTCGAATAGTCTTGTCCTAGGTTATGGACACGCTTGGTTAGGTTTCGCAAGAGTTAGACTACAACCTTTTTAAATTAAAATTTGACATGGTTGGTATGAATGGGTAATTCATACTATTGTTGTGGTGACTAATAGTTTAGTCACTTCCAGGATTGTTGTTGTCATCTACCTACTGTTATATTTTTGTCTTTTACGGTTATTTGAACATTAAAAACAGATTTGTCAACTTGCTTTTAAATGTACTACATTATTGAAAATAAACATTGCTTTGTGCTGAAAATGAAACATATAGCCTCCACTTAAATAAGCTTGCTTGTAGTATATGTATAGGTCTGTTACTCTACACGTAAGTCTTGCAGAGTACAATTTTTGTACTCATTTGCTTTGCTTAACTATTTGTTGCAGAGGAGGAAGGTGAGCCCCAAGGGCCTCACTTCTGTGAAATGTCTGCGGTTTCGACGATTAGCTTGGCGGTCCGGTCGGTTGCCTTATGGGTTAAAGGCACACTGATTGGCTCTTTTGTTTATGGCCATCTTATGGCACTTTTGCTTCCGCTGTTCAATTCTTGTATTTATATGTATTTGGCCGGTTGGCCTCTCTTTTGTAATAACTATCCTTTATGTATTTTAACTTCTGGTTTGTTGCTTGCTTCGGTTCTATGTGAATGAATGGAATTGATGTATGAATTTTGTAAAGGGGTATGTATACTGCACTTCTGGGAAGTATACATGTCTCGAGTCTCGGTTTATTCGATTTGTGATGCTAGGACCAAACGGATGGTTAAACATTACAAGCCCAATAAACCGGGGTCTCACATCTTATGACATGGTATAAAGTGAGCCATCTTAGAAAATTGATCAACAACCACGAATATACTATTGAAGTCTAGAAGACAATTGAAGTCCAAAAGATAATTGAAGTATAGAAAACAATTGAAGTCTAGAAGATAATTGAAATCCATGCATATGACCCGCGCACTAGTGAAGCAAATAGAGAAGTTCAGAAGATAATTGAAGTCTAGAAGACAATTGCAGTCCAAAAGATATTTGATTTCCAAGCATTAGCGAATCAACTGTCTAACTACTTTAGTGATTTGAAGAGCGTGATCAAGTCGCATATGCATGTACACAATGCACCGGAGAGGGTTGAAATACCGATGAAGGTATCCCTAATCTCGTCCTAAGGCCTCTGAAAGGACGAGAACTCCGACTCCTCAAATCCGAAGTAACCGGGGACGCCTGGTGAAAAAGGATAAGAAGGACTTGACACAGTCGATCACCAAAGTACCCCAGAACCAGAAGGTGAGCCAGTTGAGACCTGGCACTGGTATGGAACCTTCAGAAAAGGCATACTAGAATTGAACATCCCCATGAAGGGAGACATCAACATGGATGTGTGCGCACACATCGGAGCTGAAAAACTAAAGGGACTTGGCCCGCAATTGAAAGCAGCGGTGAGCAAGTAGAAGTATCGCCCTATGAAGAAATAGCTACATATTATGTGACCACGAGAGAATCTATGAATAAGCCAACAGCCAATGTCGATATTTACTTTGCAAAGAAAATTATCACAATCATCGATCTTGATCCAGAGCCTGCATCGCTCACTGAATGTAAGAAAAGATCAGATTGAGAAGATTGAAAGAAGGCAATAGAAACTAAATTGTTCTCTCTGAATAAAAGAGAGGTGTTTGGGTCTGTAAGCCACACACCTCCCCATGTGCACCCCGTAGGGTATAAGTGGGTATTTGTTCGAAAGAGAAATGAAAGAAGCAAGGCTCGTTGCACAAGGTTTCACTCAACGTCCAGAAGATTGTTATGAAGAAACCTATTCCCCGGTCATGGGCGGAATTAACTTTAGATATTTATCTCAATGGCAGTGAACTTTGAAGTTAGAAGTGAAATTGATGGTTGTGGTAACTGCATACCTTTCTGGAAATTTGGAATCGGACATTTATATGAAGATACCTGATTGTATCCCTGTCCCGGACCAAGATAGAGCAAATAGAAATCTATACAGTGTGCAACTCAGAAAGTTACTGTATGGACTGAAGCAATCAGGCAGAATGTGGTATAATCGCTCGAAGCGACTTTCTATGCAAGAAAGGCTACACGAACAATGAGAATTATCCCTGTGTATTTATACGACAATCCCAGGATGGATTTTGTATAATCTCAGTGTATGAAGATGATCTGAATATCATTGGAACCCTAGAAGGTATTAAGAAATCAAGCTCTTACCTGGAGTCGAAGTTCGAAATAAAAGATTTAGGGCAAACCAAATACTGCCTAGGCTTGCAGCTTGAGCATACCCCGGAAGGGATTCTAGTACATCAGCCAACCTACACTCAAAAAGTGTTGGAAATGTTCGGCTTTGAAAAGGCATATCCTTCGAAAGTGCCGATGGTCGGGAGATCCTTGCAGCAAGACAAGGACCCGTACAGACCTAAAGAAGAGGGGGAGGAAGTCCCGGGACCAGAATTCATGTACCTGAGTGCAGTAGGAGCACTCATGTATTTAGCAAATTGTACTAGATCAGATATTGCATTTGCTGTAAACCTGTTGGCAATGTATAGTACAGAACCTACTAAAGGTATTGGCAGGAAATAATGGACATCTTTCGTTACCTCCAAGGAAGCAAAGAACTTGGTACATTCTCTGAAAGAACCAAGACACATCTATGAATGGCTATCTGATGTTGGGTTCTGTCGAACCCATGCTCTGACCAAGTCGCAAACAGGCTATGTATCGCTATGTGGTGGAACTGCAATTCCATGAAAATCGTCTAAGCAAAGTCTTGTATTGACTTTGACGAACCACTCGCAAATCATAGCACTGTACGAGGCCTCACAAGAATGTGCTTGGCTTCGACGGAAGATTCACCACATCTAGCAGTCATTTGGATTGAATACCGCGCAAACCCCCATAATTATCTATGAAGATAATGCAGCTTGTGTTGCACAAGTGTAAATGGGTTATGTGAAGAGTCCTCTCACTAAGCCTATCAACCCCAAGTTCTTCTATGCTCATGAATTGCAAAAGATGAATGAAATTAAACTACTGCATACTAAGTCATGTGAGAATTTTGCAGATTTATTCACTAAGCCACTTCCATCATCTAACTTTGAAAGGTGCATACGTGGAATTGGAATGATAAGACTTAGAGAAGTGCAGAATTCAGGGGGAGAATCTTCACGAACTCATTATTGAATCTTGATCACAAAGATCGAGTACCCAAAGAATAAATCTTGGAGATTAAATAAAATTGGGTGGATTGTACTTTTTTTTTTCTTTTGACGAGTTTTTTTAAAGTTTCTCGGCTAAGGTTTTTAATGAGGCAATTCGTACAATGCAGCGGAACGCATGTCATGTACTCTTTCTCTAAATTTTTCTCACTGAGTTTTTATGGAGTTTTGACGAGACATGAATATGTCGGATGAGTGTCCAAGGGGGGTGTTAAGAAACCAGGCCCATGACTCTCGGAGAGTCCTGGTCCAATTGGACTCCTCATCCCCTGATGCCTATAAATAGAGGAGGACCCCCTCATTGTAACGCACGTCTTTTGAGAAGCAATAAAGCAGACCCTGAAGCCCCCTCATATCTCTGTGTTCAATCTATTGTTGTGTCTTGTGTTCTTGATTCGTTCTTACGATTCTGAATATTATATACGAGGTACCCGCTCGAACTGGACTCGCCAGCGACGATTACTCAACAAAAATAAACCAAAACTAGCCTGTTTGGCCCATACCCCTGTCTATTTCTGACTATTACGCCAAGAGTTCGTTTGACTGTTACCTCTAGGATCTTGTCAGAAACTAATACCGGTAGTCCTGCAGAAACAGGCTCTAGTGTAGTTCTGAAACCTTGATTTTTCACAACCTCATCGTGCACTTGATAGCATAGTGTTGTTTGACATAACAACTACAATTGATCCGTGACATCTAAATTTTATGCTAGTCCTGTATAGAAAATTCCCATGTAGAAACATATCACCTAAAATTATTAGTTGTCTAAGAAATTGAAAATAGACCATTTGTAATTCTTTTCTGCGTACTGATGGAAAACTTGGTTACTGTCCGAGGGCACTTGATAATTGAACAAATGGTTACTGTCTTTTGAAAATATGAAAACTTGATTTTTCAGCACTTGATTTGTTGATGCAGGAACCTATGCTAAGCAACCATGTCTTAAACCATATTAATGGATGTTACTGCGATTGTTGATTTTTTTTTATCACAATTCAAACCCATCTTCAATGTTTAGTGCACAATATGGCTTTTTTGTGGACAATATTGTTTTGTGCTAGAATAAATTGACAATTGTTACATTTCCTATCTGGTCTTTATATACAATTGGCTGGCCATCAAGTATTATTTGTTATGTTGTTAGCCTGCTCAAGGTCATAGAATTTGTAGGAAAAGTCTATATTACCCCTTGAACTTTAATACTTCTTCTAGTTGGCCCCAACTATTAAACTCGATGTTCCCTAGACAGTGCCTAGCCCGCTTAGGCGCTAAGGCGAGCCTCCCGCCGCGATTTCCATGTAATCATCGGCTGGCTAGGCGCTCAGCTGAAAGCACCTAGGTCTCTAAAAAAGGTTTTGGTAATTAATATCAATAATGTATTGTGGGACTAATGTATGTGCTAAGATGTTTTAAGGTTTCGCCCCGAAGTTTGAATAATGACATGGAATAGCAATGCAAAGGTGATAAAAGATCGACATGGCTCAAGGCAAAAGTATCATAGCCTAAGGATCCTTTTGTAGTATTTTACTGATCTCGGTGTTTGGAGAAAAGATCATATTTATAGGTTAAATGTCGTACTATTAAGAGGGATCATGGCTAGTAACTTGAATATCTATTTATGTGTCATCTTGATCAACTAGTGTTTATGAAGGACCGAAATGGCAACAGAGGGGGGGCGAATGGTGCCTTAAAATTAAGATCCTCCCCTCTCAAGTGTCCACACAGCAATCCAAAAACTTCTGATAAACAAGAGACGTGAAGTGAATCAAATCCAAAAGGTTTAACAAAAAACTAGACTGTTCTGTCGGATATCGGAAGTTCCGATTATACCTAGCGGTAGTTCCGCACTGTGGTAGTTCCGGGTTTCAGTGCGGAAGTTCCGCCTTGTACAAATCGGAAGTTCCGATTGTCCTGACCGAAGAACAGTACGCTCGGGGTTTTGCCCAAAAATCCGATATACTAACTCGTGAATTCTCTTCTCAGGTCAAGTCTCACAGGACATCATCCTAAACAACATCTTGACCTCATGGAGAAGAATCGCAGACAAAGATCCATTAATCAAAGTAAAATCGGATTTCTTGAGTATTTGGCAAGAAAGACCAAAAACCACAATTAGCAAGATTCTTAGATTCTTGGCACATGAAACTTTGAGGATATATTAGCAATATCAATAAGACTCTAGATATCAAGTTTCATGCCATCTCATAAGACGAATCAAAAGTTTCACCAAAACCATAGATATTCAACGTAGGAACAGAGAGAAGAAAGAGGCATAAGCAAAACCCAAAACCTCAGAATTTCATTGATAGGAATCAAAAGATTACAGAGGCAAACACAGAGGAATGATTACATGAATTTCAGTTCATCCTCTCCAACTCAACAACCTCTCTAAAAAGCAAAACAACCTCTCCAAAGGCTCTTTAGCTAAAGCTAACCATAATTTTCTCTCTCCAAAAATCCTACCTAACAACCAGGGGTTCACCTCTATTTATAGCCCTTGGCAAACGGGTCTCCAACCCGTTATGCCGGCTAAACCCTAACGGAGCCCGCTTCCACTTGTGCCGCTTTGCGAAATTACCCTTTCGCCCCTCGCACACCTTCTGGAAGCTCCCGCATTCCTTGGTGTTCACGACTCGCAACCGCCTCGAGTGCACGCCGTCTTCGACACATCTTTACCGGTCTGACCTCAACGCCGCCTGCGTCTAGTCCCGGTCTCCACGTGTCTCGCCACGACTCCACCTCGATGCCCTGCAACCAGCACAGACAAGAAACACATCACATAGCATTGCTCAAGATAATAGAATCATCATTTGCATTTAACTCAAATCAATTCACAACTCAAAATCAAAACTATGTCTTTCTGCACAGTTCTGCCCACAATCGAAAGTTCCGCACTTACCATTGCGGAAGTTCCGATTATCGGAACGTCTGCACTCCCAGATTTGTAATTTCGATTTTCGTCACAGCAGAAGACACTTGTCAGGTTTATCGGAAGTTTCGCGTTCCCAGGAGCGGAAGTTCCGATTATCGACACACGAGAACACAAACGTCAGGATAATCAGAAGTTCCGTTTTACCAGGGCGGAAGTTCCGATTATCGGAACTTCAGCATTCCAAAACCGGAAGTTTCGCACAGTACAGAACCAACTTGGCAGCAGCGCAAACGCGATGAATCCAATCACAAACTATTCAACATAGCGTCAAATACTCATCACTCGAAAGGGGACCCTACTCACATGGTCTCTCAATCTCCCCCTTGATGAGTATATTGACAAACACGAAAAATTATATAGAGAGTTTGTGATAAAGACCAAACATGGTCTAATCTAGGAGACAAGAAGGCTCAAGACCATGTTTGTCAAAAGAGAACGACTGAAGCTTGAAATGAAAGAGCAAATTTTTATGCAAAGCTCCAGAAGACTTTTTCTCTCCAAATGAACTTCTCCCCCTTTTGGCAATAAACACATCAAGAAGCGTTAAAGAGAGGAAATGACTATATGATATTCATTTTAAGCATTAGGAGCCATGAAGATTATCCAAAATGACTATTAGAGTATTACACCAAGCCATAACACATAAGAATGCTATCAAAATCATGACAATTGATGTATAGCATAGCTAAGACAGGAAATCCATAATCTGAGAATTGATCCAATTCTTTAGCATGTCAAATAAACCAAGATTATAGTCTAGCTAAAGGTATCCAAGGAAGATACAAGCCATGTCAAATACTCTAAGTGGAATCAAGAAGCATAATATTGAACAGATTAGAGTGCTACCAGTTTTAAGAACGACTCAATTGAACAAGTACTTGGTCTGTTCGAAGATAAGCAAATTTAGCACATTTTTCTTTTTCTGGAAACATAATTATGGCTTTATCTTAGTGAAGCAAGTCTGGACTAGGTGCCATCCACAAGCGCCTCCTAAGCTTCAACCATTTTCAAATCAACAGCAGTGTGCTAGATCCCAAGCCTTATGCGACCACTCCAAGCAACAGACTTAAGGAAGTGATCTTAGGTCATCCAAGGCTCCCCCTGAGTTCATGCCTAGTGCAATGGCAAGCAGTCTCATGAGAAAGAGTTGGTGAGATCAGTTTTTTTTGCACAAAAGAGATCATTTTTGCTTTTGAAGTTTTTAGACCAACGATTAAAGATAAGTCATGTTTCTTAACGAACTGACATAGGTCACTCTAAAGACCAATAGAGATTCAAGATTCAACTCAGCCTACTTGACATGGCAAGAATCAAAAAAGGATAACTTCAACAGACTAGTCTCAAGAGCTATCATGACAAGATTTTAATTCAAGTTGAGCATTTTTTAATCACCTTATCATGGCAAAGACTAGACTACACATAAAAAGTCATGATAAGTCTAGCAGTTTAGCATAAATCATGGCAAGATGTAAAACAGTGAAAACAGTTCATAAGGGATAATAAACAAGGCTCCATGTAATTATATTACAATGCAAGATGAAATGCAGGAAAAACCAGATTCCCTTCAGAATGAGATGCACTTGTTAATTCAGGTTGAGTTATGACAAATTTAAGAACTTGAAGAAACAAGATGAACTCCCCCTGAACCAAAGGAACAAAATCGAGAAACTGATAAGAGAAACAGAAAAGGCAGTCCTTAGAGCATAGATAAGATATAGAGAGTACTATAGCTCAGACTGATTCTTATCTACCCCATATGATTCCAGGACTATCAGCTGATCAACTAACACACTAAGGAGCAAACACTGTCCCTGTCTACCCAAGGGTGGCCCGACCCTCGCTAGAACCTATAAGAAGTGAGTAAGCTCTACTTAGAGAGAGGAGAAACAACTAATAAGCAGCATCCTAGAAGCTCAAGATAAGAATTAGCAGACAAAGCAACTTGGCAAGAGAACCACTCTAACCTATGCTGTAAGGACTTAGACCCAAAGCACTTAAATGAAATGCAACCAGAAAGGAGAAATAGCATAATTAAAATATAATACAGTAGTAAAACACAAGCTCCCCCTCACAACAGTCCATAAGGACAAACCACCCCAAGCTCTCCCCGTAGAGCTGAAAACCGAGAGCTGTCCAAAGGCTTGGTGAAGATATTAGCCAACTGGTGTTCACTCTCCACAAACTGGAGCACAATGTCACCCTTCTCTACATGGTCTAGAAGAAAGTGATATCTGATATCAATATGCTTGGTCCGAGAATGTTGCACTGGGTTCTTGGCAATGCAAATTGCAGACGTGTTATCACAAAAGAG
Organism: Hsuehochloa calcarea; assembly: GCA_036346395.1. NCBI lineage: Eukaryota > Viridiplantae > Streptophyta > Magnoliopsida > Poales > Poaceae > Hsuehochloa > Hsuehochloa calcarea. The sequence goes on from CM070600.1 coordinate 32,824,691, forward strand.
TGGAACATGGTCGATTACTAACCCAAAGTCCTGAAAGGTCGAGAACATCCAAAGCACTTGGCTCTGACAGAATCGGGCTGCAAAGAAGCGTGCTCGGCCTCTGCGTTGGGTCGCGCAACACCGCATCGCTTCCTTGAAGACCGAGAGACAAGAGAAGTGCCAATGAATTGGCAAGTGCGGAGGTGCTCTTCCTATCTATCCTACACCCGGTAAATCGCATCGGAGAAGGCTCTAAGAGATAGACAAGAGGAGGAAGAGTACCAGATACCATAGTCAATGGTAGCTCGAAGGTACCGAAAGATGCGCTTCACCGCTTGGCGGTGAGATACGCGAGGAGAAGCTCGAACCGAGCGCAAAGACACACAGAAATGTATGTCCGGTCTCGAGTACGTGAGGTACAAGAGAGAGCCTATCATGCTTCAACTCCTTTTGATTAAGCGGCTCGCCGTCTTCATCCAGGTCAAGTGAGGTCAGTAGAAGCCATTGGAGTTGACACCGCTTGCCATCACTCATGTCAAAGCGTCTCAGAGATCACGAGTGTACTTGCCTTGGTGCAAGAAAAGTACCCTTCCGAGTCTGTTTGATTTGGAAGCCAAGGAAGAAACTCAACTCGCCCATCATGCTCATCTCAAATTCGAGCTCATGACATCCAAACCGGGAGGCGAGCATGCGAGGAGCCGCCAAAGATAATGTCATCCACATAAATGCGACGAGCGGAAGATCGGTGCCAAGGCGGCGGATGAACAAGGTCTTGTCAATTTTACCCATTTCAAAATCATGACTCAAAAGATAAGACTTAAGCCTTTCATACCAGGCTCGAGGAGCTTGCTTAAGTCCATAAAGAGCTTTTGAAAGCTTGAAGACATGATTAGGGTACTTGGGGTTTTCAAAACCTGGGGGCTGTCTGACATAGACTTCTTCCTCAATAAGTACATTGAGAAATGCACTCTTGACGTCCATTTGGTAAAGCTTGAAGCTCTTAGAAGCTGCAAAGGCAAGCAAGATTCTAATGGCTTCAAGTCTGGCTAAAGAGGCAAAAGTCTCCTCAAAGTCGAGACCCTCAACCTGGGAGTAACCCTGAGCTACCAGTCTCGTCTTGTTTCGAATGACTACCCCATCTTCGCTTTGCTTGTTCTTGAATACCCACTTGGTCCCAATGATATTGTGACCACGAGGGGGCTCAACAAGCGTCCAGACCTTGTTTCTTTCAAAGTTCTCCAATTCCTCATGCATGGCATTTATCCATGATTCATCAGAAAGAGCATGACAAACGTCTTTAGGCTCAAATGAGGCAGCAAAGGAAGAATGGAGACAGAAGAGAGACATGCCAGTTTTTGAACGAGTGACTCGCTCAAAAAGATCTCCAATGATCCGCTCAAGGATGGTCTTTTGAATGTGTCTAGGAGGTCGAGGTGAGATGAAGAAGTGGCCTCTAACTCATGAGCGGATGAGATAGGGACAGAGCCACTAGCTTCGAAAGCGCAGACGGAAGGTGATCTCCTCGAGTGCGGTGGAAGAAGGCACCTCAAGAGGAGGAGAAAGAAGCTGGATCGGGTAGACAACCCTCATCTCCGTCTTCCTCATCGTCCACAAAGATGGACTCAGACTGCTCTAGAGAACCTGAGATATCAGGCCTAGTCCCCGGACTGGCCTCATCGAATGTCACCTCACAGGTTTCTACCATTTTGCTAGACTCGCAGTTCCAGACTCTATAAGCACGAGAAGAAGTCGAGTAACCCAGAAAGATCCCATCACACGATCGTGACTCGAACTTATCTAGGTTCCCAGACTTCAGAATAAAACACTTGCAACCAAACACACAAAAATGCGAGAAACTGGGCTTTCGCCCATATCTCAACTCATAATAAGTGCGATGTAAGAGTGCGCTAAGAAAATCTCTGTTTGAAACATGGCATGCAGTGGCAATTGCCTCAGCCCAAAACTTCCTAGGTGTAGAATATTCATTCAGCATTGTCATGGCCATCTCGACCAAGTGCAGTTCTTCCTCTCCACAACGCCATTCTGGCGAGGGCGTGCGAGAGGAGAACTGGTGCTCTACACTGTCTCACCACAGAAACTCTCAAAGTAGGAATTCTTGAACTCGGTGCCATTATCATTGCGAATTGCTCATAATGCACCTGGGAGCTCAACAGAAAGCCTACTAAAAAGACCACAAAAATGTGTAAACGTCTCATCCTTCGAGGCTAAGAAAAACACCCAAGAGTACCTCGAGAGTCATCGACCACAACAAGAACATACCACTTCCTCCTACCGATCAAGACTCAGCCGGGCCAATCAGTATCCATATGGAGCGCTTGTCACAGTGCATCGGTCATTGTCCTTTGGATTTGGAGAGTGAAGCGGCAACCATCTTGCCGTCTTGCGGCATGGAGAGCAAACTAGATCCTTGACCATCTTGAGTTTCGGCAAACCACGAATGAGATCGTGGCCGCTAACTCGGGTCAAATGATCAAAACCTATATGACCGAGTCTCCTATGCCAGAAGGTCAAATCACAGGATTCAGAAGCAATTAAACACCGGAGAGGATCACCAGAAGACTTAGAAAAATCGTACGAAAGATCCTCCCATAACGAAATCCATAAACGGACTACCCAAGAATCAAAATTTTACAATTGTTTTCTTAAAACTCACCTCGAAATCGTCATCGGTGGTGAGAGACCGAAAGCGATTATCTGCAGCTTACTTACTAAGGCAACATCTTTCGTAACAAATGAATCATTAATGCGCCGCAGTACCTTTAGCAATGACGCGCCCAAACGAAGCATCTCCAAAGGTGATCGTCTCATCACCTGGAGCACGGGCTAGGGAAGAAAACCAACGAGAATCTCCGGTCATATGGCGAGAACAACCAAAGTCTACAAGCCAAACCTTTCCCTTCCCTGCCCGGCGAACCTGAGTCAAACAGAGAGTAAAGTCTCAGTACTGGGGTGAATCAACAGTGATTTTGGTACCTAATACTGAGTAACACGTCGAATAGATGAAGTAGTGATCTCTACACGCGATCTTGGCACGCCTGAAGCAATGATCAAACAAGTGTCCATCCTTCTGACAGAAGGTGCAATGATACTTCGCCTTTTGAGAGGCCGAAGCTGCAGGTGGAATCACCTTGCTGTCAGAGATCCTTTGAACAAAAACCACTGATTTAAAATTGACTTTCTCAGTCCTGGGCTTAGTTTTGATCACACCTGGTGCTATGGTTTTGAGCACGACAGGTGAATGCTTCCTCATATCCTCATGGAAATCATATCCTAGACCCTGATTAAATCTGCAAATCTTACATTAGTCTAGAATGAGGTTGAGCTTCTTCTTGCCTCCTACAAACCTCTCGAGAGTGTTCATAAGATACTGACACTCCCGAAAGAGAGATGTGTAAGAAGAGCAGGGGGAAGAAAGAACAGCAGAGGATAAGGGAGCAGAAGAAGAACCAACAGCAGAGGAAAGATTGGCTTGTGCATGCACAGCCGACTCTGGGGGAACAGTCCTACTACTAGCCAGTTGGTTTACGTCGCTAGGCGTCTCTACCAAACCCTCATGATTCTTCCCAGCACACACATTACAAGCAGATGGTTGCTTCTCTAGAAGGTCCTTAGTTAGCTTCACACATTTTTCATTCAGAACAATCAATTCATATTTGAGTTTTTCACAGTTACTGCATGGTGAGCTAACAGGGTCCTTAGAAGCAAATTTGACCAATTTGTTATTGTTATCAACTAATTCTTGAAACTGTTTGGAGACAGATTCAAGTTCAGCAGTAAGTTTGGGACAGTTCACACATGAAGCAATAGGCTCAAGGAAGAAAGCTTGTAGTTCAGTAATTTTATGGTCTGCCAGTTTTAGATTCATCTTTAGATTATTACAGCTTTCACAAATCTCGGGCAGATCAAGCAACATAGTATAAAGACCTTTAAAAGCATTGTCCTTATCCTCACATGAGGTGCAAGAAGTAGTTTCTACACTAGTCGATGAACTAGGTGCTACCCTACTCATTTCTAGTTCAGTAAGCATACTAGCATTCTCCACCTTAAGCTTATCAAGCTCAGAAGTCAGACTATCATGCAAGGTCCTTAGTTTCTCCATGTCACCAATCAAACCACAGCATGTATCACAATCATTACGGGAGGAAGCAGATCTAAGTGAAGTAAGCTCCCGTGATTGTCTATCTACTTCCTTCTCAAGATCACCAACCCTAGCTCTAGATCTAGCATAAAACTTTCCTAGCTTAAGAAATGCATCATTGAAATTTGGTCGTAGGAGGGACCTACCTCATTGGAGTCATTTGTAGAGCTCATTGTCACGACGTCGGTCCGTTGGCCATGAAGCACATGCCAATGAAGTCGTCACCGTCCTTGGGATCTTGATCATCCTTGCCCTCGTCGTCGCTCCATCCCTCCACGTTGCTGAAGTTGAGGTCGTCGAAGGCGGTGAGGACGTGATGAAAGAGCTTCTTGGCCTTCCCAAAGTTGCGAAACTTCTTCTTGTCTTGAGCAGGTGCTGAGGGCTTCATGTTGCGGTTCTTATCGATGTAGTCGTTCTTGCTTGGACCGTTGTAGTCACCTTTGCCCTTCCCCAACTTGGGGCAGTTTGCTCGGATGTGGTTGGGGCCACCATACTCGAAACAAATCACAGGTCCTCCTCTTCTTCCATCCCTCCTTCTCTTGAAAGCATGGGAAAACTTCCGAGCTAGGAGGGCTAGTTGCTCATCGACAAGTCGCTCTAGCGATCATCGCTTATATCACGAGAGCGACCAGAGAAAACCGCAAAGCGAATCAGAAGAAGATCCAGAAGTGGGATCAGTGACTAAGGCCATCGACTGTGACTTCGATCTTCGAGAGACTATGTCAATCTCGTGAGTCTTGAGGCGCGAGTAGAGTGCGTCAAGAGTCAAGGTCGAGAGGTCCGTGGTATCCTCGATGGTAGTCACTTTCATCTCCCAAACGCGCAAGTCAAGAGTCTGCGAGTATCGACGAGCATTGTCCGAGTCGGGGTATGTAAGACCGACCGCTCGGAGGTTACTCAAGATCTTGTGAAACAGCAAAGCACTCATCAAGGGACTCGCCGGTGAGCATTTCAAACTTGTTGTACTCTCGCTTGAATCGGTCTGTCGAATCGTCTTGATCCGGGTGGTGCCCTCATGGTAGCGTCGAGGGTCACCCGGATGTCGCAAGCCGTCGGATGAGAGATGCGATCAAACTCGCCGGCTCAAACCTTGGATTATAATGTTCCTTGCCTTTGCATTGGCCTCAACATCGGGCATGTTTCCCATATTGATGTTTTCATCGGCAGGAACAGCGAATCTGACCTTCACCTTCCGCTAGATGGTATACCCCTGAACCTGGATGTATGTTTCCATTCGGTTCTTCCAGAAAGGGTAATCCAGGCCATCAAAGACGGGAGGCTTGGTGGAATACTTGTCCGTTGCCATGGCTCACAGACCGGTTAAAGATCTATCGAAAAAGAGCTAACCGGCTCTGATACCAATTGAAGGACCGAAATGGCAACAGAGGGGGGGGTGAATGGTGCCTTAAAATTAAGATCCTCCCCTCTCAAGTGTCCACACAGCAATCCAAAAACTTCTGATAAACAAGAGACGTGAAGTGAATCAAATCCAAAAGGTTTAACCAAAAACTGGACTGTTCTGTTGGATATCGGAAGTTCCGATTATACATAGCGGTAGTTCCGCACTGCGGTAGTTCCGGGTTTCAGTGCGGAAGTTCCGCCTGTGGTAGTTCCGCCTTGTACAAATCGGAAGTTCCGATTGTCCTGACCGAAGAACAGTACGCTCGGGGTTTTACCCAAAAATCCGAAATACTAACTCATGAATGCTCTTCTCAGGTCAAGTCTCACAGAACATCATCCTAAACAACATCTTGACCTCATGGAGAAGAATCACAGACTAAGATCCATTAATCAAAGCAAAATCGGATTTCTTGAGTATTTGGCAAGAAAGACCAAAAACCACAATTAGCAAGATTCTTAGATTCTTGGCTCATGAAACTTTGAGGATATATTAGCAATATCAATAAGACTCTAGATATCAAGTTTCATGCCATCTCATAAGACGAATCAAAAGTTTCACGAAAACCCTAGATATTCAACGTAGGAACAGAGAGAAGAAAGAGGCATAAGCAAAGAACCAAAACCTCAGAATTTCATTGATAGGAATCAAAAGATTACAGAGGCAAACACAGAGGAATGATTACATGAATTTCAGTTCATCCTCTCCAACTCAACAACCTCTCCAAAAAGCAAAACAACCTCTCCAAAGGCTCTTTAGCTAAAGCTAACCCTAATTTTCTCTCCCCAAAGATCCAACCTAACAACCAGGGGTTCACCTCTATTTATAGCCCTTGGCTAACGGGTCTCCAACCCGTTATGCCGGCTAAACCCTAACGGAGCCCGCTTCCACTTGTGCCGCTTTGCGAAATTACCCTTTCGCCCCTCGCACACCTTCTGGAAGCTCCCGCATTCCTTGTTGTTCATGACTTGCAACCGCCTCGAGTGCACGCCGTCTTCGACACATCTTTACCGGTTTGACCTCAACGCCGCCTGCGTCTAGTCCGGTCTCCACGTGTCTCGCCACGACTCCACCTCGATGCCCTGCAACCAGCACAAACAAGAAACACATCACATAGCATTGCTCAAGATAATAGAATCATCATTTGCATTTAACTCAAATCAATTCACAACTCAAAATCAAAACTATGCCTTTCTGCACAGGTCTGCGCACAATCGGAAGTTCCGCACTTACCATTGCGGAAGTTCCGATTATCGGAACGTCCGCACTCCCAGATTTGTAATTCCGATTTTCGTCACAGCAGAAGACACTTGTCAGGTTTATCAAAAGTTCCGCGTTCCCAGGAGCGGAAGTTTCGATTATCGACACACCAGAACACAAAACGTCAGGATAATCGGAAGTTCCATTTTACCAGGGCGGAAGTTCCGATTATCGGAACTTCCACATTCCAAAACCGGAAGTTTCGCGCGATCTGAACCAACTTATAAAGCGCCAAACGCGATGAATCCAATCACAAACTATTCAACATAGCGTCAAATACTCATCACTCGAAAGGGGACCCTACTCACATGGTCTCTCAGTTTATGCATTGCATTTGTCTTTGCTTCTGGAAAATTGTTCATAAATATTGGTATGACCGCAGTTGATGAGCGGTATTACCTTAAGTCAGTAGTACTAGATTCTAGTTGGCGGTATGTATTTTCTAGAGAGCATATTTTTGGAAGTTTTCATTGAAATCCCAAAATCGGTATGACCGTATTTGATGAGCAGTATTACCGCTGTGCGGTATGTATTTTTTAGTGAACATATTTTTGGGAGTTTCTCTTGAATTCTAAAAATGGTATGACCGCATTTGTTGAGCAGTATTACCGTTGTGCGGTAATACCAACTTTTACATGGTGGTATGTTATTTTCAGATATAGCGTTTTCTTGTGATTTTGATCGTCTCGAAATCGGTCGTTCTGCTTTAGTCGAGCGGTATTACCGTTGCGCAGTAGTACTGAATTTTAGTTGGCGGTAGTACCATAAATTTTTTATAACATCTATAACTGGCGCATTTAATGAACAACAGTCGGCCGTTATTCATCGATTGTGGTAATACCGGGTTTGAACAACAGTATTACCGCAAATACTGAAAAGTTCAGGGATTTGTTTCAAATGGCTAGTTTTGTGGTTGGGGACTATAAATACACCCCCACTTGCACCAAACTCAAAACCTTTGGCCATATTGAATACACTTGAGGTTTTGGTGCTTTCTCTTCTACTCATTTGCATTGAATTCACATTTTGAGGTAGTTGAGAGTAATTCAAGTGCATTACATCATTAGTTGATCACTTTGGCACTTGATTGTTTTCAAGCGAGCACGACGATTTATTATTCTTGGTGCTTGTCGGCACCTAAACGGCTTGAAGAAGAAGTTATGCGGTGATCAATTCAAAGAAGCTTGTGAAGTGACCTGGCAAGGAATTGTGAAGTGGTTGCGTGCCCACCATCTTCGGAGTGGAGGAAGAGCAACGATAGTGGTCGAGGTGTTAAGGTTTAATTCGTGGAACCAGCCCAATTTGGTTGGACTTACCTCAACGTGGACTAGTGAAGACCAGCGAGTCTTCGCTACCACGGGAAAAACATCATTGTCTCTATTGTGGTTTATTTTTTGCCTTTACTATTTTTGTATTTACATTTCTAGCAATTAATTGAGTAGAATTGCTTAGCTAGAATTATTTTTAGTACCGGTATAATCTTGAGTTGTTTTAGCTTTGTGATCAAAGCTCTTAAACTTGTGCTAGTATTTCTTCATTAAGATCACAATTGTTAAAATTGATTAAAAGAACACAAGAATTTTTATAACCTCATATTCACCCCCTCTAGTCGGTCATCCTTGATCCTACATCAGCCCACCTAAGCAGTGAACGATGGTCCAGGGTGGTCCTATGCGAGCAAGACAGCGCAAAGCGTAACCGCTTCAGGTGGTGCAAAGAGCGGTCAACGGCGGTCCAAGGCGGATGAGGTGGAGTTGGGCAACCCCAGGTGGAGTTGGGCAACCCCAGAACTTAGAAGGGAGGGATATAAGAGGCATCTCAAGTGTTTGCTCTCCCATTCTTCCCAAACCTGATTTAGGGTTGGGGATTTCATCTCCCTCCCCCTCCCATCCACCACATCTGCCTCCCCTTCGCTGCACCTTCCTCGGCTCTGGCCAGATCTACCTCGCCGTCGTCAATTCCTCCTCCCCCGCTGTTAACATTGACTTCCATCCTCCTACCATTGCTTGTTACTTGCTGGGATCGATGTTGTGGCCCTCGATCTTTGCTGGATCCGTCGTCGTCGGCTTGCTGTAGGTTGTGGAGACGGAAGATATAGGTAGTGACATGAAGGTAAAATAAGAGAGAAAGGTAGGGCATGGAGATAGAAGAGGCTTTCTTTATTTTAGGGGATAGAAGTGGCTTGTTGTGCTGCTCCTTACCTCCTCACAGGCAGTAGTAGTGCTAGGCCTGCATGGGCTGGGCAGGCCTATTCACACTACTACAAAAAGGTTAATATTGGATACCTCATCACAGACGGTTGAACAAAACCGTCAGTATTAAATATAATCACAGGTGGTTTTGTTAGCGACTGTCTGCGTTACTGGCTACTCCAAGAACCGTCTGTGGAGAGCTAATATCACAGATGATTCGTGTTGAAAACCATCTATGAAGTATCATAGACGGCTCTAGACAATAACTGTTTGTGATATTTAGTAATATCACAGACGGTTTGTTCTTAAAACCGTCTATGATATGAAAAACAAATACCATGTTATCATCTAATTGATAAGTATCACTAACGGTTCGATAATAGAACCGTCTGTGATATCTGTTTATTAGCAGGAGCCCACTAGGGTTTCACCCCAACTCGTCACTCCCTAGCGCCCAAACTCTCTCGCTTCTTCCCCTCCCCACCCGAGAGCCCCCGACCTCGACACCGCCACCCGAAGCCTCCTCCCCGATGGCTGCCCCCAAGTCGCGCCTTCTCCCCGATCCCGTCGCCAACGCCGCCCTTCTTCTCATTGCCGCCGGTTGTGACACCACGGTTCACAAGACAAGACGCCCTTACGATAAGAGTGTCTTGTGCAGTGTCACCGTTGTGACATAACTACGGTGATGTCGCCGCCGCTGGTCCAATTGACCTTGCCCCGACCAAATCCACCTACCCGCTGCCAGATCTGCCTTCCCCTCTTCGTCCTCCCCCCGGCGTGTGAGACCTGGCTGGCTACCTCTCCACCTACCTCCCCCAGCTACCTCTTTACCGACCTCGACCTCGACTACCTCATCACTGACACCGGCGATTTCAAGGTAAGACAGATCTATCACCTATTGGTTTGTGCTATTGATATTCATGTGAACTGAGCTATTGCGACGTGTGTTGTGGTGTTGTGGCGACATCGAGTACTTGCAATGTGTGTAGTGGTGTTGGAAAATTTTTGTTCTTGATTCATGCTTGAATTGATGCTTTCATTCTGTTATGCTTGTGCTATTACCAAAACTCAAACATTGGTACCAACTGACTTGTCAAAATCAATTAGATCAAAGTGATTAGCGAATTAATGCAATGCTTTCTTTTATGGAGTCTTTTGTTGACTATCATTGCATCAAAAACTGACTATGCCCTACAAAAAAAAATAGGTTGCTTATGTGTGAATCTGGCACAATCACTGATTTCATAGTTCTGTGAGAATTACAACCAAACTGTTTCACTTGTGGGATTATTATCAAGGATTTCATGGTTCTTTAGATATGAATATGATATGCATATACCTTTACTGTAGTACCTGTTCTGGCACTTGATGTCTAGTTTGGTTGTTCAATAGCTCCTCCCCGGCGGTGGCTCTTCTCCCCCCCCCCCAGCGACCTCTTCTTCTCCAGGTGACCTATTCCATTCCAAAACAAGACCAAATGAGTAAAAACTACTATAACACCTCTTCACCTGTCTCTCGCTATTCATTTCACCTTTGTCTGTTTAACCATGTTCATGTCGGTCAATTCTCCTCACTTGCGTTCCATTGTCCTACCTTTCCATTCTTGATCTCTTCTCTATAAAATCTCAAGCAGTGGCTGCTTGTGCCTTTAAAACCGTTAGCAGCCACTGCTTGAGATTTTATAGAGAATACATCAGGAATGGAATGGTAGTATCTTGGGACGTAAGTGAGGAATTGACCGGCATGAACACGGTTGCACATACAAATGTGAAATAAATGGTGAGAGGTATGTCAAACTATCACAAACGGTTCGTTAGGACAAAACATCTGTGATAGATGACTATCACAGACAGTTTGTAGATAACCTGTCTGTGATACATCAGTTATCACAGACAATTTTATCTACGAACCATCTGTGATACATCAACTATCACAGATAGTTCTGAGTTAATAACCATCTGTAATAGCCTGCATCACAGTAGGTTCGAAAACCGTCTCTAATGACTTGATGTCATTATTGATCCATGAACTCATACGGCTCACAAAACCATCTACGATGACGTTTTTTGTACCGTCTGTGAAGACATTTTCTATAGTAGTGTCAGGCCCATTCTTTTTATTTTTCTTTGTCTTTCTCTTCTCCTTTTGCGCTACCTGGTCCTTTTCCTTCAAAAGTCCTATAGCCTGTTCGGTCGCCTAGGCGCTAGGTAGCTACCCTCCGCCCGTATTCCGCCTAGCGCCTATGAAAACACTGATTAAACCACATATCTTACCCTACCCACAAAATATGTAAAACTCGCTAGTTAACCTCATGGTCTCATGGACAATAGTTTCACCATGCTGTCAGATGGGTTAGCAATCAGAATAAATAAAACAGAATTGTTATTTTTTGAGTTTCCTGAAAATTTGCTATCTTTTAGTCGATTTTGCCGCCGTCCGATTTTGCACAATGAGTTCTCAACTCAGGCTTGTTGTTGTTGTTGTTGGGTGTTTGTGAATTCGATCCGTTAACTTTCAAACCCGTCGGGCAGAGTTATTGTATTCGGTTTCAAAATTTTATTTTGTATTCATCGGTACTCATGCCCCTCCTGTATCCATTGGTACACGAAAGTGAAAGAGAGAGAGATGGAGAGGAGAAACCAAGGTGGCATGAGAAGAACTAAATCAGAGGGGAGGAAGTGAGGAGATGACCTGGTGGTTCGTTCCGCCGGTGAGTGGCATCCTCTCTCGCCTCTGGGGACAAGCTGCTTGCAGTGAGCGGCAACCTTTCTGTTGCAACAAGTGGCTTGCACCGACCAGCGAGCAGGAAGTGGCGAGCGGCGTCATCTCTCTCGTGTGAAGTGGCAAGTAGCATCTATTTTGCTTGGCGATTTTGCCTTTAGATTCGTGAAAGCGGCTAGTTGTGGGTGGGCAACACTGATTTCTAGTGATTAGAGCTTGGCGAATTGTTGTTCTCCCCGATTTTTGGTGTGCAAGTGTCTCGTTTGAGAGGTATGATATATTTTCCTCGGCAATTTTGCCTTCAGATTTGTGGTAGTCCTTGCTTTTTGATGTGTATTTTGCTCTACCTTTTCAGAATTTTAGTCATGTTCCTTCAAATTAGTTTTAATTTTGGTTTCTAGGGTTTGTGAATTTGTCCCCTTCTTGCGAGATCGGGTTGTTTGGTAGTGAAAATATGCACTTAGGGTTTGTTCAATTTTTATATAATTGCCTCTGTAAGTATTTGGTGAGTTTTGATTTGGTGAGTTCCCCTTTGGGCAAGGGTTCGTGCAATTGCTTCTGTAAGTATTTCAATTCTTTGCTTTAGTATCCAAATGTTTGATTGGTTGGGTTTTTGTGTGTGAAATTAGTGTTAATGAGTTACTGTTGTAAGTGTATATGTGTTTTAGATTCAGATCAATGTTTTGCATCAGGCAGTGGTGTCCATGGATGTGATCAGTTATTGTGTGTTGGCCTAGGGGAGTATTAATCTAGTTTTTGCAAATGATCAATGTTGCTGGTGCTATGCTCTACCGGTTGTCTGTTGTGGTTGCTCTGTTTTTTTGTTCTCAAGTTGTAGTGATAGATTATTTGGTACAAGTTTGTAATATATAGCCAGCAACTTCTTCCCTGTTGTTTTTGCAATCTGAATTGTAGCTCTTACAAGATAACTAAACCCTCACCAATTTGCATCAAAACTGTATAGTGAGTACCGATAGTTAGTTTATAACTAGATATTACCTGTGTTCTACAGTGCAGGTCCATTATGTGTTTTGAAGTTGCTATCTAGATTTAATTTTTTTCTACTTGTTATCTTTTATGTCTCCATGTTCTTCTTTATATCTTTATAGCCAAGTACTCCATGAGCTAATATGTTAAACAATTATGATTTTTAGTTATGGATTCAGTTTATCTGCCTTATGATATATGTGATTTATATGCTAGCATCATCTAGCAGCAGCATGACTTGAATGTTTTTGTAGCTGGCTTTCTTTGTTTCTTGGCTGAAACTCGCACACCAGGAATGTTGAGTTTTCACATTAGCTCAAGCCAATTGTCTAAATAAAATATCGGTATAGACTAAATGTTGATTTTCACATTCAGAATTTCCATTTTTTAAAATTTGTGTCATGATACTAGTTCTATGCCATTTTTCATAGAACCATTTTCTATTGCAAAAAAACATCATCAACCATGTTTTTGTAGCAAATATGTTAATTCAGTGGTCAATTTAAATGATTTTTTAAATCTAGTTTTACATTTCTTTCAGTGGTCAAATCCCTTGTTGCATGCTATACTCCCTTATCTGCTTGTGTTTGTTTGTGCTATGTTTGAAAGAAATAGGTCAAGATGACATGGACTCTTTTTTCTCTATGTGTTTGTATTGTTCTCCCCCTAATTTGTAGTGTGCTCCCCATAGTATTCAAATGTTAAGTAGATTCTGTTTCTATTCATATCTTTTAGTTAGAACAGATGTGTTAATGTGAAATCCTTGGTTTAGTTATTATGTATACACGCTGGTACTGACCTCTCTTACTGAATGCAAATTTTATTACTGAATATCCCTAAGTTTTTTTCATCAATTCGTGGTAGTCTATTACTGAATGCAAGTTTTATTATATGATTGTCCCCGTCTAGCACTCTCAATTATCATGATAGTATATGTTTTTTTGTTGTTTTTGACCCATGCTCCTGTAGCATTCCCATTTATCAATGTCTGGAATATGTTTCTATCCAATGTTCATCTCAATCATCTCCATATGCTACTATTGTACAAGTTGTGCATGCCACTGTTATAAAATTATGTGCCACACACAGGGATTGTCATTGGTTTTGATTAAACAAAATAATTTTACGCTCCGGTGAGTGATCGTGCAGTAAAGGGGGGTGCAGTTAGCACTTTTGGGATGAGGTAATCTCGCCTGGATGAATTTACAAGGACTTAATCTTGTGCGCTATTGAACTGAGCCATATCGTACAACCATATGTCTAGTATTAGCATGAACCTGACTATTTAATTAGTAATATCTCAACTCTAGTTCTGTTTATGGTGGAGTGAGTTCCGGGATGGATATTCACAAAGGCGCAAGAGGGGGCTCTGTCGGGTCATGATGACATTTAGTGTTGAAACCTTAGCAGATAGATCTAGGTTAACAAGGAGCTTTGAAAAAATATTTTGATAATTACTTAGTTGCACACCTACAGAAGTATGTGAACGAATATTATAAGTTGATTTATCTCTTTGGGTGTAAAACTGTACAACCTCTGCAAAGTTAAAACTGTTAAAACTGTCATATCCTCGGTTATGGACAATGTGTGAGGATTTCACACGAGGGGTAGAGTTTTTATAAAAATGGTTGGAAGGTGAATGAGATGTTCACTTGGTGAATGTGATGTTCACTTAGTGGATGGGATATTCACTTGATGGTTTGGTTGGAAAGTGAACGTGAGGTTCACTGGTTATTTCAATGTAATTGTTTACTTATTTATTGTTACTTTTTTTTAATTACGCTTTACAATTTACTTATTGCATTTATTATCAATATTTGCTTTCTGCAAAAGAACCATATGGTCATTCCTTTGATCAAGCCTTGCATGAATATTAAGTGCATACTGTTCTCTACGACTTGTTGAGTACTTTATGTATTTACGACTTTAAACTTTGCTGTTCAGTTGAAGAAGGTCAAACTACTCAAGAGTTATATGAGGAGGGGTTATTTGAGGACTTCGTGAATTAGGATGTGCTCCTCACTCGATTGACTGTAGTCTGTAGCCATATCGAATGACCACCCCAAGCTTCTTTTCCACTACAAAAGTTTCGTTTGTTTCTTAAGACCTGCGTGGCAAGGTAAGTAAACGTTGACCGTAAAACCCAGTTACTACAATTTGTTATTCTACTACCTTTTTAGTTAAATCGTCGATTGAATAATATTTCATCAATGTTTCACTGTGTGAGCTAGCTACTGATTATGAGACTAGTTCAGAATATACAGGGGTTTTCAAATGTATTAATCCAAGTCCCGATACCTATAGAGCACAGCCCACAAACAAACGAGCCAAAAACAGGCCTAAACTTTGATTTTCAGACCCGTTAACACAAACAACCACACAACTCAATTTTCCAAATCACATGTACAGAAACGTTCCTTACCATTGGATTGTAAATCTAAAGGTGGAAAAAGTGACCGAAAAATATAAAAAATTCATGCAATTTACGCATAGACAACCCGGATAAAACAGACAACTCTCTCTCTCTCTCTCACGGCATTCCACTGGGCGGGATTTTTTATATAAAAAAACTCCATTGGCCGGCAACCATGGACTCTTCCCTCCAGCAGCTGGCCATGGGGAAGCGGTAGCAACATCTAACCATTGCCATGGCCGCCGCAGCTTGGTCTTGGGCTCGGGACGACCCATTGGCTGCCACTTTCCTAGCTGCGCTGTCACCTGCATCACTGCCATTAATCAGCAACCTGCGACCACTCGATCCGGTTGCCAGCGAACCAGTCCACAAAATACTCCGCCTGATTTGTCTCACCTTTGGCTGTGCCCGCCCACCTCCACCACCCCCCATCTTTGGCTCTCAAACCTGCATCCCCTTCCCCACCACAGACCAGTTACTGCTGATTCTTCCTTATCCCCAGTTGATCTCTTCATCGTCTCCGGCGAGCCCTTCTGTGTCTGCTTCGACCGTTCGACGTGTTGTTGGAGCTGCATGTGCCGCCGAGCTGTAGCCGCACACTGCCGCCAGGAAGCTGTGCCTCGTCTGCATTGCTGGGGAGCAGTCTCACGTTACCCGTGCCGCATCGTTGGGGTAGTATGGCTTGGCAAAAGGGGTGGGTAGGATGGAGGCGGTGCTGCAATCTTGGATTTGGGAGGTTGCAGAGAATGAAAATGAGTAGATTTTCCTTTTTTATATATTTGATTTGCTGAATCAACATTGAAAATAAGTTGCCCATATCATCATCCACATGTTTGGTCAGCAGTGATGAATTGATGTACATCGTCGTCCACGGGTGGGCAAAACCCCCTCTAAATTCAACCTAGTGGCCAAGTGGTCTGGTTTTACAAGTTTATTGGGTAGAATATCTGGTTTGTCAGGGGGCCTAAGTAAATGCAATATCAGAGTTCAGGTGGTGTTTTTTTTCTTATTTGTTATTTGTGGAATGTGGATTTTTTTTCATCTATTCAGTACATTTATAATTCGTTTTACTAGCTCAATCTTTCTGCTTTTAATATTATTTAGATATTACAGATTGGGTTAAAGTCTAATCAAATTTTACTTTTCTTTAGGTCCCCATGCTAATTTAGAGGAGGATGCTGACTCCAGAACTGTTCTCGTGACAAATGCATGTAAAGAGAGCCTATCTTATAATTTTCCTTTTCTCTCTAGATGTCACCGCAATTCCTTGCTTTCCTTCATTATAGTTATTTTATAGAATGAGTTAACTGAATGTAAAGTGAGAAATCTCAGCAGCACATACACAACTAATTGTAAAGTAAGAAATCTCAGCAGCAGCACATGCACAACTAAATGTAAAGTAAGAAACCTCAGCAGCACATACACATCTTCTCTGGATGATTGTTTTAGGTGCATTTTGCGGCTGCGAAGGAAGCATTGTCGATGCATTTTGTGAAGTGTGTGGGACTGTGCTTAAGACAACATGTTGACAGATGCATTTACTGGCTACCCTAAAGGGTATATATACTTTGTACTTCTTTTACCTATGAAATCTATAAGCTCTTCTTGTGTAGTTAATTCTTGCTGATTTTTCCCTGAAGGGCTGCATATGTTACTTTTGCTGACAAGGAATCAGCTGAAAAGGCTTTATCTTTGAGTGGAACATCATTTTATCTTGAGTTCTCAGAGTCACAGTACGACTCCTTTTTTTTAAAATCAAGCCTACTGTATTCGATGCTAAACTGTACCTTTCTTTAAGTCCTGTGTCTGTGGCTTCCCTTCGTTTTCTTTTACTTGTTACTTCACAAACTCCTATGTTCCTCGATAAAGAAAAAACCTATCTTCAAAATGGAATTCTTTGGTGTTTACTAAAATGAAGCAGAGGTATAGAAAAGTTCATTATAATTTTATATCACTGTAGCTCAACTACATGCTCAGCAGTAGTGTACCTGATGCAAATTACAACTTGTGGTCAACGTTCTTCTCCTATTAACATCTCCTATTTTCGGGTAATGCGCAAAGCAGACAAACCTTCAGGATTTCTGGCATCTTTGCAACAGACTGGGGGACCCCTTCAGCCATGGAACTCGCTGTTGAATAATTTTTGATGACTGATTATTGCATTTGTTAGTTATTGTGTTTACTATTTTTCTTATAACGTTTGTGCATTGAGTGTTTCAGTTTTTAGTTTGCATAGAGCTAATGACAGTCATGCGCAGTGAAGTGCGATTGTTACGCATGAAGCCATGAAGCTTTCAGTTACGCATGAATCCATGAAGCTTTCAGTTACGCATGAAACATTTATTTTATTTTCAGTTATTTGTTAGTATAAATAAGAGAAGAAAAAGAGAAAAGTTGTGCAAGTTAAGCGGCACAAAAACTGTTCTATTCATCTTTTGTTTGTCCGTAGCGCGTGTGTGCATTTTTTGTCTAGGCCATTCATGTGAGCCGGTGGTACCAACAATCGGTATCAGAGCCTATCTTATCATTTTCTTTCTCTCTAGATGTCACCGCAATTCCTTGCTTTCCTTCATTATAGTTATTTTGTAGAACGAGTTAATCAATGTAAAGTGAGAAATCTACATGGGGACTCGGAGAAAATCATTGAGTTCGTTTGAAGCTCACCACCATGGTTAACGAGATACGTGCTCTCGGTACTAAGGTGGAGGAGAGTGATGTCATGGAGAAGCTCCCACACTCTGTCCCCGACAAATTCCTACCGATTGTCAGCACCATTGAGCAATGAGGCGTGTATCGGCGATGTCGATGATGGAGGCCATTGGACGCTTGAGGGCGTACGAGGAGAGCTTGAAGGGGCGATGGCGTGACAAGGAAAAAGGAGAGCACCTGCTGCTCACGCACATCGATTGAGAGGCCAAAGCCGCCGAAGAAAAGAGGAGTGGAGAGGACTCCGACAGCGGCACAAAGAAGAATAGTGGGGCGGCGATGGCCATGGTCGTGGCTGTGGCCAAGACGGCGACAAGAAGAAACACTACAGAAAGTCCGGCAAGTCGAAGATTCAGTGCTTCGATTGTCGAGAGTTCGGCCATTTCACGTTTGAGTGTGATGAGCCGAAGAAAGGACGAGTGTATCTCACTAACGTCCAAGAGGACGACGAGCCGGCTCTCCTAATGGCTGTAGCATGCGAGCATGTGACAGACGTTGTAACACCCCAAATTGGGTTTGTGTTTCAAATATAATAAAAATGAGGATAAATTAAAACTTTTGTTGCCTCATGTGTTGTTACAGTTTTTGAAACCTCTTTCCTTTAATTGGTGGAAATTAAAACTCAAAATTTCCCCAATTAAATTCAAGTCATAAATCTCCTCAATGAAAATCTGGGCCCCAACCCCTGAAAATAATTTTTACTGGACCTAGGAGTGATGTTTAACACCTCAGAATTATTTCATAATTTTCAGAAATTATTTGATAATTTTTGAGACAAGTCAAACATTAGTCAAACTCCTAAAATAGCCTTCTGGAATTTTTAGAGAAACATGCGATGCATAACAGTCTCAAAATTTTATATAAGGTTCCTCTATTTGTCAAGAATCTCCGATTAAAATTTCATGAATTTTGGAGCTTGTTTGCTATTCCAAATAATTCTCTAAAGTCTGCTCGGCCAATTAAGTCAAAAATCGGTTTCACTTTGTTGCTCGTCCGGTCCGACATCGGTTCGAGCTCAAGGTGCAACAGATCAACTAATAGCACCTTAGGGGCGGTCTCTCAGCGCTACGATCCGTAGCCGCTTGATCTAAATCCAATGGCCGACGCGCGGTGAACGTTCGGACCAACGAACTCACTTAAGCGCGTTAGTCGTTTGATCTTCGATCAACGGCGCGATGGAAGGGATGTTCGGACCGTCCGAGAGGTGCGGAGAACCGACGTTGGATCTTGATCGTGCGGTCGACAAGCGATGGAACGCTCGGGCCACGGATGAATAGCCGCACGATTGGAATCGATGTGATCGAGCGGCCGTCCTCTTTTCGTCTTCCTCTCGCTCACGTGCGTCGGCCGAAGTCAACAGAGAACGTGCACAGTACAGCAACCACAGTGCATTGTCACCTCCATCGTTCGGCCAACGTCTTTGAGCATTAAATGCTAGTGCTGCCGACCTGTTGAGTCGTCTTCTACCTCTGTGCACCTGCCCCCATCCCTTCGGCCAGTTTGGACAGCAAGCTTTTGACCGAAAGTTGCATTGCTTCCTCCTTTGTTCTCTCGGCCTATATAAGCTTCTTCATTGCTTCCTTAGCATTCTTTGAACACCTTTGAGCTTCAGCATCGCTTCTAGTGCACTGAGTGAGCTCCTTGGTGAAATATTGCTCTCAGCCGCCATTGTTAAAGCTTCAAGCTCTTCGGTGAAAGTGGTGTTCTTGGCCCTCTCATCCGAACCTGCTGCTTCCTCAGTTGCTTAGCCTCTCGAAGAGTATTAACCCTCTGTCGATTTTGCTTTTGGCGTGAGAGAGCAACTCGATTCTGTTTCCCCTTCGGTAGGCGATGAGGACATCCCTCCTTCTGGATACACGTACTACACAAGACCCTCCAGTTTGGGTGTTGAACTACAAGGTCCTATGACAAGAGCTAGAGCACGTGACTTAATCTATCAGGTAAAATCGTTTCTAGGGCTGAGTGTATTATTTGAGAACTCTATGATGCTGCCTAATAGAGATTATTTACTTGTACTCAGGAATCTAGGCCTACGACTGGTTCAAGAAGGTCTCGACCACTTCAAGAAGGCCTACGACCGCTTCAAGAAGGTCCACGACCCGATTCGCAGGCCTCGACCACTTCAAGAAGGCCTACGACCTGGATGACTCGTTGGGAGCAATCTACGACCAGAGGCGAGCACGATACTCGTTGGATAGCATGGACTCCTTAAGACCATCCTAGGACCGGACCTCGACTAGATCTTTGACCGAAATACGCGACGCAAGGTGTCTTTGCGTCCGCTTTGGAAACTAATAAGACTTTGTAAGCGTGACGAGGTCGGAGTCCGGTTGTGTAC
Source organism: Hsuehochloa calcarea (assembly GCA_036346395.1). Lineage (NCBI taxonomy): Eukaryota > Viridiplantae > Streptophyta > Magnoliopsida > Poales > Poaceae > Hsuehochloa > Hsuehochloa calcarea. The sequence continues at coordinate 32,844,845 of CM070600.1, forward strand.
GCCTCATCCCACTGCCGCACAACCCTAGGTAGACCTCCTCACGCCCCCTATATATATACAAGAGCGCCATAGTTTAGAGCGGGTTTTTCTTAGATTATTCGCCAATTGCGGTTTGGATTATCGGTTTGGGAACCCCACTTGTAAACTTCATCCATATCCGCAATACAATTGATTGCATCTACCTTGTTCTTGTGAGTTGCTTGATTGCTTGCGGAACCATAACCTTCGTGGTAAGGTCGATCGCGTGCAAGCGTGGTCGATAACGACAGCGTCTTGGGTGTAGCGAATTGCGGTGACGATCGTTGGTCGGAAGCCTCAAGCGTCAACGTCCTCACGATTTAACCAAATCGAACCTATCGGAAGATCGGGCGCCGTGACTCATCAAGTGGTATCGAGCTAAGGTTGCCCGTTAGGTAATTTTGTTTATCCCTTTTTGTGAGTTTTGTTCCATCACCTAGAGTCCGTAAAATTGCCCTACAAAAGTTTTAGATCGTAATTATTCCATTTGCCCAAACCACTTTGTGCCTTCGCAATTGTGATTTCGGTTTAGCGTTGTTGAATTCGAGTCCATCGTCGGTGTTTTTGTTCTTTGGTCTAGTCGTCAGTAATCTAGTTTCTAGCGTCGAGTCTTTCTTTGTTTCGATCATCTAGACCCCCAATACGATCACCGACACCACCCCATCGACCACCTACTCGAATTCGGCTTCTCCACCACGGTCGGATTCGATCACCGAGACACCACCCCATACGACCACCTACCGAATTCGGCTTCTCCACCTGGTGGATTCGATCACCGAGACACCACCCCCATACGACTACCTACTCGGATTCGGCTTCTCCACCTGGTCGAACGAACGCTGGTCGGATTCAACCGACCACTCGTGTCCGAACAACCCCGCTTATTATCTTGTTGCTCTCGGACACCCACGCACCTGGCTCGGAAACAATCGATTGGTCGGATTTTTCCGTAGCTAAAGTTCGAGAAAGAGAGAGAGAGAGAGAGTTTGTGACCCATATATATCCATAGACCCGTAAAAGGGTTTTGAAGAGTTTTGAGTCAAGGTCACATTCGCAAAAAAAAAGAGGAAACCCTAGGTTGGGTTTTGCCAGTCAAAAAAAAAAAGAAAAAAAAAAGCAAAGAGTGCAAAAAAAAAAGAAAGCAAAGAGTGCAAAAAAAAAAGAAAGCAAAGAGTGCAAAAAAAAGTTACTTTGTGATTTTGGATCCAATTGTGTTTGTATCTACCCTATCCTTAGTTTGCTTGAGCTAGTTCTAGGAAGCGTTTGGGCGACAAGCTCGTGGCCAGTCTTGTGGACTTTTATTCACTTTGCTAAATCTGATTTCATTATTGCTATTCCTTGCTACTAAACATTGCTGTCAGAGCTCCACATACTTTCGACCCTCAGTTGGATCCTCGCATTCGCCTCGCCGTGGTCATACATCCCACCTTCTCCGATCGGACCACTGCGCAATTTGGTATGAAACTCGTAAGAGCTTGGTAAGGCGCTTGAGAGTGTGTGATTCCACCCTCCGACCACCTAATAGTGATAGGGATAATACCTTTTGTTGTCTTTTGTCTCCTACTAACCATGTCGGTGAAGGATTGGATGCGCAAGATTGTGTTTTGAGGAAGAGCTCATGGCGCTAATGGATGAACAACGCACTACCGTTAATGAGGACATCGACGGAAGCTTCAAGCTACCACGATCACATTACAGCGCCAATCAACGATAGTATTGCGGCGCTCACTACACGCCTCGAAAGAATGGTGAACCGACCACCAAACGTTGGTCGTGTGGAACCTCATGGTGCAGCCCATGACCATGAGTTTGATAATGATAATGAGGTTCACGACCACGACGCCTTTGATGCACGACAACGAAACCGACTAAACTTCAACCGTCAAGGTATGAGAGGTAACAATGTTCAACAACATAATGCACGTGTTAATGATGATCCATATGCTAAAGTTAAGTTCTCTATACCATCTTTTGCGGGTGCTTATGATGCTGAACTATATCTAGATTGGGAGATGACGGTAGAACAGAAATTGAATGCTCACTTAGTTCCCGAAGTACATAGAGTTAGGCAAGCCACAAGTGAATTTAAAAACTTTGCCATCATTTGGTGGAATAGGGTATGCACCGAAGGATTAGCGCCTACTACGTGGGAAGGTTTAAAGGTTGCTATGCGTAACAGATTTGTCCCACCTTCTTTTAAACGTGATTTGCGTAATAAATTGCAGCGCTTAAACCAAGGTAATAGATCCGTAGAAGAATATTATCAGGAGCTACAAATTAGCATGTTGCGTTGTGATATTATTGAGGATGAGGAAGCTGCAATAGCACGTTTTTATAGAGGATTAAGACGTGAAATTCAGAACATAGTGGATTACAAAGAATACGATAGCGTCCTAGATTGTTCCAACTTGCATGTTTGGCGAAAAAGGAATTGCGGGGGCGACAACAGAGGCCAAGGAACAACTTTGGGAGCATGTCTACACCACGACCGGTCTTGGGGCAATTCAAAACAGCCCGCCTTCACTACGGTCTGCTGCCCCTCCACGAGTAGGGCGCGTTCAGCAGAACACCCGACCACATCACATGCACCCGAGGTAAGTAAAGTTACTAGTGTGCAGGTACCAGCCAAGAGTTCTTCGTCGGTTGCTTCCACTGGTCGTACCACTGGGATTATTTGCCACCGTTGCAAGGGAATGGGACACGTCATGAAGGACTGCCCAAGTCGTGAGCATACCTTGCCACTACAGACGGTGGATATGTAAGTACTAGTGATATTGAGGATGAATATGTACTTGCAGCTAACATTGCAGGTGGAGGAGACGAGACAGACAATGATGCTGATGGTGTAGAGGAGCAAGTAGCTGCTGTTGACACCGAGTATCATATGAGCCTTGTTGCGCAACGAGTGCTGAGCGCACAAGTGGAGAGAGCGGAGCAAAATCAACGGCATAACTTGTTTCAAACCAGATTTCTTGTGAAAGACAGAGCCTGCAGAGTCATCATTGATGGAGGGAGCTGCAACAACCTTGCAAGCTCCGAGATGGTCGAGAAGCTTGGCTTGACCACACAACCACACCCACGTCCCTACTACATCCAATGGTTCAATTCGTGTGGTAAGTTAAAGGTAAACAAAGTTGTGAATGTGCAATTTTCAGCTGGTAATTACAAAGATAGTTCTGACTTTGATATAGTACCGATGCAAGCATGCTCTTTATTGCTCGGTAGGCCTTGGATATATGACAATGATGTTTTGCACCATGGTAGAGCTAATACCTACTCATTTTCACATAAGGGTAAGAAGATTAAGTTGTTGCCTTTGACACCAACTGAGATTTTGAAAGATGAAGAAGAGCGCGCTAAAAATGAAAGAAACACCGATAAGCATGATTCTGAAAATCAGCAAGTAGCAAAACGTGTTTTCCCACCTAAAAGGGAGAAAGTGGCGTCTAGTCCTAAGTCCGAGGGAATTAAATTGAAGGGATGTGTTATGATTGCCACTAAATCTGAACTTGCCGAAATTTGTAATAATGAGCTGCCATGCTATGCTTTGATATGCAAAAATGCCTTATACTCGCTTGAGGATATAGCTAGCTCTTTGCCTCCTATTTGTTGCTAACCTTTTGCGGGAGTATGTGGATGTATTCGGTGAGGTACCCCGGATTACCACCTATTCGAGGAATTGAGCATCAAATTGATTTGATCCCAGAGCGACTTTGCCAAACCGTCTTTGCATATAGGACCAATCGGAGGAGACTAAGGAAATTCAATGACAAGTCCAAGATCTTTTGGACCGTGGAGTGCGTAAGAGAAAGCCTTAGTCCTTGTCTTTGTTCAGTTCTTTTGGTTCCTAAGAAAGGCGGTAGTTGGCGTATGTGTGTTGATTGCGAGCCATTAATAACATTACTATAAGGTATTGTCATCCTATCCCAAGGCTAGACGACATGCTAGATGAATTGAGTGGATCTATTATTTTCACAAAGATTGACTTGCGGAGTGGTTACCATCAGTTAGAATGAAATTAGGAGATGAATGGAAACCGCTTTTAAAACTAAGTTCGGATTATATGAGTGGTTAGTGATGCCTTCGGTTTAACTAATGCACCTAGTACTTTTATGCGTTTGATGAGCGAGGTTTCACGACTTTCATTGGAAAATTTGTGGTGGTTTACTTTGATGATATTTTGATTTATAGCAAGTCACATGAGCAACACTTAAATCATATCGTCTTGTTTTTAATGCTTTGAGAGACGACGTTTGTTTGGTAACCTTGAGAAGTGCACCTTTTGCACCGATCGAGTTGCATTTCTTGGTTATGTTGTGACACCACAGGGCATTGAGGTGGATGAGACAAAGATTGTAGCCATCCAAAGTGGCCGACGCCTACTCTCGTGTCACAAGTGCGGAGCTTCCATGGCCTTCTTGGATTCTATCGGTAGCTTTGTGGGATTTCAGACCATTGCCGCACCATTGAATGAATTGACAAAGAAAGGAGTGCCTTTCCAATGGGGACTGCACAAGAAAAGGCATTCAACTTGTTAAAGAGAAGCTCACCCAAGCACCCCTACTCCACTCCCCGATTTTGGTAAGACTTTTGAAATTGAATGTGATGCCGTGGGATTGGGATAGGTGGTGTATTGATTCAAGAAGGTAAACCAGTTGCATATTTCAAATAAAAACTAAATGGGCCTAGTTTGAATTATTCCACCTATGATAAGGAATTGTATGCTTTAGTTCGAGTGCTTCAAACTTGACAAAGATTATCTATGGCCCAAAGAATTTGTCATACATTCGGATCATGAATCGCTAAAACATATTAGAAGTCAAGCTAAACTGAATAAACGACATGCCAACTGGGTAGAATTAATTGAGTCATTCCCATATGTTATAAAGCATAAGAAAGGTAAGGATAATGTGATTCTTGATCGCTCTCTAGGCGTTATACCATGTTATCTCAACTTGACCATAAGATTTTTGGTTTGGAGGCCATTAAGAGTTTATATGTCACTGATTTGGACTTTAAGGAAGTGCTGGAACATTGTAAAGAAGGGAAGACATGGAATAACTATGTGATGAATGATGGTTTGGTCTATCGTGCTAACAAGCTATGCGTTCCAGCTAGCTCTGTTCGTCTTTTGTTGTTACAGGAGGCACATGGAGGAGGATTGATGGCGCATTTTGGAGCAAAAAAGACAGAAGATGTGCTGGCCACCCACTTCTTTTGGCCAAAGATGAGGCGTGATGTCGAGCGCTACGTAGCTCGCTGCACTACATGCAACAAAGCTAAGTCCCGTCTCCTTCCACATGGACTTTATATGCCTCTTCCTATTCCTAGCGCCCCTTGGGAGGATATTTCTATGGATTTTGTTTTAGGATTGCCTAGGACAAAGAGGGGGAGAGATAGTATATTTGTAGTAGTGGATCGATTTTCTAAAATGGCACATTTTATATCTTGTCACAAGAGCGATGATGCTACAAACATAGCTGATTTGTTTTTCAGGGAAATCATTCGCTTACATGGAGTGCCCAATACTATTGTCTCGGATCGCGATCACGAGTTTTTGAGCCACTTTTGGAGATCGCTTTGGAATAAATTGGGGACAAAGTCATTGCATTTTCTACACGTGTCATCCCCAAACCGATGGACAAGCGGAGGTTGTCAACCGCACGTTATCCACCATGTTGCGGGCTGTTTTAAAGAAGAACTTGAAGATGTGGGAAGAGTGTTTACCGCATATTGAGTTTGCTTATAATAGGTCAGTACACTCCACCACCAAGGTAAGTCGGTTTCAAGTAGTGTATGGTTTTAACCCCCGTGCTCCTATTGATTTACTACCTTTACCAACCTCTGAAAAAATAAATCTAGATGCTAAGAAGCGTCTTGCATTTATTCTCAAGTTGCATGAGACCACTAAAGAGAATATAGGCGTATGACCAAAAGTATAGGGTTCTTTGGAAATAAAGGTAGGAAAGTTGTCAAAATTGAACCAGTGATTTAGTTTGGGTTCATTTGAGAAAGGATAGATTTCTAATTAAGAAAATCAAAGTTGATGCCTAGAGTCACAGGACCGTTTAAGATAATTAAGAAGATAAATGATAATGCATATCGCTTAGAATTACTGCAGATTTTGGGGTTAGCCCCACATTTAACATTTGATTTGAAACCATACGTGGGAGAAGAAGATGAGCTTGAGTCGAGGGCGACTCCAATTCAAGAGGGGAGTATGATGAGGACATCCCTCCTTGGACACGTACTACACAAGACCCTCCAGATTTGGGTGTTGAACTACAAGGTCCTATGACAAGAGCTAGAGCACGTGACTTAATCTATCAGGTAAAATCGTTTCTAGGGCTGAGTGTATTATTTGAGAACTCTATGATGCTGCCTAATAGAGATTATTTACTTGTACTCGTGAATCTAGGCCTCGACCGGTTCAAGAAGGTCTCGACCACTTCAAGAAGGCCTACGACCAGTTCAAGAAGGTCCACGACCAGATTCGCGAGCCTCGACCACTTCAAGAAGGCCTACGACCGGATGACTCGTTGGGAGCAATCTCGACCCAGAGGCGAGCACGGTACTCGTTGGATAGCATGGACTCCTTAAGACCATCCTAGGACCAGACCTACGACTAGATCTTTGACCAGAAATACGCGACGCAAGGTGCTGCGTCACCGTTTTGGAAACTAATAAGACTTTGTAAACGTGGCGAGGTCGGAGTCCGAGTTGTGTACGCCTCATCCCGGCCGCACAACCCTAGGTAGACCTCCTCACGTCCCCTATATATATACTGAGTCGCCATAGTTTAGAGGCGGGTTTTCTTAGATTATTCGCCAATTGCGGTTTAAATCGATTATCGGTTTGAGAACCCCACTTGTAAACTTCATCCATATCCGCAATACAATTGATTGCATCTACCTTGTTCTTGTGAGTTGCTTGATTGCTTGCGGGAACCATAACCTTCGTGGTAAGGTCGATCGCGTGCAAGCGTGGTCGATAACGACGGCGTGCGGGTGTAGCGAATTGCGGGTGACGATCCGCTTGGTCGGAAGCCTCAAAGCGTCAACGTCCTCACGACGAACCAAATCGAACCTATCGGAAGATCGGGCGCGTGACTCATCGGCAAAGGGTGATCTTCTTCTTTAGCTCGTAAGTGCACCATTTTCAAATTCCTTGCTCTCCGCTTACTCTCATCTCTCATGCGCATTAGCCCTCAATCAATTTCACATTTGGCGCGGAATCTTATCAATTTGGTTTTCCCCTCTTTCGGCCGAAAATTGGTTATTGTCATCTCCACTCGGTAAGTCCATATCTGTCCAATTCCTTGCTTCAGTAGGTACTCCATGCTATTGCGATCATCGTAGTAGCTTTAGATTTCGCTATTTTTGCTTGAGTCGTCGGCGCATCGTCGGGCTTTGCCTCTGTTCTTTTTGTCGATCTTCGTTGTCGGACGAAAAGCGAGAGCTTTGCTTATCGTTGAGTTTGAGCCGTAGGATTTTAGATCAATCGCTCGGATTCTTGTGGCCGTGATCGGACGCGGCCTTGTTGGGTCATCGCGCGTGGCCGTCCGATTTTCGATCAACGGTCGGATCTGGATGAGCGTTGAGACCGTCCGAGCGGTTCGATCCACGTGGACCGTTGGATCCAAGATCAGCGGTTCATGTTCGTGTGAACGTTCGGACCGCCGGACATCCTTGGCATCTGGTTCGTTCATCTTTCATCCAACGGTCGATGTTTAGGGTTCGCGTGTGAGTTCTGTGCTCTGTGTTTGGGCCGTTTGTTTTCGGATCTTCGGCCCAGATTTGTCCTCGTCGTTTATCTGAGTTGTATTTCCCGGGTAGAGTTATTTATCAACTGAAAAATAGTTTTATCTACCAAAATTCATAAGTATTTTTCTGTAGCTTCAAAAATGATAAAACCAGTGCCATTATTTTTCATTCTTAGTAAACTTATTTTCAGTATAGGTTGCTCATTTATCTCAGTAGCAGAAAAGATTTATTTTGAAAGTAAGCATTAAACTGATTATCTTTGCAACAGAAAAATAGTGAATCTTAGAAAACTCATAACTAATTATTGCAAGCTCCAAATGAGATGAATCCAGTGGGGCTGTTCATCTTATGATGTGCTTGATTTATCATAAAAATTTCAGTAGCTGTGTCATTCTAGAAAATTTTACTAAAATCTTTGCTTAGGTGAATAGTGCTGTTTTTCTTTTTCTGGCCGACTGAAAATGTTTTGGCCATAACTTTTGCATTAAGAATCCAAATCAATTGGTTCTTGTTGCTTTAGTTCATAAAAATTAGGTTCTTTTTACTGTAAAAATTGGAGGACTTTTTGCTGAGTTTTGCTGTTGCATCTTTTGATGTTTCTCGCCTTATTGGTTCTTGTTGGTTCTTTCGATAGGTTGCGACAATATTGATAATATCGAGAGTGATCCTCTGCAGCAAAACAAATGAAGCTTCAGCAAGGCAAGATATTTGATCATAAATGTCCCATTACTTTCAAAGTCTAATATCTTGTTTACAAACTATATGTATGCATTGCTTTTGTGTCCAATTAATTTTGCCCTGTTTAGAGGTAGCTATTCCTAATGCATTGTTGCCATTAAAATGTTATCCCCTGCCACAACCATGAGTTATTATCATCGGTGGTGAATTAGAGCCCGGTGATTTAATTATGCTCTTTTACTGTCTTTGCGATGTCATGCTTAGAAATGCTTAGCTACCGGTAGAATTGGGCGGTTATCGACTTAGTCGATGACCTTGATCACACAAATCATTTTGTTTATTTTTGGTTCAGCACCTTATGCTTTTGTTTTGTAAAAACCGAAAATGAAACAAAATGATTTGACTTGGGCACAATGGCATGTTGGTGTGATTGTTGGGTGTGACAAGGAAAGGTGCCCAGGTCCCTAAGGACCGAAAATGTTGCTTGCGCCACTGATCCAAGCACTTTTGCGTACTAACCACATGAGGGTTATATGGGACCCCTCTTGACCTAGTACTTTGGAGTGTGTTATCTCCGAGTCGCAGGAGGAGCGTTGTGTGTGTTGTGTGAAAAGAAATTGTGTTCTTGTGTTGGGTGTGCGGTGGTGGAGTTTTGGGATGGACTCTCCACCTCGAGGGGTGTCGCAGTTGTCCGAGGCTTTACCCGTGAGGGGTAGTTGTCCGAGGCTGGGCCACGACCCCGACACAACGTATGGGTTTCTATCCATACGGGCGACTCGAAGGTAATACATAATATTGGAAAAGTCTCGTAGGACTTAGCCGTGCCGGCATACCAAAGGAAGTGTGCTTAATCATGTGGCAAAAAGGCGGTCTGACATGTGGGTAAGTTGGTACACCCTGCAGGGATAAATCTATTCGAATAGCCTCGTCCTAGGTTGTGGACACGCTTGGTGATTTCACGCAAGATCTAGACTTCAACAACTGTTTTGTTTTAAAATTAAAACTTGATGGTTGGCATGAATGGGTAATTCATGCTATTGTGGTGGCTATTGGGTTAGCCATTTCGGGGACTTTTATTGTTGTTGATACTTGATTACTCTGCTTTTATCAAATAAAATCAGATTGCAAAATTGCCTTCAATCTATTACATTATTGCAAATAAAACTTGCTTTATGCTTACAAACTTGAGTCCTAGCTTTGCTCCACTTAAATAAGCTTGCATATAGTTATTGTATAGATCTGTTATCATTCTTATATATCTTGCGAGTACATTCAAAGTACTCACCCGACTTTTTTTGGTCTGCTTTTGTTTGCAGTGGAAGAAGGTGAGCCCCTAGGGCTTCACTTCGTGAGATGTCTTTGCGAGTTCGACGGCTAGTCTGCGGCCAGTCGGTTGCCTTGTGGGTAAAAGGCACACCGTTGGGCTCTTTGTTTATCGCCATCTTATGGCACTTTTGCTTCATTGATACGTAATATTTATCTGTTGGCGGTTGGCCTCTTTATTGTAATTACTCTTGAATATTATTATGTATGTCTTTATTTTGTTCAAGCTTTGGTTCTATGTGATTGAATGGAATTGATGCATGAACTTTTGTGAAGGGGTGTATCTCACACTGGGAAGTATACATTCCTCGGCGTCACGAGTTATTATGCTTATGATGATAGGGTCAAGTGGTGACTGATCATTATAAGCTTAATAATCCCGGGGGCGTCACAGACGTTGTCATGCTGAAGGAGGAGGAGGAGTGACTCGCACGCACCAAGCAGAGGGACCAAGGCGGCGACTCCTCGGTGACAAGGCGATGGCGCGGTGGTGACAACCGCGCAGTCAAGCGCATCGAGTAGGCCCACCCGACGCAAGCCGCTGTCGACTATCCTATACTTCTCATGGCGCAAGTGTGCGCGCTCACCAAGGTATTTGTGGACGCGGGTACTGACGTGGTGTTCAACGAGGTGCACGTGCAGGTGCATCTAGGGCGCGAGGAGGACGCCCATGACGATGCTTGGTACATGGACACCGACACTAGCAATCACATGTCTGGGTGCCAGGCAAGCTTCGCGGAGATGGACGAGAGCGTCACCGGCTCTGTCAAGTTTGGCGACAACTCGGTAATGGAAATAAGCGGGTGTGGCACCGTCCTATTCACTTGCTGAAATGGGGAGCACCTTGCGCTGACAGGGGTGTACTATATCCAACGACTGCGTATCAACATAGTGAGCCTCGGACATCTCGACTAGAATGGCTACCAGACGCTCATCCAGGACGGCGTGCTCATGATCCGCGACCGGCAGCGTCGCACACTTGCTCAGGTAAACTACACTCGCAACCGGCTCTATGTGCTCACCCTCAGCACTGCACAGCGTGCGGCGACGCATGGCGACGCAGCGGAGTGCGAGCGCCGAACACGTCACGGTGGGCGTGAGACGCGCGTGGCACGGCGGGCAACCGCAGTGCATGGACGAACGCGTGGCACAACGTCAGGCCAGCGGCCAGCAGCACGACGTGTGGTGCGGGCGTGGCGTGGAGGGCACGACGAGCTACGTACAAGGATCGACATCGTTAAGAAAGCGCATCAAGTATTAGGGGGTGTTTGTTGAATAATTCTTGATGACTGGTTATTGCATTTGCTAGTTATTGCGTTTACTATTTTTCTTGTAACATTCGTGCATTGAGTGTTTCAGTTTTTAGTTTGCATAGAGTTAATGACAGTCATACGCAGTGAAGTGCAATTGTTACGCATGAAGCCTTCAGTTACGCATGAATCCATGAAGCTTTCAGTTACACATGAAACATTTATTTCGTTTTCAGTTATTTGCTAGTATAAATAAGAGAAAAAAGAGAAAAGCTTAGCAAGTTAAGCAGCTCTAAAAACTATCGTGTTCATCTTTTACTGTCCAGAGCGTGTGCGTGTATTTTTTTTTTTCAGACCATTCGTGTGAGCGGTGGTGCCAACACTCGCGACCGTTCTCGAAAGGGGGTGAGTCCGAAGCAGTCCTCTAGTCATCATCTCCAATGGAAACGTGAACAGTCCGTGCTGGAGAAATCCTCTGCCAGTTGCCCTACTAACTGAAGAAATCTAAATCAGCGATTAAGAAGAAAATATGCCTGCTCAACATTGGCCTGCGAATGGACAAAATCTTACAGGCAAATGTTGGAAATTTTTATGCATCAAATCTCAAGAAGAATGCCCATCTTTGGCATCTGTCATATACCCAGAATGACACTACATTTCTGCCATCTATAATACCGTTTTCTTCCAGGCGAGGAACTACATGCTTTATTGGCAGCTATATTTAGAATTCATGAGATGGAGATTGGTGGCGATGCTTATTGAAGCTATAGAGCGGTTTTTGATCGGACATGCTGTAGTTTATGCCCAAACTCATTCCGAATTTCCATTTAAAACGAATACATGTAGATCATAGCTGTCCTGTCATTCTTGTCGGAATTTGAGCAGGTGTTCCATTGATATAACGAAATGTAATTACAGAATAATTCACAAACATTTGTAAAAAAGCGAGTTAATACATATGGATTCAAAACGAAATATCGTTTGTTCTTTCGGAAGTCAAACTAAGCAGCATTAGCTGCTGCCAGATGCATTTAATTTTTCAGTCAGATGTAGTCATGCAATACGGACGTAAATCCTTTAACTTTAAGGAGCAATATCACGTTAACAGTATCGTGGCATTGTTTTGTAGCCGTCGGACTGAAAACAATACACGAGATCGAGATTTATACTGTAGCATAAATACTATAGTATTATCATTGTAGTATCTATACTGTTCACACACGCTATATCGATGGATATCATCCGTTGTTTTTTTTTTCTCCGATCTTCCATCGTACCTTTTGTCTCGTTTTTCTTACGCGCGTCCAGATGAAGAGTCAACTGTACCAGGACAAAAAAGGGGAAATCATCAGCCGTCGGATGAAGAGTAGGTGGTTAGGATTGAGCTGGAAAGCTTTTCATTTGGGATGATCATACGACACGGACGTACGACACAAACTAAAAAAATCACACGCACTGCTCTTACTGTCCTACACTTACCACCGTATATACATTCTTCGTCACTCATTTCAGAAGCTCAATTTTATCTTTTCTGTACAAACCACAAAGTCATTCCTCCCTTTCCCCCAATACTCAGCACTACCACTATGCCACTGCATATTGAGTCGATAATTAATTCCTCCATACTTAGCTAGGGATAAGGTAGAAAACTGAGGTAGCTAGGCCATGGCAATGACACTGCTCGAGCAGCATGGCCACCGCTCCGCGCCTAACGCCACAGCCGCCAGCACCATTGCGACCAATCGGTTGGAGCCCTACTCCGGCTCTCCTCCCCACGAACTCGCTTGCCGTCCCACCGCCAGAGGCGCCGCTCGCCAACCCGTCGTTCTTTGCCTTTTGAGCCTCACCGGGTGAGTACCTGGGATTCTGCGTTTTGATATGTTGCGACCCATATAAAAAATATTACATACTGTTCTTTGATATGTTGCGGCCCGTTGAAACAAATGTTGCATACTGTTCACGGGGATGTTGCAACCTGTTGGAAAAAATATTGTAAGTGTTTTGCATGTGCACTCACTGAGCTGGCACGCCGTTGCGCCCTTAGGCTGCTGGCAACACCTGGATGCCGCTGCCGCCTTTCGTGGCTGTCGCCGCACACCACACAGCTTGCCCTTGTGTTGTCGCGCTGGTCGTCACCTGCAATCTCAGCTCCACGACGTTCGAGACATCCATGGGTGGACTGCTAAGGAGATGGGGCGATAAAGCATGCATGGTGTGAGACATCCTCCACCGGTCATCTTCTTGGAAGATCAACAAGTGAGCTCCCTGCTGTTGCAAACTAGTCAATTGTTCTGATGTTTACGACCCGTTGAAAAAAATATTGTATACTGTTATTTGAGATGTTGCGACCCGCTGAAAAAATATCACGTCCTGTTGAAACAAATGTTGCGGTTGCATACTATTCACGGGGATGTTGTAGCAAAAAATATTGCATACTGTTCACAGGGATGTTACAACCTGTTGGAAAAAAAATATTACAGGTGGTTTTGCATGTGCCCTAAAAATGTTGCATATTGATGTTATATGATTTTTTCATTGCATCAGATGATTTAAGATATTAGGAACCAAGAGTGAATGTGTTTTTATGTAATGTTCCGATTGTAATTTTTATTATTACAGTAATATTTTTTATTACATAATTTATTGAGATGAAACAACCAATACGTAGAGTTCAGACTGTACATCCGATTCAATCGCGCCTTTTGAGCGCGTCACTGATAAACTCCAGAAGCCTCAGCTCTCCTCTGCCTCGATTCCAGCCGCTTATTTCAGATCGGACGGCTTCGGAGGAGGGGATACGAATCATCCATCCCCTCGAACCTCGACTCTTATCTCTGACGCCGTGAGACCTCGAGCCCAGCCGCTGAACCAACCGAAACGAGGCCATGGCGACCACGCCGACCACCCCATTCCCCCGCCTCCTCGCATCACCCCCATCTCAGCCCACTGCGCGCCCTTCCTTCTCCACTCGCCGCCCTCCCACCCTCTCCTTCTCCCGATCCGTCCCCGGCCTTCGCCGCCTAGCCGCCACGTCCAAGGACACCGCCAACAGCAAGGGACAAGAACAAGAACCGTCGGCGGCGGCGGAGGCGAGCGAAGCCGCGAAGGGCACAGAGGAGTTGCAGGCGGCATCTACGGAGAAGAGCCAGGAGGCGGTGGCGGCGGAGCTGAAGGAGGTGCTGCGAGCGCGGAAGGAGGCGGAGGTCGCCGCCTCCGGGGGCGCCGGGCGGTGGGCCGGGGTGGCGCAGGAGATGGCGGAGATCGAGTGGCCGGCGCCCGGGAAAGTGATGGGCACCACCGGCGTGGTCCTCGGCGTTATCGCGGGGTCCACTGCCGCGCTGCTATCCGTGAACGCGCTCCTCGCCGAGCTCTCCGACCGCGTCTTCGCCGGCCGGGGCCTCCAGGATTTCTTCTCCGGGTGAATTGAGATAGGCATATGGTTCGTCTACTGTAACTACTGTTTCCTGCAATTGCAAGGTAGCGTGATAGATGAAATAATGCTTCTGTTTCTGCAAGAGAAATATGCTGGGGTTCTTGAGATAATTGCATTGTGCTAACCTGTGGATGACTTTAAAAAAAGATTTTCGATGACATTTATGTGTTAACTATTCAGAATTCCACCTTGAGTTTCTATGCAGATTTAATTTTTTATTGGATAACAACTTATATACAAATTAAAGCGGGTTAATTGCGATAAAACTTACGACTGATATTTGACAAGAATTTTGATTTATGGTCGAGCGGTTAGCTCAAGTGACATTCCTACGATCACAAGATACTAGAGCCTATGCTTTAATGGTGAATTGAAGGATGGGAGTTCAAAGGAGGTCGCCTCTCCTCAACCTTGGTTGAACTGGCCAGTCCTGGTATGGATCATGCCAAGTTTTTTCAAAGATCAAGAGATACATGCATATTTGGTTTTGAATTTAGTGTTATTTGTCTCTTTTTTGTGTGATGGTAGGTTTGGTGAATGGTGAATGGTCACCTACTTTGTGTTTGTCTGTGTACTATTTCTTGGATGGTTGTGTTGATTCAAGAAAATAACAACAAGGAATTATTAATCATTACTATTGGATTTTTTTAGCTACTTTGTAGATGAAGTATGGGGTTGAGAATGGTTTCACCTTCTTAAGTTCTTAGTGCAATATTTTCTTTCGAATGACATGTAGGCAATTGTACATGCACTGTAACCGGGAAAAATGGTGTTCTTGCGATGTAGCAGCACAAATGTCGCAACTTGCTGTCTGGTGCATGTCCTAGGAAGTAGGCCTTGACATTCTTCAGGTCAGAGCATTGCTCTACAACCAAACACCATTCCAAAATGACACATACTAGTCCTCATCCTTATGAGCAACAGGTTTTGAACAATGATAGTGCTACTAATTTTAAATGCTGACTTCATATAAATTTGAATAGCAAACAGCTAGTTTGGTTTTTTTTTTTGTTACGACTACTAAAACAAAAATAATAAATTTCCATATTGAATTCTGAATATTATATTTCTAATTTTGTTTTAGTTTTTTTATATATCAATTTGCACATTCATAACAGAGATCTATGTCAATAGCCAAACCACCTTGCTCGAATTGATTTGATTTGAATTCTGATTCAATTTTTATGGTAAAACTTTCCCCAATGGTCTATAAATTTTGAGGCTTGGAATGTCTTGGGTATGAGCCCTTTCCATGATCTAGGGAAGCTCACCATATCATTGAGATGTGGATCCCATGGTTATCAACTCTAAAGAACTCTTCAGTTTGTTGCCGTATCCGTGTCAGACATCGTGTCCGACACAGATACGACACGGACACACCGCGAACACGTGTCGGTGGCGTGTTGGTCAATTAAACAACAATTTTTAAAATTTTCAACACGTGTCGGATATGGCTTGAACACGTATCCGACACGGCCCAGCTGGCCTACCTCAGCGCATAACCCTAGCTCCTCTCGAGCCTAATCCCCCTCGACCCTTGTCCCCTGGTCCCTGCACGCTGCCTCAACTCCCTCACGTGCCTTGTCGCCCTCATTGCGTCGCCGTCTCGTTGCGCCTCCTCCCTCTTCGGCGACCAGCAGGCAGCAACACGCCGCCTCTCACCGGCTCCTAAGTTAATGGAATTTTGAATTTCTGGTAATGGTATTAATATGAACAATTGAACATATCATTGTAGGACCGTAAAGGCGACTAGGGGGGGGGGTGAATAGGCGCTTTCTCAACTTTCTCGCCTAAATCAAATTCAACACGAACTTTACTCCTTTAGCTACGAAAGCTAAGAAGATCAGTAAGCGCACAGTGGAAGCCTTGTGCTGAATCCGATAACCCCGATGACCACACGACACAAAAGTGGAGACTTAATCTCAAAGGGCGATTCGGGCACGGCGGTCGACCGGCTACCACGGCGGTCGACCGACGGTCAACCAATGATCGGCCAAGAATTAATCAAGCGGTCGGACCGGTGGGCCGGTTCGACCCGTGAGCAATGATGCGAATACACAAGGCGGTCGGATCGCCGTTGCAAGACCGGTCTGACCGGTTCAGTCCAGAACTGAAAAACCAATCTCAAATCCAAAACGAAATTTGATCCAACTTTTGATTCAACCAATGAAACTTGACCAAATTTCGAGCACACCTCCCTAATGATATTAGAGACCTATTTCTAGCGACGATCCTTCAGATCCACTTCGCAGAATCGATCTCTCAAGGATTTAACAAAGAAGTGCACAAACCCTAGAAATATAAAAATCTTTGATTCAAGACTTGCTTGTGGGGGTTGATGGTCTAGATGATTCTAGGAGTACTCTCACACATCAAAGTAAGACAAAGTGGGTCAAAAGACCAAGTTTAAACACTTGAATCAAGGAAGCACCAAATTCATCCAAATACGAGAAGAACACAAAAGGGAGACAAATGATCTCTCAAGCAAGCATCACAAGATTGATTGATCTCACAAGATGCTTACAAAGCCACTCCCTCAAGGAGGACAAGAGCTCACCAAGGAGCAATCACAATCTCTCCCTCTCTTCCTCTCCAAACCCTAACCCTAGACAAAAGGCTAAGGAAACCAAATGAATGCCTCAAGGGGGTTTTACATCTCCCCCCTTCTATTTATAGGAGAGGACTAGGGTTTCACTTTTGGGACCCATTCACACATGGGACCCACACACAACATCTGTTGAAGCAATCGCCTGCTTCACCACGTGTAGGTTGATCAGCGGTTCTCATCGCGTCGCCAAGCCTCTCTTGTCCGAATCCCATCGGAACCTCCCAGAGACTCGCACCGATATCCGCACCGCATGATCCAACCAGCTGCACCGAACCACCCGTTCGATCCATCTTGCCCATCCTGCACCATGCTTGAGTCACACGACCTCCCGTATCCATGATCGCTTACGGACCTCAGCTCTCCAAGCGTAGTCCCGATCCACTCACCGTTGACGTCGTTGACCTGCAAGCCACCTGCACAGCAATAGACAAACAAACCGTTTCCGGGAACAAGTTCTTCACAACTTGACCCACGTTAGTTCCGCAATGCAATATACATCAATAAAGCATTGAACTCCATACATAAAACACATTCAAAACACATCAATGCAAACTTGGCTCACCTCCAAGTCAATGCCGGTCTGACCGCCCCACAAGGCCGGTCCGACCGATTTCAGGCCGGTCGGACCGCTCCCACAACGGCGGTCGGACCGGTCCAAAGGACTTAGCCAAAATTCCAGTTTGAAAATCCGAAACCTTCTGGAATTTTCAACTCAATAGAACTTTTGACTGGGAGCTCCAAAAATGATGCAACCACATCCAGGAGACTCCCCTCACCTGCCTACACAACTTATTTTTGGATTAGCTCCAAAATCCACTTTTAGGTCAGGCCGGTCCGACCGGAACTCACGGCCGGTCCGACTACTCCACGGGCGGTCCGGCCGACCACAACACCGACCATCGCACATGGTCCGACAACTGAAGCAAACCCCGAAAACGCGAGATTTTGCAAACCAACAAAGCCATTGCCAATTGACTCATCATCCTGAGATCGTGCACATATCCTCACGATATCCACAATCTCCCCCTTGATGAACACATTGGCAATTACCAAGAAAATGTGGTTTTTCGAAATGAAAAGTAAAAATTCGCCGTTTTCGCATAAAGGCACAACTTGGTCCATAAGCAAGAAAAAGCCTAGGAACCGACCAAGCTGGCTTCAGAATAGTATAGGCAAGTGAGATAAGGCAATGAAAGCACAAAAGGATTTAAATTCCAAAAAGTAGCCAAAAATCTCACTTAGGTCCATATGAAAGACAATTGTTCTATTTGACCTTTGATCATTGTGAGTCTTCTTCAATTGCAATTAAAGTCAGAAAAAGGCAATAAAACCCAGAGACTCAACTCACTATGATCACAAATTTTCAAAAGGCTCATTTTTTTGTTTGTGTGTTCTTTTATGTAAAACCAGTATTTTCTTCCATCCTTCTCCCCCTTTGACAATGAATTCATCAAGATGCAAGGGAAAAGAAAAGGAAGATGAAATGACTTTATTTGAAATTTAACAAAAGGAGCCATGACCATTATCGAAGTAGACAGTACAAGAATTATACCAAGCCATATAAGGTGAAGAAACTATATTCAATCATGGTAAAACATGTACTGCAAAGCTAAAACCAAGTTAGCAGAAATCTGAGATTAAAAGAATGAATACCATGAAAAGTTGCTCAATATCATAGTTTCACTAAAAGCAACCAAGAATGAGTCAAGCCATGTCTATAAGGAAAAAGAGACTCAAAACAAGAACTGAGGC
Source organism: Hsuehochloa calcarea (assembly GCA_036346395.1). Lineage (NCBI taxonomy): Eukaryota > Viridiplantae > Streptophyta > Magnoliopsida > Poales > Poaceae > Hsuehochloa > Hsuehochloa calcarea. The sequence continues at coordinate 32,863,670 of CM070600.1, forward strand.
ATTTTGAGCATTAAAAGTATTCTTTTGAAGCAAAACTCAAGCACTTAGCATTTTGAGCATTTTCTAAAAAGGATTTTTCCACTGTGCTAGATCTCAAGCCTTACCGCGACCATCTCAAGCGATAAGCTTAAAAGAGTGGTCTAGGTCATCCAAAACTCCCCCTGAGTTCATGCCTAGTGCAATGGCAAGCCGTCTCATGAGAAAGGATTGGTGAGATCAGTTTTTTCGCATAGAAAATCTCATTTTTCATTTGCTTGACTTAAGAAGATAAAAAGCTCATTTTCATCTCAAAATAAGTTCAAGACTCAATTCAACCTATAAGACATGGCAAGAATCATAAGAGGATCACTAGAACAAAACTAGTCACAAGATCCAAAAGACATGATTTGATTCAATTTGCTCACAGATATAAAGATAGCAAGACAAAAGCTAAGCTAAAACACGAAGAGCCATAAAAGAAGTCTAGCAGACTATCACTTGATATGACAAGGTACAGAGTATGAAATCAAGCCATACAAGGATAAAAATCAAAGCTCCACAGATTTTATTATGCAATGCAAGATATTTGAAATAAAAATGCATTATGATATAATGAATGCAAAAGAAGCAAAATTCCCTCAAAACATCCATGCCTCAGTACTGGGATTTGAGATAAAAGATCTAGGTGTCCAGTACTGAGATGGACGATGCCTGGGAATAGCAAAAGAAGTAGCAGAAAAATGATTAGGCACAAAATCATAAGAATGCCCACGAGCACCACCTGGACCTCTCCAAAACGATCTACCAAAAGACCGATACTCCCCCTGTCTAGGTGCTACCCGTGATCTATCCTCACGATATCCTAAACCAAACTGCTGCCTGGACCCACCAAAAAAGTCAACAAAGTTCTCTACAAACCTAGGCCTATATGAAGGACGCTGAATAGACTGCCTGGCTCTAGAGACTACAGCTGAAGAAGAGACTCCTCTAATGGATCTCAAAGTGCTCACTCTCTCTTTCCTCTCAATTTTTGCTCTCCGAAAGTAAAACTCAACAGTGTGGCCCTCTTTCTTGCAGAAGGTGCAATGGTACTTGACCTTTTGAGGGGTCCGTACAGGTGAAACAGAAGCACCTTTCTTGCTAGAAAGAGTTTGAGCAGAACCTGCAGATTTAAGAACAACCTTTGAAGTCATGGGAGGTTCTTGCTCAACCAAACCACTTTTCACAACTCTAGCAATCTTTGGTGGGAGATTCTTGGAAAGCTCTAGGGACTTAAAACCTAGGCCACTGTTTTTCACACTCACCTTGGATTGGTCTAGAATCAAGTTGAGTTTCTTTTTCCCACTAGAAAACTTCTCAAGAGTCATTTTGAGGTAATCGTTCTCTTTTGCCAAAACTCCACAATTGGAGCACTTTTTAGAATCGATTGCCTCAACATGTTTGCTCTTAAGAAGGTCCACTTCCACTTTCAGAGCCTCACAAGACACACAATAGGACTCTCCAATCCTATTCAACTGCTCCTTAAATTTGACTCTAAAAGCCTCTTGTATCTTACCAATAACAGTTTCAACTTCAGCATGCAACATACAAGAGGAAGAATCAATGACTTTTTGGAAGCAGTAAGAGACATGGATCTTTCAATTTTAGCTTTCTCTTCAAGAGTCTTGTTTAAAGCTTCAATCTCAATTGTAAGCTTAGGACAATTTTCACACGATGCAGCTCTAGAGTAAACGACCATTTCGGTCAACTCTTGCATTTTAATCCTATTGTTCTTACAATGAGAGCAAGTGTGACTAGCATCAAATTTTTGCAATTCTTTTAAAGAGCTATCCAGTTTTAATTCTAGCAAAGCACAATTTGAGCAGGTTAACGGAATAGCGTCTAAAACAGTCACACCAAGCGGAATGGCATCCATACAAACAGAACTAGACTTGAGAGATTCTAGTTCGACAAGAGCATTTTTCAATTGCTTTTCAACAGAGGAATGAGCATAATTTAAGCTTGACAATTCATTAAGCAAGCTAGAGCATGATTCACAGAAATCATCAGGATTAATGGATTTGAGCCTAACAACTTCTAGGTTCAAATTATCAATCATAGTATCCTGTTTCTTAATCAATTTAACTTGCTTATGCATTTTTGTTCAAGAAGCACCAAAGCCCTTTTCATGTCGAAGTGAAGGGCATACCTCATCGGGATCACTAAAAGGATCCTCATTGTTGGAGGAGTCATTTATCGTGGTCGTTTTAGCCATGAAGCACATGCTGTGAAATCACGTGCCTTCTTCTTGCCACGGAGTCACTCTTGTCGCCCTCCGACTCAGAGTCCACATCTTCCATGCTCACATCCTCTAGAGCTTCAAGGACTCGGCTGACAAACTTGCGATAGTTTGTCTTCTTGGACTTAGCATCCCTCGCTTGAGGATGCCTTTGAGACTCCTTCTCCTCCTTGCCCTTCAGCTTGGGGCATCTAGAGCGAATGTGGTTTGGCTCACCACATTCAAAGCATGCGATAGATCCACCTCTCCTCCTACTCCTCACATTGTTATAAGCTCTCGTGAATTTGGTAGATAGGAGGGCTAAATCATCTTCAGGTAGTCTCTCAAGTTGCTCATCGCTCAAAGAATGCAAAGCAGACAAAGAAAAGCCAGATGAGCTAACATCAAAAGAATCAGAATATCTACCTTTAGATTGGTCGACCACTAAAGCCATCGAATCTGTCATGGAGAGACGCGAGATAAAATCAATCTCATGCGTCTTCAACCTAGAGTAAAGCTTATCCATCGTAATCTCACTCATGACAGTGTTGTCATTGATGGCAGTGATCTTCATTCCCCAGACCTTCACATCAAAAGCACCCAAAAGGTGGCGTGCATTTTCGCACTTCGTAAAATACAAGATCAACAAATACGGAGATCATGAAGAATTTTAGAAAATCTCCCCCACAGCTCATCTAAAGATTCATCAGGTCTTTGCTCGATCTTGGAGTAAGCTTTCTTTAGCTGGTTCTGTCTCACTTCCTTGATCGCAGTAGACCCCTCGTGATAATCACAAAGAGTCCGCCAGATCTCATGAGCAGACAGCAAATGAGCAACACGCTCAAACTCCGATCGACTAAGGCCTTGAATCAAGAAATTTCGAGCCCTGCTGTTGTTCTCCACATCTGGAGTGATCAAGTTGTCATCGGCTGGCACGACATAAGGGTTTTTCACCTTAAGCCAAATTGCATGCCCTTGAGCCTCGATGTAGGCCTGCATTCGGGCCTTCCAATACGCAAAATCAACTCCATCAAAAACATGTGGCCTGATTGAATATCTGTCAGTCGTCATGGCTCCAAAGACCGGTTAAGATCTATGAGAAGAGCTAACCGGCTCTGATACCACTTGTAGGGTCGTAAAGGCGACTAGGGGGGGGTGAATAGGCGCTTTCTCAACTTTCTCGTCTAAATCAAATTCAACACGAACTTTACTCCTTTAGCTACGAAAGCTAAGAAGATCAGTAAGCGCACAGTGGAAGCCTTGTGCTGAATCCGATAACCTCGATGACCACACGACACAAAAGTGGAGACTTAATCTCAAAGGGCAGATCTGGGCACGGGCGGTCTGACCGACGGTCAACCAATGATCGACCAAGAACTAATCAAGGGTCGGACCGGTGGGCGGGTTCGATCCGGCAGAGCAATGGCTCGAATACACAGGCGGTCGGACCGCCGTTGTAAGACCGGCTCGACCGTTCACCGAATCGAAAAACCAATCCCAAATCCAAAACGAAATTTGATCCAACTTTTGATTCAACCAATGAAACTTGACCAAATTTCGAGCACACCTCCCTAATGATATTAGAGACCTATTTCTAGCGACGATCCTTCGATCCACTTCGAGAATCGATCTCTCAAGGATTTAACAAAGAAGTGCACAAACCCTAGAAATATGAAAATCTTTGATTCAAGACTTGCTTGTGGGGGTTGATGGTCTAGATGATTCTAGGAGTACTCCCACACATCAAAGCAAGACAAAGTGGGTCAAAAGACCAAGTTTAAACACTTGAATCAAGGAAGCACCAAATTCATCCAAATGAGAGAAGAACACAAAGGAAGACAAATGATCTCTCAAGCAAGCATCACAAGATTGATTGATCTCACAAGATGCTTACAAAGCCACTCCTCAAGGAGGACAAGAGCTCACCAAGGAGCAATCACAATCTCTCCTCTCTTCCTCTCCAAACCCTAACCCTAGACAAAAGGCTAAGGAAACCAAATGAATGCCTCAAGGGGTTTTACATCTCCCTTCTATTTATAGGAGAGGACTAGGGTTTCACTTTTGGGACCCATTCACACATGGGACCCACACACAACATCTGTTGAAGCAATCGCTTTGCTTCACCACGTGTAGGTTGATCACGGTTCTCATCGCGTCGCCAAGCCTCTCTTGTCCGAATCCCATCGAACCTCCCGAGACTCGCGCCGATATCCGCACCGCCGATCCAACCAAATGCACCGAACCACCGTTCGATCCATCTTGCCCATCTCGCACCATGCTTGAGTCACACGACCTCACCCAGATCCATGATCGCTCGGACCTCGGCTCTCCAAGCGTAGTCCCGATCCACTCACCGTTGACGTCGTTGACCTGCAAGCCACCTGCACAGCAATAGACAAACAAACCGTTTCCGGAACAAGTTCTTCACAACTTGACCCACGTTAGTTCCGCAATGCAATATACATCAATAAAGCATTGAACTCCATACATAAAACACATTCAAAACACATCAATGCAAACTTGGCTCACCTCCAAGTCAATGCCGGTCTGACCGCCCCACAAGGCCGGTCCGACCGATTTCAGGCCGGTCGGACCGCTCCCACAACGGCGGTCGGACCGGTCCAAAGGACTTAGCCAAAATTCCAGTTTGAAAATCCGAAACCTTCTGGAATTTTCAACTCAATAGAACTTTTGACTGGGAGCTCCAAAAATGATGCAACCACATCCAGGAGACTCCCCTCACCTGCCTACACAACCTATTTTTGGATTAGCTCCAAAATCCACTTTAGTCGGCCGGTCCGACCGAACTCACGGCCGTCCGATCGCTTCCACGCGGTCCGACAAATTTCACAAAGACCGGCCGATCGCTGTGGTCCGACACTGAAGCAAACCCTGAAAACGCGAGATTTTGCAAACCAACAAAGCCATTGCCAATTGACTCATCATCCTGAGATCGTGCACATATCCTCACGATATCCACACTCATGAACTAACTGAAAGAAGAATGAAGAAGCGCGTGTTATCTTTGAGAGGTACATAATTCTAGTTTACTTTACACTTTACATTATTTCAGTTTGACAAGCATGTAGGAAAATGAAAAATAATACATATGTGTATACTATTCTTATTATTTAAATATATATATATATATATATAGCCATGTCGCCTGTGTCGGTATCGTATCGTGTTGACGTATCCGTGTCTGTGCATCATAGGTTATCAAAGGAGCCCAGGCAAGGTGAGTTGCCTGGCCGATTGGATGCCTAGGCATCACATAACCCCCTTATGGCAGCCGCAAATTTCATATTGTAAAGATCTATTTTTCATATAGTTTCCAGATTTATTTTTCCATTCCTCCTAAATTTGCATAGATCTTTCCATCCACCAATTTACTATGGATACCCAAAATTTCATATTGTAGTCCGAATCACCGGCTCACCCAAAATTTAGTCCGAATCACCGGCTCACCCGACGCAACTTCAGTTAGATGACATTTGGAGGAGCCGCATTAACTAAATGACTCCCAAGGTGGCCAATGGCCGAACCAGGATTTTAGGGGACCCGGGGGCAAACCTTTTGCCATAAAAACAAACCTTTACCATTGAATATGGAGGCTTGAGACCATCTAGAATTGAGAATTTGCATTTCAACATAACTATATAAGAGTCTAAGAGTCGTTCGCCTATAGAGATTTCATCTGTATCGAAGGCAGAGTGAATTGGGCCGCACAGACCAATACGTTGTATTGTTCTAAATATGTATGTATGTATGTTTCATCTTAAATAGATTCGGCTGTGTACAACTTGACTCGGACACGGACTGTAAGTCCGAAACTAACTCTACTACTCAACTCAGACTTCATCCTTTTACAGAACTGATCAAAACAACTCAAACCCTTCCTTTTAACAGAACGTACCAAAACTGACTAGAAACAACTAATAATCCTAGCTTGCTGTAATTAGTTGTCCTTGCTGTCGTCGACGCCTAGTATAATCGTTTCCCCACATGACAGTCGAACCCAACATGATTCGGCAACAACATTAGCCACAACACGATACTCAGCTTTCCAAGATGCATGTGAGGCTCCCGAGGGTCTGTAAGCATACTTGATGAACGACATATGCAATATCAGGACGGGTAATTGTGAGGAATTGAAGAGCTCTAGTGAGGCTACAATACAAGGTTGGATCAGAAACAGGAACACCAACTGAGGAGGATGCCTTTGGCCGAGTGTCTGTTGGTGTGGTGCAGGGATTGACTGAATGACGACATATTAGCTCGCTCTAGGAGCTCAGATATATAGCCACGTTGAGAAAGAAAAAGACCATCCTCACAGCGAGTAAAGGAGATACCTGAAAAGAGCTGGAGGGGACAAAGACCGGTCATAGAAAATTCAGAGGCCAAGGACTTAACAATGTGGCGAAGAAGAGGCGTATTCGAAGCTGTTAAGATAATGTCATCAACACATAAAAGAAGATAAGCAACATGGAACCGATCGAACTTGTAGCTGAACAAGGACATGTCAGACCGAGAAGCACAGAAGCCAATGGAAGAAATGAAAAAAAAGCAAATCTCTGATACCCATTTGATGAGGACATCCCTGATGCTACAACTTCTCAGGATGTCCGCTCAATCCATACTAACACACCCAAATGTGAAGTCCCTCCTCACTAATGTTATACATGAAATTAATAGGAGTTGGTTGCTACCTAATTTGCATACTATATGTTTTCAGATTGAAGAGAGAGAGGGTGCTGAGATCAAATCGTGCATACCCAATGCATGGGCCCAGTGGGAGGTGGTGGCGCCACAAGGGGAGGGGGTACGTATCAAGAAAAGAAAGAGAACTAGTTAATGCATGTGTTTGTTTCGTTCAAAGGGGGAGAACTTAAAATCAATCAAGTTTTACTCGGCATGTGGTGCGCTGTTCTTTACGTCAAGTTCATCAAGATATTCGTGCCAATTCAAAGATTTCTAGAGAATAACACATACATATTTGGAAATATAATCAAGTCTATTTTCCAATGCATCAAATAACATGGGATTTGGAGCTTTCTACAAAAAGTTATGAGAATTTTATTGGATGCTGCACAGGCTATTCCCGACGACACGCAAAAGTTGTCAAATATAAGGAGCCTGTGGATTGTAAAGCACTTGTTGGTGGTATCCGACTATACCATGACTTTCCAAAGGTTGAGAAGGTTTCCTATTCTTATTTCACAATTATTTGGCAGCCACACAAACAAGGAAAGAAAGAGTTGAAGAGTTGAAGTCAATTCGGATTCGGTTCGGTACATCCAGCACAACCCATATTAAAAAATCAATAACTTTTACAACTGGAGTCTGATTTCGGTGTTCTTGTACTTGTTGAAAAGATAACTTCAGGCTCAATGCAATGTATCCACTCTCATCCGCAGATTTGACGTGTGCGTGCCACTTTGTCCGAAATAATGTGACAGTTGTAAAATTAGAGTTTCCTTTTTGTTTGAGTTTGAGTTCAAAACAATGTAGGGATGAGTTGGGGTCAGCTTGGGCATATTGTTGCCGACCCTAGTGGCTATATAAGCCCATGTATTCGTGCCTTTTTATTGAAACACAAATTTTATGAAAATTATTCAGAGAAGCATTATTGCTCTTGTTCTTAGAGTTTGTGCTAAGCCGCCGGCTGTCCCCTTGGGAATTGGGAGTATCTTTGTTCTCTTAGTTATCTCTTTCCACTGTTGTTCTTGTAATTTCTTCGGTGAATGTAGGAGCGATTGCACATCTACCTTCCCGTGATTCGGTAGGGCTAGATTTGTTATTTCACTTGCCAGTCGTGCTATTTTAGCCAAAAACTCTCTCTGTGCCCCATGGCCCGGTCTTCCCCTCTTCTGTTTTTTACCTCACTTGGACGTGGGTAGTAAAAGTCCATGAATCGAGTGATCAGATCAGACAAAACCAAAATCTTTAATAGTAAAAGTAGTAGTACAATTAGTATTACTCGGAGCACAAAGGAAAAAATTATTGGTACCCGAAGTCGACTGGGACATATAGAAAATTGTACTCCGACTTCACGACAACATTTCGATACGGTTTTTAACTTCTTTACGGAGGTAAAAAAAGAAGTAAATATTATCACATGTACTAAAATTTTCATTCCGCCAATTTTTTCCCACATGATTGCCCACTTGGCCCGCCCTTACTGATCAGATCAAACTTTCGTTGCCGAGGAGTGACTATAATCATATGTGACGAAATCATATCAAACAATATTTTTCCAGATTTTACCGAGAATCCGGGGACACGAAAAGCAAGATTTTAGTTTTAAAAAACAAAGAGAATAAATGTTAGGACGAGGCAAATCCGTCCCCTAGGGTTTAGAAAATTTCAAAAGAAATATAAAATTGGAATAATTATACTGAGAATAAATGTGAAAAGTATTTTAAGCTTGTTTTGTAAAAAAAAATTCATCGAATCGATTATTTCATTTGTATATAAACAATAACCTTAAAGGAATTTATGAGACAAATATATAATAGAAAAAAATTCTGGACAAATTACACAAGTACACTATGTCAGGAGCCTTCACAAAAAAAATTATAATTTTTAGAGTTTATCCGCTATATTTAAAAATTCCTACAACTCTCAGTCTTTTTTAGAGAAGGTATTTCCGCGCCTCTAGAATCGGACTAGGCATTTCCAAACCCCTTAGGGCCGGATTCGCTATCCTCGGCAAATTTGGTTATTTAAGACACACATAAGATAAATTTTTTGTTTTTAATGGAGTTAATTTTGCTATTGCACACGTTAATAATCCCATTTTAGCTAAAGACTCGTAATAATGTTGACACGCTGCAAACCATTAAAAGAGATTGACAGAGGGATTGTACCAGGAAGCCTACGCCGGTGGTTGTCCCGCTGATAACAGGCTATGGGTTGGAATCGCATTGCCGACTAACAAACGAAAGCAGATATAAGATGCAGTCCTAATAACCTCTCAGCTTTATTGATTAGTGGGATATGATGTACGAAGACAATCATCCGGTCCCCCCTACTTTTTTTTTTAACAAGGAGAGGAGGGAATAAACACTTTAAGCAGTATGGTACTACGCTAATAGAACTTGTGGGCCATTGAGTCTAATGGACATAGTATATAGGTAGAATGTCCACGCGCACCGTGGTCCTAGACTCCTAGCGCGACTTGAAGCGGACGTTTCTGTTTCGGTACGTCGGTGACCACAAGGAGTCCACATCTGCAAGAATCGCAGGGCCAGTTCAACAAGGAATTATTATTTTTAGATCAAGGCAAATTATGTATTCAATAATAATTTATTACTGTCTTGTAGAAACTCTCTTCCTTCTTTCTTCGACGATAGTTTTTTTGGTTTTGGAAACGAAATAGTAAACCTAATCTTGTGATCGAAATAACAAAAATAGCACCATGTCAGGTTAGTCATGCGACACGTATCTCCTGCCACACTCTCAATCCATTGAAAGCGCCTTCCACGATCCCCGTACGCAGTAGGCCACCCGCCGAGCTCTCAGTGCGCGGCAGGACACGTACCGAGCTCCCAGTCCATGGCAAGATGGCACGTGCACGTGGGCACCGTGGGCAGACACGTTCCTACCACGGACTAGGTACTGCCCCACGAGGATCGCGGTAGGGGTGTTGTGAACAGGGAGCACGGTAGGAGAGGTACTGCACATGGTGAGTACGGTAAAAATACTATTTTTATCATCTCGAACGTGAGAAAATTAGATTTGTTATTCCGTTTCAAGAGTCCGAATTAGCCAATAACTCACCAGCTGAACAGAATGGGAGTGTTTTCATAGAAATCTTATGTTTCGCATTTTTTTTTTATTTGCTGTGTAATCTATAGTACAGGAGCAACTTGCCAGCTCCTAACCGGAAAGATGTGCTACTCCATCGGAATTTTCCACTCCCAACAAATTTGTCACAAGCACAGAACCTCAAGGTAGGTAGGGATCTCGATTCTTGAGCAGAGGTTTGCACTTGGCAGGGAGTGGTGGTGGTGGTGTTTTGAAAAAGCACATTCACATATTGCAAAGGAAAATATAAATATCTACCCATGGAGTCAACTCACCGGTAGACTTGTCTCAGTGCAAGCTGAGAAGAACGCTTGGTTGAGACGAGCTCCTCCTGTTGTAATCTACAGTCGACAAGTCTCTTAACACTACTCGTAAACTTTTTAAATCTTAATACAATTTTGGTCGAGTTTTTCCGCTGGCCTGGCAAAAAAAGATATATCTATAAAATTCATGCCTTGCACAAATGCCATAAATAAATTGGACATCCAACAAACTTGAATGGAAAATAAAATATGTCTATTTATGATGTGACTTACTATCTTAAATATAAGTCGATTTTTTAACCAGATCAACATAAGAATCACACACATCAAAGCTAATCCAAAAATTAAGAAAATCGACTTGGAGTTAAAATAAAAGTCATATAAGGGTACAAATAGCAAAACCGAACCAAAAAAAATATGCATACATTTTTTCCTCGATCAATTCAGACTACTAGGCTGAGAGCGCGCTACGCCGCGCCGGCGATTACATCGTGGTGGTTCGATAATATTTTTTGTAATATACTAAAACCACGGTGGAACAAATAAACGTAACAAATGTTTAGAATGACAGGAGCTGCTTAATATAATTGCGAGGTAAATTAATTTTTACCCATGCTTTCATCTAGATGGGACTGTCATAGACATTGCTTAACGAATGGATGGCAGAGAGATTTAGCGATCTCTAGTACAAACATATGGCTCTATATCTATGCAATCTCCTGGACCTACAAAGATTAAGAACTAACTGTAAGCTAGGATTATTTTTTTCATCACCCTGCATGTGTGTATTGTATGGCAACGAAATGGAAAACATGTGATTAACAGGTTAAGTAAATACCATAGAGCAAAGCAGTTTATCATAAAATATATTTTTTGTCATTCCATTACTGTGAAATAATGTTACAACTATCGTCAATCATAATTAAGTATCAAAGGCATCAATCATATTACATCTGGTTAAACTGAGATGAATCAATTTTGCAAACCATACTTAGGACTCGATGAAATACTACATTTGTATATTGGTAAACCACACCTAGGACAGATAATCGCTTGTATTTATCACGCACAACAAAATCATCTATGATACAATATGTCTAAAAAAATGATGATAATAGCAGATTCCAAAAAATACGTTGATGTGTGATGTAAACTATAATTGCCAAAAATTATCCGCATATGTGAGAAATATCTATACCTTTGCAATGCGGCACGTGTGAAGGAAAGGGTGCTAGTTCATTTTAGCTAAACTGTAATTACATAAATAAATCATTACTAACCTAACTAAAAGGCCTTGCTGATCGCTGATTCACCATCCAACTAAATGGATTGTAATTAATCATCTAATTGCATGGCTTTGTGTCAACAAATGAATGCTAGACACATGACATGTGGGACCCTTGCTAACAACAGAGAGAGGAACTGTGATAAATCAATGACAGGTGTGACCTAGAGATTATAGACCGAAAAGAACTCATTCACAGAGACATGCATAGAATAAAACAGAGCACTCCAGAGCCCATCGGCCATGGCGTGGCGCCACCGGTGGCGTGGTGGCCGAGAATCCCAAAATAGAATCCCACAAGATGTTCTACCCATAGGTGATGGCGGCTCGGCGAGGAGCACTATGGAGGCGGCGGCGCGCAAGTTCAAATGGCGACAGCGATCAATGGCGCAGGAAGCAAAGGGGTGAGTACGGGCTATGCGCCAACCCGAGAAGCTTGGGCCAAACAGAAGGTCGGAGATGCTCGAGGCGACGGCTTTACGTCGGTGACGGCAGAAAAGGGCGCGACGGTGGCACTCTATAGTGGGGATTAGGAAGAGGGTGGCGACGGGAGGACTCGGGGAGGGGAGCGATGTCGTGGGTAGGATGGCAATCGGTGCGGCGGTATCGATAGTGCTCGTCCATATCTATACCGCGACCGGATTCCCCTACGGTATACCCGCTGAAGACGACGCGCGAAAAACACCGCCATACCCGCGCCTCGCGCATACCGCTTACCCGCGAATAATGTATCGCCACCTATGGGTACCCATCGCCGCGAACATGCTCGTTACCGCAAGCAATGCATACATCAAGTTCATCATAATTCACACATCAATGGCACATCACACATTCAACAACTAATAAAGTTCATCACAATTCACATATCATGTTCGATAAGACCACTAATCAAGTTCAACAAATAAAATACAAATACAAATTGACATAGCTCTTTACATATGTGGGTAGATTACGGTGTCGGGCGAAGCGAATGCAGTGGAGTTTACCTATGCCCATGCCCGCTTACCGATGGGTAAGGAATTGTGCTCATTTTCATGCTGGTGGTAAAGAAAACGCTTATACCCGCTTTCTATTACGGTATTCGCTCGTGAACATACGGGTAATTGAGCACAATGACCATCCTTAACCGTGGGAGGAGGGGTGAGGCAAAGCCACGCTGAGGAGGGGCGAAGCGGACGAGCAGCAGTACATGAGCGATCGGATGACGCAGGCGCGCGCAAGCCGACACAGGCAAGGAAACACGGGGGCACATGGCCGCACGCGAGTGGGCGAGAGCCCCCCGAGAAACGCAGGGAGGCGAGATATTTGTAGGGCTATAAAGAGCTGGGGATTGATTGCCCCTACGGACTACAGGACAAGCCAATCCATTTCCCTCATGGTCATGGATTGATCGCCCCAATTTATAGATACATGGTTACCGCAACAACGGAAAACAAAACGGACAGCTGATGCACGCACAATGTAACGTCAAACACACCGCGAGTGCCGAAGAAAATGACTTGATAATATGATGGAGCAAGGTCCAAAACTTATTAGCTTCATCACATTAAGCTGGGTGCTATCACATTACCCATGAAGAGGACGAAGCATCGTAATTGTAACGTACAGCAAGTTCACCACAGGAGCCAAAAAAAACTTGAAGCCGAGCTGCTTTGCTCTGCATCAATCTTGGCTTATTGTCGTCTCGTCTGCCGATTCCTTCGCCCGTGGCGCCGGCGTCTACTTCTTGTTGAGCACGGCCACGGTGCCGTCCTTCTTGGCGACGATCACCGAGGTGGCCATGCCGAGAAACATGCCGTGCTCGACGACGCCGGTGATCTGGAGCAGGCGGTCGCTGACCTCGCGCAGGTCGCCGTGTATGCCGTCCTCGAAGAACAACTCCACGATGTAGTTGCCGTTGTCCGTGACGAACGGCACCTCCTGCTCGCCGCCATCCTTGTGCTTGGCCGTCCTGATCCTAGCATGGAAGCCGGGCAATTTGTCGAACACCTTGCTGATGAGGCCGAGGGTGTGGGCACAGCCAAAGGGGACGACCTCGACGGGCACGGCGCCGGTGCATCCGAGGCGGGGAACGAGCTTGGACTCGTCGACGATGACGACGAAGCGGTCGCTGGCGCCCTCGATCATCTTCTCGCGGAGGAGCGAGCCGCCGCGGCCCTTGACGAGGTTGAGCTCCAGGTCGACCTCGTCAGCGCCGTCGATGGAGAGGTGGATCTCGGCGGCCGCCCCGAGCGGGAGCAGCGGGATGCCGACGCGCGCCGCGTGCGCCTCCGTCTTGAGGGAGGTGGGCACCCCGGCGACGCCCCGGAGCGCGCCGCCGCGGAGGAGGTCCCCCAGGCGGTCCAGCGCGTGCGCAGCCGTGGAGCCCGTGCCGAGCCCCAGAGTCATCCCGGGCTCCACCATCTCCACCGCGCGGTGCGCCGCGACGCGCTTCAGGTTCTCCTGCGTCAGCGCCGCCGCGGGCTTCGGCGAGGCAGGCGCGTCGAGGGTTGGCGGCGGCGAGGCGGCGCTGCCCATGGCGAGGTGGGGAATGGGGTTTCTTGGATGGATTGGGGTGGGAATGGGAACGGGAGGTGGGGGATTTTTTGGGGGAAGGATTTGGTTTTACGATTTTGGGGGAGATTTGTTTGGAAAGGAGGCGGGAAGCCGGGAAAGGTGAGGAGTGGAGGTCGATCGGCGACGCGGCGAGCATTTATGGTCCATCGGAGTGCGCGAAAGACAGCTCTTCCAAGTGGCCGAAAAACATTCCTGCTCCACGTAATTTTTGCTGGGTTTTTAAATTTTCATCAGCAATCCTCCTCGCTGCAGTGCATGATTCATGATGTTTGAGACCAGGTAAGCGAGCATGACAGAACGATCCATGCTGCTGGAACCAAGATAGAGACTATGGCAGCGTGATTCATGCTTCATTTGACTTGCCTTAAGAGTACTGATCAGCGAGACCATGGAGATTGTTAAAATCGCAACTACTCTTGGAACAGTACGATTCTACAACTCTACAACATTAATACAATCCAAATTGTATATCTTGAGTCGCATCTAGTAGAATCGTGATAGAATAACGCTTATAATCGTAGAATTTTGTAGAATCGCGGTATAATCATAGTAGAAGCACACATCACCTTAAATTATAAAAAAGATTTAGGTATTTGTTTGTGTCATATCCTCAATTCAAGTCGTATGATAAGTACAGTAATTAATAGGTTAGACATTAAGATTTAGAGTTTTGAAATAATAAAATTATTTTATTTATTTATTTATTTTACTTTTATGTAATTTTTTTTAGAGAATGACGAGGTTGTTAAAATCAATATTTTAGGCATGGAATCTAAACTACGATTTAGACATTTATCAATCAAATTATATGTCAAATGACCAAATAAACATTCATATCACTTTTGAAAATACACAAGACATTGAAAAAAATACATTTTTGGTAGAATCAGGCACAATGTTATATTCTACTATTCGATCATAAAATATGATCCTACCAGAGTGTCCCCGATCCGAATCACGACTCTAACAACTTTGGAGACGATCCGACAGTAGAAGTAATTTTAAATACTATAAATTTATCTAGTGTTATGAGCGAAACTTTGTCGAGGATGAATAAATTGCAGCGACAATCCTTCAAACTGTTGGTTGTCTAATTTAGGTTCCTAAATATCAGTTTTAGCTTAATTGGGATGTCCGTACTTACATCAAGTAAAACCATTTGTTCAACTCATGATTTTTTTAAAAAAGACATTATAAGTCCTATAAATTTTCGTAGCAATTGCTGCATTCCAACGAAGCCTAAAAGCGCTCAGGTAGAGTCCTCGAATTTGTGGAATACAAATCGCTGAGCTTCGTGTGATGTGCGTGTATGATAAACGTGTATGCGTCTTCCTTGTAATCGAAAACAAGAAGGTATATCTGACTTGGTATACTTCGTTTGCTAGTCAACATTTTCTAGGTTAGCCGCCGTCGCCACACAATACACCTGTGCTCTTGCATACTCTTGGGCGTAGGTTAGTTCTTAAGTACCTGCCAAATTAATGTTCAATAGAATATGCTCGTGTTTAAATTTACATCACATCCATGTATGTGTGTCTAATTGTCTGAACATATTCCTCTGAACAATCCTGAGTGGTCCAGCACAATCTGCACCCTGTCAAATGCCTAGTCAGACAATTAATTGAAGATGGATATCCAAGTTATATTCTGGTCAGAGGCTTTGTTCCTTCAACCTCCTCTTGTTCAGGATTTTTCAAAAAAGAAAAAAGGAAAAAAATCGCCAAGAAATTCCATTGCATACAAGAGTAGTACACCACTGTCAAGGTTTCAGCTATATATGGATGTTCCCTTCCATGTTGGCTGTTGCTAACAAACACTACTTATTTCTGTGTTTTTTGGGGGTTCGGTGAGCTTTGGCTTAAGTGCGATTCCCTTCATGAGCTTTGGCTTAAGATCCTCGGAGAGGCCTTAATAAATTATTATAGGGGGACCTCACGGTGCACGAACATATGCCTGCTACTGTACACTGCTCGCGTATGTATCGTACTTCTATTCAAAGGTGAGAAGCATCAGACTTAGCGAGAGGGACTTGGAACGTGAGACCGAGATCACCTTATTAGATTTGAGACCGATTCGTGGGGATCGAACCCAGGACGGCCGGTGGGCCGTACACCCACGCACCCAGCCACTAGGTCAAAGCTCAATTCTCCAAATTATTCTCTGCATCAGAGGCCAAGGTGCCGAGGTCCTATAGTGTAATTCTCCGATAGTTATTTCTAATTTTACTATATCAACTCTACGTTATCGGAAACTATATGTATCTAACCTATGCGTACATAATCTTTATCAAGAATCATAAACTAACGTACAAGGCTCTACTAGATCGATCCAATCACCACGACTAGTTAACACGATATAACAGCTCTAATAGATCGAAAGAGGCATATTGTACGAACTAGACAATTGCAGTTGTATGAACTAGACAATTGCAAAAAAAAAGAAGACTAAATTAGGCAACTAGAAGTAGATCCTACCACCTAGAATGTGAAAGATTACATCAATTTGAGGGGCTACATCGTTACATCTTACCTCTACGGAAGTTGAAGAAAAAGCTCTAGAACCTGTGACAGGGCTTTGCAGTGCAGCCTAGGCTAAGATTTCATTGTATTTTACAGAGAATGGACGAGGATGCACCAAAAGTTAGAATGTATCACATATTTTCCCTTATCCTATCATCAAGAAGAACTAATTTCGAGCGTCAAGATCCGCTAAAATTAGCTCTGGAGCTTGAGATGCAGGATGCCGAAATCGAGAAGGGTACCCCTTGTATAGTACTATAGTGGCTTGGGACCCATGCGCCGGGTGGCTAGTATGCGATCTTTCTTCATCTCATTTGTGTCCACAATAGGTGCCACTGACGACATTCAATAGAAACTATTTTATTCTAATTTTGATCCATTTCATAGTTACAAGTATATCACTACATTAAAGGTCCATCTCATGGTCATATTGCTAAGGGCTGGCCTTTAATTTGTTTTTCCTCCCAAAAACAAGTGCTGGCCTTTTTCATCCATATATATTGGTTATATTGTTGCTTCAAGGTTTCAACTCCTGTATGAGTTGCCACTACGATAGGTTCAAATAAAAGAACACACCATTCTAAACATATTCGCAATAAATCAAGGAAGCATCTTCATCAAACTTTGGTAGTGACTTCAGCTTCATGTTCCATGATCCATTGTCAAAACTGTGTAGCTAATCAGGGGCCAGGCTAGTTTGGTTTGCTACCTTGCAAACTAAACTGGATATTGATAACGTCAATAAAAATTAGTTGTTGTTTGGTTTGCTACCAAAATTTGGTAACGAAAAAATTTAGCTTGTCTGCGATCCAAACAACGTTCTTTTTGTCAATATTTGACTTTGCTTGGGTTTTGGCTATGTCAAAATTTTGGCTTGCTCATTTGGGCCACCAACCAAACATCTTCTATTCAGATAATAAAGCCTTCTATTTAGATACTCCTGTAAATTTGCAAAAAAATAATCCAACAATGCAATCTTGCTCACTGCACGTTAACTCATGAAACACATACAAATGACAGCTCAGGAAATGCACACCAACAATTAGTCCCAAATCCAGGTCTTTTTTTTTATAGCAAATAGTACCACAGAAGTACATAATTAAAAGCCTAAAAGACACCCACAAAGGTGTACAGGTGTGAAAGTTTTCAAAATTTCTAAAATGATTACCAGAGTTAGGGATGGTCATGCTCTAAGCCTCTACAAAATTTCAATAGCAGACATGAAGAAATTAAGGAGACCAGTGAAACAAACTCTGATGTTACTTTACCTCTGGATATTTATTGATGAGAAAAATATTCTGGGTACTTCCTGAGCCGCTCCAACAGGTTGTACCATGGACTGCCTTTTGTTTCAGTTGATGGGCCATCCTCTGGTGTTCAGGTATTTTTGGACCTCGCTGCGGGGCCATATCTTACCGAAGCGTCCAATAAGCTGCGAATAATCAAGAGTTGGTTTGCATGCCAAACAAATTCACAGCATGCGCGCAAGCCAAAGTATGTTCAAAAGTGGAGCAATACTATGCTAAACAAATATATTAGGAAAAATGAGTTTTGTAAAGATCGTCAATTTAGTTATATACCACTGAAAGATGTGGGTGCACTAAATACCATTAAAAGATCACACAGTTCAGTTTTATACCACTCCATTCACAACTGTTATCACTTTTGTGTTTTTCCATTTTCTTCTGACAAAACTAGGCATGTCAAATCCCCTACGTGCCCTGGCTCCCCGATCGGTTGAACCAAACCAAATACTCCAGATCTATCGCATGGGAAGGCTTGGTCGAACCCAAATCGCCCCAATCGCTTTGTTCCTCCCTACGCCTATGTTGTGATACAAATATGCAAATACGGATCATCTGTGTATAATGCACTGGTCTGGGATCATACTAGTGCACACGGTGTCAATATAGATGAATATCATTCCACACAAAGCGAAAATAAGAATAAACGACTAATTTGATTAATAAATAACAATTGTGACATTATAGTCGAGTTTATAGTTATCAAGCCACGCATGACTAACACTAAATAAAGAGATGGCATCGGAATGGAAACAACTCCAGCGGGAACTCCATCGACTTGCCACAGGTAACCGACTGAGATCAAGACCTAGTGATCACCATCCTAAAAAAACTCCTCGAAAGCAGGCGAAGACTCCTCCACTTAAGCTAAATGATTGCAGCAAAACTGAGTACTCCAAGTACTCAACAAGTTGTACCACATAATGCAATTATAGATGATGATTTATCCCAAAGGAAATGATTTCTATAGTTATTTTGCAAAAAACGACACTTACCATTGAATACAAAATAATAGATTGAAAATATAATTTAAAACAAATAAACAATAGTAGTTTACTAATTATTTTAAGAAAGAACACAAAGTCCAATCAAATTTTTCACATGACCATATGAGTTTAACCACACAGTTGTCCATTTCCAAATATTTTTTCGGAAAATCTACCCCTCGTGTGAAATCCTCGAGCATATCCATGACCGCGGACGTGGCTATTCGAATAGATTGATTAATACTCTGCAGAGGTTGTATACTTTACCCATAAGATATAACCAGTGTAGCTAGCACCAATCATAACAAAATATTTCTAAAACTTCATCTTAACAATTGATCCTCCCGCTGTGCATACTAACAGTACCAACCCCCCCCCCCCCACATAGGTTGTTGGCCCATCGCATACCATTGGACCTGGACACGGCGAATCGCTCAGAAATGTGAATCGCCACACAGACAGAATCACACCTCTACCCTGGCACACAGCATAACCTATCTGCTTGACCAATCAATGTTAAAAATTCGTAACTTACTAAGTTAGGCATGTACCATACTAGGCATGTGGCCGTACAGTTATGATTCAGTTCAATATCGCACAAAGTTAAGTCCTTAATTGACCAAAGCAAGACAGCCAAACTATTACCAACTGTCACATTCATATTTTTCCAAACACACACAGCTCCACTATATCACAATTTCATACATTTGCCTCGGTTTAAATCTTTTCTCACATTGTTGGTTAAATGCAATACATACCATCAACAAGTGACAACATACTACACACAACTTTCCACAAAGCATTCCATATTCATTTAGTCAAGTTTAGATTTGCATATCAAAATAATATCAATAACCCATTGAATGGCTAAGCAAACTATTCGCGTCTAACCAACCCACGTTAGTGCTATAATAATGACAACTAATAATTATGCAACTAGGGTGATAAAATATCATGGTAATACAATGAGAAAGGAGGATATAGTCAAGTAGGTGTATAGCTAATCCCAAAGCATTTAAAGAATTAAATACTTGAAATAACATGCAATAATTTGAATCAAAATATTTTTAGAAAATTGGATTCAACATGGTCAAAGATACAAATGGCCTTGAAATAAGTCTTAGTACTAGTCTTGAGCTTGATCAACTCTTCCTTCCTCGAAAGCTCCCGAAGTATCAACGTCTACTCGCAAATGAAAGTGAAAATCTAAATAAATACAAAACAGAATAACAAATAAACTCCAAAAAAATCACAACAAGGTAGGGCTTGAATTTAGACAAATTTAAAAACTTGAATGAGTTCAATCGGAGTTCGTATGAGGAAGAACAAACTCTTGAAAAATTTAAATATAAGAAAAAGAGAAAGAAAAAACTATTTTGAATTTTCATAATTTTCTTTCTAAAGGAAATTATGAAATATTGCATTAGCATGACATTAGCAATGAATTTTGGAATTAAAAGAAAATCCAGAAAATAGTGAAGAGAGGCTAACAGGTGGGACCCACAGTCTATGGACCGGGTCCATAGCTTTAGTATACTGGTCTATGGCTCATGGGTGCATATAACAGTGAAATGATATGTGGGGTTCACATGTCAGTGGGTAGATCTACCGTGGACCAAGTCCATGTGGATTGGCTTAGATGCGCTTGCGGGTGAGGCTGACGTGTCAGACATGTGGACACGAGGCTAAGGTAGATGATGACATGGCAGACACATGGCTAACACATGGCCTCCACGTTAGCTCGACGTCGGCGTGGCTTGGGAACCTATGGTTGCCGGCGTTTGGGTCCACCACAGAGCAAGTGGAGGTGCGCGTTGGGTAACTGGTGCGACAGTGAACTCGAAGGTGCACTCACAGACGAAAGGAGATGACGGAGTTGGCCAGGGAGAGGTCGAAGCGACAGAGGTGCAGTCTTAGATGGAAAATGGGTTCCGGTGAAATAAAGGGATGGGCGGTGTAGATTAGGTCCTTGCGATGCCGGTGGTGGTGGTGATGATGCTTAGGGTGCACTAACGGCGGAGGAACACAGTGACGAGGGTTTCGGTAGCGGCTTTTCTTCCCGACGCGATTCCAGCGGCTAGGGCTTGGGACCTGAGCGGAGGCCTCTATGGTTGGGATATGGAGGTCGAGGGCTACCCCTTCCTTTATAGTGCGGCGGCCGAGAGAGTCCCTAGCGCGCACCAAGAAATCTGAGCATGGTGGAGTCCAGCTCGTAACCGAGTCGAAGATGATGAACAGTAATATGGTGGGCCCACAAGTCAGCGACGGTGGCGAAGGTGGGTTTGTGTCACACACGCCACATGTGTGACTGACAGGTGGGGCCAAGGGCGCGAGTGAGCAGGAGAGAGGGGGAAGCGGGCTGCGAGCGAAGATAGGCCGGCAGAATTGGGCTAGGCTGAGAGAATTGGGCTGGGGAATATGATTTTAGCCCAGAGAATTTCCTGAGATTTTAAAAAGCTTTTGTATTTTAGAAATACCAGAAAATCCAAATGGAAAATTAAAATAGCAAATGAACTCATAAAAATTCTAGAAAAATCTGAAAAATATTTCCGACCACAAAGAAGTCAAATAAAATAGTTTTGGATTTAATTTATGTTCAGATTAGTCACATTAAATTATTTTGATGTTTAAAAGTCTCATTTAAGCTTTATCAAATTAAAAATAAAATTTGGTGAAATTTTCTAAGGGACTAAACTACTCAAAAATGTTTTGAAACTCAGAAAATTAGGATGTAAACAGCCCATCGCCTGATTGTAAAAGTATGAACTATTGCCGCAAGAGAACCTCAGGGGTTCATCTAAATATATATTCGTCAAGAGTTACAGATGAGGAACATTACAATCTGATCAGGCAACGAAGCTCTAATCGTATACAACTCGGAGACATGAATCGCACATTACCAGAAGTGCTAGTCAACGGCAATGACAAAAGACTCTAGAATATTCACAAGAGATTTTTGTAGAATACAACTTATTTGAACAATCCTCCTCAATCACAACTATTTATTAAGGTGTGATTGTTTAACATCCTACTAAATGCAGGTTTTGACAAAGCTTTAGTAAAGATATTCACAATTTGATCTCTTGATGAAACAAAGCAAACTTTCAAAGCATTGCACGCCACACGTTCACGGATGAAACGAAAATCCACTTCTATATGCTTCATAAGTGCGTGAAAGATGGGATTAATAGTCAAGAAAGTTGCACCATGGTAATCACACCATACTATCGGTGGCTTCGACTGAAAAATTCCCAATTCTCGCAATACTGACTATAGCCAAATCAACTCTGCTATGACATTAGCTAGATTTATAATCTACTTCTGTGCTTGAACGGGATATCGTTGTATGCTTCCTTGAACTCCATGACACTAGATTTGCACCAAAGAAAACTTCAAAGCCATTTGTCGAACGACGGTCATCAGGACATCCAGCCCAATCTGCATCTGAAAATGCGCTGAGAAGTTATGATGTCGATATCTAGATAAGTAATCCCATAGTCATAGTTCCCTTAATATACCTTGGTTTCCTTTCGACAGCCATCCAATGTAGATCAGTAGGAGATTGCAGAAACTGACAAACCTTGTTAACTGAATATGAGATGTCAGGTCTGGTGAGTGTCAGATATTGCAAAGCTCCTAATGTGCTTTGATACTATGTAGCATCAAAATCACTGAGAGATGTTACGTCTTCCTTTGACAACTTTTCAGACGACAACATAGGAGTAGCAATGGGTTTACAATCATGCATATTTGTCTTCTGTAGCAAATCAAGTATGCACTTCTTCTGTGTCAACAATAACCATTTCTTGTGTGATGTTTTTTTATCCCAAGAAAGTATTGCAGCTTACCAAGATCCTTTATAGCAAAGTCTATGGACAACTTGTGAATGAGAATATATGCAGCTTCTGGAGAAGAGCTAGCAATAATAATATCATCTACATAGATTAACATGTAGATGAAAAGGAAATTACTATTAAAGATAAATAAGTAGGTGTTTGCCTTTGAAGAAACAAAATCCAACTCATGCAATCTAGTGCTCAACTTGGAATACCGTGCCCTTGGTGTTTGTTTGAGTCCATACAATGCTTTTCTCAGTTTACACACATACCGAGGACAGCGAGAATCTTCATATCCTAGTGGTTGATTCATATAAACCTCTTCTTGAATATTTCCATGTAGAATAGCATTTTGAACGTCAACTTGTCGAAGATGCCATCCTCTTGACACAACTATAGATAATATGAGATGGATAGTACTTGGCTTTACAACTGGACTAAACGTGTAATTATAATCTATGGCATACCTTTGTTTGAACCCTTTTGCAACCAAACGAGCTTTATATCTATCAACACTCCCATCTGGCTTTTGTTTTAAGTTTAAACACTCATTTGCACCCAATAACATTGCATCCACGCTGAGGTGGAACCAGTCACCAAGTCTCATTCTTGAGAAATGCATGAAGTTTAGTATCCATAGTTTCTCACCAATTTGGTTGTTCAAGAGCTTGCACATGTGACATTGGTTCGATAAGAAAAGCTCGATGACGACCAGTGATAAGATATTGCACAGTACCATCAGTGAATTGTTTTGGTTGAACAATGTTGTTACGTGCTCTTGTGACAACACCAGATGGCACCGAAGCCAAAGGCGCCAATTGCAGTTGCTCACCATTGAAGGCTTGCCCCTCTTATTGAACAGACTCTGAAGGACTAGAAGAATCACCGGAGGAACTAGACAATTGATCCAAAGCGTTAGTTGTAGAATGAGATGGATTGCAATTCACATAATGATCATTCTCTATAATTGGCTCAGGAACACAAGAAGTATTTAGTGGAGGAAGTAAGGTCGGCAAGATAGTACTTAGAGGATAACCAACAAAATGAGATGAATAAAGAGAACTGGAGTTAGCAAAAGGAAAAACTGACTCATCAAAGACAACATCCCTGGATATATAAACACGCCCTCTTGATCGATGTAAACACTTATATCCATTATGAAGACTACTATATCCTAAGAACAAACACTGTTGAGAGCGAAAAGCAAGCTTTCGGGTGTTATAAGGTCGTAGATTTGGCCGACAAGCGCAACCAAAAACCTTAAGCACTGAGTAGTCTGGAGTGGTACCCAAGAGATGAAAAAGAGGTGTAGTGTTTTCATTGACTCGGATAGGGAGATGATTAATGAGATATGTAGCTGTAAGGAAGGCTTCATCCCAAAACCTTACAGGCATGGAAGACTAAGCTAGAAGAGCTAAGCCTGTTTCAACAATATGGTTATGTTTTTGATCAACAGCTCCATTCTACTGATGAATATGAGGACAAGAAACTTTATGAGCTATACCGAGAGAGGTAAAGAATTTGTGTAGCTTTTTATATTCTCCACCCAGTCAATTTGAACGATAATATTTTTTCTGATCAAGAAGACACTCACCATGTTTCTAAAGCTTGATAAACACTTGTAGAACATTGGACTTAAACTTTAAGAGATAGACCAATGTGAACTTACTATCTGTAATACTCTGAATATTTCTAAGGAATGAAAGCTTGTAAAAGAGGGAATAAAATTTTTTAAAATAGTTTTTCTGCGAAAATCCACCAACCTGGGCCTCAGGCCATGGCCTAGGAGGCCCAAGTGGGGGCTGGCCAAAGGGGGGGGGCGCCTCCCTCCCCCAAAACCCTAGCCACCTCCCTCCACCCCTCCTTCCTCTTGTGGCCGCAACCCCTATTCCCCCTCTCCCCTCCCCTTGCGCCTCCACCTCCCTCAAGGTGGCCTTCCCCATGACCAGAGACCTCCTGCGCCACTCACCTCCATTGGTGCCTCCTCCCCGCTGTTTGGAGCAGGTTTGATCCTCGATTGCTATCGATTAAAGAGTTTCTGAACTACTGCGATTAGAATTAGTAATCTGTACTCTTCTTGCTTGTCAGTTTTTGCATATTTAAATTCCGAATTCGAGGTTAGAGTCTCCTAGATATTTGTGGGGTTTGTTCTCATATTTCCATGGAGACTGAGATAACCCAATTTGGAGTTGTAGATTGGGAGATACGTTAGTTTCTTTACTGCTATCCAGAAAACCCGACGAGATTATAGCAGTCGTTGTGTTTAATAGATAATGTTTAGATAATGGCCGATTCAGGGGGATCCCCCAGCACAACTTTCATAGGAAATTTTATTAGATTTCCAGATTGATAAAGATCATAAATTTTGGTTTAGTCATTTGAAAGATATGGATTTTTCTTGTACTGCTGTTCCGTCGGATTGTCAGATTCTTCCTTCAAGTTTTGAACAGTAAATTAGATCATATTAATAGAATAACTAGAGAATATCACCAACTTAGTTATTGTAGATAATTTTGTTATCTTTCCAAAGAGTCCTAGAACATTGAATTTGGATGTACCAAATAAAAGTTACAAAATTCCCAAATCAGTAGTACCGAAGATGACAGAACGGTCTTCGGAATTAAAAACAAAGGCTTAGATGGGATTATTTGATCTTTTGGTTACCTGAAAAGTTTTAGATATGCTAGTGTAGATTCCAGAAAAATAAGATTCGGGACTTTTGGAGTTTTGACTCAAAAGTTATGGATTTTCCTTTGATAGCTGTCTATTTGGACAGATTGAGATTTGATAGTGTATCGGCTAAGTCTCGGGTTGCGATTGAGAGCAATTGATTTTATTTTGTTCCATTGCTATGCTGTGTAATTTTGAATGATATACTTAGTATACTTTACAATTGCCAGGTGGTGGTGAGCACCGGGGTTAGAGCCTTTTCATCGTCATCCGTCTCTCGGTTGAGGCAAGTACATGGTAGAGTGGTGAACAATGCGTTGTTCACCATGATCATTGATATTACTTATCATGCTATTTATTATGCTTTCATTAAGCTTATTCTTATACATGATATTGATGATCTTGAGTGAATGAGATTATGATATTGAGTTAACGAGAATGAGATATTGAGTTAATAAGATGAATTATGTTGATGAATAATTAAAGATATTGTATCATTTACATTCATCATGATAGGAGCTGCACGAGCTAGGTCGGTGAGTAAGTCATGTAACTATTCCGGTGAGGTCGGTGAGAAAGATACATGACTATTCCGGAGTGCTCTAGATAAAATCCTATTTCGGTGGGAACTTTACGGCAATGAAGGATAGAGTGTGTCATCGACGGGTGAACACTCCACTATACCGGTATTATCTTATGAAATGCATATGGGCATGAGCATGATAGTGCATTCGCATATGAGTAAATTGTTAAGATGTGCAACTTTACCTATATGGAATATGGCTTAATTGTTTGAGAATGAGAATAGAATTAAATAGATAGATGATGATGATAACTTTGATTATGGTTATAAACTATTGTTTGTGGTTTTATTTTGTATTTGATGAGTCTTGGATTCATTCTTGCTCTATTGTTGCTTTTAGGTGACCGTTGATGACATTTGACTCGGGAAGGGCTGGTGCACTTGGAATCATACACTACATCCAATTAGTTGATTCATTGGACATGAGAAACTTTTATTATAATATGATGATTTATACCTAGGACATGATGGTATTGAATAGCCTTAGATGCTTGATTTGTGTTAATCTTGGCTTATTACCTTGCTATGCTCCTAGGACTAAAATTATCTATGATTGTCATAGTATTATGCTTGTGATATTGTGACCCGTGGATGGGTTTTATCGTTGATATTCTTGTTGTAATTTTATAGTAAGTTGATGTAAATTAAATGGATAGAGTAGTTTAGTAGCATTCTAGGCTCGATGTTGGGCTGGGGTGTTACACCATCGTCATCCAAAAAACTTACATAGTATTTGTAGCCTCCTACTAAAGTAAGAGTTGGAACCCATGAAGGGATACGGGTAGTCTACTCTAGCTGACAATTCAAAAATTCTACCACACAAACTAGAAAGCCCTGCAAGCAAGAGATCATAGATCGTGACCACTACACGCGCAAAGCAGTAGGAGAAGAGTTGGAGTAGCCTGATCCAACGTCGAGCGTGTTGATGTAGTAGTCGTAGTCGATCATCTAACGTTCTCTAACAGCCTATCGCGTTCCTTGTGTAGGTCATAGATCGTCCTCGATCAACGCAGCAACAACTGCAACAACGCATCTACGGTATCCACATGTCCAGGGGTGGAACGTGGTACACCAATGTGCTAGCACCAACACGCACGGTAGGGCCTTCAGAAATATGACAGCTAGGGTTTCGGTGGGAAAACAACCTTACGCCCCAACACCCCCATGCATCCCCTTATAAAGAGCCCATAACGGATCATATCCGATCTTATTTGTTCCAACCCGTTAAGTGTACGACCCTATAGGTTCATGCGAAATCGGTTGCGACTCGGAAACTTCTTTCCGACCACGAGTCGTTAGAGGTTCCTAGCAGGACATAACGATTCCCGAACATACATAAATATTATATCGGACGAACATTATGCAATATGATCTACGATCAGGTCCTTATCACTTACAACCAGGTCGTATCTCCACACGACCAATTCCTATTTAGTCACAACTAGTCTGTAACTCCTTACGACTTGTTCGCTAACCAGTTAGTGATCAAGTTCGACCAGTTTATGACCAGTTCGTATCTAGTCGAAATGCATGATCTACTTGTGTATTCTCTCTTTGACTTACGATATCTGGATGAACTCCAGGTGAGATATTTTGTCATTCATGGACTGTTCAATACATTCTCAATCAAGTGATGAGACCCCTGGTCTAAGACTTTGACCACTATAGTCTAAAACTTCGACCACACTGTGGTCCATGACTTTGCATGCTTTGGATTTTTAGGAATGAATGGGCCTCTACACATATGTGCCCAATTCCCACACAAATGCATGCACACACACACACACACACACACACACACACACACACACACACACACACATATATATATATATATATATATATATATAACATATCTAGTGCTAATGGGTAATTGAGTGCTAAGGTGCTAATGACAATCTTGATCGTTGGATCTGGATTGAACAACCAAGATTAATAGGGCTCCCACCTCCAAACCATTTAATCAGCCTGCATACTTTCACCTCCAATGCACCTTCATTAATGCGTCTATATTAAACACCCTGTATGATCCAACAGTCAAGATTGCCATTAGCACTATAGCACTCAATTACCCATTAACACTATATATATATATATATATATATATATATATATATATATATATATATATATATATATATATAAAGTCGCTTAATTACCTTCAACAAATAGTAGTCCTAAGTTCTTATCGACCATGCTAGCTAAGACTTTTACCCTACAATGTATGCTCGATACTAAGTCCTGTTTGACCCCAAATTTGTAATTTGGAATCTACTGTGTTAGTCTGTGTCACTCCCTAGATGGGGGCACAAATGCCACACTATCACATGGTTCAAAGTACAGAGTAAGGGATAAGTGCGGAGCAAAAGAAGTAGTAGTCGACCATTCACTTTGCCTATAAGCAAACGACTGGGGGTCCCGGCCTAAGCTTCACCACCGTCTGGTCCAGTAGCCACGAAGTAGTCGTATGTGTCTTGATCAAGTGGCACTGAAAGATTATATTGGACGAGTCTGAGTACACAACCCTACTCACTAGCCAATACACAATGCATTTTATTGTAGATGCAAGGCTAGTTAAGGGAACTTCATAGTTCTTTTATTTGCACAAAGCTAATTAAGTTTGAACTAGATTCAGTAGTAGAAAATCCTGAGACTTAGCATTTTTACCAATGGGTTTTATAAACTGAGTTTTTATTTGTAAGGTATTAGTGGAGATCCCATATTCTATATCATTGAGTGGCTCTGTCCACCCAATACTCAGGCTATCCCGTATTTACCACTGGTTCTCGACCAGGCTTTCTCAAATCCCTTGGGTCCCACCCCATCATTCCATCCCATACCCACACACAAATAGTTTTATAAAAATTAAAGCTAGTTCAAGCGAGTTCCCGGCATCGCTCTTGACTGTGAGCATGGCTATCTAGATAGTTTTCTTACCCTGCAGAGTTCGTACACTTTACCCATAAGAGATATTCAACTTATAATGTCCCATACACACTTCCGTAGGTGTGCGACTAAGTTGTTTATCATAAGGCATTTACAATGCTCTCCCCAATGCAACCCCACACTTCTAGGCACCACCTCCTTGGGTCGTGCCCCCGGGAGGTCTCCATTTAAGCCGTGTAGCTTTCCTGTGACTACTATCCATACACACACTACACATCCACCAATGTCGAGGTTGTAATGAGGCAAACAAATTAGTTAGCCAGGTCGTACCCATTATAGACTTATTGTCGTACTGTTTTACATGAGAGGTTATCACAAGAACCTGGTCCTTTATTGACTTGGGCGATATATCCACATACCCCACCGTCGTGCATCACCAACACCAGCCACTCTTTCCAGTCGCCCAAGTCGAAATCTATTTTTTGGATTTTCCTTTGTTTTTAAAATAACCTTTAGTTCAACATACCAGCCAGGTTCCAGCCTCGACTGCCCAAATCTGGTTTTCATGTTTTGAATGATTGTTGTTAGGCAATTTAAAGCCCGCATGACAATGTATCTAAGCAAGGCTAAGCATGATACTTAGATACAAACTTATTAACTAGTATGTAAACTATTAATTCTAGGGCGACAAATGATATTGTCCAAGTTCAAGGATTGAAAGTTTATACACAACTATCATTAAGGCATTAACTATGAACTAGACCAATATGTAAATCATAGCAATGCAATTTCATAATTTAAAGCAACATAATTTGCAAAGACTATATACAATATGATCAAAGTGTTGACTCACCTTGGTCAAGGTACTGCTGATCTTGCTCTTGGTCTAGTAGAGGCTCCTACTTCATACTCTATAGACACAAGATTTAACAAAAAATTCAAATAAGCACATATGAATTCAGCTTGCATTAAAAAAAATCAAATGAACTCCAAATTAGGGTATCTTCGGTTTAATTGAGCAGATTTAGTTAGTTTTCAATTTTCATTACCGCGTTCGGGGTTGGATGTAGAATTCGAGTAGATAACGTAAGTTGTTTCTGAGGCAGTTGCTAGTCCGTACACGAGCTCTTGGTTCTGAGTACTTTTCACCGTTTTGAGTACTATTCATTATTTTAACTACTTAGTCGGAAGGGGTTTCTACTACATGGTCGAAAGGGGTTTTTGAGCACTGTTCATTGTTTCGAGTACTGTTCATCGTTTCAACTACCTGGTCAGAAGGGGTTTTCGACTACCCGATCGAAAGGGGGTTTCGAGTACTGTTCATTGTTTCTATTACTGTTCATCATTTTGACTAACTGGTCGAAGGGGTTTCGAGTGCTATTCATCATTTCGAGTACCTGGTCAGAAGGGGTTTCGACTACCTGGTCGAAAGGGGTTTCGACTACTGTTCGTTGTTACTGTTCACTATTCAACTACTTGGTAGGAAAGGGGTTTCGATTACCAGGTCGAAAGGGAGTTTCGACTAACTAGTCGAAGGAGTTTCGACTATATGGTCGGAGGGAGTTTCGATCATCTTGTCGGAGGGAGTTTCGACCATCTGGTCGGGAGGAGTTTTGAACACCTGGTCGGAAAGAGTTTCATCCATCTGGTCGGAAGGAGCTTTCACCATCTGGTCGGAAGGAAGTTCGACCACATTCTAGGTAGAAGAAGGTTCGACTATCTGAAGGTTCGACTACATTCTAGGCGGAAGGATGTGCAACTACCTGGTCGGAAGGAGCTTCGACTATATTCCAAGCGGAAGGAGGCTCGACCACATAGGGGTTCGACTACATTCCAGTCAGAAGGATGTGCGACTACCTGGTCGAAAGGAGTTCCGACTACATTCCAAGCGGAAGGAGGTTCGACTATATTCCAAGTAGAAGGATGTGCGACTACCTGGTCGGAAGGAGGTCCAACTACATTTCAAGCGGAATGAGGTTCGACCACTTGGGGTTTGACTACAATTTGGGTCTACAACGCATTCGTCATTCCGACAATGCTTCAGCTCAACTAGAGTGAATATGAGCATCTAGTGGCCACTAGGAACGTATCGATATGACGCGGAGGAAACGAGCTAGCCGGAGATGGTCTAGTGACGGTGGTCAGTGATAGTGGGAGAAGCTCCAAGCGGTGGTGATGGTTGACGATGTTGATTCGACTGCTTGGGCTACTCTGGTCATAGGGGAGGTAGGATGAGGTCGGTGGCAGCTCCTGTGAATAAAGAGTGGAATCAACTAAGGGGAAACATCTCTTGAGTCATGGAATATGAGTTGACACATTTAAGGAGGGAAGAGCTTCACCGATGGGCGTTAATGCTGATGGTAATGTCGTGGTGGCGCTGGGCCGAAGCGAGCGCTCGAACCTTAGCTGGAGCTCAAACTCGTTTGAGGGATGGAGAAGGGGGGCTACTGGCACTTGTGGCAAGGAAAGGCAATGAAGGGGCATGTGGCTGCTATTTATAGCTGCTTGGGTGGAAGTCACTCGAGAGCATGCGTTGTATTCGGTTGTCAATTTTGAGCGGTCGGCGACCAGATCAAGGCAGCCGAGCAGTGACGTTGAGCGATGGCGAGTAATGGCTGAGCGACGGTAGTTGCCAGCGCTCCTGCCTTGTCGCATCGTGGCATCCGAACTCGGCAGTGTTGACGTCGAGTGGGGGAGAGAGACACACTGACTCTAGTTGACTCGGGAGACCACGACCGAGGTGCAGTCCCAGCTGCACTTCGGTTTGACTAGTCACTGGTCAGAGGAACAATAACCAGGGAAGAGTAGAAGGGTGATATGGCGATGCACTCGGGGAGGGAAGGAAGCTGCTAAGGCCAAACTGAGGTGGTTCGGTTGCAACCCAGGTGGCTTAAGGTGATTCAGGCTGGTTGATAGAGGAATAACAGATGAAAATAAAAAGATCAGGCAAAAGCCTGAGATGATGAAAGGGGTTGTGCTTTAAGAAATTCTTATGTGATGATAGTTCATAATATGATATTGGTTAAACAATTCTAGTTTGCTCTTGAACATTATTCTTATTATAGGGTTTATACTTCATGTAATTTCCCAAAGGGCAATGCTCTTAAGTCTTTGCTAGAGATTGTTGGAAATATGGATAATATTTTAATTTTAGATTTTATTATGAGGCAAAGATCACATAAAACTAGAGATGCATAAAGCGGTACTAACAACAGGCAACTCGGTGCACTTCTAAACATACACAATAATAGGATTATAGCAGAGTAGTTTTGTCACACAACCAACTTACAGTCGAGCTTGATAAAAAACAGGAAGCAGCGCAGTCTCAAAGCAGTGCGGAACATAGATGTAGCAGCACAACGAGTGGTCGCGCACATGTGCTACCCAGAAACCTTATTGCCGCCCCGTGCAGGTGAACTATGTGATAATGGTTCGGAGATACCCACTTACCCTCCTTCTCGGTGCACGCTGAGAAGAAGAGACGGCTTGGTCCGACATCACTGTAACACCCCAGCCCAACACTGAGCCTGGAATGCCACCAAACTACTCTTATCATCTATTATACATCAACACACTGTGAAATTTCAGCAAGCATAACAACATTAAAACCCATCCACGGGTCGCATTAACACAAGCATAACACTATGACAATCATAAATAAATTAGACCTAGGAGCATAGCAAAATAATAAACCAAGATTAACATAAACCAAGTATCTATGGTTATTCAATACCATCATGTCCTAGATATAAATATTCATGTTATTCTAAAAGTTTCTCATGTCCAATGAATCAAATAATTGGGTGAAGTGCATGATTCCAAGTGCGCTAGCCCTTCCCGAGTAAAACGTCATCACTTTGGTCACCTAAAAACAACAATAGAGCAAGAATGAGTCCAAGACTCAAAGAATACATAATAAAGCCATAAACAATAGTTTATTAACCAAAATCAAAGTTATCATCATCATCCATTTAGTTAATGTCATTGTCATTCTCAAACAAACAAGCCATATTCCATATAGGTAAAGTTGCACAATTTAACAATTTACTTAGATATACGAATGCACCAACATGCTCATGCTCATATGCATCTCATCACCGATCTTCAGATAGCGGAGTGTTCACCGTCGATGACACACTCTATTCTTCACTCCCGTGAAGTCCCCACCAAAGTAGGATTTTATCTAGAGCTCTCCGGACTAGTCATGTATCTTTCTCACCGACCTCACCGGAATAGTTACATGACTTTCTCACCGACCTGGCTCATGCAACCCCTATCATGATGAATGTAAATGATGCGACATCTTTATTTATTCATCAACATAGTCCATCTCATTAACTCAATATCTCCTCCTCATTATCTCAATATCATAATCTCATTATCATAATCTCATTCACTCAAGGTCATCAATATCATGTATAAGAATAAGCTGAACAAAAGCATAATAAATAGCATGATAAGTAATAACAATGATCATGGTGAACAACCCATTGTTCACCACTCTACCATGTACTTGCCTTCCGCGCCTGTGACGAGTTAGGAGGCAACGACGAATTTCTCCACTCCCTGCCCCACCGCCTACACAAATATTTATTCGAAATAAGAATAATAAGTTATGACGTGGTACAAGTGTTTTACCATAACCCTCTATCTAATCAACATAACCAAAAACTCAAAATGACGAATTAACTAATCAGCCAATATCGCCATTCTGATCAGCAGTACGAGAAAATCGTAATTAAATATCTATAACTCCAAATGACTTGAAACCAGTGCTCAAATACTTTTAACGTAACAGGCTATGAAACTCTAGTTGGTGGAATCCTTTGATTCGGCCAAAACAGTGGCCTAAACAACAGTTGAAAACACTAACAGATATCTGCCCAGATTTCAGAACAGCAGTAAAGAACATGGCATAACTTTCACTCTACAGATCCAATTGATATGATCTTTATCAACTCGGAAAGATAATTTCAAGGGCTACAAAAACCTAGTTGGGTGGAAGTTCTGAATCTGACTCTAACTAGATCAAAACCGAGGGGCAAACCGACAGTTCCAAATTCTCAGGCAGACAGGACAGCGCGCGATTAAAAATTTATATCTCCTAAACCGTAAGGTGGAATCAAGTGATCTCAGTGCCAAAAGAAAGATAATGACATCAGGAACAAAACTCTAGAAGACGAAAATACCAGATTCGGCCTCTAAGTAAATCATAATGGCCCGACAAAAAAATCTGCTAAATCACGTCAGCTCTCCTGGACAGTCGCGGTAAAACTACCATATCTCCTAAACCCTAACTCCAAATCATATGATCTCGGTGCCAAAAGAAAGCTAAGATCAAGGGCTACAACTTTCTAAGAGGTGAGAAGATCAAAAAACGTATGTAACTTACCCAAATCGGACGAACAAAATTGCTGCACTGCAGGGAGGAGGGTGGCGGCCGGTTGGAGAGGGGGAGGGAGTGGAGGGGAGAGGGTGGGGCGGCTAGGGTTAGGGGGAGGACACCCCCAAATGGCCGGCCCCCCTCTTGGGCCTCTTGGGCTTTGGCCCAAGGCCCAGGTTGCCGCGATATAGCTGAAAACCCCCTCAAATAATGGAATTTCTATTCTTTCAAAGTGCATTTTCCTCCCCAACTTCTTCTCAATTCCATCGATTTGATTCCAGGGCATTACAATCACAACTCTCCAGCACAGTAGAACAAAAAGAAAGAAGCAGAAAATGGAAGTGTTTTTTTTTTCCAATAATCGTATCAGGTCTGCATGTCTCTGGATCTTTTTTAAGTCGAGACAATAACTCTCTAGTAACTGCATAATAAAGTACATATTAAACCACTAGTAATTGCTAATTCAAAACCAATTGATGGTAGTTAAGCCGTGTTTATTGATCTTGATTACACACCGGTCTACAGTTTTGACTAGTGTATTTCGACTACACTGGTCTATGGATCTGACAACTATTTTTCGACCACAGTGTTTCAACAACATTGATCTATGGCTTTGACCACATCATTTCGACCACTATTTTTCAATCATATTATTTCGACTACACTGGTCTATGGCTTCGACCATAGTGTTTCGACCAGTCTAAAATGAGAGAGAGAAATGTATGATTAGCAAAAGAAAGGTTGACACGGTCGCGCGTCGTAAATCATAAGTCACGCGATTGTCATATGAATATACGCGCATGCATGTGTATATGTGTACAATTTTAGCTATAGCCCTTCTCATATCATGAATGGGCCTTTACAACTATAATCCCAATTCTAACAGTTGAATTTGTAACCCTAGCTTCGATGGGGCAGGAGCCTAAAGTTCTTTGATTAGCGTTGAGTATGGGAAGGGAGCGCCGAGGGCGGTTTTAAGAAAACAATCTAGAGCTTATGCGGGGGTGGAATGTAAAAGGCATAAGTGGGACGGAGGTTTCCTCCACTTTCGATCTCGGTCGCCTAGATTCAATCTTATGGCTGCAAATAGGTTTGTGCATATGTTCACCCATTAGCCTATGTGTACATGATATGTTGCCATTTTCTCATGTAGATAAGATTCTAGCCTTGTGCATTAGCAGGGATAACTATTAGCAAATTACACGTGTTCTATCAAACGAAATCTAAAAAGGGAGGAGGGGGTAGTTTGAACTTTGAACACAAGAGGAATAAGGAAAAGGTCCATTTTTCAACTTTTAACTATGTTTGAGACCCTAATTAGAAAGTTAAGTTGTGGGTTAAAAAATAGACTCATGTCATTGTTCATGTTTGAAAAACTGATTTTTTTTCCGCCGAATTACTATTTCATAGGAGAAGCTAAATAACAGCGTATCGTTGTTTTCATGTGAAAAAAAAAATCTGCACACAAGCTTTGGATTGAAGTTGCAACAATATTTCCATGGCAAAATGTCGCGATAGTTGTAAATTCAAATATTTTTTCCCAAAGATCAATCGTATGATAGCCTAGCCTGTGGAATCTTGTCCCTCTCCTACTAACGATAGTTTAAGTGGATCATTTGTGTAGATTATTTGCTAATATTTTCTGAGAATTTAAACCCGTCACGTATGGGTTAGAAGCATAGTTGTCAATTTCATTCCTGAGGCTATTCCGATTTACCTCTTGGTATAGAATATGCTAGTATCGGGCCTTTCTGGCATATCATTCCAGATTTTAATATAATAATTTATTTATTTATAAAATATATATGTAATTATATACACACGTAATTTCACTTGTGATCTACCTTCAAATACGTAACTATAGAATAAAAATAACACATAATTCAGTGAGTTCATAAACACAAAAACCATATGTAATTAAATAATACAATACAAGTTTATAACTTTGTATATTTTATTATAGTCTATCATACTAGTCTAGCATAATTTCATTTACCAAAAAAGTATTGGGCTGAGTTTTCAAGCCTGAGTCAAAGGAGGTGTCCCTTCAATTATACTCAGTATCGAAATAAGTGATATTGAAACCGTTACAGAATTGAGTCTGTTGTGTGCCATTTTGGGTGTATATTTTAATTATTCTAGCCGTTGTGAGAATAGAATTGATAGGCTTGGTTGAACCCTTAAGATGTGGCGCGCCTAACATGGTTGGGCCAACGTTACCACCGTCTAAAAAAACTTCCTCGAGAGCTAAGGGCAACATCGCAGGGTTCTTTCCTCTCCCCGGCGATGTCCTGCCGCCTCCTCTCCTCCGTCTCAACCGCCTCCACCACCACCTCGACAGCGCCTTCACTGCGCTCTCCCCATCCCGCCTTCGCGGCATTCACGGAGCGCCTGCGCTCTGGGACGCTCGGGCCCGACGATGCACGCCACCTGTTCGACGAATTGCTGCGGCGTGCCAGCGACGATCCCACCCCCGCGCGCGCCCTAAACGGCCTCCTCGCCGAACTCGTCCGCGCGCCTCCCTCCGCTGCGTGCGGCGACGGCCCCGCCATCGCCATCGCTCTCTTCAGCCGCATGGCCCGGGGCGCTGGCCCCCGGGCGATCGCCCCCACCGTCCACACCTACGGGATACTCATCGACTGCTGCTGCCGGGCCAACCGCCTGGACCTCGCGCTCGCCTTCTTCGGCCACCTCCTCAAGACGGGCCTGGGTGCGAACTTGGTCGTCTTCGGAACCCTCCTCAAGGGCCTCTGCTGCGAGGCGAAGCGGGCAGAGGAGGCCTTGGACGTGCTGCGCCACAGGATGCCCGAGCTGGGATGTGTGCCTAACGTCTTCTTGTACTCGATAGTGCTGAAGAGGTTGTGTGACAACAGGAGGAGTCAACAGGCGCACGAGCTGCTTCACGTGATGGCCGAACAAGGTGGTGACTGCTCACCCGACGTGGTGGCGTACAACACGGTCATGGATGGATTCTTTAAGGAGGGTGAAGTGCACAAAGCTCTTGGATTATTCAATGAAATGAGACAGCAGGAGATTTCACCCGATGTAGTGACCTATAACTCGATTGTTGATGCCTTGTGCAAGGCCAGGGCAATGGACAAGGCAGAGGTCATACTTAGGCAGATGGTTGATAATGGTGTTCCACCAGATAATATGACATTTAATAGCCTGATCCTTGGATATTCCACTTTGGGACAGTGGAAGGAGGCGGGTAGAATGTTCAAACGAATGATAAGTCGGGGTTTGCTACCAAATGTTGTTATGTGCAACTCGTTCATGACCTCCCTTTGCAAGCAAGGAAGTATCAAAGAAGCTAGAGAAATTTTTGATTCCATGGTTATAAAGGACCAAAAACCTGATATCATCTCGTACTCTATTCTACTTCACGGGTACGCTACAAAACGATGCCTGGTCGATATGAGCAATCTCTTTAATTTGATGGTAGGCGACGGTCTTGTACCTGATAACCATGTTTTCAACATATTGATTAATGCATATGCTAAATGTGGAATGATGGATGAGGCTATGCTTATATTTGAAGACATGCGGAAGCAAGGAGTGAACCCGAATGCAGTCACATATTCGACTGTAGTAGCTGCGCTTTGCAGAATGGGTAGGCTGGATGATGCTATGGAAAAATTCAATCAGATGATTGATAAGGGTGTACCACCTAACACAGCTGTTTACCAATGCCTACTTCAGGGTTTTTGTATGCATGACAATTTGGGAAAAGCTAGAGAATTGATTTCGGAAATGATGAATAAAGGGATTTGTCCTAACATTGTGTTCTTCAGCTCAATAATAAGCAACCTATGCAAAGAAGGAAGGGTAATGGAAGCACATGGTATCTTTGACTTGATTATACACACTGGTCAGAAGCCTGATGCTATTACATTTAATTCGCTGATGGATGGATATTGCCTGGTTGGCAACATGGAGGAAGCATTGAGAGTACTGGATGATATGGTATTAGCTGGCTTGGAACCTACTGTTGTTACGTATGATACACTTGTCAATGGCTATTGTAAAAATGGAAGGATCGATGACGCGTTGACTTTATTGAGACAAATATCGGGTATGAGAGTTAAGCCAACAACCTTTACATGTAACATCATACTTCATGGGTTATTTCTGGCCGGGAGAACTGTTGCTGCAAAGGAACAGTTTCGTGAGATGATTGAAAGTGGAATAAATGTGGGCATTGACACATACAATATAATACTAAGTGGACTTTGCAAAAATAATTGCACTAGTGAAGCAATCACGCTGTTCCAGAAATTATGTGCAATGAATGTGAAGTTTGATATTATAACTCTCACTATTATGATTAGTGCAAAATTCAAGGTTGGGAGAAGTGAAGAAGCTAAGGATTTGTTTGCTTCTATCGCAGCCAATGGGTTGGTTCCTAATGTTCAAACTTACCACGTAATGATGAAAAATCTTATAAAAGAAGGGTTGCTGGAGGAGGCCGACAATCTCTTTTCATCAATGGAGAAGACTGACTGTCCTATCAACTCTCGTATGCTAAATCTTATCATAAGGGTGTTGTTGAAGAAAGGTGATATAGTCAAGGCTGGAACTTATCTGTCTAAAATTAATGAGAAGAACCTCTCACTTGAAGCTTCAACCACTTCATTGCTAGTCTCTCTCTTCTCAAGGAAAGGGAAATTTCGGGAACACACAAAGTTGCTCCCTGCAAACTATCAGCTTTTGGAGGATGCAATGTACGATTGATACATGACATCTGAAACTTGCATCCTTCTAAGGCATTGTTTTATTGTTGCTTGCTATAATGCCCTTCGGGCTTCTACGAGGAACCTGAATCACCTTCACGCAAAAAAGTGGGGCCTTGATCCTTCTTCTGTTGTTGTTGTTCATTTGGCGATTTGTTGAAATCAGAAGCATGGGAATTATTTAAGAACAACTGGGAAGTGGATGCATTGGAGCCCACCAAGACAATTTGAGCCAATCACAGGTACATGAGGTTCGGGAGATTCTCTATCCCAATTCACCAAGTAGGTCCTTGATGCTTTTGTTGTTGTTTATGTAGTGATGTTGTGTTGAAATCACAAGCATGTGAATTATCTACAAACTTTCGTTCTAGTTGTAGAATGAGTAAAGTTAGAATAGGTAGGGAAACACAACTGGTTACATATCTGAAGATAATGATTTCTGATGGGGAAGGTTTGGATATGTGTTCCTCCCCAGGTAGGACAACAATTATCCCCATAATCTTTTGTGGCACAGTAATGTTAAGAGTCTTTTACATATTAGTAGTCTCTCTTTCTCTCTCTTAGCCTATGTGGCCTATGTAGCTAATGAGGTCTAACAATTATGTCTCTATACATCTTCTCAATAATGAATAAGTGCAAATTGTGAATAGCAAATTTCTCTCCAAATTCTAACATGGTATGAGAGCTTAGGGTTAGAGTTTTGTACTAGATCCAGTGCATGCGCATTGCCATCCTCATTGGTGGTGCCACCAGTGTTACCTCTTTTTACCTCTCCTCTTGGTGGTTTGTCACTTCCCACATACACCGGTATCGGGCTCTTGGAGTGCTTTGCTCTGCTTCTGTCGCTGCCAACTCGCCGTCGGCCTCGGTTTGCGCCGGACTGGGCTCGGCATCTCCTCCGAGCCCGGCTCTACTCTCTCCCCTTGGGCCACCGCCACCGCTTCACCTGAGCTTGCTCTGCTCTTTGCCTAGGCTTGCTCTGCTCTCTGCCCTTGGGCACCGCCGCCACTTGCTCTGAAACATCAGTGTGTAAACCTGAGTGATGTATACTTATTAGGAAAATTTTTGTTTGTGCCATTAGTTGCGGTCCACTTCTCACTTTTGCCAATGAATTATCCAACCTCTAACTTATGCCACTATTTTGTTAATTATATGTTTGGTTTTGCCACTACCGTCAATTCCTGTAAGTCAACATGGTTTGTATCAGGAGATGATCCTTGAGAGAGAAGACGGAAGGGCAAAATCAACTCGGGTGGATGAGGATCACGCCAGGACGCCGTGGTAGGCGTGGATGAGCGAGATGCAACAAGCGATTGCATGATGAACAAGGCACATGAGTGAGGGGATGGCGCAAAGGGGATTGGGTAACTCCCAATCCTTTGCTGATTTTCATTGATGCATATGCTGTGTATATAAAGGGTACAAACTGATTTGGAAGGTATTATCCTTCCTAATGCAAACTTCCCTAACGAGACTTTCCTAATAGACTTACCAAATGAAACCTTCCTAATAGACTCTTACCAAATGAAACCTTCCTAATAGGATTCTTCCTAAATTAACCTTTTCTAGACTTGACATCTTAAGTCGGTAGGACGAGTCATCCTGCGGCGCGGCTATAATCACAACCCACATGACATCTCTCCTCCTCGACGAGCGGCTCGTCCTTGGTGAAAAGAGGATAAAGCGTCTTGAACTCTGGACATCTTCCCATGAAGCATCGGATGCGGATGAATCACGCGGTGAATTAACACACCTTGCCACTTGTCGCGATAAAGCACAGCATGGCGCCTTTAGAGTCTTTGGAATCATCTGCTCATGGAGGAGTGGAGGCATTGGGGTTGGTGACGCCGGGGACACCCCGTCGAACTTTTTGAGAAAACCCACATGGAAGACATCATGTATATGGGCAGTCTTGGGAAGGTCTAGTTGATAGGCCAGGTCATTGATCTTTGTGAATCCATTGATGTGGAGGAGATTCACATGAAAGAAATCATGTAAGCGTGCAGACACGGCCAAGCCCCATTGGTACGCAACCTCATTGTTCTTAGAGAGAACACGATACGGGCTATAGTTGATGCAGAAACGCCAAGAGGCGCCCTTCTTCGTGACCAAGAACACGGGCGCTGAAAAGGCCGAGCTACTGCCCCGAATGATGCCCTGCTCCAACATTGCGGTGCATTGGCGCTCCAGGTCATCCTTTTGAGTAGTCGGTATCGGTAGGGCGAACCACCACCGTCTTGAAATGCAGGGGAGGTGGATCGCGGTGGTCACAAGCTGCGTGGAGGTGGAAGGCGCGAGGCGCGTCGAAAACCGGCGTGAATTCCGCGAGTAGCTCCTCCATGAGATCTCTCGTGGCCGCGGAGTGGAGATGCGGTCTTGGCGGGGATGGGGCCACGCGCGCGGATGATCTACCGATCCTGGCGTTGGATGCGCATCGTCGGGAGGTTGAAATCCCAAACAATCGGTCCCAAGGAGCGGTGCCACAGACCCCAGGGCGATGTGGATGCCGCTCATGGTATGGTGCGCAAGTCGAGGATGAAGTGTTCTGGTCGATGGAGAGGGTGTCGCGTAGCACACCCATTGCTCCGCCATCTTGTCGCCGTTAGCCACTACCACGAGAGGCCGTGTGTGCGCGGCGCCGGACCAACTGATCGGCGAGCTCGGCGACAATGAAGCTTTGGGTGGGCCGGAGTCGTCGGGGCCATCAATTGGGCCGTGGAGCATCACCGAAGTGCATCGTTTGGGACTGCGAATCTGGTTAGGGCGAGGAGAGATGGTGGCGTCCACGTTCGTCTCCTCGAGGTCGTCATCGTCGGCTCAACCTACGACATAAAGATCGTTGTGAAGCCGGTGGCACAGTGCGAACTTCTCGTCGCGATTGTAGCAAAGTCCCTTGCCACGCGTTCCTCCATCTCGGTTTGCGTGGCGCTTGAATGGCTTAGCCAAGCTGGCGCACCATAGTCATCGCCGATGGTGTCGTTGAGCCGGCCTCAGCCTTTGATCTGGCAGCCAGCGATTGGAAAGGTCGGGAGCTCGCCGTCTTGGAGATTGGTGGGGATGCCGCGGCTCGTGGAATAGCGAGGCTAGGCGTTCATATGCCCTGGCGAGGTCCATGGCGACCTCCAGGTTGGTCGGCCGCTGGGCTCGAGGTTCGTCTGCGAGGGCTCACCAAGTCGGTAGTGAAGAACATCACTGTTGTTCCTCGTCCAAGTGGCCGCAGCGGCGAGGAGGTCGAAAATTTTCGGTGAAGTCGGCCAACGATGATGTACGTCGGAGGCTCGTCAATGTGCCTAGCAGATTGTGGCGTGTGGGCATGCCGAATCGACGGTGGATGAGGTCGGTGAAGTGCCGCCAGTTAGGCATACCATCCATGCGCTCCATTCGCATGTACCATAGATGTGCCACGCCGGCCATGTGGTACGTAGCGAGCCACACCCTATCTTCCATGGGTGTTTGCTGTGCGCGAAAAAATTGCTCGTATCGATTGATCTAGAGTAGTGGATCCTCCTTGCCATCAAAGGATGGAAAATTGAGTTTGATGTAGTGTGGTGGATTTCGAGGGCCTCCTGCCCGGCCGAAATCACCCCGGGGTGGAGGCTGGAATGGTCGGGGAGGAAGTCCCCAAGCCCCTTCCTGACCGTGGCGTGCTGCCGCGACCTCGGGTGGCGATGGCGATCGCCGGTTGCTGCATCGATGCTTGACGGCCGGCGAGGCTGCAGCGTCTCGTTAAATCGATCAACGATGCCTTCTTCACTCACCGGTGGCCTCCATGCGTGCAACCGTTGGTCATGGTGATGAAGTCGGCTCCTGATTGCTGCAAGCTGGCCGGCGTGAGTGTCGAGCCGATCCAAAACTTCGGGCAGCAGCTTGAGTTGGTTGCCGGTGTTCTCCATGAACTTCATTATCATCTCCTTGAAGTTGTAGTTGAAACCACCGCCAGTCCCCATGGGGGGAAAAGCAGCGGGTGGCTCTGATACCAAGATGTCAAGTGATGATCCTTGAGAGCGAAGACGAAAGGGCAAAATCAACTCGGGTGGATGAGGATCGTGCCAGGACGCCGTGGTGGTCGTGGATGAACAGTATGTAATAAACAGTATATGATGAATAGTGCATGACGAACAGTGTGTGATAAACAGTGCGCAATGAACAGTGCACACGGGCACGGGATGGCGCAAAGGGGATTGGGTAACTGCCAATCCTTTGCTGATTTTCATTGATGCATATGCTGCGTATATAAAGGGTACAAACTGATTTGGAAGGTATTATCCTTCCTAATGCAAACTTCCCTAATGAGACTTTCCTAATAGACTTACCAAATGAAACCTTCCTAATAGACTCTTTACCAATTGAAACCTTCCTAATAGGATTCTTCCTAAATTAACCTTTCCTAGACTTGACATCTTAAGTCGTGGGCAGCTCATCCTGTGGCATGCAAACTCTTTATTCAAAATCGCAAACAAATCAGAAAAATACAAGAAAAACATAGAAAACTCATAAAAATACCCAAAAAAAGTATTGGGGCATACAGAAAAATTTGTGGGTCACTTGTAAGGAAAAAACTTCAATTTTAGGAAAAAATAACACGAGGAAAATTTTACACTTAGTAAAA
Organism: Hsuehochloa calcarea; assembly: GCA_036346395.1. Taxonomy (NCBI): domain Eukaryota; kingdom Viridiplantae; phylum Streptophyta; class Magnoliopsida; order Poales; family Poaceae; genus Hsuehochloa; species Hsuehochloa calcarea. Next base: position 32,907,328 of record CM070600.1, read on the forward strand.
CTGTTCAATCTTTCTAGGAATTTAAGGGAACATCCTTAAAATTTTGCTAGTGTAAAACTTTTTTGTGAAATTATAAGAATTTTGCTCAGAAAGGACCTGAGCCTAAGTAGAATCATTAAAAATATGAAATGTGCTTTGTGAACGAGAAAGCTTAAAAATAGGATGTGCTTTACGTAAAAATATACTCAGTCAACTAAACTCCAAACCATTAACCGAAAATAGCAACTTAATATGAAATTGTGCTTTGTGAAATAAAAAAACCACGCTACCATAGTGCGATAGTGCCATTGCCATATCTTTTCATCTCCGTCCAAAATGCATCCAAAGCTAGCTGAAGGGAAAAAATGATAGGAAAAAGAAGGAACTTCCATATGACCCCCTGAAGTATGGTGGTGCAGCCGCTTAACCCTTTAACCTAAAAAATCGGCTATTTAACCCCATGACGTTGCAAAACCAGGTTACTTAACCCCCCGAGGTGGTTTCGGAGGCCGTTTGGCCACCGTGGAGACTGACGTAGCTGTGATGTGCCACAGTGTCAGGCTTAGCACTATGCTTCTCCCCCCTCTGTTCGTGGTGTGGAGAAAAAATAGAGCGGCGATTCTTGGGCGGCAGCTAGTTTCGGGCGCCGAGATCGCGATGAAGCAGCGTGCGTGCGTGTTCTCAGTCCTTGAAAACCCATTTGAGGTGACACGAGGTGGCAAGGAGAACTATAATGGCCGAAACGGGTGGGGAGAGGGCAGCGGTCGCGGAAAGAGGATCTGCGCCTACGCCTGACTCCAGTGGTTCTCTGGCCTATGTTGCGTGCGCAAGAGCACCGCGTGGATGTGGGGAAGCTTCCGGTGGTGACGGCTTAGCTTAAGGCATGACGGGGAGAGCTGGGGGCAGCGACGCCATGAGCAGAGAGGAGCTCGATGACTAGAGGTTTTCATTTGGTATTTTGGTAAATACGATACATACGATGTTAGTGTAGAATAGAGAGAATCACCACACACCTAATGTGGGTGGGGAGCCTTCATATATAGAGCCAATTAGGCATATAAGGAAGGTACAAATATAGGAGGCAATCACCTGTACAAGGAAGCTATCCTAATGTAAGGAAACTAGGCTATACATAGCAACTAGCCTATCTAGGGATCTGTAATGATCACGATATATACATATCCTAATACACTTGCATGATCGCGTGGGAGAATCACGCAGACGCCTGAGTGGTCAGGAAATCGATGAAGAAATTTGGGCGGGTAGACCCTTGGTCATAATGTGCGAATTAGTACGCAGAGGAACATGAAGAACTTCTGAGGCGTCCCAGAGCAACCTTCTGCGGACGAAGTGGATGTCGATCTCGATGTGCTTCGTCGCGGCGATGGTGGGCGGGGTTGGCAGTCATGTAGACGGCGCTCACGTTGTCGCGATGAACAACCGTCGCCGCAGCGGGATCGAGATGTGGAGTTCTGGAGCGGTGGCGCGGACCGGCGGCGATTCGCCCTGGCGTGGGCCATTGCCGCGATACTCTGCTTGACCTTTGGAGCGAGACACCGTCGTCTGGCGCTTGGAGGACCAAGACACCAGGTTGTCGCCGAGGTAGACGCAGAAGCCGGAGGTGGAGCGGCGCGTGTCGGGACAGCCGGCCCAGTCAGCGTCGGAGTAGGCAATGAGCTGGTCGATGGCGCCGGTGCCCAAGTGCAGGCCGGACGACAGGGAGCCCTTGATATACCGCAGGATGCGCTTGATCAGCGCAAGGTGCGGCTCGCGGGGGTCGTGCATGAAGAGGCAGACCTGCTGGACGGCATAGGCCAGGTCCGGCCTCGTCAGGGTGAGATACTGGAGCGCACCAGCAAGGCTCCTGTACTCCTTGGGGTCGGCGACCGGGGCGCCCTCTGTGGCGGACAGCTTGGTCCGGCATCCGCGGGGTAGGCGTCGAGTGGCACTCGGACATCGCGACGACTGTTGGAGAAGATCCACGTCTTGCCCGCGGGAAGGGCGACCCTCGGTCCCGAGTCACCGAGATGCCGAGGAAGTGGTGCAGGTCGCCGAGGTCCGTCATGGCGAACTCCGAGCGGAGGCGCGCGGTGACGTGCTGGAGAAGGGCCGGCGACGACGCGGTGACAATGATGTCATCGACGTAGAGAAGGAGGTAGGCCAGCTCGTCACCAACCTTGTAGACGAACAGGGAGACATCCGACTTGGAGGGGTGGCCGATCTGCGAGATGAGCGTGGTGAAGCGGCGGTTCCAAGCACGGCGCTGCTTGAGTCCATACAAGGACTTGTCATGCGCAAGCGAGCGGTCGAAGCGGCGGGTCGATAAAGCCGGACGGCTGCTCGCAGTAGACCGTCTCTTCGAGGTGGCCGTGAAGGAAGGCGTTTTTCACGTCGGGCTGGCGGATGGGCCACTCCCGAGGCAGCGATCGCCGAGGATATCGCGTCGTGGCGGCTTGACCACCGGTTGAATGTCTCGTCGTAGTCGGCCGGCTGTTAGGAGAAGCGCGACGACCATGGCGCCTTGTCTTGCGGCGAGTGAGCCGTCGGCGTGAAGCTTGTGCTAGCAACCACTTCCGATTCGATGTTCGCACCAGGCGGGCGAGGGACGAGGCGCCAAGTGCCATTGTCGATCAGCGCCTTGTGTTCTTCCGCCATCGCAGCGCGCCAATTGGGATCGCGGCGCTGCGATAGTTCTTTGGGAGGCGAGGCGGCGAGGCGAGAGAATCCGCGCTTCGGCAGTGCGAGAGCTGCCGGTCTGTGATCGCGTCCACAGGCGCTGGCGGCTGACTGAGGCTTCACTGGGCAGCAGTGCGGTGGTCTTCGCGAGGCCTTGCGCGGAGGCCGAACCTGGCGAGTGTATCTGGCCAGCCGCGCAGCGCCCAACGAGGGCCATCCGCAGAGAGGCGGTGGGGGCGCCACCAGCAGTCGAGAGGCCGGTGGAGGATAGCCGGGTCGAGAGCTCGGGGACTCGTCCACGCTGGAAGTGGGGGCCGTAGGGCGGTGACGTGAAGGCGGTGGTCGTGGGTGCCGTCGAAGAAGATAGTCCTCGTGATCGGAAATCAAGTGAAGACGGCATGGAGGCCGCTGATTGTCTTCTTAGAGAATGGGAACACCAATTCATCAAAAATAACATGGCGTGAGATGATGATTCGCCGAGTGGACATGTCGAGCAATACCCCTTGTGAGAGGATGGGTAGCCTAAGAAGACCGAGTCTTTGAGCGAGGGGCTAATTTGTGGGGAGGTGGCGGTGAGGTTTGGATAGCGAGAGGCATCCAAAACTCGAAGCGAGAATAGTCCAGGAGGGTTTTGTGAAGAAGGTGATGGGGTATATTGTTTTGTATGGAGGAGGAGGGTCGCCTATTGAGGAGGAAAGTGGCGTGGCAAGGGCCTCGGCCAGATAGGGAGGTGGCATGGGCGCATGAAGGAGCATTGTGCGGATAGTGTTATTTGTGGTGCGGCATGCGTTCAACCTTGCCATTCTGTGGAGAGGTATAGGGACACGAGAGGCGGAGCGTAATGCCATGGCTAGCGAGGAAGGCGGTGGTAGCATGGTTAACGAACTCGGTCCCATTATCAGCTTGGAATGATTTGGGTGTGGCGCCAAACTGTGTTTGAGCGTAGGCAGTGAAATCGACTATGTGGCGGTGCACCTCGGATTTGTGACGAAGCGGAAACGACCAGCAGTAATGGGAAAAATTATCCAGTAGAACAAGATAATATTTAAAACCGGAGGTGCTAAGGACCGGGGATGTCCACACATCACAGTGAACTAAATCAAAAGGAGCAGTGGTCACAGAGGTAGAATGACTAAATGGGAGCCGCACGTGCTTGCCAAGTTGACAGGCATGACATAGAGATGGTGGGCTCTTATTACAGGAGATGACCGACATGCTCTGTAGAGTGGCGAGGCTGGAAGGACCGGGGTGACCAAGGCGGTGGTGCCATAGCGATGAGGTGGTGGCGAGGCTGCAGTGGGGCGCTGTCGTGGAGGGGAAGGTGTAGAGGTCGCCACTACTATTGCAGCGAAGAGTCATGCGCCCCGTCTGTTGGTCCTTGACAGAGAAACCAAAAGCGTCAAATTCAATAGAACAATCATTGTCACGTGTGAATTGACGAACGGAAAGAAGATTGCGCACGAGGGCCGGCGCAACCAGAACGTTAGTGAGGCGAAAAGTAGAGTTGGGAGAAGACAGTGTGGAGGTGCCACGGCATGTGATAGGAATGGTGCTGCCGTTGCCAACCGTGATGCCAGAGGCAGGAGGGGGGAGACGGGACAGAAGTATACCATCCGAGGTCGACATGTGAGTCGTGGCGCCGGTGTCGAGGACCCACGGGTTGGACCCTGAGAGGACATCCGTTCAGTGGCGCCGACGAATGGCGCGGCCGATCCAGACCACCGTGCTTCGGGAGGAGGAGCGCCTGATCGGAGAAGCAAGGCGAAGCGCGATATGGGCTCGAGGATGGGCGCCGAGGATGCCGGGGCCGCGCCAGGCCGGGTTCGCCGCCGGCCGGCGCCATAGCCGCTATTAACGCCCGGTATCAGCGTAGTGCGACCAGGGGCGTGGCGGTGTTAGTGCGCTCGCGTGCGCCGCCGATCGGGACCGCCGCCCGCCGCGCCGCCCGTCCTTCTTCTCAGGCGGCCGCCGCCTCCTCTGCCGCCACCGCTGCCGCCTTCTCGCCACCGTAGCCGCCGCCCGGCGTGGCCGCCCAGCGGCGATCGGCGGAGCCGCCACTGCGGTGTCGGGCCGGCGGCAAGCCGGACCGCGACGCGTGGCGTTGAACGCCGTCTGGCGGCGACCGCTCTCATTGACAAGTCGGGTTCCTTGAGGACGAGCTTCGCGAGTGGTGGCGAAGTCCGCACGGTGCGAAGTCGGCGATGTTGTCCGCGATCTTTGTGACGAGGATTGAGTCCGCGCAGAAGGTTGAGGACGAGCTCCGAGTCGGTGATGGTACGGCCGACGTCGCGGAGCGCATCGGCGGTGGCCTTCATCTGCTGGCAGTACTCGTCGATGGAGGAGTCGCCCTGGATCATGGAGTGGAATTTGTGACCCAGGAAGATGGCACGTGGGGCCTTGTTGGCGTCGAAGAGGCGTTTGATGGCGACCAGGCTCGTCGCGATCACGTCCGTCGAGTCAGCCGAGGCCGAGGACGTCGGTCCCGACAGTGCCAAGGAGCCAGCTGCGAACACAGGAGTCCGCAATGGCCCAAGCAGGGTCAGTGGGTTTGGCCGCCGTCGTGCCGTCGAGGTGCGGGAGGAGGCCGAATTTCCCACAGAGGGAGGTGAAGAATGGCGACCACTGGTTGAAGTTAGGGTTCTTCGGCTCCAAGGTCACCGGGATATGGGATTTGACGGAGATTGTCGCGTATGGAGCGACGAACATGACAGAGGCGAGGGACTCAGTGGCGCCATGGTGCCAGGGGAGTTGTTGGCAGAGGAGGTGGACATGGCCTGCAGGGGAGAGAAAGGGCAGGTGCGGTGGGAGGGAGGGAGAAAAGAAAAGGATCTAATGCTCTGTTACCATGTAGAATAGAGAGAATCACCACACACCTAATGTGGGTGGGGAGCCTTCATATATAGAGCCAATTAGGCATATAAGGAAGGTACAAATATAGGAGGCAATCACCTGTACAAGGAAGCTATCCTAATGTAAGGAAACTAGGCTATACATAGCAACTAGCCTATCTAGGGGATCTCTGTAATGATCCTGATATATACATATCCTAATAGTTAGTTCGGTAAATAAGATATTTTTGAAAATACGGTTCGGTATCGGTAAATCCCAATTTATTTTGGTTTGGTATTAGTAAATACTATATTTACCAAAGTTGATGCGGATTGCGAACGAGTAACGACGTTGCGGTAAGCCGACAAATGGCAAGTGCCTAGCCACCACCTCGACGAGCCCCCCCCGGTGGCAGGCGGCGGCAATACCATGTTGTATTGATGTTGCTCTCGCAATCTGCAAAGTCTTGGCGTGCACCACCACCCGGCATGCCTCGCGGGCCTCTGACGACACCGTGGCGACACGACATCTGGCGGACCTCTACTATGCGGGATGAGGAATGAGGATGAGGCTGGACCGCTAGAGGGGGGCGATGAGGCTAGGCAGCTAGAGAAGTCTTTGGGCTATCGGTGGATGGGCGAGCGAGCTACGCAGAGTAATCGGTGGTTTTGGTTTTTACCGTATAAACCTAACTCCAAGAAAACCTGATTTCTGTATCCCGTATCAAATACCGGTCAAACCGAGTTGACCGGTATGGTTCAGCATTTTTGGTACGGTGTTTTTGGTACGATGTCAAAATCAACAGCCCTATTGGCAACTGTGAGCTCCGGCGGCGGTCCAGCTAGGGCGTGGGACAAAGAGATCCAGGAGGGGTTGCGGCGATGCGGACGGGACAGTTTGGGATGACATGGAGCGGCGGAATGCCTGCTATAGCAATGGGGATTAGGGCACGGGTGGCGCATTGGTCGCCGACATGATTCTGACGGCCATTTCATCACTTGCTTGGCGAATTTCAGAGATTTTTGTTGGGGAACAGAGAGTTGGTACGGCAGCTCACCGAGGTGTTCGTCGACGCTGGGGAAGAAGCACAAACGGTGCGAGATGGGGTGGAAGCAGAGTGCGCTTACTGCACGGTGAAAATGAAAGAGGAGAAATTCACTGCTTCTCCGGTTTTATACGACGGCAGCAGAGGAGTCACAGTGATGGCACTGCGTGGCATCGCAAGCAGATGGTGCAGATGTGGCGGCGCGTAAGAATGCACAAATGCATCTCATTGTGACTTCAACGGTCACATCAGTCGCCACGGTGCAAAACCGCCTCTGAAACTACCTTAGGGAGTTAAATAACCTGGTTTTGCAACATCATGGGATTAAATAACCTCTTTTAGGTCAGGGGTTAAGTGGCCGCACCACCATACTTCAGGAGTCATATGGACTTATTTCAAAAAAGAAAGAAAGATAGAAGGGGATATTGAATTCTCGATCCCAAATCCTCGCAACAAATCTCCTTGCGAGCGAATGATGCAGCAGGCAATAGTAGAGTGTTGTTCTATCTTCGGGGGACAGCAAGAGGCAACGTGTTGGGAGATGGCTCTGCAGGGCCGTGTAGGTCGAGTCACGGTGGCCGTAGCTTCATGCGACGGTGAAATATGATGGTAGCGCGCAGGTGAGATGACGTTGTGCGACGGATGGGGAAGGCATGAGTGGATGACCACGAGCAGCAATGGGATTTGTTAGATATGTAGATAGTGTAGGGTGTCCTTTGCATTATTGTTAACTCTGTATATGTTATATTTGCCTCTTGGTATGTTGGAATGAATACAAGGTCTCATTCAAACATGATATCAGAGCAAGGCTAGGGTTAGGGTTAGGTTTACCAGCCGTCGCCGTCGCCTCCTCTCCTACTCCCGAGCTAGCGCCGCCGTCACCGGATCCGGCTACCCCGCCACCGGATCCCACCATCCCCACGTCGCCCGAGACGGATCCGTGTTTCTCGCGCCTGATCCCGTCATCCTTGAGCACGATCTTCATCTTCGTTGTCGTCTACGAGCTCTTCCGCCTCGTCTCCGTCGCTGCCAAGGCCGGATCCACTTGATTCTGGCGCCGCCAACTCGTCACTGCGCCGGATCCTATTGTGCTTCCTCCCGAGCGGTAGCACCTCCCGAGCTGGAGCCTTGCATCGTGCTTCCCCCCAGCGCCTTGAAGCAATGCTTTGAGGCTCCCTCCCGACGCCTTGAAGGCTTGGCTTTGAAGTCACCTCTCTGGCTCCGGTTTCTGACTTGATTTAGTCAGGTCATCCTGATGGCTTCTACCGGCGGCTCTTTCACCGTCCCGCTCCCTCAGTTCGGTTCGACGAGACGAACTTTTGGGAGTGAGCTGTTCATCTGAGGATTTACCTTAACAGCCAGCGTCTCTAGGGTCATCTCACCGGCGAGCACCCCTTTCCGCCTCGCCTTACACTTGATTCTTGCTTGCTCTTCCTGGCAGTGCGGTCGAGGCGGCTCAAGGCCGCCAATCTTGCTTGGAAGCAATGTTATTAAGTCATCAAGTCGAGTCGCTAGGGAGGAGACTTGCCGACTAGTCGGAGACTAGTGACAGTGATGGCTTAGGTTGCAGCTGGTGGTTCAAGGAAGAATACTTGCATGCCTTCAACTAATGGTACATGCCTTCATGAAAGATTTACTACTGTACAAGACTACAACTGCTAATGCTAAAGATTGAAGAGCTTGTTACCTTATTGTTTGTGCTTGAAGCATCAAGAATGAAGAGCTAGTTCCCATCCTCTTCAAACAAAGTCTTGAGAATGCAATGATGCACAGCAGGCTCCTCTTCTAGTATCAGTATCAACACATGTTGTGTATGTATTGTACAATTATACATGTAAAATTGCAAACAATATCATTTTATCAATAAATGTAATCTTGTATGTTGTATCAAACTATCAATGAATGAAAAGTTAGTCATTTACCTGTATGTTCTTTCTTGCAGTGCAACATGTTACTCCACACTTCCACGTGTGAGTCACCAACTCACAATATAATCAGCTATCCCCTGTGAGACTTTTTCCAGTATCAACATAATATGGTTAGAACTTAGAAGGTTATATCTCAATTTAAATGATTTCTACAGAGTACAAACTATCTAGAAATATTGTTACTAAGATGAAGATTATGCTCCCATAGAGCTGCCCACCTTGCCTTCTCTGTAGTCAGTATTTAGAAGGTAACAAGCTGGATGGATAGATATCAGAATGCATGGTTAGGAAACAAGACATAAGAAGCTTAGAAGCATTTCTGTAAGAAGCAATTTATAGAAACAAGACATAAGTAGCATTTCTGTAAGAAGCAATTTGTAGAAAGTAGAAACAAGACATAAGAAGCATTTCTGTAAGTTTAAATCCTAATCCTTCACCTATATGACCATCTTCTCATTTATGCCTCAAAGTTTCTACTGATTTATGGCAGTGACGGATTGGCAGTAATTATGCATAAAAAGCAAGCAATAAAATAAAAGAGCTTTTCATAACAGGGAAGGAATAAACCACAGCAGTAAGGCATTACAAACCACAAGTCCACAACAAGTTTTCAAGTCTCAACTCGCAGGTCTCAAGTGTCAAGTCTAGTAGCAAAAGGTAACATGATAGATGATAGTAGGAAATAAGTTTTAATTCTAAGCAAACCATTAAATAGCAGGACAGCCTCAATTAAGTAGCAAAAGTAAGGCATAAATTCATAATGATGCATAATCCTCAAGCCTCAAATCAGTGCCTTGAGCTTGGTCTACCATGGTGCCTGCACAAATGCAAAATGGGATAACCAGTGAGTAAATGAGTGATGCTTCATGCTAAACTACTACTGCAGTACTGCTATAGGGCTACTGCTGAATGCTAATGCTATACTACTAGTACTAGACTGCTAGTGTACTAGTAAGTCCTCCAAATCATACTGAAAATGTGCTCAACAGTGCAAAACATAAAACAATTTTAGTTAGGCAGTAGTAAAGACTAACTAACCAAATTTATTTCAAAGTTGGAACACATCGACCAGTATGCACACATATTTTTACAACCTGTGCATCCCAGACATCTTGTTCCCATTAGTAGAAGATAAAAATTACACAAGACAACAAAACATGGATGCACAGTTGCACACATGACGCATATACCATCCAGTAGTAATACATTAATACTGCTTCTAGCCTACAAATACTACTATCTAGTACGAGAGCACTGACTCTACCAAGTACCAAGCTAGAGCAGAGCACTTGAATTGAATCTATAAGACTACTCTAACGGGGAAATGGCCAAATGGGAATACAAACTGATGAAGGAGATGAAGATTAAGCCTTGGGATTGGGAGTTGAAAGAACTAGAGGTAGAGGATCTTGATGGGTGACTGAGCAGGTGGCGACAGTGGTAGAGTGAGATGGGCGGCCGGATGGGGGAGGCGAAGCCGCGAAGGAGGAGGTGCTTGCACCGTTGAGCGTCGGGAGTCGGGAGGAACACGTGCTTACGCGTCGGGACTCGGGGCGAGGAGGAGCTCGTGCATCAGCGACCATGAGGCGGCGGCGCCGCCCAATGCCTGATCGCGGGAGGTGGTGGTTGCGCGTCGGGAGGAGGACGTCCCAGCGTCGGGGCGGGGGGAGCTCTGCGTCGGCGCGGTGCTAGCCAGCCCACACCTCGGTCTCTCTCGCGCGTGAGAGGAGGATTTTGGCGCCACCGATTTCCTTCTCGCGCCAATGCTCTGGTCTCTGCTGTGCATACGCAGTGAAGATTGCTTTTGCCCTTAAGCCGTGCTGCCAAATGCCTCATCGATCGGTTTGGGCCTGCCGCTTGCTAATTTCTGACATTGGGCCCGACACAAAATGGTTCTAGTGGGATGCCCAGCCGGCTGTAGTCGCCGCCTAGTTGATGAAAGTCGTTTCTAAGTCGATGAGTCGCTTGCCTGGCAAACTAGTCGAGTTGAAGCTGGCCAGTCGCTTGCTGCTGCCGACTATATGACTAAGCGACAATTAGTCTCGAATAATTGAGCGACTTGATAACAGTGACTGGAGGAGGCCCTAGAGCTCTACCAGTCTGAGTTGCGCGCCTACGAGCGATGGTAGGATGCCGAGGCTCGTGCTACCGCCATCCTGGTAGGCAGCATACCCGTGACCATCTCCATGGATGTGGCGGAACTACCGACGACACAACTTATGAGGGAACGTTTCGTGCACTAGGCACATTCTCTTCAGCAGCTTGATGCCACCATGGATGACTTATACCAAAAGCTATCTTAGGTGTGGCGTCAGCTTGACTCTATGGGGTCGGATGTCTGCCAGACCTATCCCTACTGTGTGCGGCTCCGCGCTCACCGGGAGGCCGTCTCTAGGACTTCCTGACGCGTCTCTAGCCTGAGTTCGAGACTGTGCGTGCTCAGCTCCTGACTGACCACCCGCGCCCAAGCTTGGTAGAGGCCCTTATGGGTGTGCGTGCTGAGAAGACTCGTCACCGTGGTGTGGCTCAGTGCGATCTGTCTTATCTTGCTTCAAAGACTCGCTCCTTCGCCGATTTCTTGGCCTGATCCGTGATCCTCCCCGGCTCCTCCGGTGGCTGCTGCTTCTACTGTGGGTCTCCACTGCACCTACTGTTAGCGTGACGACAATAGGTATCAGGATTGCTACAAGCGGAGGAGGGACCAGGTTCGTCGCGGTGGACATCCCCCGAAGGGCTCTAGAAGTTCCTCACTCAGGAGCTGGCACCTCTCGCCAGGGCTCCTTCGGTGACGCCACATAGCAGCTCCTGTCACTACTTCAGTGCCTCAGTGTCGGCTCGTACTCAGATTCCTCGGGTTGTGCTCGTCTGGCTCTTCCTTCGCAGCACTCTTCCTCACCTCCACCTCCTCCCTCGTTAGGTATCTTGTCTCCGCCGATCTTGGACTCTGATGCTTCTTTCCACATGACACCAGATTCTACCCACCTTATTTCTGTGCGTTCCACAGATTTTCCTTCCACTGTTCAGTCTTCAGATGGTACCTCTCTTCCTATTGCAGGCCGAGGCACCCTTTCCACTTCTTTTCATATTCTGCAGTCTCTTATGTTCCTCAGTTTACTATGCGACTTATGTCATTTGCGCCGGATCACCGATCACGACTGTCGTGTTGTTCTTGAGTCTAACTCTCGTGTTCAGGACCGCCGCATGGGGACTCTGCTTGGTACTGGCCCTTGGCTCCGTGATTTGCAGCGTCTTTAGGAGCTCGACTGGCTTCATCTTCCTTCCACTGTCTCCACCAGCCAGTCAGCCACTACCACTACCTCTGGTGTTGCCGCGTCCTCCACTACCTCTTTCGCTCAGTGGCACCATCGTCTCGGTCATCCCTATGGCTCGCGTCTATCGTCTTTAGTCAGTCGTGGTGTTCTTAGGTTTGTTTCTGGGGACACCACTTTACATTGTATGGGTTGCAAGTTTGGCAAGCAGCTGCATCTCCCCTATCCCTCTAGTTATTATATTTCTAATTGTCCTTTTGATCTTGTTCACTCCGATGTTTGGGGTCCAGCTCCCTTCGTTTTGAAAGGGAGTCATCGATACTATGTGATTTTTATTGATGATTACTCTCGTCATACTTGGGTCTACTTCATGTCTTCTCGCAATCAGGTTCTCTCTATTTAACAGATGTTTGTCACAATGGTTCGCACTCAGTTTGACTCGGTCATTCGTGTGTTTCGTGCCGACTCTGCTGGCGAGTATCTTTCTGCTACTTTGCGTCGTTTTCTCGCTGAGCAGGGCACTCTTCCTTAGTACTCTTGTCCTGGTGCTCACACTCAGAACGGTGTCTCTGAGCGTAAGCATCGTCAAGACCGCTCGCGCTCTCATGCTTGCCTCTTTTGTCCCCCCTCACTTCTGGGCTGACCCTGTTTCTACTGCTGCTTTTCTCATCAACATGCATCCTTCCACTGCTCTTTAGGGTTCTACTCCTGTCGAGTGTCTCTTTGTTTGTGCTCAGTCTGATCACCTCATGATTTGGTACATTATCTGTTTCGTCCTTCTTCCACCTCGTGAGCGCACCAAGCTGACTGCTTAGTCAGTTGAGTGTGTTTTCCTTTGCTATAGTCTTGAGCACAAGGGTTATCGTTGCTATGACCCTATTGCTCGCAAGATGTCTCTTTTCACGAGTCCCGATCTTACTACCCTCGTTTTCCCATGACAGCCCAGATTCTCTTATTGAGTCGATCTCTTTTCTGATTTTTCCTGACTCAGCTTTCCACCACTGTTTCGTTTCATCCTCCATCCTCTTTGCCTCCCTCTCCTCCGGTTCCACTGTTCCCCCTCTGCCGGAGTTTTCTTCCCGCTCTGTTGTTGAGATTCCACATTTTCCCCTGCACTACTCTCGCCGTCCTCGACCTACTCCTGCCCCCCTATTGAGCCTCTGTCTTTGCTGGCCCTGTTCCCAGTTCTCCGTCCTTGCTGGGACCCGCTCCGCCTTCTCCTCATATATACAATCTTCGTGATCGTCACACTGTCAGGCCGCCTGAGCGCTACGGTTTTGCAGCCGCTGCTCTTTCTGAGCTTACGACCTACCGTGAGGCTACTGCTCACACTGAGTGGCAGCTCGCGATGTCTGAGGAGATTGCTGCTTTGGAGTGTAATGGCACTTGGGATCTTGTGCCCTTCTTGCGCGTGTCACTCCCATCACGTGCAAGTGGGTGTACAAGATCAAGACCCGCTGGAATGGTTCCCTCGAGCGCTACAAGGCTCGTCTTGTGGCCCGTGGGTTTTAGCAGGAGCATGATCGTGACTACGATGAGACTTTCGCTCCTGTTGCTCATATGACTACTGTTCGCACTCTCCTTGTTGTGGCCTCTGTTCGACAGTAGCCCATCTCTTAGTTGGACGTTAAGAATGCCTTTTTCAATGGCGAGCTGCGTGAGGTGGTCTACATGCAGCCGCCCTTTGGGTATTTTGTCCTTGATAGCATGGTGTGTCGTTTTCGTCGCTCTCTCTGTGGGCTCAAACAAGCCCATCGTGTTTGGTTTGACCGCTTCTCTGTTGTCACTGCTGCTGGCTTTTACGCCAGTGATCATGACCCTACCCTCTTCGTCCATACCTCTCCTCGGGGTCAGACACTTTATGTGGATGATATGATCATTACTGGCGATGACTCTCAGTACATTGCCTTTGTGAAGGAGCGTTTTAGTGAGCAGTTCTTGATGTCCGATTTGGGTCCTGTTCGTTACTTCCTTGGGATCGAGATCACTTCTACGCCTGAGGGCTACTATCTCTCCCAGGAGAAGTACATTCAGGATATCCTTACTCGCGCTTGTCTCCTTGATCAGCGTGTGATGGATACTCCGATGGAGCTTGGTGTTCACATTTGGCCTACTGATAGTGAGCCTCTTAAAGATCCCACTCGCTACCGCTATCTTGTTGGGAGTCTTGTCTACCTTGGGATCACTCGTTTTGACATCTCTCACCCAGTTCACATCTTGAGTCAGTTCGTCTCTACTCCCACTCAGCTTCACTACACTTATCTTCTCCGTGTTCTGCGATATCTTCGCAGGACCATTACTTGTCACATTTTCTTTCCTCGCTCCAGTTCTTTACAGCTTCAGGCGTACTCTGATGCGGCCTAGGCTAGTGATTATTCTGATCGCCGGTCTCTTTCTGCCTAATGTGTTTTTCTTGGCTCCTCCTTGATTGCCTAGAAGACCAAGAAGTAGACTGCAGTTTCCCATTCGAGCGATGAGGCTGAGTTGAGAGCCATGGCGTCGTTGACAGCTGAGATCACCTGACTTCGGTGGCTACTTAAGGGTTTCGGTGTTTCCGCTTGTACACCAACTCCTCTCTTAACGGATAGTATTTGTGCGATCAACATTGCTCGAGATCCTGTGAAGCATGGCTTACTAAGCACATTGAAGTGGATGCCTCGTATATGCGATCGTAGGTGCAAGATCAAGTTATTGATCTTCAATATATGCTTTCGGAGTTTCAGTTAGCAGATTTATTTACCAAGGCACATACTAGATTTTAGCATAGATTTTATCTTTCCAAATTCAGTGTTATTGATCCACTATGAGTTTGAGGGGAGGGGTGTTAGATATGTAGATAGTGTGGGGTGTTCTTTGCATTATTGTAAACCCTGTACATGTTATATTTGCCTCTTAGCCCATTGGAAATGAATACAAGGCCTCATTCAAACAGGATTAACTCAGGTGTGGTCGGGTACTTCGATTAGCTCGTAAATCACGAATCTCGCTGCTGCCTGTGGCCCCGGCTTCCAATTTTGGTCGCCTGCACCAGGCTAATGAAGCTGCCGGAGAAAGTCAGGTCTTCGGGACGCGAATGAAACAAGGTCCTGGCACTATTTTGGTTTATATTGCATAGAGGGTCTTTCATAAACAATTTCCATGTTCTATTTTACACATGCCCATTTTTGTTTTGGAACTAATTTAAAAAATGCAGAAAACTAATATAATCTGCATTGACAGGATTCAATTAAAATTAATATGATGAAGCGCCATGAACTTCCACACCATGAAGTGCAGCATGTAAGTTTTTTCACCATAGGCCTACTACTAAATTGCAATGCGAGTTACTTTTACAGTTCTACTGGGTTGTTAGTTGACAGGTTTTGTCTGTCAGTTAACAGCAAGCATCAATCTTAGGAAATTTTGATGTGAGCTTGAAAATGATCTCTTGTAATGTATCAAATGAATCTCATTAGGCTGAAGTTTTCTGAACAAGTTTAAATATAAGTTTATAACCATGCGTGCAGCTAGAACAAAGTTTTCTCCTTTTCAGTACAGAAATGTTGTTCTAACTAGCAATGCTTTTGAGATGTTACACGCACTGCTCTCTCTGACTACTGCATTGTGCATTGAGAAAGCAGGATATGTTATTCATGTACTTTCTCATGCCTGTAGATGGGTGGTCTCCATTTGCCTCCTGCTATGGAGACTGATTGGGGCAAGAACTATCATGCACATGAGTTAGCAGGATTGGAGTGCGGGGACAAATGAGAGCCGGATATGCTATTTATGTCTACTAGACCGATGCTGGTCTCTGTCTTGTTTTGATGAGCAGTAAGCATTACTACTAATAGTGGCTTCCTTCGTCTAATTCTCACGTAACTTACTATGTTAAGCTAGGTTCTGTGCCCCTAAGGTGCATGTAGTGATGTAGGATTCTAATTTTCTTTTCTTATCTAGTCTATAGGGGTTTGATGTAAGAACCTTCACAGATTTGATGCCAAATATGTGTAGTACTGATCCTTGCTCTTTTCTTTTGGTTAAGAATGATATGGAACAACTCCGTAGGACACCTTCTCTGAGCATGTGATAATGGGGGTGGGACAAATGCTCAGTGTTACCATGTTCCATTTACACCTCCTACCAATAAATGAGAAAGCTGGACACATTTTTCCTGCCATTGAGTGTGTCAAGCACTTTGAAGTAACTTCATAATGTCAACTGATAGGACATTAAGAATCGATTATTTGTTCTTGCATATCTTCTACTTTGTTGGGTTTCTGTTTTGCTTGGAGTCACTGCTAAGTATTGGGGTTCTTCAGGTCAAAAATAAATTCTTGTTCTCAACATCTATTTTCAGTTGCTATTTTTCTGATGCATTTTTCAAGAATACAGTGCTAATACTTATCATTTGCTATGGTTTCTGGTGGGCACAGATAGTATACATGTACTTAAGAGGGTAGAAGTGAAGCTAGTCATGACGGGAAATTTCGTCTACCAGTAGCACCTATTTGTTTGTGCAGCGGTTCTGTGCATACGTATCAGTGCACCTTGAGTCTGTCTTTCCATGTCAGTGTTATCGAGAAATGCTTTTGAGCTGGTATGGAGTAGGGAGAGTAGCACCACTGTTTCTGAAACGGGGTGTTTTGATTCTTTATAAGCTGTAGTTATCGGGTTGGTTTAGTTGCAAGTTTGGCCTGTTGGTGGCTACCATTGCAGTAGCCAGATTATCCTTGAAACGCAGATGAACAGCCGGCCAGGAATCATATTTGTGCCTTTGAGAACTATCTTTTGATGAACTGTATCCTTCTGATATTGTGCTTCATGGGTGAACGCAATTCTGGAGAAGCATTCTGCGCTCCCTCGGATTCAGCAGGCAATCCCTTGCGACTGCTGGATCTCCGCCAGGAATTCAATCCTCAAAACAAACCCAGGAAAGGTTTCGACTCTCTTGTGATCCTTGTCGTGTGGATGATATGGCGCGAACGCAACGCAAGGGTCTTCCAAGGGAAGAGCTTGGACATAGCGGATTTCAAGAACAAAATCACTGGACGAGATATAGGTTGCTTCGTCAGTACGGTTTAGAGACTAGTTTTTTCTTCTGTTGCTGCCTCCGTCCTTTTTTTCTTTCTTTCTGTCTTGCAAACCCTTACAAACTAACGGCAATTAAAATTGATTGTTGTTTGGTAACGGCAATGAAATCCAATTTCACACACGGACAATTCGAGAGTGTGGAAATCGCTTACTAAAATTTTAGTAACATCAAAATCAAGCAGCAACTATTACGATGGATATGTCATGGTAACTGCTAGATGAAACAACAGAACGTCACCTTTTCTTTCCAGTAGAACATGTTGCCATACTTCCCTGAAACACGACTCCAGAAGCTCCGAGGAATGTCTAGGACCAATGTTGAAATTTATAACATTACCTGCCGCCGCACTCAGCATTTTTACCCTGTCAATAAGCATGAGTACATGACAGCAGCTAAGTTTCAAAAGTCATGAGATACAAACAAGAATAATTTGAAATGAGTACATATTTATTATTAAACTGTCATCCAACAAATGCAGTTGTCAGATTGGTAGCACTGGGGATCACAAGACCAGCCAGAACAGCTAAATCTGGATTCTGGATCAAGATCACATGCATGGCATCATACACACCCCAGTGCATAAACTTGGGTACAACCGTGCAATCTAGATCAAGCAGTGTTAGTTGCTTGCAGAATAACAAGAGCCAGACACAAAATGGATACACCAACATCAACATCATTTAATATGCTTTAAGCTGAGCGAACTCATTGGTTGTCACTGGTTATTTCTAAAAAAACATACTTCCTCCCAACACTGTTCTTTTTTATTCTGATTTTCCTTAATTCAAGCATTTCCGCACTAAGTTTAGATAATTGTTTCACATTTGAACTTTAAGATAATAGAGTTTCCATTTAATTCTGGAGGTCAACTTTTTTTTCCTATTCAAATGACATGCATTTTTTTTAGACCTTAAGTCGCAAACTAATGCATAATACACCACAGTCTACACCGATACACAATGCACTGACCAAAACAAGTGATGCAAAACAAAATTGCCATGATATAAAGGAACAACACATTCTAATATGAAGAATTGTTTTTAAAACAAAGTTATCTCACCAAAGGTGCGATCCGCAACAAAGACGATCGTTCGGTCATCGACTTGCCAAAAATCTTTAATAGCCAATCCTGGAAAAAGATTGCAGACAGATCAATGAAACCAACCTTATATGATATGATTAAAAAGATGTATGACAACAGCTTATGCATAATGCAAATCACGTTGACCCATGATTATCTCAACTATGAGGCTATGAGCTCTACATTGGTAGGTCTCAATAGAAATCAGCTCATAGCCTAGTTGTACATGTTTGTTAAAAAGACATAATTGTCATACGAGGGAAGTAATAATCACATTTTACAAGATATTTGTGGACGTTAATAAAAATGATACAACAGATTGTTGAGGAAAAAGAATCAGCAAGGAATCATAAACTAATCCGTAGAAATCTAGAACATAGGACATCGCTAGTACTCCCACCTGCACCTGTGAAAGAGTGTATAAAACATCCACACCAATGTGCTTAGTGGGCTCATACTTCACTGGGTCCCGAGCAATACTGATAGCACCTGTACTGTCAGACAAAAGAGTCGTAGGTCCCATCACAAACACTCTAAGATCTGCAATTAGCCACCTCAAGCAAGTAACCTTTGCTGTCGCTGCTGCCATAACTCTCAACTCAGCCTCTGCACTCAAATGAGAAACTGCAGTCTCCTTCTTAGTCTTCCAGGTGATCAGGGAGGAGCCAAGAAAAATACAGTAGGAAGAAAGAGAACGATGATCAGAAGGATCACTAGCCCAGGTCGCATCGGAGTACGCCTGAAGCTGTAGTGAGGTAGAGCTAGGGACAAACAAACGACGAGAGATAGTTCCATGCAAGTAGCGAAGAACACGAAGAAGGTGACTGTAGTGAAGATAGGTAGGGCTAGCCATGAACTAACTCAAGATATGAACATCATAAGAAATATCAGGACGAGTGCTCACAAGATACACTAAACTCCTAACAAGATGACAATATCGAGTAAGATCATCAAGAAAATCACCATCAGTGGCATGAAGTTGTAGGGATGGCTCCATGGGAGTCTCAGTAGTGTGAGTGTCAGTCAGACCAGACCGATCAAGAAGATCCTGGACATACTTCTGCTGGGAGAGGTAGTGGCCCACAGGCATGGAAGAGACTTCAATCCCAAAGAAGTACATAAGAGAATCAAGATCAGTCACCAAAAACTACTCATTGAGATGCTTCTTCACATATGTGATGAATGAGGAATCATTACCAGTGATGAGTATATCATCAACATATAGAAGAAACAGTGTCCTACCCCGAGATGAGACATGAACAAAAAGAGCAGGATCATGGGAACTGATAGTGAAACCGACAACAGTAATCACTGAGGTAAAACGGGCAAACCAGACACGAGGAGCCTGTTTGAGGCCATAAAGAGCACGCATTTAAGGCAGCGGATGTGCCCATCGGGAACATAATACCTAGGTGGTGGCTGCATGTAGACCTCCTTATGCAAAATACCATTAAGAAATGCATTCTTAACATCCAGCTGAGTGATAGACCACCGGCGAACAGAAGCAACCGCAACAAGAGTGTGAACAATGGTTATATGGGCAACAGGGGCAAAAGTCTCATCGTAGTCACGACCGTACTCCTGCTGAAAGCCACGAGCCACAAGATGATCCTTGTAGCGTTAGATAGTACCATCAGACCGGGTCTTAATCTTGTACACCCACTTGCACGTGATCAGACGATTATGCACAAGTGTTGGTACAATATCCCAAGTCTCCGTATGTCGAAGAGCATCAAACTCCTCTGCCATAGCGAGCTGCCACTCAGAATGAGGAGCAGCCTCACGATAAGAACTAGGTTCAGTGGTAGAGAGAGCATGAGCTATCGGAGCAAATCCAAGACGATCATGAGGTCGAAGAGATGTCCGGTCACGAAGGACGTAACGAGGAGCATCATCAGGAGGATCAGATGTGGGTGTCGGCAAGATACCAGGAGAGGAGATTGGTGAATGACGAGGACACCTAGAGTAGTGAATATCAGAGAAACAAGATGGTTGTGCTGTAAGAACAAGAGACGGTGCTGCAGGAGGCAGCACCGGAGGTGGAGGTACAGAATGAACCACTTGAGATAGATTAGGGGAAGACTGTGATAGTGGAGAAATAGGTGAAGAGTCAGAAAGAGACAACTATGAAATCGACTCGACGGTGGAAACAGAAGAAGGAGCCGAATCTCAATAGAAGAAAGGTAGAGGTTCGTCAAAGACAACTCGTGAAATCCTGATCCGTCGAGCATAAGGATCCCAGCAGCGATAACCCTTATGCTCGAAACTATGACCAAGAAACACACACTCAACTGACTGGGCCTATAGTTTAGTGCGCACACGAGGCTGCAACAGAACAAAATAAGTACAACAAAAAACACGAAGGTGAGTGTACTAGGGGGCTCGAGAGTAAAGACGCTCTATAGTACTGATACCCTTAAGAGTAGTGGAAGGCTGCATATTGATGATGTATGCAGCCGTAGAAACAGCCTCAGCCCAGAACTGTGGTGGAACGTGAGAGTCAAGGAGAAGAGTGCGGGCAGTCTCAATCAGATCACGATGTTTGTGCTCAGCAATCCCATTCTGAGCATGAGCACCAGAACAAGAAGACTGGTAAAGAGTGTCTTGCTTAGAAAGAATCTGTCTAAAAGTGTTAGAACAGTAATCGCCAATAGAATCACAGCGAAAAGTACAGATAGGAGAATCAAATTGAGTATGAACCATCGTTGCAAAGCTACGATAGATCGCAAGAAAATGATCACGATTATACATGGGGAAAATCCATGTAAAATGGAAATAATCATCAATGAAGACCACATAAAGTTTATGCCCGCCTTTAGAGATAATATGTGCAGGTCCCCATACATCTGAATTAAGTAAGTCAAAAGGATGAGAAAACAAGGACTCACTAGAATGATAAGAAAGATGTAGCTGCTTGCCCATCTTACAACCCTGGCTAAACATGGACATGTCAACAGTAACACGTCCAAAAAAACCATAACAAACTAATGAAGAAAGATGAGACCCACACAAGTGACCTAAAAGGTGATGCCACTGCGCAAAAACGCCAGAGGTGGTGGCAGCAGTGGCGGTGGAAGTAGACGTAGAGGTGATAGGAGCAACTGAAGTAGACGGGAGGTGGAGGCGATCAAGGATGTAGAGACCCTGACGATCCCTATAGCACCAGCTAGTCCCAAGTACTATCCCTGTCTGTCGATCCTAGATGAAACAGGTGTTAGAGTTAAAACCAACCCTACAGCCAATATTAGTGAGCTGTCCCACCAAGAGAAGCTACATGGTAAACTGGGGAACATGGGAAACAGTTGGAACAGAAAATTCAGTGGACAAGAGTGCACCTTAACAGCTGACAGATAAAGGAGTACCATCAGCTGTCTGAACAGAGATAGGAAAAACAGGAAGTCCTACTGAAGTGAGAGATATGGAGTCCGGTGTCATGTGGAAAGAGGCACTAGAATCCAAAACCCAAGAAGTACCTAGAGGAGACGTCTGGGCTAGACTGGCAGAACCTGCTGAGTTGTGAGAGAGCTCCTGAAGTAGTGCCTAGCAAAACAGCTAAACAGAGTCACCTCGGTGATAAGGTCCTTACGTGCTAGTAGGTCTTCCCATCGCAGAAGGGCCTCCCTGCCCCCTTGGATTGTCCAGCCCCGCGTGTCTTGTTCTGCTTTTTTCGCACAACACAATGCTGATAGTAGTGCCCGAAGTTCTTACAATAATTGCATCAAACCCGTTAGTGCAAAACAGAGGCAAAAGACATCGATGAGGGATGGTTGAAAGCGAAACCATCGGTGTAGTCGAAGAAGAAGGGGTAGCAAGCACAGTTGAAATAAATTGTGCTGCTAACCCGCGACGAAGCTCCTCAGCACGAAGCGTCGAAAGAGCCTTGGTGACTGTCAGTCGTGGTGAGTGGCTCAGCAGTTGAGCCCTGACAGGCTCAAAGTTTGGGAAAAAAATAGCAGATGAAGTCATAAAGGCGAAGGCGATCATGATCTGCCTTCTGCACTTTATGATAATCCTGGCCGAGCGAAGAAGCCAACTCGTCTAGCTGGCGCCAGATACTATCCAGGGCTCAGAAGAAGTCGTCAACGGAGGAGTCCTCCTGGCAAAGCGTCTCCAACTCATGTTTAAGCGAAAAGAACTGAGCATCGCTGCTCTGCTGCTATCGCTCGCTCAAGTACTCCTAGATCTAATGAGTAGCACGTAGACCAACAATTTCTAGCTGGATGGAGTCGTCGATGCTGACCACCAATATGGCTCAAACATGGGCCTCATCAGCATACCAGCGCCCAAAAGCATCTATGACATACTGAAAAGCCTCATTAGCTCCAGCAATAGCGACCTCTACCTCCTTGGCGGTCTCATTTTCTACAGGAAGTGCAGAAGTAGGCTATCTGGGACAAGGCTGAACCGGCAACAGCGGATAAGGTGGGGCACCAGTAACATGTCCCTAGAGGCAAAGACCATCGAGCGTGATCTCCATGAGTGGAGACCACAACTTGTAGTTTGTCATATTAAGCTTTGTTCCCGAGAATGAGATCGCAACTGATGGAATGGAAGCCATTGGTAGGCGGCGCTGGTAGGCGTGGCGATCAAGACAACAAAGTCTAACAGGCGGCACTGGACGACACGATAGTTAGATCGACGTACTATTTTTTTGTTTATTATTTTTTTTTTGAAAATCTCACAGGACTGTTTGTGTAGAAACCGATACTGTTTCTATACAAACCACATAGACCTCACGGCTCACAACGCAGCTCCGAACCAATTGGGTGTGGGCGTTGTGGTTGGCGGCAGTGGCGGCTGGGGACAGCGACGGCAGCGACTACAACGACAGCGGTGGCTCCAGCGATGGCGGCAGCTCCAAGCGAGCGCGGAAGGCCCCGGGCGTAGGTGGCGTTGGAGGTAGTCGGGGCGACGGCGAGGTGTCGGCGATGGCGGCCGGCAAGCGACGACGCCGGGTGGCTCGGCGGCGATGGCCGAAGCGCGGGAGGCGCAGACGACGGCCTGGTAAGCGCGGGCGCAGATGACGACCAGATGGGTGACGGGGTTGAAGGATCTAGACCCGCCATTATGAGTTAATGGAATGTTTTGGAGATTAATGACAAATCTAATTATGAGAGTAACATTTTATTGTTATATCTAGTGTGTAGTCTCATTTGGATATAAAGGTGAAATTCAACGAGGTATGCATTCGACTTATACTCTTATATATTGTTGCATTCATCGGATCCAAAATATAGGTTGAACTCCACCATAAGTATAACTTGAATATGTGCATATGTTTCTATTTACACATTTTGGTATGAACACATTTAGGGGGAGCTCACTCTATATTTTGTGGTTTCATTAGTATTGATCCATATTTCGTTTTCCATATATATTTGGAATCTTTACTTTGAAACATATCCTTTTGATTTTTTATCTCATTTATTTACATTCAATTTATGTGCAATTGAAGTGGTTATCATCAATTACCAAAGAGGGAACGATTGAAGTATCTTGTCCCCACTATTATGAGTTAATGGTATGGTGTGATAATTAATGATAATCACATTGTGGAACTAACATTTTCTATGAATTGGATGAATAGGTTATGTTCCAAGGTGATGAAGACTTGGGATGATCATGAGTTGATCATCAAGTCAAGATTTAAGTAAAGGATGCATCATGTGTTGATGCGTATGAAGAGCTTGAAGAAAAAGGAAATCATCGTGTGTCGATGATGTTTAAGAAGAGGATATGATTATGAGTTGATCATCTAGTCAAGAGAAGACCCATCATGTGTTGATGGAGGTCAAGTGAAAGAATGCATCACGTGTTGATGCATGTCAATACTCGGGATGAAGAAATCATCATGTGTTGATGATGTTCAAGACAAGATCCCGAAGCAAAAAAGATCATCATGTGTTGATGATTGTCAAAGTCAAGGACCCGGACTTGAAGTGATGATGTGCGTCATCAAGCTTCAAGAAGATGCAAGGCAAAGGTATGACTAGCTAGGGCTAAGGATGTGTTTCTAGTCTTTTACTGGTCTTGGTGTTTGATTGGAAGACCGGATTGCTAGTATAGGTTGACGTACTATTAAGAGGGGTCTTGACTAGTAGCATGAGTTAGTCATGTGTTGATAGCTCATTGTGTTTGCTCTAGCTCATTTAGGCATGATGCTATTATTTGCGAATGTGTTTTGGAAATAGTCGAGGCTCATGCATAACCCTTGTAGCATGTGACTTTAGTTTGTAAATGTGTTTTGCAAATGGCCTAAGTCCATGTACTTTATTCCTTGTGGTGTTGATTCTAAAAGTTGGCAAATGTGTTTGCAACTTGTTGAGAATATCACCTACAAATCTTGTTTGGATTGCACTCAATTTGGCAAATACATTTTGCAAATTGAAGTGTTGCAAAGTGCAACTCCTCTGTGGTCTGACAGTCTGACGCCAGGGTCTACCGATCTGACCGGTGGCATATCGGTTAGACCGCCGTATGTTTGGCAGTCAGACCGATGTCCTTTTGAGTTGATTCTCTGTGCAATAGTACCGCCGTTGATAAAAAGGTACTACCAAAGAGCGGAAGTACCGGAGTCCCTTGCGGTATATTTTTTTTTCCAGAGAAGCACCTTTTTGAATACCGCTGATTTTCCTTGGGCAGCCTAACCGCCCACCCTTGGCGGTCTGACTGATATTGAGGCGGTCCGACCGGTCGGCAGTTGGCAGTCCGACCGGCAGAGAGTCGAACGGCTAGATTTATAGTCGTTGGCGCATGGGCGGTCCGACCGGCCATTAGTGGGCGGTCAAACTGGCCCCTCTCTGATTCGATTGAATCTTTCCTCCAACAGCTAGTTTTTGTGTGTAGGGTATAAATACCCACCTTAAATGGTTGGAGGGTGTAGTTGCTGCCATTGCAAATGTTCTAGTGTTGTTAGACACTCTTTTGAGCTAAGAGCAAGCCTCTCATCTCTTTTGTGTATGTGTTGCACTTAGTGAGCTTGGAGAGCAAACCCTAAGTGCATGTGTTGCCTTAGGTAGTGGATTGTGTATTCACTTGAGCTTATACACTTGATTAGTTCAAGTGAGAGTTGAGTCTTGTTACTCCTAGTGTTTGCTAACACCTAGACGGCGTGGTGACGTCGTGTCCGGTGATCTTCTCATGAAGCTTGTGAGAAGGCCAGGTGTGTTGTGAGTGGTTTGGTGCTCGCCATCTTCGGAGTGGAGGAAGAGAAACCCTAGTGGAGCGAGGTGTTGGTTCGTGTTGGAACCGGTCCAAGTGGTTAGACTTACCTCATTGGTGTTGGCTCATTTGAGGAGCCGGTCCAACACGGTTGGGCTTACCCCAATGTGGATTAGGGGAGACCGGCAAGTCTCCGAACACCACGGTAAAACATCGTCGTGTGTATTGTGGTTTGATCTCCTTGTGCTTTACTATTGTAATTTACATTCCTTGTATTAATTGCTTATTTATTCGTGTAATTGCAATCATTATCTATTGTCATATATTGTTGGTGCACTTGGTGGAATCTAGTTGATATATGCTTTAATTGTGCAAAACCAATTTGTTATTAGCTTCCGCATTAGATATTAGTTTTAGCCGAAATTATTTTAAAAACCTCCTATTCACCCATCTCTAGTCGGCCTCCTCGATCTTACAGGGGCGACATCGGCCGGGCGAACGATGATGACGGACGGCCCGCAAGCAGGCGACAGCTGGGCAGGCACGGGCGCAAATGGTGGCCGGGCCGGCGCGGGCGTGGACAACGACCAGATGGGCAACGGCGGCGACAGATGACAAGGCGTCGGGATACGACGTCTGGGGTGTCGGGATAGCAGCGGAAGGAGCTAGGTTAGTGTCCTATCTCTGATGTCATATTATGAATATTGTATATATATTCACGAGTGCCTAATGTGTAATATATATAGAGAGTATAAGAGAGTTTATCATATACAGATAAAGAAATACAAAATAGTCGTATTCTAGTGAGTGCACTCGTAAACCTGACTTGAAGTGGAAAATGAAAGCAGACCATATAAAGACCAACAAGCTTTCAGAAAAGCTGCAATGAATTGTGGGTCTCGAAAGAGCTACCTAGTCACAGAGGTTGGACCCTTGCGAAAAGAAACGCTCCATAGATATGAGCTTGCCTAGCCACTTCAACGGTATTAAAGTGCACACTGTATCATACAAGTGATCGAATATGTTGTGTTCAAAAGATGCAATTTGAGGAATGTCATTGTCTCTAAAAAGCAACTTGAACCATTAGTTTTTGTAATGATATGTTCGTATAACTAAAAAATATTACATTATGAAAAACATTCAACAACAAACCTATAGGTATCTTTTTCATGTGGTCAGTTGAGATATTTTTAGTGGACATATCGACATTCAAAGTGGACAATGTTTGACCACACGCATACCATAATTACATGTATCTGTGAACATATGGAGCAATTAAATAACAAAAACCATGGCAAGTGTCCTATAATATGTGGAAAAAGAAGAAGCAAAAGTCACCTGGTGTATCAGGATAATTTTGTGCAAGAACTCTCAACTTGTACCCTGTTTCCTTCTCTAGGTCTTCTATCCCTTGACGCAAACGATTTTCCAAAGAACAAATCAAAATTGTCAGTACCTATGTATTATAATCAATTATAACCACCAGAACAAAAGAGTAGAAAGACTAAGACTACCCTTTGAAGCACAACTCGGTGTGAGCTAAGCATTTACAGGCAAGTATTTCTCCTTGTACCCTTAGGGCTCTTTTGGATACGTTGTGATCCGAATCAATTACTTCGAATTGACTCAGAATTTGAACTAAAATCCCTTCCCATTCGAAGGGATTGGTTCTAATCCCTCCCTATTTAAACAAACCCTTAGGGAATTCAATATGACATGTTAAAGCATTTCAGGAAGTAATTATGGCAAGCTAAAGCATGACATTTGAATCAAATATTACTGCTTACGCTGGAACATAAGCACTAAACAATTTTAGGTATCCTCTACATTCATGATAGACACCAGATTTCTGTAGGCTCTGGAACTTCGGTAAAATATGTTGCTCTTCGATGCACAATTGTGTTTCTACAACACCAGGATATGACAGAATGTCAGTCATTGACAACAGGATTTGCCTAACCACAACTTATTACAGAAAATTATCCCAGTTACGCTGGGGCAGAACCTGTAGGACAGGAAAGGCGACTAGAGGGGGGGGGGAGGAATAAACGCTTTCTTGATTTTTGTCTTAATCAAATTCAACACAAACTTTTCTTTGATAGCTATGAAAGCTAGGAAGATTAGTAGAAGCACAGCGGAAGTGTTGTGCTGAATCCGATTAACCCCTTAAGCAAAAGACCCAAAATGTGGAGATTAAGCTCACTGGGGCGGTCAGACCGGTGGCCAACTGGCGGTCTGACCGCCGTTGTGAAATCGGTCTGACCGATTTTGTCCAGAACCACTGCAGACCACCCAAAACCAAAACAAAAATCGGTCTAACTTTTGATTTACCTGATGAAACTTGACTAAATTTGGAACACACCTCCCTAAGAATATCTGGAACCTATTCCTAACAACGATTATCCAGATCCACGTTAAAGTTTTGACCTTTTTAAGTTTTACCAAAGGAGGGTTCAAAACCTAGCAAAACGAAAAACTTGATCCAAATCTTGCTCGTGGGGGATTGATGATCTAGATGGTCCTAGGAGTATTCCCATACATCATAACAAGGTAAAAGAGGTCAAGAGACCAACCAAAAACAACCGGATCAAGGAAGCACCAAAATCATCAAAAGAGAGAGGAAAACACAAGAAGCCTCATCTTTGAACAAACATCCATAGATTGATTCAAGATGTTGCTAGTTAAAGCCACTCCCTCAAGGAGGACAAGAGCTCAATTCAAGAGCACACACATAAATCACCTCTCTACAACCTAGCCTCTCCTCTCATCTCCAAACCCTAACCAAAACTAGGGTTTTTACAAATGGAGTGCTTGGAGGCTAATTTACACCCACCCCCTCTATTTATAGGAAGGTCTAGTTTCTAGAAGGGTTCACCTAATGAGCTCTCGTTAAGGCCCAATACAAACGGGACACATACACACTCATTACAGTTGAAGCAATCGCCTGCTTCGCCACGTGTAGCTTGATCAGCGACTCTTATCATATCGGCAAGTCTCTCCCGTCCAAATCCCATCGGAACCTCCAAGGCACTTGCACCGACCCCCGCGCCGCTTGATCTAACCAGCTGCAACAAACTGTCCATTCGAACCATCTTGTTCATTCTATGCCATGCTTGAGTCACACGACTCTACCCGGCATCCATGATCGTTCTGGACCTCAACTCTCCAAGCTTAGTCCCGATCCTCCTCACTGTTGACCGTCGTTGACCTGCAAGTCACCTGCACAGCAATAAACCAAGAAATCGTCTCCGGGAACAAGTTTTCACAACTTGACCCACGTTAGCTCAACCATGCAATATGC
Organism: Hsuehochloa calcarea; assembly: GCA_036346395.1. Classification (NCBI taxonomy): domain Eukaryota; kingdom Viridiplantae; phylum Streptophyta; class Magnoliopsida; order Poales; family Poaceae; genus Hsuehochloa; species Hsuehochloa calcarea. Next base: position 32,935,671 of record CM070600.1, read on the forward strand.
AACATTAAAACATTGAAATTCATGCACTAGAGTTAACCAAAACACAACGCCGCCAAGATGGGCGATGAACAAGTGAAAACTGGTCTGACCTCCATACTTGGCCGGTCTGACCGATATCAAGCCGGTCAGACCGATTTTATAACGCCGGTCAGACCGCCCAAAATGATTTAGCCAAAATTCCATCATGGAAATCCGAAACTCTCTGGAATTTTTAACTGAATGAAACTTTTGACTGGAAGCTCCAAAAAATATGAGACCACATGCAGGAGACTCCCCTCTCTTGCCTACACACTATATTTTTGGCCTAGCCCCAAACTCCACCAAAGGTTCTGGCCAGTCGGACCGCCGCACATAGCCGTCGGACCGCCGCACATAGCCGGTCGGACTGCCACACGGCCGGTCGGACCGCCAGTGCTGTCGGTCGGACCGACACACGGCGATCTGACCGCCTAAGGTTTGAACAGCATAGGAGCTTTTTCGAAAATGTAAGATTCGTCAAACCAACAACGCTATTGTCAATTGATTTATCATCCTAAGATCATGCACATATCCCCACAATATTCATGTAACCTTTGTTTTTCATGTAGAGTGTAGACACTTTATGAACCTAAGCTGCGCCTCTCTGCAGTTACTGTAAGGATGAAAAACGCTTTCAACCTTACACACACGTGTCGGATTTTGAGCCACATTGTTTCTTATGGACACCAAATTTTGCAATTAGTTCTGAATTATCAAACAGCTCAGACAAGAATTGAGGTTTGAATTACCTGGCCTGAAGAGAGAAAACCAGCGACATCAATTTTGCAATTCTGGTTTGTTGACCCCAGCCTTCGCATTGACCAAACCTACAACTGTAAGTACGAGGTATTGCATGACACTTTCCATGAAGGACACGCTTTTACTCAAAAGTACACGTAAATCCATTTTTAAGATAATTGTACAGATGTCATTGCAAATGTAATAATTAAAATGCCACATCAGAACCAAAATAGAAACCGTTGGTGAAAATTACCTTTTTGGTACCATGGACGGTGCAAAAACACATAAAAACCTTATATAATTGCATTTTTTTTCACGAATAAAACTTCACATTTCATATTACATCTTTACACTTTATTCTTCTGTTAGTAGTACATTCATTTGCATAGATTTATTATATTGTGCACCCAACAAATTCACATCACAAATTTATCACTCTACTCGTGAAGTGAATCTCATATTAGAACTTGCAAACCTCCAACTGTCCTAGACTTCTAATTAACTTAAGCCACGTCATCTGCTAACTATGAGCAATTAATCATATAGCAATTCTGCACCACCATATTCCCATCTCTTTTTATAGCCCACATAACCGCAGACAACGACCATTCATTCTTCAAATTGCAAAATATTTGTTTCCTTTTCAAACAATCGTATATGACGATGTAGTTCCTTACAATTGCTTTGACACTAGATAAAGACCAGAATAGCTTACAACAAGAGAAGGATAAGGTGAGCGCAAGCGTGCCAGAGACCACAACCTTCCATGGCACAATGTCGAACCCGGATTTTTCAATCCCGAATCTTCTGTGCATACATTGTGCTATTTGTTAGACCGAAAAGACGACTAGAAGGGGGTGTTTGAATAGGAGTATACTCACTTTTTCACAAATAATGAATTCAACATAAATTTCACTCCAGTAGCTATGGAATCTATGAAGATCAGTATATCAGTACAGCGGAAGACTAATATTGAATCCAATATAAGCCCCTAAGCAATACGACAAAATCAACAAAGATTAAAGCAAATCAATGCACTACCGGTCGGACCGCAGGCTCAATGGAGGTCTGACCGATTGCTCGCGGCTCGACCGGTTGCCTTGGCGGTCGACCGACGGCCCAAGAAACGAATGTAAACAACCCGATGACGAAGTTGTAAATAGATGAAACTTTTGATCTACAACTCCAAACTTGATGAAACTTGGAATACACCTTCTCTATGATATCAGGAACCTACTCTAATCGAAGATTGTGCTAATTCTTGGAAGAATAGCGATCCTTTTCCGTTTGATTGAAGAGGAGTTCAAAACCGGGTCAAAAATAAAAACTTGATCCAAAATCTTGCTCGTGGGTGATTGATGATCAAGATGATCCTAGGTGTGTTCCCACATATCACAGCAAGCTATATCACGTGGAGAATTCAATCAAAAACTCGCGGATCAAAGAAAGACTCAAAATCATCAAATATAGAGAAAGAACGCAATGAGACAAAACATGATCAAACTTTCATTTGATTGATTGATATGATATGGGCTTACAGCATCTCCATCAATGGAGAACAATGCTCAATCCAAGAGCACAAAAATCACATCAAACTATCAAGAACCCTAGCCTCCACAAAAGCTCTCCCTAAGAAAATTAGGGTTTACAAAAATAGCAAAAGAGGCGAAGCGGAGATGCAGCCACCTCCCTCCCCTATTTATAGTGGAGGCTTAGACCTTCTAGAAGTTTGACTCTATTGGGCTCCCGTTAAAGCCCAAAACAAACAGGACATATACGCACGTATTTTAATGCGCCGTCTTTAACACCTTTTGACCTAACTAGCTACATTTTGCGCCATCTTGCGCCTCGGATTAGCCAATAGGTCACCCTTTTCCATCTTGCACCACGCTTGAGTACATTGACCTCACCCGGCATCGTCGATCGTTCTGGACCTCAGCTCTCCAAGCCTAGTCCCGATCATCCTCGCCGTTGACCGTCGTTGACCACTAAGCAACCTGCACAACAATAGAGAAGTAAACCGAATTTGGGAACAAGTTCTTCACAACTTGACCCATGTTAGTCAAAACATGCATCATGCAACATATATGCCTTGAAACTCATGACTTTGACCTAACAACCGAATATCGCTGACACGACGGGTGACGATCCAAGTGAAAACTGGTCAGGCCGCCAGTAATGACTTAGTCACATTTCCTCTCTAGCAAACCAAAACCTACTGGAATTTTCAAACCAATAGAACTTTTGACTGGAGACTCCAAAAATTATGGAACCAAGTGCAATAGAATCTCGTCTCTTGCCTACACCCTCTATTTTTGGCCCAGCTCAATCCACACTTTCTGCAGTTGGCCGGTCCGACAGCCGCTATGGCCGGTCGGACTGATATTGACCGATCGACCGCGCCTGGCCGGTCGGTCGCTGAGACTGACAGATCCCAAACTTTGCCGAAAACACGTGAAACAACAAACCATTAACGCCATTGCCAATTGTCACATCATCCTAAGATCTGGAGCATATCCCTATGATATCCACAATCTCCCCCTTGATGGACACATTGGCAATAATCTAGAAAATGTAATTTAGAGGTTTGAAATGTAAATACTTTCGTTTTCGCACAAAGGCACAACTTGGTGCATAAGCAAGAGAAAGCAATGGAGATGACCAATTCAAAAAACTCCCCCTCACTATGATCCACACATTTCAGAAAATTTCAAATTCTCCAATTGCTCCCCCTTTTTATCATTTTTATATATTTTCTCCCCCTTTGTACAACAATGATATATCTTCTCCCCCAACATTGAAATATCTTCTCCCCCTTTGACAATGGAGTCATCAAGGAATCACGCCTTCCTCTCATCCAGAGATAACAAATGCAGAATGAAGAAAGAAGCATAAGAAGGAGTATGCATGAAGTGCAATGCAGTAGCTTTATTTTTTGTATTTTTTAACCTTTTATTACAAGAAGCTTTGGAGATTACCCAAAAGAATAAGCTAGCATTTCTAATATTGCACAAACAACATATCAAGCCTAACAACGCTATCAATATTATGATAAGACATATATATCAAAGCTAGGCACGAAGGCTCAAAATAAAGCAATAAATTTGATCAATTTAAGCAAAACTAGGGATCCTAAAGTGAAACTGACCATGTTAAAATATCAAAGTAAGATCAAAAAGCTAACTCGCTTCTCAAGGTGGCAAACCTAGTTGGGTCTAAAGGCTTGGTGAGGATATCAGCTAGTTGAGCCTCGGACTCCACGAAGTGTAGCACAATATCACCTTTTTCGATATGGTCTCCAAGAAAGTGATAGCGAATGTCTATGTGCTTGGTTCTACAGTGTTGCACATGATTTTTAGCAATGTTAATAGTAGAAGTGTTATCATAGAAAAGAGGAACACTAGCAAAATATAACCCATAATCCTTAAGAGTGGTTGCCATCCACAAAATCTGACTACATCAACTAGCAGCAGCTACATATTCAGCTTCAGCAGTGGATTGTGCAACAGAAGACTGCTTCCTAGAAGACCAAGATACAAGAGAAGTGCCTAGGAAGTGACAAGTGCCTGAGGTACTCTTCCTATCAAGCCGACAACACGCAAAATCAGAATCAGAAAACAGCCGAATGGACAAAGATGACGAACAGGAATACCAAATGCCATACAGAAGGGTAGAGTGTAAATACCCGAATATGCGCTTAACGGCTTGGCGATGGGAAGATCGCGGAGACGCCTGAAACCTCGCACAGAGGTAGTCCATGAAGTGGATGTCCGGTCTTGAGGTCGTCAGGTACAGGAGGGAGCCGATCATGCTGCGGTACTCGCGTTGATCCACGGCTTCTCCTTCCTTATCTGGATCCAAAACAGTCGAAGTCGCCATGGGTGTGGAGATCGGTTTGCAGTCACCCATGTCGAAACGTTTGAGCAGGTCCTTAGTGTACTTCGTCTGATGGATGAAGATCCCTTCTTTGAATTGCTTGATTTGAAGCCCCAAAAAGTAATTGAGCTCTCCCATCATACTCATCTCAAATTTCCTGGATATAGTCTCAGAAAAGCTGAAAACAAGAGCATAAGAAGAACCATCAAAGATAATATCATCAACGTAAATTTGAACAAGCAGGAAGTAATACCACGCCTAAGAAGGAACAAAGTCTTGTCTACCTTACCCATCTCAAAGTCATTCTTAAGCAAGAACGTCTTAAGTCTATCATACCAGGCTCTAAGGGCTTGTTTAAGACCATACAAGGCTTTGGATAGCTTGAATACATGATGTGGGTACTTGGGATTCTCAAATCCCGCGGGTTGCTTAACATAAACTTTCTCCTCTATGAAACCTTTTAAAAAGGCACTTTTAACATCCATATGATATAATCTAAAGCCCTTACATGCAGCAAATACAAGTAGAATGCGAATGGCTTCTAGTCTAGCATCTGGAGTAAATGTCTCATCAAAATCTAACCCCTCAACTTGGCTAAAGCCTTGAGCTACGAACATAGCCTTGTTTCTAATAACAGAACTATCATCATTTTGTTTATTTTTGAACACCCAGCGGGTTCCTATAATATTATGGCCACTAGGAGGTTCTACTACATTCCAAACCTTATTCCTCTCAAAATTCTCTAACTCCTCATGCATGGCATTAACCCAGCTAGAATCCGATAAAGCATGCGATATATCGCGAGGTTCAAAAGAAGCAACAAATGCAGAATGAGAGTAGAGATTTGGATCATGATACCTGGAGCGAGTGACTCGCTCATGAAGATTACCAATTATCATTCTCCGAGGTGCCGCTTTGAATGTGAAGTGGTGCACCCGGAGAGGAAAGCATCTCTTCAACCTCCGCAGGTACTGCTGATGATGAAGATGCAGCTGGAGCCTCATCTGAAGGCGAAGTAGTCACAGCAGATTCTTGTGCTGGAATAGGAGCGTCAACAGCAGCAGGTGGAAGAACATTATCAAGTCCTTCATCATCTTCCTCTATGAATATGCTCTCTGTCACCTGTGTATCACCTGAAATATCTGATCTAGCTCCAGGGCTAGTCTCATCAAAAGTGACATTGCATGTCTCCTGAACAAGGTTAGTTTCAGCATTAAAAACCCGAATACCCCTCGAATGTGCAGGATAACCCAGAAATAAACCATCAAAAGTTCTTGACTCAAATTTATCTAGATTTCCTGTCTTGAGAATAAAAAATTTAGATCCAAAGACTCGAAAGTGCGAGACAGAGGGTTTTCTACAAAATCGAAGCTCATAAGCAGTCTTGCCCAAAGAAGGTCTCACAAAGACACGATTAGCAATATGGCAAGCAGTAGCAATAGCTTCGGCCCAAAATCTCCTCGGTGTGCTATACTCAACGAGCATCGTCCTAGCCATCTCGACCAGGGTCCTGTTCTTCCTTTCCACAACGTCATTTTGCTGAGGGACGTGTGGAGAAGAGAACTGATGCTCAATTCCACGCCCAGCACAAAAAGGAGCAAATGAGACATTCTTGAACTCCGTGCTATTGTCAATGCGGATCGCTCTCAAGGCGTCTGGAAGTTTAGAAGCCAAACGCAGAACAAGATCATAATAATAATCAAAGCTTCATCCTTCGAAGCAAGAAAGAGCACCCAAGTGTATCTAGAAAAATCATCGACTATGACAAGAATGTACCATTTTCCACCAACTGACCGAACCCTAGCAGGACCAATAGTATCCATATGGAGCAACTGTCTCGGTCTGTCAGTCATGACCATAGTCACTGAAGGGTGTGAGGCGAAAGCTTGCTTGCCATGCCTACAGGGCGCACATACATCATATTTGACGTTTTGAGTTTGGGCAAACCTCTCATGAGCTCAAGGTTGCTAACTCGCGTTAGATGATCAAAACCAATGTGCACCAAATGACGGTGCTAGAGTCAGAAGTCAGATGAAGAAGATGAAATCAATCATTTGAGAGAACCAGCAAGAGATTCTGAAAAATCAGCTCCAAAGATCCTACCAACTCTAGTAATCATAAAAACAAGCTCACTAGTTGAATCAAGCACCTGACAAGTATTTTTCTTAAATATAGTTTCATATCCACCATCAAGAAGTTGAGAGACAGAAAGCAAATTAAACCTTAGCTTGTCCACAAGGGCGATGTTCTTGAGGATGAAACTGTCGTTCACCCTGATCGATCTCGTTCCTTCAATCCGCCCTTGTTTATCATCTCCAAATGTGATGATATCACCACCCGTCGACCGCGTGAAGGAGGTGAACCATCTTGAGTCTCCGGTCATGTGGCGTGAACAGCAGGAGTCGACGAACGACGTGTCCTTCATCTTTCCGCAGTAATCCTGAAAATCAATGCAAAGAAGAACGATGTGTCTGAATACTGGGGTTAGTTAAACAAGACTTAGGAACCCAGTACCGAGACACACGTCTGCGAGTAGTATGCAAAGCAGAAGTGCTATCCTTTATTTTATTTGAAGTTCTGTTATGAGCAATGGTTAAATTAACATGAGAGTTATCTTGTCTAGGAATATGATGATGAGCATGTGACACAAATCCTAAACCGGGTTTCTTCTTTTCTATGTTACCATATCTCATAAAAGCTCTAGGTTGATTAGATGAAATTCTAGCAAAAATTTTCTTATTATTTTTCAACCTACGCCAACATAACTCAATCAAATGCCCATTCTTTTTGCAATAGGTGCAATGATACTTAATATCACTGGGAGAAGCACCTTTAGACTTAACAGATGGTTGGGAAACACCTACAGATTTAAAGACAATTTTTGCAGGTTGAGTTTTGAATTCAACTTACCCATTTTTCAAGACTTGAGTAACTTTTGGCTTAGAATTATCTTGGATAGAGTTGTATCCTAATCCTTGCTTCTTATAAGGAGTTTTAGACTTGTCCAGAATCATGTTTAATTGTTTCTTACCTTTAGAGAATTTTTCTAAGGTATCCTTAAGATAAACATTTTCTTCTTTAAGATTAACACATGATTCACAGGTTTTACACTTAATGGCTCTAGCATATTTTTCCTTATATAAAGCAGTTTCAAGTTTAAGAGCTGGACAGGAAGCACATGTAGCAGACTCAATAATGTCCTTAAGTTTGGTATATTTAGCTCTAGCTGCTTCTAAGATATCTTTAACTTCATGTTCGCGTTCTAAGCAGAAAGTGCAAAGGCTAGAATCAACAACACCAGAAGCAACTAACTTGCTAGGCTCTAAGCATTTTTCACATGGAGAAGATTTAACCTCAACAAGCTCAGTCCTAGCATTTTCAAGTTGTTGCAAAGCAATATCATGAGCAGATTGCAATTTAGCAAATTCAGAGTGCAAAGCATGTCAGGATGAACATTCATCAGATTCAAGAGTCTTAGCATTTTCAAGTTCTAAAGTCAAATTATCTACTTGTGACTCTAAGTCCTTATTCTTGGCCATGACAAACTCTAAAGCCTTATCCTGACTCATGAGTTGCTCAAATATAGTTTCACATCTATCAGCAAGGACATCATAGGAAGGAGGTACCTCATCGTTATCGTCGTCAACGGAGTCGGCCATGAAGCACAAGCCGGTGCAGTCCTTGGTCTTCCCTTTCTTCTTGTTTTGAGGTATCTCCTCCTCCTTGTCCTCCTCACTCCCGGAGTCAACATCGCTTAAGGATTGATCCTCAAAAGCGGCAAGCACCCGGTGAGCGGCCTTTGTCAGCTTGACAATATCATACCTTGATTTGTTCCATTGAGACTTCTTCCAAGCTGGCTTTCCCTCCTTATGGTTGCTCTTACCTTTCAGCTTGGTGCAATTTGCCCGGATATGATTAAGCTCACCACACTCATAGCAAGTCACGGGACCTCCTCGATTTCTATTTCTCATATTGTTGTAGGCCCGTGTGACCTTTTTGACTATGAGGGCCAACTCAACCTCAGGAAAACTCTCAAACTCTTCTTCATGAATCGCAGATAAACCAGTAAGCGAAAATCCAGAAGAAGACTCAAAAGACCCATCAAAAGCTCTCTGGAGAGGGTCTGCTACCAAAGCCATGTTTTTCTTTTTGGGATGATCAATCCTCTTGATCTCATGAGTCTTAAGCATGCTATAGAGCAGCTCCAAAGTTAGATCAGAAAGATTGTCATTCTCCTCAATGGCTGTGGCCTTTATCTCCCACTCCTTGGTGTTGATTGCAGCCAAGAGGTGGGTCGTATTTTGTAGTATCCCGCTTTTTCAGAGATTTTCATAATTTTAAAAGAGAACCATTTGCTTTTAATTGCTAAAAGCTTAATTGGGAATTTCATAATCAATTGTGGTTTAATATGAATTAATCAAACTTCAATCAAATTAAAGTTGGTTTAATTGAATTTTTGGTATTTAAAATCAAAATTATTATTTTAAGTGTTTTCTTGGATTTATTGCATTTTAAAAATGGTTTTCATTTTACCCAAAATTAAAAATTATTTTATTTGCAAAAGAAAAAGAAAAATTAAAGTTGAAACTATTTTTATTAAGTCCATAATAATTCATGGAATTTTTGTGAATTTTCCTAGGATATTTGGACTCTATTTGATATTTTCTAAAATAGCTTTTTATTAGTTTGAATTTCTGAAAATCAAAAATTCCAGAAAATCCCCTTTACTGTGTGTGGGCCGAATCCCCTAGGCCCACCACTGTTCTTCTCGGGCCAGCCCGGCCGCGCCAGCCCAGCCTCCCGCCTCGGCCTCGCGTCCACCGTGCGATCCCCATCGCACGGCTCTCGCTTCGCCATGCCCCCTCCTTCGCGCGCTGGCGCCTGATCTTCATCCGACGGCTCCCGATCGGCCATGCCTCCTTTTCGCCCTCCGCCGTCCGATCGAAATTGGATGACACTCCGCCGCCCGCGCCTTGCTCTTCTTCTTCCTCCCCCTTCTTCTCTCTCGTGGCCTTCCTGTGAGCTCCGCCACGATTCCCGCCGCCGCCTCGGTCCGCCGCCGCCGCCGCCCCTGCGCGTCAACGCCTCGGCCTCCGCTCCGTTTCCCCCTTTCGCTCTTCCCCAGGCTGGAGCGCCGTCCGAGCTCTGCCGCGGCAGCGAAGCTCCTCCACCCGTGACCTCCCCGGCGCCTCCTCCGCCTCGGTTCTCCCCCTCCTTGTCTCCTTCCTGCTCACGCCCGAGCCCCCGCACCCCTCCTTTGGCTATAAAGCCGGTACGCCCTTCCTTCTCCTCCCCTCTCTTCTTCCTCCCTCTTGGCCCGCCTCCACCCCGACATTTCCTCCCCGCCGCGCCCCTCTCCGTCGCCCCGTCGCTCCGGTAGGGCTCCAGCCCGGCCGAGCCCTCCTTCGGCGTCTCCTCGCCACCCCGTAGCTCCCCCACCCCTCATTTGCACCGCCCCGCTCCTCCCTTGCCGCCGCCATCTCCCTCAGCTCCGGTCGCCGTCGAGCACTCCTTCCCCCCCTCTCTCTTTCTCTCTCTGTCTCTCCCGCTCTCTCTCTCTACGGGTGGGCCTCCCACTGTGCTGTGGACCGCGCCCACGCGCCGGTGGACCACGCCGTTCACGGCGTGGTGGACCCAGCGGCACTGTGCCGTGCACCGCGCCCGAGCCGATGTGGCCGTCCACGTGGGCGCCACGCCAGCGCCACGTCCGCACCTTCTCCCGCGTGGCTGCCCATTCGGCGCCACGTGGCCGCTGACGTCAAAACCCAATTTCCAGTTGAAAAAGAATTTTGGAAATTCCAAAATTCCATTTTTTATCATTTTATGTGCTTGAAACTTCAATCGGCCATAACTTTCACATCCGAACTCCGATTTGGGTGATCCAAATTTCTATATTCATATAAAATCAGCCCCTTTCATTTGGTTCTGGTTTTGTAATTTTTGGAGTTCATTTGGTGATGTTTTATTTATTTGTGCTCTTTTCGAACGTGTAGATTCCGGCGTTTCGGAAGATTTCTTCGACCCGACGACCGAAGACCTACTCCTCGTCAACGAAGGCAAGTCATAGGCCTTTGTCCATGTTGAACCCATTTTATAAATGTATATGCTTTTAAATTATCATGCATGGCTAGTTTTATTAAAAATAGTTTTGGGAGTAGATAATTACCAAATTGCCATTATGCCACCTTGATAAATTGAAAATGAAATGTCTCCTTGAATGACATATATCCTTGGACACCTTAGGATGGTTAATACTAGTTGGGCATGATTGTATTACCAATATGGGCGCGTATTATTGCTTAGACGTGCTCTAGTTACCTGCAGTACTCACGATCACATGTTCAATGAATAATGAAATTTGACTAATGGAACTATGGAATTGTGGTGTGAGGCCACTATAATTAAAATGTGTTGTGCCAAGGCAGGGATTACGATTTGGTTGGGAATGAACAAAAAAATGATTTATGCTCGGGCTTGTGGTAGGGAGTGAAGGTGGGTGCGTGAGGCACATTGGGGTGTGGAAAGTCTCGTCTGAGCAGCCAACTAAGGACTTAACTTTGCAAGTCATTGATCTGGGCCATCTCGTGCAACCACAAGTCCGGTATGGGACGGACCTGGCCAACTAATTTGGGAAGTTTTGAGTCGGTTCTGTTTGGGTTGATTATTGGCGCAAGAGGGGGCCGTGAGGGCGAAACCTTAGCGAGCAGAACCGAGGTAAAATGGACATTTGTAAAGGCCTTGTGATAATCACTTAGTCGCACACCTCGGAAGTGTGTGAACCGACAGTACGAGTGATTTATCTCTTGTGGGTAAAGCTGTACAACCTCTGCAGAGTGTCAAAATCTATTCGAATAGCCGTGTCCCCGGTTACGGACATGCCTGGTGATTTCGCGCAAGGGGTAGCATTTTCAAAAATGTGGTTTGGTTCGGTGGAAAGGTTTGGTTGGAATGGTTGGGAAGTGAACGGGATGTTCACTGTTTGATTCAAAAGAACTTGGTTATCTATGTATTATTCTTTTAAACTCCTGCTCTGCAATCTAATTATTGTATTTGCTGTTAAACTTGCTTTCTGCAAATTAACCATAAAGCCATCATTGCTTAAGCCTGACATGAATACTATGTGCATATATTTCTCTACGACTTGCTGAGTACTTTATGTACTCACGGCTTTATGCCCTTTGTTGATCAGTCCCAGCAGCAGAATAAGGACAGGTTGAGTACTATGAGGAAGGCTACTTTGAAGACTTCGTGAACTAGGTCACGTCCTCCACTCGATTGCCTGTGGGCATGTCGATTGGGATCCACGTATTTTGAGATTTCCGCTGCCAGATACCCTGTTGTGGTTAAGCCCTGTGAGGCGACTTTTTAAGAACCTGACCATAAGGTCCTTTGCTGTTAACTAATATTACTTTGTCTGCTTCATTAGTTCGTTGTTGAATGGTTATGATAACATCATTGTTGCAACTGTGCGAGCTAGCTACTGATTATGGGACTAGCTCGGTATGCACAGAGGGTCTCGGGGTTGTGTGATACCCGGGGCGCCGACACATTTTCAGACTGAGAATATTCAATACCAACAGCTTTCATCTGATTAATCACTTTATTAAAGCGACTGAAAATGTCATCAATGCTCTCTCCATGACGCATCTCGAATTTGTTATATTCACACTTATAGACTGTTTAGCGTACTTTCTTGACTAGGGACGAACCCTCATGATAGGTTTCGAGAGTGTTCCAAATCTCATGCGCAGTCTCAAGATTGCAAATACGATCATACTCCGGTCTACCAAACCCACCATACAAGAGGTTTTTAGCCTTATTGTTGTTAGCCAAAAGGGTTTCTGAAGCCGGCGTAGCAACTTCGGGCACAACGAGCGGGACTCGAGCAACCTCCCATATAGCGTGTCCTTCGCTCTCAAGGAAGACTCGCATGCGATTCTTCCAATAGGAATAGTCGTGCCCGTCGAAGATATACGGCTTTGTGGAGTATCCATCCATCGCCAAGTTCAGTGACCGGTTAAGATCAAGATTGAACTAACCGGGCTCTGATACCACTTGTTGGACCGAAAAGGTGACTAGAGGGGGGGGGTGAATAGGAGCACACTCACTTTTTCACAAATAATGGATTCAACACAAATTTCACTCCAGTAGTTATGTAAGCTATGAAGATCAGTATATCAGTACAGCGGAAGACTAATATTGAACCCAATATAAACCCCTAAGTAATACGACAAAATCAAGAAAGATTAAAGCAAATCAATACACTGCCGGTCGGACCGCTGGCTCAATGGCAGTCTGACCGATTGCATGTCGGTCTGACCGATTGCCTTAGGCGGTCGGATCACTAACTGAAACGAATGTAAATGTACCGATGACGAAGTTGCAAATAGATGAAACTTTTGATCTACAACTCCAAACTTGATAAAACTTGGAACACACCTTCTGTATGATATCAAGAACTTATTCCATTCGAAGATTGTGATAATTCTTAGAAGAATAGCGATCCTTTTCTGTTTGATTGAAGAAGTGTTCAAAACCGGGTCAAAACGAAAACTTGATCCAAAATCTTGCTCGTGGGTGATTGATGATCAAGATGACCCTAGGTATGTTCCCACATATCAAAGCAAGCTATATCACATGGAGAATTCAATCAAAAACTCACGGATCAAAGAAAGACTCAAAATCATCAAATATAGAGAAAGAACGCAATGAGACAAAACATGATCAAACTTTCATTTGATTGATTGATATGATATGGGCTTACATCTCTCCATCAATGGAGGACAATGCTCGATCCAAGAGCACGAAAATCACATCAAACTATCAAGAACCCTAGCCTCCACAAAAGCTCTCCCTAAGAAAATTAGGGTTTACAAAAATAACAAAAGAGACGAAGCGGAGGTGCAGCCACCTCCCTCCCCTATTTATAGTGGAGGCTTAGACCTTCTAGAAGTTTTACTCTTGAGCTCCCGTTAATGCCCAAAACAAACAGGAAACGTACGCACGTATTTTAATGCGCCATCTTTAACACCTATTGACCTAACTAGCTACACCTTGCGCCATCTTGCACCTTGAATTAGCCAATAGGTCACACTTGTCCATCTTGCACCACGCATGAGTACATTGACCTCACCCGGCATCGTTGATCGTTTTGGACCTCAGCTCTCCAAGCCTAGTCCCGATCATCCTCACCGTTGACCGTCATTGACCACCAAGCAACCTGCACAACAATAGACAAGTAAACCGAATTTGGGAACAAGTTCTTCACAACTTGATCCATGTTAGTAAAAATATGCATCATGCAACATATATACCCTAAAACTCATGACTTTGACCTAACAACCGAATATCGCCGCCACGACGGGCGACGATCCAAGTGAAAACCGGTCAGACTGCCCCTAGGGCCGGTCTGACCGCCCACCCTAGCCGGTCAGACCGCTAGTAATGACTTAGTCGCATTTCCTCTCTGGAAAAACGAAACCTACTGGAATTTTTAAACCAATAGAACTTTTGACTGGAGACTCCAAAAATTATGGGACCAAGTGCAATAGAATCTCCTCTCTTGCCTACACCCTCTATTTTTGGCCCAGCTCAATCCACACTTTTGAAGTTGGCCGATCCGACCACCGCGATGGCCGGTCGGACCGATCTTGGACCGGTCTGACCGCCGCCCTGCCCGGTCAGACCGCCTGAGACCTGATAGTCCTAAAACTTTGCCGAAAACACGTGAAACGATAAACCGTTAACGCCATTGCCAATTGTCACATCATCCTAAGATCTAGAGCATATCCCTATGATATCCACTCTATTCCCTGGATCAGTAGATAGCGCTGACAGATACATCACTGAATCATTTCATACATAGCGTAAAACCATAGCATTTATTAATTTAACACATCAGAGTTTACAAAGACCTCTCCGGGCCAAGTTTTACAATACGGGCCGAACAGGTCAAACAATTACATCACAAAGTAACGGAAACAACAACGGAAGCAAAAAGAGTGAGGGCACATCTCTCCACAGACAAGCGACAGGAGAAACCTATGTACATCCGATATTACCCAAAAACTCAGACAATATTGGATGCACATAAGTACCAGCGTAGTCAGCTAGATTGAGGCGAGACTAGAACGGCTAAAGACTAAACTACGCTTCAAAAACTCTTGGGTCTTCAGACATCTGGTTCCTCTCAGTAGTCAAAAGCTTCAGGATTGCCTGCTTATGAGGGATTGGCGAAAGAGCGAGAATGAGCACAACTTCCGTGCTCGCGAGATAACACACAAGATGCAATATATACATGCAAGGCTTAACAAGGGTGGCTCAGGTTCTTTAATTTGCTAAAATAATATTTTCAATTATCATAGTACAAATTCCTATGAGTTAGCATTTTGAACAAATTGCATTTTATTAAAGAGAGTAAGTTTAATATTAAATAAAAGTAGAGGTTACCTCCACCTCATGCTTAATTTTGATAACGGTTACATCCACCGATTAACAGCAATGGGTAAGACTATCCAGGAAAAATCCAAAACAAGGGCTAGATGAGCCTGTCACAATTTTCAATCTACCCACAAAGGTTTTTGAAATAGAATTAACTCAAGTTAAATTCCTATGTCCGCCTTTGACCGTAGGCGCGGCTGTTTAAACAGTTTAGACTCTGCAGAGGTTGTACACAGTACCCACAAGAGATAATCATACTCGTACCCCATATGATTCCTTAGTCATGTAGTTGAGCGATCGTCACAGTAACTTTTCAAACTACCTTGCCCCTTCCATCATCTCACCTCTATGGGCTACCCCCATAAGTCGTGCAGGATTTTTACCACAACAACTAGCGCAGCTGGCCCCTGCCACAACGACTAGCGTAGCTGGCAACTTCACGCTCCCTCGGTGTCCCACTCAAGCAGACATACATCCTGCCGCTTGCACGCTTCTAAACACCAGCTGTGGGATGACATTCAGGGTCCAATAATTTTACTAAGCCAAGTTGCACTTTGCAGACTTGCGGTTGTACTTGTTTTACCCAGGAGGTCATGACAACATTAAGTCCTTAATCCATCTGTACGGTTCATACCACATTCCACACATTCTCGTGTTACATCCGCACCCACCACTCTTTCCATCCACCCAGATGTGGTACTAGCAAGTTGTTTAAGGTTTTGGGGGAGGAAAACCAATTAACACAACACGTCAGTCATTTACATCCAATGACTGCTCAAAATCACTTTCATGATTAAAAGATGATAAACATGACATTTATTGTCCCAGTACTTAAGCAAGTCTACCATGTCGCTTAAGTACACCCAATGCTAGTATTTACCACATAATTACTAGGGTGATATGGAATGAGGGATTCAATTTATCAAAGGATGGATAATACTTAATTAATCATCAAATGGGTGTTGTAGGACCGCAAAGGCATCTAGGGGGTGAATAGGCGCTTTCTCGACTTTTTCGCCTTAATCAAATTCAATACGAACTTTTCTCCTTTAGCTAGGAAAGCTAGGAAGATCAGTACACGCACAGAGGAAGCCTTGTGCTGAATTCGATAACCCTCTTAACCACAAGTCCCAACCAGGAGATATGATCTCAGAAGATCGGTTCGAGTATCTTGGCGGTCGATCCGTGAGATCGCGGTCGGACCGACGGTTGACTAGCGGTCGGACCGGTGGCTAACTGGCGGTCGGACCGTTGGAAATCGGTTCGACCTGCCGCTACCGGGCGGTCTAAAAGGCGGGCGGTCGGACCGCCGTCGCTAAATCGGTCAGACCGATTTAGTCCAGTACCAAAACACAAAGTCCAAAACCAAAACGAAATTTGGTCCAACTTTTGATTCAACCAATGAAACTTGACCAAATTTGGAGCACACCTCCTTAAGGATATCTAAGACCTATTTCTAGCGACGATCGTTGAGATCCACTTCGTAGAAACTATCTCTTAAGGTTTTACCAAAGAAGTGCACAAACCCTAGAAATATGAAAAACTTGATTCAAGACTTGCTTGTGGGGGTTGATGATCTAGATGATTCTAGGAGTATTCCCACACATCAAAGCAAGATAAAATCAGTCAAGAGACCAAGCATAAACACTTGAATCAAGGAAGCGCCAAAATCAACAAAAGAGAGAAGAACACAAAGGAGACAATCGATCTCTTAAACAAGCATCACAAGATTGATCGATCCCATAAGATGCTTACAAAGCCACTCCCTCAAGGAGGACAAGAGCTCAACAAAGAGCACGCACACAATCTTTCCAAACCTCTCCTCTCCTCTCCAAACCCTAACCCTAACAAGGGAATTTGCAAATGAGGGCTAAAGTGCTTGGGGGTTTTACATCTCCCCCCTTTCTATTTATAGGAGAGCTAGGGTTTCACACATGGGACCCACACACACATGGGACCCACTCACACAAATCTGTTGAAGCAATCGCCTGCTTCACCACGTGTAGGTTGATCAGCGGCTCTCATCACGTCGCCAAGTCTCTCCGTCCAATCCCATCGAACCTCCGGAGACTTGCGCCGACTTCCGCACCGCCTGATCCAACCAGCTGCACCGAACTACCCGTTCGATCCATCTTGCCCATTCTGCACCATGCTTGAGTCACACGGCCTCACCCGACATCCATGATCGTTCTGGACCTCAGCTCTCCAAGCGTAGTCCCGATCCACCTCACCGTTGACGTCGTTGACCTGCAAGCCACCTGCACAGCAATAGACAAATAAATCGTCTCCGGGAACAAGTTCTTCACAACTTGACCCACGTCAGTTCAACAATGCAATATGCAACAATAAAGCATTGAAGTTCACACAATAAACACAATCAAATCACAACAATGCCAAGAAGACTAACCTCCAAGTGATCGGCGGTCTGACCGCCCCACACGGCCGGTCCGACCGATTTCAGGCCGGTCGGGCTGATTCCATAACGGCGGTCGGACCGCCGAAATGACTTAGCCAAATTTTCATCTTGAAAATCCGAAACCTTCTGGAATTTTCAAATGAATACAACTTTCGACTGGGAGCTCCAAAAATAATGTGACCACATCCAGGAGACTCCCCTCACTTGCCTACATATCCTATTTTTGGCTCAGCTCTAAAATCCACTTTGAACCGAACCCGGTCGGACCGGCAACCACGGCCGGTCGGACCTCTCCACAATGGTCCGACCGCCGCCACCGGTCGACCACTCGTGGTCTAACAGACCTGAAGCAAAACCAAAACGGAGATTTTGCAAACCAACAAAGCCATTGCCAATTGACTCATCATCCTAAGATCATGCACATATCCTCACGATATCCACAGGTGTTTAACTACCTTAAGCTTTAACATACATTTGATTACATAATTAAAGTATGCAACTTTGATATTTATGTAAATATAATTTGCATAAAATGTAGGCTCAAAATGATCAAAGTATTGACTCGCATGGGTCAGGTTATCGCGGCCTTGATCTTACTCAGGGCCTTCTCTGCCAGGGGTCTTAAATTCTGGGTCTACGTCTTTATCTGAATCCTGATCCTGCTCGAGTCACTGCTTCTACTGGACTCCGATTCCTAATTACACGATAACAAGCGAGAAAATCAATTAAGTCCAAACAACTTCAAAAGACCTAATATAATCCAAGAGCTTTAAATAAGTTTCGCGATTAACGAGATTAAGAGAAAAGGTTTAGCGAGGCGGAGATGTTTGACAAAGTCAAATGTCCAGCTGAGTAAAAGAGGCAAAGGCGGGGAAACTCTGCCTAGGGGGGGGGGGGGACAAGGGGAAACATGGTCGAAGGAACTTCCGCAGAGATACACCACTTCGGATTTTTGAAGATGGCAAGATATTGCCAATCGGGTAACGAAGATGGCAAGATATTGCCAATCGGGTAACGACATAGCTTGATCTAATTTTAAGGACAAGAGCTTGTTTAAAATAAGGGATACTATTTGATGAGGGTTAACCAGAAGAGATTTGAGTGCGAGTTTGACAAGTCAAGGGCAATATAAAACCGACGATCACAGAGGGAGTCCAAGAATTACCGCAGTTCTTTCCCGCAGTTGCCTGGAAATGGTGGTAATATTAATTATTATTAAATACCACCGGTAGTTTAAAAACCAGAGAGAAGGATAGAAGGACAGATCTTGATCGGCAAGATTAGGGTACTGGAGATTTTTGCCAGGTTTAAAAGACAGTAAAACATTTTGGCTTTGATGATTTTGGATCGGGGGTACAAGGATGCGCTAAAACGATATTTGGACCAAGGAACAAATGACATGATTACATGATTAATATCTAAGTTTTTAAACCAAGGTATTGAGATTAACAAGCTAATCCCGAATTACGCTCTTAATCGATAGCTCTCAAATATTGGCGAAGTGGATAATTCCGCTAACTCTTGTCAATTGGCACGTTAACAATTAACAATTGTTAACCGAATTGTCACAAGTTCACAATACAATCATAGAGAATAATTATTTGGAATATTTTTGCCAAATGGAAAGCTAGTAATCGACTGAGGTTAAAACAAAACATTTCAAGATCACCACACAAATTCTCTTTCCATAATTTTTACACAAATCTTTTCTTTGCCAAAAACTCAACTTCTGCTGCTGCTTCACATCCACACTGCACAAGGGTTAACAAACTAATAGCAAGATCAATACACATATTAACTACTAAAAAATAGACCACTCAACCCACTGTTGCTATTGTGCTGAACTACCCAGGGGGTGGCCCACTGCCAGAGATAGACAAAGAGCAGTAGCAACATCAACAGAGAGGAGCGAGGGAGGAGCACGGCGGACGGAGGGGCGGCGGGGATGGCAAAAACGGAATGTCGGGGAGGGGAGGAGGCCAAGGGAGGTGGCGGCGTGGCCGGAGCGGCGCTGGAGAGGTGGTGGAGGCGAGCAGAGCGCACGGGTACAGAGGCCACTAGCGGCGACAACGGCCGAAGGGAGGAGAGGGGAGGGGGAGGAGAGCATGGGCACCGGGACGGTGCGGGGAAGCTCACTGCGAGGTTGGCGAGGGCTGGGGAGCACGGGAGCGGAGGCGGTGCGGGAGAGGCGCACAGGTGGCGATCCACGGTGGCGGGGAGCTTCGGCCGGCAGTTGGGAGAGGTAGGGTGTGTCGGTGTGGAGCTCCTTGCGGCGGGCGACAGCCAAAGGGGCGCCGGAGAGGGGGAAGATGGCGGCGCACCGGGGCGGTTGGGGCGATGCAGAGTGGCAGCGAAGAGGGGGTGGGAGAGGAAGGAAGGCGGAGGGGCGGCGACTACTTATAGCCGGGGGAGATGGGGAGGTGGATCCGGGGGAGGCGAGGTGAGAAGCGCACCGTCCCGAGGAGACCATGGCGGCAGTTGGGCGGGGACGGGCGGCGATGCGGGCAGGTGGTGGCAGGGTTGACGGGGGAGCGACGGGACGAGGCGAGCCGGGGACAGCGCCGATGGGACCGGGCGAGAGGTGGGACGCCGATGTCGCCGAGCGCTAGAGGAGCAGGTGGCGGAGGCGACGTTGGTGGGGAAGGCGCGACAGGGAGTGGTGCGGAGGTGGGGGCGGGCACAGGATGTCGTCTTGATCGCGGGTGAGTGGATAATGGCAAGAATGGGAAAGCGTGTGCTCCAGAAGGTGTTAGTGGAAGTGATGACATGAGAAGAACCATGTTTATTTTATTTCCTTCTGTTAAAAATGTATGAACTAGCATTTAACCAATACGTCTATTAGATTTTGTAATAACAAGACTAAGATTAAAAAAAACTCTTAATATAGTATAGTAATTGATACATCTCTCCTATGGATACAACCACTACTCCTCAACCTGAAGCTGTACAATGACCAATTACCAAAGCACGTCGGTTAAATTAACATAAATCTTAGAGAGGAGAAACCAAGCATTCACATCTAGAGAGATAGCAAGGGATCGAACCACTTCACCACTTTGGCAGCAACCAATTCGACTCCACCAGGCCGATTACCTTAGCTTGACATTCCATGGTGCTACGCCACCTTAATTTGGGTCATTGGCCATGTAACGTTTGGGCCCAAGGAGAGGCCACACACCCTAGATCGACGCCCCCACCTGCCTTGGCCGCTGCCCCTCTACTTAACTAGGAGCCGCTGCCCCTCTCCTCTAGTTTAACCTCAACTATCCTTGTGTGACCCATGTGAGCAAACTCCACGTTGTCTCTTGTGTCGATTAGACCAACAGATTCATATTACAGAACCTCAACTATCCTTGTGCGACTTTTATATTTAGCAATATTCATATTTCTCTTTACTTGAATTCTTGCTTGTTCTTCGATTGCTGGAAGGAATTAATTTTCATGAACAGGTCAGCCGTTGTTCTTGGCGAGGTGGATAACAACAAGAGCGTGGTTTAGCGATTGTTGGATGGTTTGATCGAGTTTCGGTCAAGTAGCCTCATCGTCAAAGTCACTTTCTACAAATCACCATCCACCGAAAGATCGGGACCAATCTTACATCAAGTGGTATCAGAGCTCATATTGCACGTTGAGATTTCAGTTTTAGATTAGTTTTTCATACCTATAACCAGAAAATTGCCCCACAAAAATATTTCGATCGTCAAAAATCACAAAAAAAAAACGAACCCTAGCTGTGCTTCCATTTTTAGTCTTACCATGCTGAATTTGTGTCCATTGTTGAGTTCTAGTGCTGGACTAAATTTTATTGTTATGATTTTTATTTGGGTTTTGCATCCAGAAAATCAAAAAATAGCTAGATTTGTTCTTGACCGAGTTAGGGTTTGTAGCAGTTTGGTTTGGAGTCCAACTCGATTTCTAGGGTTGGGTCGATTTCTTCTGCGGCGAATCCCTATCGGTTTCCACCTTGTGTCCTAGCCGAGCTCCATCCTAGCCCTCTCCCCCCTTTTTACATCACTAGAAGTTGAACTCGTGCAACCTTCACAAAAACGGTCATAACTTTTGCAAACGATCTCGGATTGCGACGTTCTTTGGCTTGTTGGAAATCTAATGAAAAGTTAAATCCAAAAATCTATAAGTGCAACTTCAAATTCATCAAATTCACTTTGCAAGGCTCTGAAAAAGTGAAACCATCAAAAAAGGTCGTTTAGGGCCTCAAAACAGCCTCTGAAGTTTCAGCACCCATTTTCGCCATTCGTTTACCGTGTTGTTTTAGTTTTCTTTCATTTTGGATTTTGTAATCTTTTTTCTAGGCCATATTTTAGTGTGCTTTAATATGCATGCTACTCTGAATTGAAAAAAAAGAGGCAAGTGCAAAAAGAGAGAGAGAAGAGCCATACAAGTTAAAAGCAAAATCAGATTTTGGCAGCATTGTTCTTTTATAGATTTTGGAGTTCTATTGTGTCGTCTATTGTTGCTTGCTTGAGATAGGGCCGAGTGCTAGTTTGGTCTAGGATTTAGGCAAGTACTTTGGACTATTATTCAGCTAGTGTAATTCTGAAATTGAATATCGTTATTCCTTTGCTACTTACATATTGTCTGTCCAAGCTCCACCTACTACTAACAAAATAGGTCTCGTCGTACTGGCAATCTCTATACTCATGACTCATGTCAGGTTATCATGAACCAGCAACCGGTTGCACTACCTGTTTACTTTGGTAAGAACTTATAAGAATTTGGTAAGAGCTTGAGAGTGTGTAACTTTTGTAACCTCCAGCACCTAGTAGCAATTGGAAGCTAACATATTTTTGTGAGTTTTCTTGTTGATACTAACAATGGTAGGTTCAAAATCACAAGGGGATAATAGTAGGCCAAACGTTGAGGAGGATGCACCTCTCATGCCGCGCATGAGAGGAATCGTGCAGCACTTTGAGCGTTTGCTCAGTCAACAAACCGAGGGCACCCATGAAGCTTTGGACTAGATTAACAACAATCTTGAGGCACTCCGCACACACGTTGAGCACCTCGAGTTTCGACCGCCACATGATGCAGCTGTGGCCATGAATGGGCCAAGAGGGTGTAGGAAATGTGTTGTAGGGCAATCATAAAGATGATTATGTTCATAACATTGAATAATATGTTATCTTATTCCTAGAATAATTTCAATAATATTTATTATCAACTATGTGACTTGATTGTGAAACTCTATATTTCTACAATGATTATTCTTAAACGTTCTCTGGTCGGAAACATATGAGAATACATATGAATAGACTAGCATATGTATTGGTTGATGACTATGTTTCACAGGGCATGGATATGGAGATATCAAACCAATAATATGGACACATATTAGAGAACATGATGTTGGAAAAGACCCACCTTGAGACACCGTTGAGATTGTTATGATTCTATGTATCATTAGTCTGTCTCAAGCAATGATGATGTATAATCATTAGACCTGAGATCAGCATGGTTTTCTACATGTGTAATAGCACTATTAGGGGTTACCAAATGCTACTTGTAACTAGGTAGTTATAAATGTAGTTTTCGGGTATGCTATGAAATATGTGGAGAGATGTGACTGGTCAAAAATGGGATTTGCCCCTCCTAACATAACAGGAGAGATGTCTCTGGGTCCCTCATTGTGGTCGAATAAAGAAAGTGCATGGTCATGCCACTAGTGGTCGAAGTGTCTACCACATGAAGTTATTCGACACTTGATCGAGAAAGTATTGAACAATCCACGGATGACACAACATCTCACCTCGAGTTCAACCAGATATCGTGAGGCAAAGGGAGAATACACAAGAATGTCTTTTAGTTCGATCAGATACGGACTAGTCATATGGAGATACGAGCTGGTCGTAGGCTGGTCGAATATGGTCATTAAGTGGTTGAAACCTTAATCATAAGGAGTTACGAATTGGTCGAGACCAAATATGAACTTGTCGCATAGAGATACGAGCTGGTCATTAGTGATATAGACCTAGTCATAGATCATATTGCATTAAAGTTCTTCCGATATATTCTATGTGTGTTTGGGAATCGTTATGTGCTGCTAGGTGCCGCTAACGACTAGTGGTCGGAAAAGAGTTTCGGAGTCACAACTGATTACACATGAACCTATAGGGTCGCACACTTAAAGGGATAGGATTTGATTTGGATGGTGATCCGAATTCTTGTACGCCACGAGTTCCTAATGGGCCTCAAGTACGAGACCCATCATGGATGCCTATATATAGAGAGGGGTGGTGGCATGGGGTGATGATGATCTTTTGAAGAACTCCCGAAACCCTAATAGCCACGCCTTCCTCATACCACGCTGCCAGTGCTAGCACTCCAACGCGTGGTATCCCTGCCCCGTACGTGTGGATTACTTGGAGGTGTTGTTGCGAAGCATCAGCACTAGGACGATCCATAACTCGTGACGATCACAAGACTCGGAGAAGAAGACGCACGGCGAGTACGACAATGACTGCATCAACTCGCTACATCGACTCTACTTCCGTTACAAGTCGGTGCGTCTAGTGGTAATCTCGTGATCTATTACTAGTGGAGGTTCCTTGGTTGCGCGGTAAGTTTTTATTTTGTGCTATCGTAGTGTACTCGTAACACTTTAGTGGTATTAGAGCCATCCCTTATGGTTTTAGATTCGGATTAGACGCATATTGTGATATGTGGTAGTCTTAGATGTGATATTTTTCTATTTTTTGTTGGTCGTTCTATTTAATAGATCATTTTTTGCTATGGTCGATATGATCGTCCATGGGTAGTGGTCATAAGATGGGTTCATGTTCGTTATTCCATGATCGTGTTTTCGTGGTCCTTTCACGACTTGCCTCTACCGGTCGGTTTCCGCCATCGGGGCAGCCAGTGATCATAAATCCATGGAGCATGCGAAGATCAATCTGGTTGATCGAATCAAAGTTGCGATCGAGAAGGCTTAATGTGATTAGTCCAATGCGATTTACATGGACGGAACAGTAGATTGGATCTATGTAGTCCGAAAAATTTCACAACAGGGGCTCCTGCCCCTGTGACCCCGCTCCGCTCACCGACATGTGGAGCCACCGAAAAGGACCTTGGTGATTGGTATTGCTAGTTCACATCATCCATTAGATAGAATGTGATTCTATACCTAACTTGTTTTTGCAGGTTTTTGTGAATTTTATGACCCATGATGTATGAGATGCATGTATGTGTGTAATGTTCATGACCTGCGTGTCATGTTTATTGCAGCCTAAGGTTGTCTATATTTGTATAACGGCCTGCGTGTCGACTTGTGGTGCTTCTTCACTCCTTGTAATTTATTACTAGTGCTATTCGGAGTAATGACTTAGTGGGAGTACTTGGAGGATTTGGCCACTTGGAGACATGGCGAATAGGAAGCTCGACGATGGAGATCGCCATGTGGAAGGGTCATACTATATAACAATGCAATTTGATTGTCTGTGAATGCCTTTATATTCCTGTTCATTTATTTATATGCATGTTATTTAATTTCTTTAAATGCTTTTAAAATTGTAGAAGTAAAATTCTCTCACATAATATTAAGTTAAATTGATGACCTCCCAATTAGGTGCACCATCCAAAGCATGTATTTTAATGGTAGGTCTTGCTAAAACAGAGTGCCATTAATATTCCTTGACCAGGTGGGTTTGTGTCAGACACTTACACGCACAACATTGGTTTAACTTGACAAGGTCATCATAACGGTTATGGACTTTGGGGCATAGGTTGGGTGCTGGAGCATAGAGATGCTTCCTAACAACAAGCGTCATATAGAAATATTGTGGATTTCATGGGGATATGCTCCAGATCTTAGGATGATGTGACAATTGGCAATGGCATTTACGGTTTGTCGTTTCACGCGTTTCTGACAAAGTTACAGGCTTACTGCTCAGGGGCGGTCCGACCGGTCCTTGCACGGCGGTTCGACCGGTCCCATATCGGTCGGACCAAGCCATCTGAAGGCGATCGGACCGCGATGACCAAAAGTGTTCAAATCGTGCTGGGCCAAAAATAGGTGTTGTAGACAAGTAAGGGGATCCCAATGCACTTGGTCTCATGATTTTTGGAGTCTCCAGTGAAAAGTTCTATTGGTTTAAAGTTTCCAGAAGGTTTCGGATTTTGGGAGCTTGAATTTCGGAGTTTTAGAAAATTTTAAAAGAAAACCATTTGTTTCTATTTGCCCAAAGTTTAATTTTGAAATTTCAAAAATTTATTTGCAGTTTGATATGAGTTAGTCAAACTTCAATTAAATTAAAGTTGGTTTAATGGTGTTTTCGGAATTTAAAATCAAAATTATTATTTTAAGAATTTTCTTGGATTTATTGATTTTAGAAATTGATTTTTGTTTTATCCGAAATTAAAACTTAATTTATTTGCAAAATAAAAGAAAATTTAAAGTTAAGAGTATTTTTATTAAGTCTAGAATAAGTCAAGGAATTTCTGTGAATTTTTCTAGAATTTTTGGAGTCTATTTGCTATTTTCTAAATTGCCTTTTGTTTTATTTGAATTTCAAATCAAAATGGTATTTTAAATCTTTTCTCTGCTTGTGGGCGAATCCCTAGCCGCCCAAAGATCGCTCCCGCCCGCCCACTCCCGCTGCTCGCCCGCGCCGGCGCCGCTCCGCCGCCTCCCCATCACCTCGTAGTTGGATCTTCATCCGGCCGTCGCGCGTCCGCCGCGCGGCCGCTCGCCGCTTTTCTCGCCGTTGATCGCGATCCGACGCCATCGCGTCGCCGCGCCCTCCGACTTCCCACCGTCCGATCGAATCGGACGGCGCCCGTTCATCTCCTCGCCGCGCCCTTTGACTTCTCACCGTCCGATCGGAATCGGACGGCCTCTCGCTCACCCGCGCCTCGCTCCGCACCGTCCGATCGCAATCGGACGGCTCGCTCATCGCCCCCGACGCCGCCGCCTTCTCTCTCCCACGCCACGCGATTCGCGCCGCAATCTCGCGCCGTCTGCCGCCACGCCGCGCCTCGCGCCGGCTCGCGCCACGCCGCCACGTTCGCCTCGCCCCGCCTCGCCAAGCGCCGCCACTCCGCCGCTCCGCCCCGCCGCGAGTTCTTAAATCCGCGCGCCTGCTCGCCTCCTCTCTCTTCTCTTCTCTCTCTCTCTCGCTCGCTGCTTTTCTCGCGCCGACGCCATCGTTTTCCCGCCTCCGGCCGCCTCCGCTGCCTCCCGTAGCGCCACCGCTTTCTCCCGCGCGACGCCACCGTTTTCCTCAGCCTCCGCCCGCCGCCGCGCGCGCCTCTCTCTCTCTCTCTCTCTCTCTCTCTCGACCAGGCCCGAGCCCACGTGGCCACCCACGTGGCGCCACGCGGCGCCGCGTCGATTTTCGCCACGTGGCTGCCACGTAGTGCCACGTGTGTGCTAACGCGCGGGCCGACGCCAAAATCCGGTTTTTCAGTTGAAAATTAATTCAAAATCCGAAAACCCTAATTTCATCATTTTATGTGATTTAAAACTTCTTTTGGCTATAACTTTCACATCCGAACTCCGATTTGGGTGATCCAAATTTCTAAATTCATATAAATTCATCCTCTTTCATTTGGTACTGGTTTTGTAATTTTGGAGTTCATTTGGTGCTGTTTTATTTATTTGTTGCTATTCTCGCACGTAGATTCCTGCTGCTTTAAGATTTCTTCGACCGACGATCAAGACCCTCTCCTCGTCAACGAAGGCAAGTCGAGGCCTTTGACCATGTTGAACCCATTTTACAAATGTATATTGTATTAAATTATCATGCATGGCTAGTTTTATTAAAAATGGTTTTGGGAGTAGATAATTACCAAATTGCCATTATGCCTCCTTGATAAATTGAAAATGAAATGTCTCCTTGAATGACATATATCCTTGGACACCTTAGGATGGTTAATACTAGTTGGACATAATTGTATTACCAACTTGGGAGCGATATTGCTTAGACATGCTCTAGTTACCCGCGAGACTTTCGATCACATGTTCAATGATTATTGAAATTTGACTAATGGAACTATGGAACAGTGGTGTGAGGCCACTTTTATTAAAAGATGTTGTGCCATGGCAGGGATTGCCATTTGGTCGGGATTGAACAAAAATGATTTATGCTCTGCTTGAGGTAGGGAGCTAGAGGGTGCGTAATGCACATTGGGTTGTGGTAGACTTGTCCGAGCAAATAACTAAGGACTTAACTTTGCAAGTCATTGATCCGGTCACCTCGCAACCATAAGTCCGGTATGGGACTGACCGCCAATTAATTAGGAAAGTTTTGAGTCGGTTCATTGTGGTGCTTATTGGCGCAAGAGGGGTCGTGATGGCGAAACCTTAGCGCGTAACCGAGGCAAAATGGAACTTTGTAAAGCCTTGTCACGTGTTCTAGACTACTCACCTAAGGAAGTGAGCGGTGGTATCGACGGATGCCAAACAAACTAGAGAATTCGTGTCTTGTGGGTAAAGCCGCATAACCTCTCGCAGAGTGTCAAAATCTATTCAATAGCCGTGTCCCTGCTACGGACATGCCCGGTGATTTCGCGCAAGGGTAGTATTTTCAAAATGTGGTTTGGTTCGATGGAAACGCTTGGTTGAATGGTTGGGAAGTGAACGGATGTTCACCGCTTGATTCAAAAGAACTTGGTTATCTATGTATTATTCTTTTAAAATCTCGCTTGCAATCTAATTATTGTATTTATCGTTAAACTTGCTTTCGCAAATTAACCATAAAGCCATCCTTGTTTAAGCCTCGCATGAATACTATGTGCATACATTTCTCTACGACTTGTCGAGTACTTTATGTACTCACCGCTTTATGCCCTTTGTTGATCATCCCAACAGAAGAACCAGAAATGTTGAGTACTATGAAGAAGGCTACTTTGAAGACTTTGCGATCTAGGTCACGCCCTCCACTGATTGCCCGTGGGCATGTCGATTGGGCTCCACGATTTTGAGATTTCCACGCCGGATACTCTGTTGTTGCTAAGCCCCGTGAGGCGACTTTTGTAAGAACCTTGACCATAAGGTCTTTGCTGCTTTAATTAATATTACTTTGTCTCGCTTCATTAGTTCGTTGTTGAATGGTTATGAATGCATCATTGTTGTAACTGCAAGCTAGCTACCGATCATGGGACTAGCTTGGTATGCACAGAGGGTCTCGGGTTGTGTGACACCCTGGGTCCGACAAGAGATGGTATCGAGCCATATCGATCGAGGACGAACCTTTAGTTAGATTGGTCGCCTTAGTCAAAGATTCAAAATATATTTTCTAAATCAAACCAAGCAATTAACTTGACTAGATATTCTTCTCTCATCTTATTCTCGCTCTTTCTCACCTTGTTCTATTCTTTTCTTACCATCTTACCCTCTTATATCATTCTTGAGTTCTTTCATCTTATCTTTCCGAACTTGGTTTTCAAATTTAAATTGACTCTCATCTCTCGGATTATCCCTAGGATCGAGCCCTTCAAGATCAAGCAATGGAAGTTTTGGAAGTTCAAGATCCGCAATTGCTCCATTGACCCTCCATAAAGATTAGATTGGTAGTCGCCTCCCTAGTTTTAGAGTCGCTTAGTCTGCGTAATAGTGCTTTTGTGCTTGAGTGTCCCTTTTTTGTTTGCTTCTTGATAGCTTTCTGCTATCCGCTCGCTGGGTAAAACCAATTTTGTCCGCATTAGGTTGATCCATCTATCTCCCTTGTTTCTCGCTCATCTCCGTGCTTTCCCTCTCATCTAAATTGCTTTCTTCTTCTCGCCTATTAAACCAAAGAAGCTTTGTCGCAGATGGTTCGCACTCGCAACTCCGCAAGCCGTGATGAGACTCTGCGCCAGCGCCCCGCCTTCCCAGCCGCCAGCAGATCCGGTTTGAGTCGGGCCTCATGGCGCCCCGACGCACCGATGAGCTCTTTGATGCGTATTATGACTCGATGATGAATCGCCAGAACTGCATCGCCGCCTTCTCGCAATGATGAATCGTAATCACCAAGCAAATGCACGCCCACGCCGCTTCCACCCCGCTTTTCCTCACCCAGTCGGCAGAGTTTTTGAGGACCCATCCGCCCACTTTCTCTAGCTCCTGAGCCATTGGACGCAGATGACCGGTTACGCCCATGGAAAGAAGCTCGCTATCACCCGCTGTGATGATCGCGAGAAGGTTCTCAGATGCCACTCACCACCTTGAAGGTACCGCCGCAGAATGGTGGGAGAACTATTGTGCCGCCATGGAAACCATGAGAGTATCACTTGGGCCGAAGCCAGAGCTTTCCGCCACTCCCATATCCCCGATGGAAAGGTGGAAATGAAGAAGAATGAGTTCCGTGAGTCGCAAAGAAGGCAACACGCCGCTGAGTGAATACCTTAATGATTCACTCGCTTGTCCCGCTTATGCCCTGCAGGACGCTTGCCACGATGATGCCCGCCAAGCGCTTCAAGAGAGGACTCAACCCCGCTTGAAGGTGCAAGTCATTGGGAATGACTATTCAGATTTCCAAAGACTTGGTGAACAAGGCCATGCTCATCGAGGAATCCCGCCGTGAGCTTGAAGAATCCCGCAAGAGAAAGATGATGCAAGACAAAGCCCATCGGCCTCACTCCCAGAGAGCCGAAATGAATGTGCCGCCTCGCCTGTGTTGCTCCACTGTCACATTCAGAGCCCTCAGAGCAAAGACTCGCCCAGCTAGCCCAAAGAACCCGCAGCTTCAACGGCCCAAAGAACCAAAGAACCAAGGAATGGCAACCCCGCACCGGATCACCGCTTTAAGTGTCATCACCGGGCACTTCGCCAATAGCTGCCCGCAGAGGCAAGGCCCTTCTCCTGCTCGCTTCAACATGGGAGCCACTCCACCAGACCCCGCCTCAGAGTCGCACGTGGAGCCCTCGGACTCCATCCGCACTACCAAGTCTCCTCACCTTTTGAAGAGGTCGTGTGAACCACACCATCGTGGAGGAAGCCTGCATGCTCTGACGTCGTGGCCGGGTAAGTTCCTTGTCAATTCAAAGACCGCCATCGCTTTGTTTGATTCTCGAGCTTCGATTCGCTTGTTTCTGAGTTTTGCCGAAAGGCACCGCTGGAAGTTTTGCCTCTTAAAAGTGTTTTGTTGGTTCACCTCCTGCTCGAATTGAGTACGAACCAAGGTTGCCCTAAGGTTAAAGTGACCATAGAAGGGTAGAATTCCTTGCTAATCTCATCATCATAGACACCAAGTCTCTTGATGTGATTTTGGGAATGGATTGGCTTGCCAATCACCAAGCCCTCTTGGATTGTGGTGGTAGAAGCATCACTTTGGTCATCCGATGGAACCAAGGTAAAGTTTGAAGCCTCCCGCAGAAGCTAGCCGGATCTTTAGTCCAGCAGCGCTGTTGTATCTATGGAAGAAGTGCCAGAGTCGAGAGTTTTTTGATGTCTTTCCCGATGACCTACCCGAATGCCGCTGCATCGAGACTTGAGTTTGTCATCAATCTTGTTCCAGAACTGCACCTATTTTCAAGAGACCCTACAGATTGCTCACAATGATTTGGTTGAATCAAGAAGCAAATTGAAGAAATGCAAGAGAAAGGTTTTGTCCGACCAAGTTCTTCACCTTGGGGAGCCCAAAGATCTTTGTTGCAAAGAAGGATGGTACCCAACGGATGTGTGTGGATTACCGAGCCTCAATGAGGTCACCATCAAGAACAAGTACCTCCGCCCAGATCGATGATTTGTTTGATCGCTTGAAAGGAGCCGAGTGTTCTCCAAAATAGACTTGAGGTCGTTACCACCAGCTTGAAGATTCGCCCGTAAGATATTCCCAAGACAGCTTTCTCAACCCGGTATGGATCAGATGAGTTCACGGTCATGTCATTTGATTGACCAATGCCCTCGCATACTTTATGAACTTGATGAATAAAGTATTCATGGAGTATTTGGATAAGTTCGTCATTGTCTTCATTGACGATATTTTGGTGTATTCCAAGAGTGAAGAAGAGCATGAAGAGCACCTCCGCTTGGTCCCGAATAAGCTTAGAGATCATCAACTCTATGCTAAATTCAGCAAGTGTGAGTTTTGGATGAAAGAAGTTACTTTCTTGGGACATGTCATGTCCGCAGAAGGAGTATCTCATAACCCTAGCAAGGTTAAGGATGTGCTTAATTGGGAGTCACCCAAGTCGCGCCTCAGTCGAAGTTTTCTTGAATGGCAGGATACTATCGTCGATTCATAGAAGGATTCTCCAAGATAGCAAGACCCTCACTCACCGTTGAAGAAAGAAAAGAAATTTGCTTGGACAACAGATTGTGAGCAAAGTTTTCAAGAGTTGAAGAAGCGCTTGACCTCGCCTCCTGTTGATTTTGCCCGATGTCCTAAGGATTTTGAGATTTTCTCGTGATGCATCCCAAGGACTTGGTTGTGTCCTCGATGCAAGAAAGGAAGGTAGTAGCCTATGCTTCCGTCAATTGAGGCCTCATGAAGTGAATTACCCCACTCATGACTTGGAGTTAGTCAGAGTGCATGCTTTAAAGATATGGCGCCATTACCTTATTGGTAATCGCTGTGAAGTCTACACTGACCATAAGAGCTTGAAGTACATTTTCACTCAGCCGATCTTAATATGAGGCAAAGAAGGTGGTTAGAGTTAATCAAGGATTATGATATTGGAATCCATTACCACCTGCAAAGCTAATGTTGTGGCGTATGCCTTGAGCGTAAAAGTCTCCGCAATACCCTCACGATCAAGGAAAATCACCACCCTTCATGAAGAGTTCCGAAGCTCAAGTTAGAGTTGGTTGAAGAAGGTTATCTAGTCGCCTTAGAAGTTCAACCCACTTTGCGGAATCGATCAAGGAAGCTCAAGTTGAAGATGCCAATATTAAGGAAATCAAGAGCAACATGAAGAAGGGTAAAGCCCCGAGATTTTCGTAAGATGAGCAAGGCACCATTTGGTTTGACAAGTTTAATTTGTGTTCCAGATCGTAAAGAGCTTAAGCAAATGATACTCAAGGAAGCCCATGAAACTTTGTACTCCATTCACCCCGAAGCACAAAGATGTACCAAGACCTTAAAGAAATGTATTGGTGGCCTAGCATGAAGCGTGAGATTGCCGAGTATGTAGCTCAGCAGATGTCCGTCAATGAGTTAAAGCCGAGCATCAAAGACTCGCTGACTCTGCAACCCTTGAAAGTGCCCGAATGGAAGTGGGAAGAAATTGGCATGGATTTTATCACCGGTTTGCCAAGGACAAGGTCGATATGATTCTATCTGTAATTGTGGATCGCCTAACCAAAGTTGCTCACTTTCTCCCACCAAGACTACTTACTCGTGATAGATCGCGAAATTGTACATGGCAAAGATAGTGTGCCAAAGATGGAGTGCCAAGAAGATCGTGTCGATCGAGGAACCCAGCCACCTCAAGATTTTGGCGTGGTTGCACAATGTTTTGGGTACTAATCTAAATTTCAAGATGACTTATCATCCCTGCATTTGGATGGATGATGTAAAGAGTAAATCAAATCCTAGAAGATATGTTAAGGGCTTGTGCCTTAGCAAATCGTACTCAGCTTGGGATCAAATGCTACCTTATGCAGAGTTTTCCTATAACAACAGCTACTACCAAGCCTCCAGATGTCTCCATTTGAAGCTCTTTATGGAAGAAAATGCGTAACACCCTTGTATTGGAATGAAGTAGGCGAAAGACAAGTGTTTGGGCCAGATATTTTGGAAAAGCCAAGAGCAAGTTCGATCAATCGAGAAAGGTCAAAACAAAGATGCACTGTGCAGAAGAGTTATGCCGATAACCGCCGCCGAGATCTAGCTTTTGCACTGTGATCATGTGTACTGAAGGTGTCGCCTCAAAAGGATGCGCTGCTTGAGTAAGTGGAAAGCTTGCACCAAGGTACATCTGACCTTTCCCGCCTAGCCCAAGAGGAGAAGTCGCTACGGCTTGAGCTCCCGCCACCGCCGATGTGCATAATGTCTTCCACGTGTCGCAGCTTGAAGAAGTGTTTGCAGCCCAAGAGCAGATGCCAATGGAAGCAATTGCCCTACAAGAAGACCTCACCTACAAGGAGCATCCCATCAAGATCTTGGAAGTAGCGTAACGAGTGACAAGAAGCAAGACCATCCGCTTACGCAAGGTCCAAAGGAGCAACCACACCAAGAAGAAGCCACTTGGGAACGAGAAGATGACTTGAAGGCCGAAGTTTCCCACCTATTCTCTAGTCACCAATCTCGGTCTAGATTCCCTTTAAGAGGGGTAGGTTTGTAACGTCCCTGCTTTTCTGAGTTTTTGAAAATTTTAAAAGAAAACCATTTGTTTCTATTTGCCCAAAGTTTAATTTTGAAATTTCAAAATTCATTTGCATGTTTAATATGAGTTAATCAAACTTCAATTAAATTAAAGTTGGTTTAATTGAGTTTTCTGAATTTAAAATCAAAATTATTATTTTAAGAATTTTCTTGGATTTATTGATTTTAGAAATTGATTTTTGTTTTATCCAAATTAAAAATTAATTTATTTGCAAAAGAAAAGAAAATTTAAAGTTAAAAGTATTTTTATTAAGTCTAGAATAATTCAAGGAATTTCGTGAATTTTTCTAGAATTTTTGGAGTCTATTTGCTATTTTCTAAATTGCCTTTTGAGTTATTTGAATTTCAAATCAAAAAGGTATTTTAAATCTTTTCTGTTTGTGGGCGAATCCCTAGCCGCCCAAAGATCGCTCCCGCCCGCCCCACTCCGCGCTCCGCTCAAGGCTCGCCAAGCCTCCCCCATCACCTCGGCGTTGGATCTTCATCCGGCGTCCTCGCTCCGCCACGCCGCGGCCGTTGATCGCCCGCCATCCGCCGCCTCGCCGTTGATCGCGATCCGACGCCATCGCACGGCTCGCCGCTCGCGCTCCGACTTCCCACCGTCCGATCGAATCGGACGGCGCCTTTCATCTCCTCCCGCGCTCTTTTGACTCCCACCGTCCGATCGAATCGGACGGCTCTCGCTCACCCGCCTCCTCGCTCCCACCGT
Organism: Hsuehochloa calcarea; assembly: GCA_036346395.1. NCBI lineage: Eukaryota > Viridiplantae > Streptophyta > Magnoliopsida > Poales > Poaceae > Hsuehochloa > Hsuehochloa calcarea. Next base: position 32,970,130 of record CM070600.1, read on the forward strand.
CCGATCGAATCGGACGGCTCGCTCATCGCCCCGACGCGCGCCGCTTCTCTCTCTCCCACGCCGCGCGATTCGCGCCGCCACGAATCTCGCGCCTGTCTGCCGCCACGCCGCGCCTCCGCCGCGGCCCACGCCACGCCTGCGTTCGCCTCGCCCCGCCCGCCGCGCCACCACTCACTGCCTGCCCGCCCCGCCGCGAAGTTCTTTAAATCCGCCGCGCTTCGCTCCTCTCTCTTCTCTCTTCTCTCTCTCTCTCTCGGCGCTTTTCTCCGCGCCGACGCCATCGTTTTCCCCGCCCCGCCTCCTCGCTGCTGCTCTCCCGTAGCGCCACCGCTTTCTCCCGCCCGACGCCACCGTTTTCCTCTCTGCCGGCCGCCGCCCGCGCTCGCCTCTCTCTCTCTCTCTCTCTCTCTCTCTCGACCAGGCCCGAGCCCACGTGGCCACCCACGTGGCGCCACGCCGGCGCCACACAAGATTTTCGCCACGTGGCGCCACGTAGTGCCACGCGTGTGCTTGCGCGTCGCCGACGCCAAAATCCGGTTTTTCAGCTGGAAAATAAATTCAAAATCCGAAAACCCTAATTTCATCATTTTATGTGATTTAAAACTTCTTTTGGCTATAACTTTCACATCCGAACTCCGATTTGGGTGATCCAAATTTCTAAATTCATATAAATTCATCCTCTTTCATTTGGTACTGGTTTTGTAATTTTTGGAGTTCATTTGGTGCTGTTTTATTTATTTGTTGCTATTCTCGCACGTAGATTCCGCGCTTTGGAAGATTTCTTCGACCCGACGATCAAGACCCTCTCCTCACAACGAAGGCAAGTCGAGGCCTTTGACCATGTTGAACCCATTTTACAAATGTATATTGTATTAAATTATCATGCATGGCTAGTTTTATTAAAAATGGTTTTGGGAGTAGATAATTACCAAATTGCCATTATGCCTCCTTGATAAATTGAAAATGAAATGTCTCCTTGAATGACATATATCCTTGGACACCTTAGGATGGTTAATACTAGTTGGACATAATTGTATTACCAACTTGGGAGCGATATTGCTTAGACATGCTCTAGTTACCCATGAGACTTTCGATCACATGTTCAATGATTATTGAAATTTGACTAATGGAACTATGGAACAGTGGTGTGAGGCCACTTTATTAAAAGATGTTGTGCCATGGCGTGGATTGCCATTTGGTCGGGATTGAACAAAAATGATTTATGCTCTGCTTGAGGTAGGGAGCTAGAGTGGGTGCGTAATGCACATTGGGTTGTGGTAGACTTGTCCGAGCAAATAACTAAGGACTTAACTTTGCAAGTCATTGATCCGGTCACCTCGCAACCATAAGTCCGGTATGGGACTGACCGCCAATTAATTAGGAAAGTTTTGAGTCGGTTCATTGTGGTCGCTTATTGGCGCAAGAGGGGCCGTGATGGCGAAACCTTAGCGCGTAACCGAGGCAAAATGGAACTTTGTAAAGCCTTGTCACGCGCTCTAGACTACTCACCTAAGGAAGTGAGCGTGGTATCGACGGATGCCAAACAAACTAGAGAATTCGTGTCTTGTGGGTAAAGCCGCATAACCTCTGCAGAGTGTCAAAATCTATTCAATAGCCGTGTCCCCTGCTACGGACATGCCCGGTGATTTCGCGCAAGGGGTAGTATTTTCAAAAATGTGGTTTGGTTCGATGGAAACGCTTGGTTGAATGGTTGGGAAGTGAACGGATGTTCACTATTTGATTCAAAAGAACTTGGTTATCTATGTATTATTCTTTTAAAATCTCGCTTGCAATCTAATTATTGTATTTATCGTTAAACTTGCTTTCGCAAATTAACCATAAAGCCATCCTTGTTTAAGCCCGCATGAATACTATGTGCATACATTTCTCACGACTTGTCGAGTACTTTATGTACTCACCGCTTTATGCCCTTTGTTGATCATCCCACAGAAGAACCAGAAATGTTGAGTACTATGAAGAAGGCTACTTTGAAGACTTTGCGATCTAGGTCACGCCCTCCACTGATTGCTCGTGGGCATGTCGATTGGGCTCCACGATTTTGAGATTTCACGCCAGATACTCTGTTGTTGCTAAGCCCTGTGTGGCGACTTTTGTAAGAACCTTGACCATAAGGTCTTTGCTGTTTTAATTAATATTACTTTGTCTGCTTCATTAGTTCGTCGTTGAATGGTTATGAATGCATCATTGTTGTAACTGTGCAAGCTAGCTACTGATCATGGGACTAGCTTGGTATGCACAGAGGGTCTCGGGGTTGTGTGACACCCGGGGCGCCGACAAGAGATGGTATCAGAGCAGTATCGATCGTAGGACGAGCCTTTAGTTAGATTGGTCGTCTTAGTCAAAGATTCAAAATATATTTTCTAAATCAAACCAAGCAATTAACTTGACTAGATATTCTTCTCTCATCTTATTCTGTTCTTTCTCACCTTGTTCTATTCTTTTCTTACCATCTTACCCTCTTATATCATTCTTGAGTTCTTTCATCTTATCTTTTCCGGAACTTGGTTTTCAAATTTAAATTGACTCCCTCATCTCTGGATTATCCCTAGGATCGAGCCCTTCAAGATCTAGAAATGGAAGTTTTGGAAGTTCAAGATCCGCAGTCTGTTCCCAGTTGACCCTCCATAAAGATTAGATTGGTAGCTGCCTCCCTAGTTTTAGTATCGTTTAGTCTGCGTAATAGTGCTTTCGTGCTTGAGTGTCTGTTTCTTGTTTGCTTCTTGATAGCTTTTCGGCTATCCGTTCGTTGGGTCAAACCAACTTTGTCCGCATTAGGTTGATCCATCTATCTCCCTTGCTTCTCACTCATCTCCGTGCTCTTCCCTCTCCTCTAAAATGCTTTCTTCTTCTCGTCTATTAAACCTGTGAAGCTTTGTCGCAGATGGTTCAGACCCGCAACTCCGCAAGCCAGGATGAGACTCCAAGCGCCAGATGCCTGCCTTCCCAGCCGCCAAAGCAGATCCGGTTTGAGTCGATTCATGGCGGCCTGTGACGCACCGATGAGCTCTTTGATGCGTATTATGACTCGATGATGAATCGCCAGAACTGCATCTGCGCCGCTTCTCGCAATGATGAATCGTATCAGCAAGCGGTACCGCCACGCCCACGCCGCTCCACCCCGCTTTTCCTCACCCAGTCGGCGAGTTTTGAGGACCCATCCGCCCACTTTCTCTAGCTCCTGAGCCATTGGACGCAGATGACCGGTTACGCCCATGGAAAGAAGCTCGCTATCACCCGCAGTGATGATCGCGAGAAGGTTCTCAGATGCCACTCACCACCTTGAAGGTACCGCCGCAGAATGGTGGGAGAACTATTGTGCCGCCCATGGAAACCCCGAGAGTATCACTTGGGCCGAAGCCAGGAGCTTTCCGCCACTCCCATATCCCCGATGGAAAGGTGGAAATGAAGAAGAATGAGTTCCGTGAGTCGCAAAGCAAGGCAACACGTCGCTGAGTGAATACCTTAACAGATTCACTCGGCTATCCCGTTATGCCCTGCAGGACGTTGCCACAGATGATGCCCGCCAAGCGCTTCAAGAGAGGACTCAACCCCGCTTGAAGGTGCAAGTCATTGGGAATGACTATTCAGATTTCCAAAGACTTGGTGAACAAGGCCATGCTCATCGAGGAATCCCGCCGTGAGCTTGAAGAATCCCGCAAGAGAAAGATGATGCAAGACAAAGCCCATCGGGCCTCACTCCCAGAGAGTCGAATGAGTGTGCCGCCTCGCCTGTGTTGCTCCACTGTCACATTCAGAGCCCTCAGAGCAAAGACTCGCCCAGCTAGCCTCGGTAAACTCGCAGCTTCAACGGCCCAAAGAACCAAAGACCAAGGAATGGCAACCTGCGCACCGGATCACCCGCTTTAAGTGTCATCACCGCACACTTCGCTATCAGCTGCCCGCAGAGGCAAGGCCCTTCTCCTGCTCGTTTCAACATGGGAGCTACTCCGACCAGACCCCGCTCCAGAGTCGCACGTGGAGCCCTCGGACTCCATCCGCACTACCAAGTCTCCTCACCTTTTGGAAGAGGTCGTGTGAACCACACCACCGTGGAGGAAGCCTGCACACCCTGACGTCGTGGCCGGGTAAGTTCCTTGTCAATTCAAAGACTCGCCACTGCTTTGTTTGATTCGAGCTTCGATTCGCTTGTTTCTGAGTTTTGGCCGAAAGGCACCAGCTTGGAAGTTTTGCCTCTTAAAAGTGTTTTGTTGGTTCGGCCTCCGCTCGAATTGAGTACGAACCAAGGTTGCCCTAAGGTTAAAGTGACCATAGAAGGGTAGAATTCCTTGCTAATCTCATCATCATAGACACCAAGTCTCTTGATGTGATTTTGGGAATGGATTGGCTTGCCAATCACCAAGCCCTCTTGGATTGTGGTGGTAGAAGCATCACTTTGGTCATCCGATGGAACCAAGGTAAAGTTTGAAGCCTCCCGCAGAAGCTAGCCGGATCTTTTGTCCGCAGCGCAGTGTTGTATCTATGGAAGAAGTGCCGAGTCGAGAGTTTTCGATGTCTTTCCCGATGACCTACCCGAATGCCGCTGCATCGAGACTTGAGTTTGTCATCAATCTTGTTCCAGAACTGCACCTATTTTCAAGAGACCCTCAGATTGCTCACAATGATTTGGTTGAATCAAGAAGCAAATTGAAGAAATGCAAGAGAAAGGTTTTGTCCGACCAAGTTCTTCACCTTGGGAGCCCCAAAGATCTTTGTTGCAAAGAAGGATGGTACCCAACGGATGTGTGTGGATTACCGAGCCCTCAATGAGGTCACCATCAAGAACAAGTACCCTCTGCCTAGGATCGATGATTTGTTTGATCAGTTAAAAGGAGCCGGAGTGTTCTCCAAAATAGACTTGAGGTCAGGATACCACCAGTTGAGGATTCGTCCAGAAGATATTCCCAAGACAGCTTTCTCAACCCAGATGGATCAGTATGAGTTCACGGTCATGTCTTTTGATTGACCAATGCCCTCGCTACTTTATGAACTTGATGAATAAAGTATTCATGGAGTATTTGGATAAGTTCGTCATTGTCTTCATTGACGATATTTTGGTGTATTCCAAGAGTGAAGAAGAGCATGAAGAGCACCTCCGTTTGGTCCTGCATAAGCTTAGAGATCATCAACTCTATGCTAAATTCAGCAAGTGTGAGTTTTGGATGAAAGAAGTTACTTTCTTGGGTCATGTCATGTCTGCAGAAGGAGTGTCTGTTAACCCTAGCAAGGTTAAGGATGTGCTTAATTGGGAGTCACCCAAGTCGATGCCTCAGTCGAAGTTTTCTTGGAATGGCAGGATACTATCGTCGGTTCATAGAAGGATTCTCCAAGATAGCAAGACCCCTCACTCAGCTGTTGAAGAAAGAAAAGAAGTTTGCTTGGACAACCGATTGTGAGCAGAGCTTTCAAGAGTTGAAGAAGCGTCGACCTCGCCTCGGTGTTGATTTTGCGGATGTCCTAAGGATTTTGAGATTTTCTCGTGATGCATCCGGCAAGGACTTGGTTGTGTCCTGATGCAAGAAAGGAAGGTAGTGGCCTATGCTTCCCGTCAATTGAGGCCTCATGAGGTGAATTACCCCACTCATGACTTGGAGTTAGCTGCCGTAGTGCATGCTTTAAAGATATGGCGTCATTATCTCGTTGGTAATCGCTGTGAAGTCTATACGGACCATAAGAGCTTGAAGTACATTTTCACTCAGGCTGATCTTAATATGAGGCAAAGAAGGTGGTTAGAGTTAATCAAGGATTATGATATTGGAATCCATTACCACCTGTGCAAAGCTAATGTTGTGGCGGATGCCTTGAGCGAGAAAAGTCTCTTGCAATACCACACAATCAAGGAAAATCACCACCCTTCATGAAGAGTTCTCAAGCTCAAGTTAGAGTTGGTTGAGGAAGGTTATCTAGGCGCCTAGAAGTTCAACCCACTTTGCTGAATCGATCAAGGAAGCTCAAGTTGAAGATGCCAATATTAAGGAAATCAAGAGCAACATGAAGAAGGGTAAAGCCCGAGATTTTCGTAAGATGAGCAAGGCACCATTTGGTTTGACAAGTTTAATTTGTGTTCCAGATCGTAAAGAGCTTAAGCAATGATACTCAAGGAAGCCCATGAAACTTTGTACTCCATTCACCTCGAAGCACCAAGATGTACCAAGACCTTAAAGAAATGTATTGGTGGCCTAGCATGAAGCGTGAGATTGCCGAGTATGTAGCTCGGTGTGATGTCATCGGTGAGTTAAAGCCGAGCATCAAAGACTCGCTGACTCCTGCAACCCTTGAAAGTGCCCGAATGGAAATGGGAAGAAATTGGCATGGATTTTATCACTGGTTTGCCAAGGACAAGGTCAGGATATGATTCTATCTGGTAATTGTGGATCGCCTAACCAAAGTTGCTCACTTTCTCCCACCAAGACTACTTACTGCGTGATAGATCGCGAATTGTACATGGCAAAGATAGTGTGCGGCAAAGATGGAGTGCCAAGAAGATCGTGTCGATCGAGGAACCCAGATTCACCTCAAGATTTTGGCGAAGTTGCACAGTTGTTTTGGGTACTAATCTAAATTTCAAGATCTGACTTATCATCCCAGACGGATGGATGCGATGTAAAGAGTAAATCAAATTCTAGAAGATATGTTAAGGGCTTGTGCCTTAGCAAATCAGACCAGTTGGGATCAAATGCTACCTTATGCAGAGTTTTCCTATAACAACAGCTACCAGTCAAGCCTCCAGATGTCTCCATTTGAAGCTCTTTATGGAAGAAAGTGCAGAACACCCTTGTATTGGAATGAAGTAGGCGAAAGACAAGTGTTTGGGCCAGATATTTTGGAAAAAGCCGAAGAGCAAGTTCGATCAATCGAGAAAGGTCAAAACAAAGACGCACCGAGCGAAAGAGTTATGCCGATAACTGTCGCCGAGATCTAGCTTTTGCACCTGGTGATCATGTGTACCTGAAGGTGTCGCCTCTCAAAAGGATGCATCGTTTCAGAGTAAGTGGAAAGCTTGCACCAAGGTACATCGGACCTTTCCCAGTTCTAGCCCGAAGAGGAGAAGTCGCTTACCAGTTGGAGCTCCCGCCTCAGCTGTCAGATGTGCATAATGTCTTCCACGTGTCGCAGTTGAAGAAGTGTTTGCGTGTGCCCGAAGAGCAGATGCCAATGGAAGCAATTGCCCTGCAAGAAGACCTCACCTACAAGGAGCATCCCATCAAGATCTTGGAAGTAGCAGAACGAGTGACAAGAAGCAAGACCATCCGTTTCTGCAAGGTCCAGTGGAGCAACCACACGGAAGAAGAAGCCACTTGGAAACGAGAAGATGACTTGAAGGCTGAGTTTCCCCACCTATTCTCTAGTCAGCCTGAATCTCGGGGTCGAGATTCCCTTTAAGAGGGGTAGGTTTGTAGCGTCCCGTTTTTCGGAGTTTTAGAAAATTTTAAAAGAAAACCATTTGTTTCTATTTGCCCAAAGTTTAATTTTGAAATTTCAAAAATTTATTTGCAGTTTGATATGAGTTAGTCAAACTTCAATTAAATTAAAGTTGGTTTAATGGTGTTTTCTGGTATTTAAAATCAAAAGTATTATTTTAAGCATTTTCTTGGATTTATTGGATTTTAGAAATTGATTTTTGTTTTATCCGAAATTAAAACTTAATTTATTTGCAAAATAAAAAGGAAATTTAAAGTTAAGAGTATTTTTATTAAGTCTAGAATAAGTCAAGGAATTTCTGTGAATTTTTCTAGAATTTTTGGAGTCTATTTGCTATTTTCTAAATTGCCTTTTGTTTTATTTGAATTTCTGAAATCAAAAATGTATTTTAAATCTTTTCTCTGTTTGTGGGCCGAATCCCTAGCCGGCCCAGCACTGTTCCCGCCTCCGGCCCACTCCCGCGGCCCGCTCCGCGCGCGCCCGCGCCTCCCCATCACCTCGGCCGTTGGATCTTCATCCGGCGTCCCTCGCGCGTCCACGTCGCCGCGGCTCCGCCTCGCCGTTCCTGGCCGTTGGATCGCGATCCGACGCCATCGCGTCGCCCGCGCCCCTCCGACTTCCCACCGTCCGTCGGGTCGGACGGCGCCGTTCATCTCCTCTCGCGCCTTTGGACTCCCACCGTCCGTCGAATCGGACGGCTCTCGCTCACCGCGCCTCCTCGCTCCGCACCGTCCGATCGCAATCGGACGGCTCCTGTTCATCGTCCCGACGCGCGCGCCTCTCTCTCTCCCCGCGCCGCGCGATTCGCGCCTTGCCGCGAATCCGCGCCGTCTGCGCCACGCCACGCGCCTCCCGCCCGCGTCCATTGCCACGCCTGCGTGCCGTCTCGTCCCCCTCGCCGCGCCCGCCACTCCATTGCTCCGTCCCCGCCGCGAGTTCTTTAAATCCGCCGCGCCTGTTCGCCTCCTCTCTCTCTCTCTCTCTCTCTCTCTCTCTCGCTCGATCGTTTCTCCCGCTGCGACGCCATCTTCTTCCCGCTCCGGCCGCCTCCGCCTGCCGTCTCCGTAGCGCCACCGCCCTCTCCCGCACCGGCGCCACCGTCTTCCCCAGCTCCGGCCGCCGCCGCCACCGCGCCCCCGTCTCTCTCTCTCCCTCTCTCTCTCTCTCTCTGACCCGTGGGCCCGAGCCCACGTGGCCACCCACGTGGCGCCACGTCGGCGCCGCGTCAGCATTTCTGCCCGCGTGGCTGCCACGTAGTGCCACGTGTGTGCTTGCGCGTGCGCTGACGTCAAAATCCGGTTTTTCAGTTGGAAAATAAATCCGAAAATCCGAAAAACCCTAATTTCATCATTTTATGTGATTTAAAACTTCTTTTGGCTATAACTTTCACATCCGAACTCCGATTTGGGTGATCCAAATTTCTAAATTCATATAAATTCATCCTCTTTCATTTGGTACTGGTTTTGTAATTTTTTGGAGTTCATTTGGTGCTGTTTTATTTATTTGTTGCTATTCTCATGCGTGTAGATTAGGCGTTTGGAAGATTTCTTCGACCCGACGACCGAAGACCCTCTCCTCGTCAACGAAGGCAAGTCGTAGGCCTTTGACCATGTTGAACCCATTTTACAAATGTATATTGTATTAAATTATCATGCATGGCTAGTTTTATTAAAAATGGTTTTGGGAGTAGATAATTACCAAATTGCCATTATGCCTCCTTGATAAATTGAAAATGAAATGTCTCCTTGAATGACATATATCCTTGGACACCTTAGGATGGTTAATACTAGTTGGACAATAATTGTATTACCAACTTGGGAGCGTATTATTGCTTAGACATGCTCTAGTTACCCGCAGTACTTTCGATCACATGTTCAATGATTATTGAAATTTGACTAATGGAACTATGGAACAGTGGTGTGAGGCCACTTTTATTAAAAGATGTTGTGCCATGGCAGGGATTGCCATTTGGTCGGGATTGAACAAAAATGTTTTATGCTCGGGCTTGAGGTAGGGAGCTAGAGTGGGTGCGTAATGCACATTGGGTTGTGGTAGACTTGTCTGAGCAGTCAACTAAGGACTTAACTTTTCAAGTCATTGATCTGGGTCACCTCGTGCAACCATAAGTCCGGTATGGGACGGACCTGGCCAATTAATTAGGAAAGTTTTGAGTCGGTTCTGTTGTGGTTGCTTATTGGCGCAAGAGAAATTGTGATGGCGAAACCTTAGCGCGTAACCGAGGCAAAATGGAACTTTGTAAAAGCCTTGTCACGTGCTCTAGACTACTCACCTAAGGAAGTGGCGGTGGTATCGACGGATGCCAAACAAACTAGAGAATTCGTGTCTTGTGGGTAAAGCCGCACAACCTCTGCAGAGTGTCAAAAATCTATTCGAATAGCCGTGTCCCGATTACGGACATGCACAGTGATTTCGCGCAAGGGGTAGTATTTTCAAAAATGTGGTTTGGTTCGATGGAAACGTTTGGTTGGAATGGTTGGGAAGTGAGCAGGATGTTCATTTGTTTGATTCAAAAGAACTTGGTTATCTACGTATTGTTCTTTTAAAATCACCTTTGCAATCTAATTATTGTATTTATCGTTAAACTTGCTTTACGCAAATTAACCATAAAGCCATCCTTGTTTAAGCTGGTATGAATACTATGTGCATACATTTCTCTACGACTTCTTGAGTACTTTATGTACTCACGGCTTTATGCCCTTTGTTGATCAGTCCCAGCAGAAGAACCAGGAAATGTTGAGTACTATGAAGAAGGCTATTTTGAAGATTTTGCGATCTAGGTCACGTCCTCCACTCGATTGCCTGTGGGCATGTCTATTGGGCTCCACGTATTTTGAGATTTCCGCTGCCAGATACTCTGTTGTTGTTAAGCCCTGTGTGGCGACTTTTGTAAGAACCTTGACCATAAGGTCTTTGCTGTTTTAATTAATATTACTTTGTCTGCTTCATTAGTTCGTCGTTGAATGGTTATGAATGCATCATTGTTGTAACTGTGCAAGCTAGCTACTGATCATGGGACTAGCTTGGTATGCACAGAGGGTCTCGGGGTTGTGTGACACCCGGGGCGCCGACAACTAGACTTGAAGAGTTGAGGTCCAGAACGATCGACGATGCCGGGTGAGGTCAACGACTCAAGCGTGACACAAGATGGACAATGGTGACCTATTGGCAAATCCATGACGCATGGTGAAGCGGTTTAGGTCAAAAGTTAAAGACGACGCTTCGCGAAGCGTGCGTGTGTGACCCGTTTGTTGGTGGGCCTTAACGGGAGCCCAATTAAGTAAAACCCTAAGAGTTTTAGGCCTCCACTATAAATAGGAGGAGATGGTGGCTGCACCTCTCTCTCTCTCGCCTTTTTATGTTTCAAAACCCTAATTGTCTTTAGGGGAGTTGAGGTGGAGGCTAGGGCTCTTGATGGTTTGTGGTGAATTTCGTGATCCTTGATTGTCTACTGATCCATGATGGTGTGGATGTAACCCAGCTTCAATCACGAAATCAATCTATGCAAGGTTTGCTTGAGATAAGTCTCTTTTCGTTCTTGCTTTCAATTTGGTGATTTTAGGGCTTTCCTTGATCCGCGAGTTTGTGATTGATTCTTTCACGTGAATTAGCTTGCTGTGATATGTGTGAATCTATCTAGCATCATCTTGATCATCAATCTCTCACGAACAAGCTTTAGGATCAAGTTTTCGTTCTTGCCCTTTAGACCTTCGTTAATCAATTGGCAATTGCTCAAGATCGTTCCAAGAATTATCATAATATTCAATTGGAATAGGTCCTCAATAGCATATAGAAGGTGTGTGCAAAGTTTCATAAAGATTAGAGTTGAGAATCAAAAGTTTCACCTAATTGCAAGTTCGTCATCGGGCTGATTTCTTTATTGCGAGATCGGTTCGAGTCGGTAGGTCGGACCGCCCGTCATCACCGGTCAGACCGATTTTGGAGCGGTCCGACCGCCAGCACAACGCCGGTCAGACCGCCCGGCAATCGGTCCGACCGGTTGAGTATAACGGTCAGACCGCCCGTGCTGTGAGTCTTGGTAATCTTAGTTGATTTTGTTATATTGCTTAGGGGTTTAATTGAATTCAATACTAGTCTTCCGCTGTACTGGTACATTGATCTTCATAGCTTTCTAATAGCTCTTGGAGTTAAATTGTATTGAGTTTATAATTTGTGAAAAAGTGAGCGTGCTCTATTCACCCCCTCTAGTCGCCTTTACGGTCCAACAAGTGGTATCAGAGCCTGGTTAGTTCAATCTTGATCTTAACCGGTCACTGAACTTTGGCGATGGATAAGTTTTCTACTAAACCGCATATCTTCGATGGGCACGACTATGCCTATTGGAAGAATCGTATGCGCGTCTTTCTTGAGAGCGAGGGACAAGCTATTTGGGATGTTGTTAGAGCCCACCGGTTATTCCCGAAATTGCTACACATACGCAATTCTTTTGGCTAACAACAATAAGGCTAAGAATCTTTTATATGGTGCACTTGGTAGACAAGAATATGATAGAATTTGCAATCTTTCAACTGCGCATGAAATTTGGAACACTCTCGAAACATATCATGAGGGTTCGTCCCAAATCAAAAAGGTGCGCCAAACTGTTTACAAGCGTGAGTACAATAAATTCGAGATGCGTCCTGGAGAGAGCATCGATGACATTTTCAGTCGCTTTAATAAAGTAATTAATCAAATGAAAGCTGTTGATATTGAATATTCTCAATCTGAAAATGCCACCCATCTCTTGGCTGCAATCAACACCAAGGAGTGGGAGATGAAAGCTACTGCTATAGAAGAAAATGTTGATCTTTCAAGTCTTACTTTAGAATTGCTTTATAGTAAACTCAAGACTCATGAAATTAAAAGAGTTGATCATCCTAAGAAAGATAATTTAGCTTTGGTAGCGCATCCTCTCAAAAGGCTTTTGATGACTCTTGTGAATCTTCTTCTGGATTTTCATTTGCTTGTTTATCTGCTATTCATGAAGAGGAGCTTGAAAGTATTCCTGAAACAGAGTTAGCTCTTCTAGCTAAGAAATTCACACGGGCCTACAATAATGTGAGAAACAAAAAGAGAGGTGGTCCGGTAACATGCTATGAATGTGGTGAGCTCAATCATATCCGGGCAAATTGCCCCAAGCTGAAAGGTAAGAGCAATCATAAGGAAGGAAAGCCAGCTTGGAAGAAGCCTCCTTTCAACAAATCAAGGTATGAGGCAAATAAGCTTGTGAAGGCTGCTCACCGGGTCCTTGCCGCTTTGAGGATCAATCCTTGAGCGATGTGGATCTTTGGGAGTGAGGAGGACAAGGAGGAGGAGATCCCTCAAGGCAAAAAGAAAGGGAAGGGCAAAGACTTCACTGGCATGTGCTTCATGGCTGACACCGACGACATTGATAATGATGAGGTATCTTTTTCTTATGATGAGCTTTCTGCTAAATATGATTCTATAGTTGAGCAATTGCTTAGTCAAGATGAAGCGCTAGAATTTGTTATGACAAAAAATAAGAAATTAGAGTCAAAGATTAACAAATTGAAAGTAGAGCTTAAAACTGCTAAGACTCTTGAACCTGATGAATGTTTATCTTGTCATGTTATGCATTCTGAAATTACCAAGTTACAATCTGCTCATAATATTTGTGTACAACAACTTGAGAATGCTAAATCTGAACTAAATGAAATTAAAAGTGCTCCTTGTGAAAAATGTTTAGAATCTAGTAAATTGATTGCTTTTGATGTTTTTGATTCTAGCCCTTGCACTTCATGCTTAGAAAAAGAACGTGAAATCAAAGATATCTTAGAAGCTGCTAGAGTCAAATATGCAAAGCTTAAGGACAATATTGAAAATACTACTTGTGCTTCATGTTCCACTCTTAAGCTTGAAATTGCTTTGTATAAGGAAAAATCTATGGATAAAACTTGTGATTCTTGTGTTAACTTGAGAAAAGAAAATGCTTACCTTCATGATACATTAGAAAAATTTTCTAAAGGTAAGAAACAATTAAACATGATTCTTGACAAGTCTAAAACTCCTTATAAGAAGCAAGGTTTAGGATTCAATTCTTTTCAAGACAATTCAAACCCAAAAGTCATTCAAGTCTTGGAAAAGGTTTAATTGAATTCAAAACCCAACTGCAAAAACATCTTTTAAATCTGCGGGTTTTGCCCAACCTTGTATTAATTCAAATGGTGCGTCTTCTAGCGGTACCAAGTACCATTGCATTTATTGCAAAAAGGGTGGACATTTGATTGAATCTTGTTGGCGAGGTTGAAAAATGATAGGAAAAATTTTGATAGAATTTCATTCATGCAACCTAGAGCTTCTATGAGACATGGTAACACCGAAAAGAATAAACTGGATTAGGATTTTTATCTCATGCAAATCATTATGTTTCTAGACATCCTAATTCTAATGTGTATCGATGGCGGTCCGATCATTGAGTGGTCACCGGTCCGACCGGTTTGGTCACCGGTCGATCGGCCAAAGACAAAGCGGTCGACCATGCCATGGACAGCTCAAGTCTCATTTTAATTTAAACATTGCTCATAACCGAATGTTAAATGAAATCAAGGATAGTACTTCGGTTTGTATACTCCTTGCGACGTGTGTCTCAATCTCGATTCCTAAATCTTGTTTATCTAATCCCAGATTGAGACACATCGTTCTTACTCCTTGATTTTTAGGATTACCGCGAAAGGGGAAGAACACGTGGTTCGTTGACTCGGATGTTCACGCCACATGACCGGAACTCAAAATGGTTCACCTCTTTCACGCGAGCAACAGTGATGACTTCATCACCTTTGGAGATGATACACAAGGGCGAATTGAAGGAACAGGATCAATTAGGGTAAACAACAAATTCATTCTAAAGATGTCGCTCTTGTGGACAAGCTTAGGTATAATCTTCTTCTCGCTTTCTCGACTTCTTGATGATGGTTATGAGACTGCTTTTTAAGAAAAATGCTTGTCGTGTGCTTGATTCTACCGGTGAGCTTGTGTTTGGAATCTCTAGAGTTGGTAGAATTTTGGAGCCGATTTTTCGAATCTCTTGTCGGATCTCTTAAATGTTTGCTTACATCGCCTTCGATTTACGGCTTTGGCATCGACGTTTGGGGCACATTGGTTTTGATCATCGACACGAGTTAGCAACCTTGATCTCATGAGAGGTTTGCCCAAGCTCAAAGTCACAAAGATGTCAGATATGCGCTTTGTAGGCATGGCAAACAAGTTGCCGCCACACACTTCATCAGTGACTATGGTTATGATGACGGACCGGACGGTTGCTTCATATGGATACTGTTGGTCCCGCTAGAGTCCGATCGATCGGTGGAAAATGGTATATTCTTCTTATAGTTGATGATCTTTCTAGATATACTTGGTGTTCTTTCTTACTTCAAAAGATGAAGCTTTTGGTTATTTTCATGACCTTGTTCTTCGCTTGGCTTCGAGCTTCGGTGCTTTGAGAGCGATTCGCAGTGATAATGGAACGGAGTTCAAAAATGCTTCTTTTGCTTCTTTTTGCCGAAAGCGTGGTATTGAGCATCGCTCTTCTCCACACGTCCCTCAACAAAATGGCGTGGTGGAAAGGAAGAATAGAACCTTGGTCGAAATGGCTAGGACGATGCTAGATGAGTATAGCACACCGAGGAGATTTTGGGCCGAAGCTATTGCTACTGCTTGCCATATTGCAAATCGTGTCTTCTTGAGACCTTCTTTAGGCAAGACTCCTTATGAGCTTCGTTTTGGTAGAAAACCCTCTGTTTCGCATTTTCGAGTTTTTGGATCAAAATGTTTTATCCTTAAGACAGCAACTTAGATAAATTTGAATCAAGAATTTTTGATGGGGTATTTCAGGTTATCCCGCTCATTCGAGGGGTTTTCGAGTTTTATTATTGAGACTAACATTATTCAGAGACTTGTAATGTCACTTTTGATGAGACTAGCCCCGAGCTAGATCAATTGCTGAGATGATTTACAGTGTGAGAGTATTTTTGTGGAGGAAGATGAGGACGGCTAATGTCATTCCCTCATCTGCTTTGCTTGAGGCGCCCATATTGATACAAGAACACCGCTCGCCTACTTCACCTTCGGTTGAGGCTCTGCTGCATCATCATCATCGCTAGCACTCATGAGGTCGAAGAAACGACATCCCACCCGGCGCTCCACTTCGCATTCAGAGACAAAGATCCTCCGCATGTATAATAGGTAATCTACATGAGCGAGTCACTCGCCTGTATAATGATCCAAATCTCTACTCTCATTCGGCTTTGTTGCTTCTTTTGAACCCCGCGATATATCACATGCTTTATCTGATTCTAGCTGGGTAAATGCCATGCATGAGGAGTTAGAGAATTTTGAAAGAAACAAAGTTTGGAACCTAGTAGAACCTCCTAGTGGTCATAATGTTATAGGAACCCGTTGGGTGTTTAAGAATAAATAAGGTGAGGATGGTTCTTGTAACATCCCAAAATTGGTTTGTGTTTCAAATGTAATAAAAATGAGGAGAAATTAAAACTTTTTCTCTGATCTTGATTTTTGTAATCAGTTCCATAATTTTTGTAAAGGAATTATGTGGAATCAAAAATCAAATTGCCATTTGGACACCAACACAAGTCTCCTTCATGAAAATCTTGTGCCCAACCTTTGGAAATAATTTTTATTGAACCTAGGAGTGATGTTTAACACCTCAGAATTATTTCATAATTTTCAGAAATTATTTGATAATTTTTTGAGGCAAGTCAAACATTAGTCAAACTCCTAAATTAGCCTTCTGGAATTTTTAGAGAAAAATGCAGTGCATAAAAGTCTCTGAAAATTTTATATAAGGTTCATCATCCTGTTAGCAATCTCCATTTAAAATTTCATAATTTTTGGGGTTTGTTTGCTACCCCAAATAATTCCTCCAAAATCAGCTATTCAAATTCAAACCCTAACCGGTTTTCACTGTTCCTCGGGTTCGGATCAGACTCGGGCTCGAGCCACTTGATTTGGTCCAACCAACTAACCGCACCGGCTCGGACGTTGGGCGCGAGTGTTGTGAGTCGTTGGATCGACATCGAACGGCTCACGATCGCGTGAGCGTTCGACCATCCGAACGCGCGATCCATTTGAACCGTTGGATTCTAAATCGAGGGTTCACGATCGCGTCAACGTTCGGACCGTCCGACGCCTTGCGCAACGCGGACCGTAGGATCCAAATCAACGGTCCGGATTGAGTGAGCGTTTGAATCGTTATTATCGACCCGTTCTTTTTCAGCCGTTCGATTTCAATCCAACGGCTGGCGGCTATCGTCTACCTCCGTCCGCTCGCGCTCGCCATGGTCAACAGTAGTGGGTGAAATTTCAGAGCGTGGCAGCGTCGGGTCACTTCTCCTTTCGCCAACGGCTCTTCCGATTTAATGCTTCCGTCCCGCCGCCTCCATAGTCGCCGTCGCCCCTGTTGTCACTTGCTCCCGTCGCCCTCAGTCGGCCTCAACACAGAGCCCCACCATTTTTCTTCCCGTTGCTTCTTCCTTGCTCCTTCGGCTATAAAACTCCCCCAGTGGCTTCCTTAGCATCCTTTGAACACTCTTGAGCTCCAAAGACCACTCATTAGTCGTTGCTCGAGCTCCATTTCAAATTTGCTCTCGGCCGCCATTGTTGGAGCTTCGGGTCCTTCGGTGAAAGTGGTGTTCCGGGCATTCTCTTTCAAAACCCTTGATTCCTCAGCTTCTTAGCCTCTCACTGAGTTTTAACCCTCTGTCAATTTTGCTTTTGGCAGAAGAGAGCAGATCAATTTCGGATTTCCCCCAAGTCGGCCGAAACTGCTATTCTTCTTCACCCGAGCCAGCTCGATTCTCCTCGGTGCCTTCTTTGGGCTCAGGTACCCCCTTATTAGTCCCTAGTTGTTTGGCACCCGCTTGTTTGGACCGCAGCTGAGCTCATTTGCGTTTTTCGTTTTCGGTCATTTTGAGTCTTCTCGGTCATCTCCGGCTTGCCGGCGTTCTAGACCGCCGCAGCCAAAATTGTTGGTACCTTTGGGTGCGCAAGGTTGTTAGGAACTCATTTTAGGCTTTTGCTCGCACCGCCATGCCGCGAGTCGCCGGCGAGCCAATCTTCCGTCAAATTTTGTCGGACGAAATCGGTTGAAGTTGAACTTGAGTCGTTGCGGACCGTCGATCTTTGGATCTACGCCCAAGATTGCGCTTAGATTTGAATTAATCGCGCTAATCGGTGGACCGTTGGATCCAAGATCAGCGGTCCGGATCTGAATGAACGTTCGACCGTCCGAAAGGTTCGATCCGCGTGGACCGTTGGATCCAAGATCAACGGCTCCTATGCGTGTGAGCGTTCGGACCGCCAACGCGTCGGTCCACGTGAACCGTTGGATCCGCATCAACGGTGGCGCTTAGGAAGTGTGAATCCGCGCGTTAGCTGCTAGCACCGAACGCGGGCCGTCGGATCTTTGATCGACGCTCCTCGTTCGCCACGTCGCTTTAATTCTGATTTCCGAAAGGATTTATTTGTCAATGAAAAATATGATAACTTGTAAAATGCATAACTAATTCATTTCAAATCCTTTTCGGTTGATTCAAATTTTGTTGATTATGTTTTTAACTAGACTTTAATTTAGAAATGTTTTCAAACTCAGTATAGCTCCGAAAATTTCGCTAATGAATAGTAGCATTTTGATTTATAAAAGTGAGCAAAATGGTTTTGGCCATATCTTTTGCATTAAGAATCCAAATCAATTGGTTCTTGTTGCATTAGTTCATAAAAATCATGCTCTTTCTACTGTAAAATTTGAGAGCTTTTGTTGAAGTTGACTGTTGGATCTTTTCGGTTTCTTTTGCCTTATTGGTTCTTTTTGGTTCTTTCGATAGGATCAGAGAGCGCATTGATACCGAGAGTGATCCCCAAAGAACATCTTGACCCACAACAAGCGAGTGCAAGCGGTTTGATCATGTTAATCCTATTATTTTACAAGTTTAATATTTTGAATTCAACCGTATGTATGCATTGCTACTTTGTGTTAAAATATGGTTAGTTGATCCTATAGTTGCATAATCTGTAGGATGTTGGTTATTCTCTACTACTTGAGCCTAGGTTATTTGTCTTTGCGATTAGAGTTCGATGGATGAACTCTTGTCACTTAGTAGAATACTGAATCTTTGTGCTTAGCCATGCCTAGTTCGGTAGCTTTGGGCGATCATCGACTTAGTCGATGGTCTTGATCACACAAAAATTATTATTCTTCCATTATGTCCAGCACTTTGTGCTTTGTTAATTTTGTAAAGTCAAAATTCTGAAAATGGAAAAATTGATTTGGACTTGGGCAAGTGGTTGGATGGTGGGTTATTGGGTTTGTGGTTGTCTTGCCTAAGTCAACAAGGACCGAACATCTTGTGTCACACTCTCCAAGCATTTTTAAGACTAACCACGCGAGAGGGATATGGGACCTCTCTTGACTTAGTACTTTGGCGTGGGTTATCTCCGAGTCGCAGGAGGAGCGTTGTGTGTGTTGTGTGAAAAAGGAATTGTGTTCTTGTGTTGGGTGTGCGGTGGTGGAGTTTCCGGGATGGACTCTCCACCTCGAGGGCGCCGCAGATTGTCCGAGGCTTTACCCGTGAGGGGTAGTTGTCCGAGGTCGGGCCACGACCCGACACAACGTATGGGTTTCTATCCATACAGGCGGCTCATGAATAATTCACAATATTGGAAACGTCTCAGAGGACTTAGCCGTGTCGGCATACCTAAGGAAGTGTGCTTAATAGCTTGGCAAAAAGGCGGTCTGGCGTGTGGGTAAAATGGTACACCCTGCAGGGATAAAACTATTCGAATAGCCTCGTCCTAGGTTATGGACACGCTTGGTTAGGTTTTGCAAGAGTTAGACTTCAACCTTTTAAATTAAAATTTGACATGGTTGGCATGAATGGGTAATTCATGCTATTGTTGTGGTGACTAATGGTTTAGTCACTTCGGTGATTGTTGTTGTTTTCTATCTCTTGTTATATTGTTGTCTTTTGCGCTTATTTGAACATTAAAAACAGATTTGTTAAATTGCTTTCAATCTATTATATTATTGCAAATGAAAACTTGCTTTATGCTAAAATGAAACCTACAGCCCTATTGTTGATTAAGCTTGCATGTAGTATATGTCAGGTTTGTTATTCCACATGTAAGTCTTGCGAGTACATTCAAAGTACTCACCGGCTTTTGCCTACGCTTTTGTTCTGAGGGAAGAAGGTGAGCCCCAAGGGCCTCACTTTTGTGAGATGTGCTTCGGTTTGGCGACTAGCTTGGCGGTCCGTCGGTTGCCTTGTGGGTTAAAGGCACACCGATTGGCTCTTTTGTTGTAGCCATCTTATGGCACTTTTGCTTCATTGCTTATTTATTGTTGTCTCTTTTATTGTTGGCGGTTGGCCTCTCTTTTTGTAATGACTCGGTTTAATATTATTAATACTTCGCATTACATTACGTGTTTGGTTCTATGTGGATGAATGGAATTGATACATAAATTTTGTGATGAGGTGTGTATCTTGCACTCTGGAAGTATACATGTCTCGAGTCTCGGATTATCTGCTTTGTGATGCTAGGACCGAATGGATGGTTAAGCATCACAAGCCGGATAAACCGGGGTCTCACAAAGGTTTGGTATCAGAGCCATACTGACCGTAGTAACCCAAGTTTGGTCGCTTTTAGGATATTTTGAAAACCCTAATTTCAAAGTATCAAATGATTTTTGAAAGCTTGAGGAATTCTCGATTTTATTCCTTACCTATCTTAGCTTTCTCCTCTCATCTTACTCTAATTTGAGTTTTGAAAATTGTTTACCTCTTCTTTCCTTCAAAGATAGTTGTTATCGATTAAATGGGTTTTGGGAACCACCGAGTTTGGCAAATTGAAGTGCTTAGGGTTTTGAAGTTTACGGATGAAGATTTCGCTAGAGGCTTGGATGCGAATCTGACAAAGACGCTTCAATTTCAGACAATGAGCTCAATGGTTTCTGATAGGACCACTGAGCTTGGCAAGTTGAAGTGTGCCAGATTTTGAAGTTTCTAGGATGGAAGACTTCGGCTGGAGCTTGGATGCAAAATCACTACAGCAACTTCAATTTCCGGACAGCAAGCTCGATGGTTTCTAATAGGGTAGAAAAATGAGAGGTTAATCAACTAAAACTTGTGGGGTTAAAAGGGTAAGATGTGATACTAGTTAGCTATGTATCTAACACTATTTTCGCTGATTTAACCTTGCTCTTTAGCGGTATTAGATCTTACCTTAATCCTCTGATTTTTATTTTCTCAATCAATTACTCGTTCATTCAATACGGGCTAGTTGAATTGGGAAGTTGAGTTTTGGTTTTATGGTTCCTTACCGTTTTTGGAGTTTTTTTTATAAGCAGGTTTAAGCTTATACACATACTGTTTTTGGCTTTCGATTAGGGTGATGTTCCATTCCCCTAGTCGCTAGCATTTTGCTTTCTTTCGCCTTTGTCCTTGAATCTAAGTCTTTTCTTGCTATTAGTGAGCTCCTTTTACTCCATTGTTGGTCCCATTGCTCATTCGCTCTCTGGTTGGAGTCGAGTGACTACTGAGTGTAGGGGTGTTTCAATTGAAATTGAGGGAGTAAGATTCTTAGCGAATCTTATCCTCCTCCCTTCAAAGAAGTCTAGATGTAATTCTTGGTATGGATTGGTTGTCTCAAAGATAAGGGACGATCGATTGCGCCAAGAAGTGTGTCCTTCTATCTAGTCCTTGGTGGCGGGTTCGCTTTCGCCGAAGTCGCTAGGCCCGCATCTCTTCGCTTGAGGCGAAGCCCGCTCTAGATATTGGTGAAGTCCCAACCGTCTGTGACTTCATTGATGTCTTTCCTAAGCTCTTCCAGAATGCCACCAGCTCGAGAACTCAAGTTTGTCATAGAGTTGGTTCCGTGCATCGCCCGATTTCAAAGAGGCATTATCGGATGCCACCAAATGAGTTGGTGGAGTTGAAGAAGCAACTGAGTGAGCTGCAAGAAAAAGGTTTCATCCGCCCTAGCTCATCTCCGTGGGGTTGTCCTGCAATCTTCGTAAAGAAGAAGGACAATACTTTGCGCATGTGCGTTGATTACCGTCCGCTTAATGAGGTAACGGTGAAGAACAAGTATCCATTGCCCCGCATTGATGATCTCTTTGATCAATTAACTGGAGCTCGAGTATTCTCCAAGATTGATTTGAGAATGGGATATCATCAAGTTCGGATACGACCTGAGGATATTCCAAAGACGGCTTTCTCTACTCGCTACGGCTTGTATGAGTATACCGTCATGTCATTTGGCTTAACCAATGCTCCCGCCTTGTTCATGAACCTCATGAATTCGGTATTCATGGAGTATTTGGATAAGTTTGTCGTGGTCTTCATCGATGATATTCTCATCTATTCCAAGGACGATGAGGAACACGATGAGCATCTGAGGCTTGTGTTAGGCAAGCTTCGTGAGCATCACCGTATGCAAAGTTCAAAAGTCGCTCGGTTGAAGGAAGTGGCCTTCTTGGGTCATATTCTTTCAAAGAGGCGTGGCCGTTGACCCTAGCAAGGTCGGCGATGTTCTTTCATGGGTTCACCTACTTGAGGCCGGCGCGGAGTTTTCTCGGTTTAGCGGGATATTATCGCCGCTTTATCGAGAACTTCTCCAAGATCGCGAAGCCGATGACGGAGTTGCTCAAGAAGGACAAGAAGTTCTTGTGGTCCGATGCTTGTGAGGAAAGCTTCCAAGTACTCAAGAAGCGTTTGACCACCGCTCCGTCCTCGTTCTTCCGATATTCATCGAGTTTCGATATCTTTTGCGATGCTTCTCGCCGAGGACTCGGTTGTGTCCTTATGCAAGAAGGCAAGGTAGTGGCCTATGCATCAAGGCAATTAAGGACTCATGAACTCAACTATCCTACCCATGACTTAGAATTGGTGCTTTGTGATTCATGCACTTAAGATTTGGCGACATTACCTAATCGGTGTCGTTGTGAAGTGTATTCGGATCACAAAAGCCTAAAGTATTTGTTCACCCAACCAGATCTGAACCTCAGGCAAAAGAGATGGTTGGAGTTGGTCAAAGATTATGACATGGGTATTCACTACCATCCGGGCAAGGCTAATGTCGTTCTTGATGCGCTCGATCATAAGCGCATTGCAATGCCTTGTTGCTCCAGGGATGTCAACCCACCCTTCTGGAGGAATTTCAGCGTCTCAACTTAGGTTTGGTTGAGCGTGGTTCCCTCGCTGCCTTGGTTGTGCAACCAACCTTGGTAGATCGGATTAAGGTCGCCAAAGAATCGGATCTTTGGAATAAGTCGCATCAAGGAAAATGTCAAGAACGGAACAACCAAGTGCTTCTCTGAGGATGAGCATGGTGTTGTAAGGTTCGGGCAACGCCTTGTGGTTCCAAAGGACATGGAACTGCGGGATTTGATTCTCCGCGAGGCCCATGATTCGCCTTTGTCTATTCATCCCGGCCACAAAGATGTATCAAGATCTCCGCCGAGATTTTGGTGGACCCGAATGAAGAGGGAGATTGCGGTTCGTTGTCGAGTGCGACGTGTGTCGTCGTGTCAAGGCCGAGCATCGGCCCAGCAGATCGCCAGACCTTTGCCTATTCCTCGAATGGAAGTGGGATTCGATCGGGATGGATTTTATCACCGGTGCGCCCGAACATCCAAGGGCAAGGATTCCATCCGGTTGTCATCGATCGATTGACGAAGGTAGCCCATTTTCGCGATTCGGACAAACCTTAGTGTGAGTCTACTCGCGGACCTCTATATTTCCGTATCGTCGCTTGCATGGTGTACCAAGACGATCGTTTGGATCGCGATGCGCTTTTCACCGCTGTGTTTTGGAAGTGTTTGCAAGAGGCTATGGGAACCGTCTCACATTTAGCACCGCATATCACCCCCAACCGATGGTCGACCGAAAGGGTCAACCAAGTGTTGGAAGACATGCTTCGTGCTTGCGCCCTCTCCTATGGAAAGAATTGGGAGAAATGCTTGCCATTTGCCGAAGTTTTCCTACAACAACAGATTTGCAGCCGTCTCGGCATGTCACCTTCGAGGCCTTATACGGAGAAAGTGCGAACCCCGTTAAACGGTGGAGACGGTGAAAGACTTTTCTTTGGCCCGACTCGATCAATGAGGCCGAGAGTCAAGTCCAAATTTATTCGTGATCGTTTGCGCACGGCTCAATCCGAGCAAAGAGCTATGCGGATCGCCGTCGTCGCGAGTTGAGCTTTGAGCCCAATGAATTTGTTTATCTCAAAGTCTCTCCTTTGAAGGGCCATCAGCGATTCGGCGTCAAGGGCAAGTTAGCTCCTCGATATGTCGGTCCTTACCGTGTTATCGAGAAGAAAGGAGCTGTTGCCTATAAGTTGGAATTGCCACCGCACTTGAAGGGGTACATGATGTTTTCCATGTGTCCCAACTAAAGAAGTGTCTCCGTGTTCCAAGCGAGGAAGCTCAGTTGGAAACTCTTGATGTTCGTGAAGATTTGACCTACAAGGAGCACCTGCTCGCATCCTTGAAGAGGTCGAACGAAGAACAAGGAATAAAGCCATCAAATTCCTTAAAGTTCAAGTGGTCGAACCACTCCGAGGATGAGGCTACTTGGGAAAGGGAAGATCGCCTCGTCACGAACTATCCATCTTTCTTTATCGAGTGAGCCAAATCTCGGACGAGATTTTTGTAAGGGGGAGGTTTTGTAACATCCCAAAATTGGTTTGTGTTTCAAATGTAATAAAAATGAGGAGAAATTAAAACTTTTTCTCGATCTTGATTTTTGTAATCAGTTCCATAATTTTTGTAAAGGAATTATGTGGAATCAAAATCAAATTGCCATTTGGACACCAACACAAGTCTCCTTCATGAAAATCTTGTGCCCAACCTTTGGAAATAATTTTCATTGAACCTAGGAGTGATGTTTAACACCTCAGAATTATTTCATAATTTTCAGAAATTATTTGATAATTTTTGAGGCAAGTCAAACATTAGTCAAACTCCTAAATTAGCCTTCTGGAATTTTTAGAGAAAATGCAGTGCATAAAAGTCTCTGAAAATTTTATATAAGGTTCATCATCCTGTTAGCAATCTCCATTTAAAATTTCATAATTTTTGGGGTTTGTTTGCTACCCCAAATAATTCCTCCAAAATCAGCTATTCAAATTCAAACCCTAACCGGTTTTCACTGCTCCTCGGGTTCGGATCGGACTCGGGCTCGAGCCACTTGATTTGGTCCAACCAACTAACCGCACCGCTCGGACGTTCGGGCGCGAGTGTTGTGAGTCGTTGGATCAAGATCGAACGGCTCACGATCGCGTGAACGTTCGACCATCCGAACGCGCCGATCCATTTGAACCGCTGGATTCTAAATCGAGGGTTCACGATCGCGTCAACGTTCGGACCGTCCGACGCCTTGCGCAACGCGGACCGTAGGATCCAAATCAACGGTCCAGATTGAGTGAGCGTTTGAATCGTTATTATCGACCGTTCTTTTCACCGCTCGATTTCAATCCAACGGTGGCGGCTATCGTCTACCTCCGTCGCTTCGCTTCGCCATGGTCAACGATAGTGGGTGAAATTTCAGAGCGTGGCGTCGGTCACTTCTCCTTTCGCCAACGGCTCTTCCGCATTTAATGCTTCCGTCCCGCCGCCTCCATAGTCGCCGTCGCCTCGTTGTCACTTGCTCCTGTCGCCTCGATCGGCCTCAACACGAGCCCCACCATTTTTCTTCCGTTGCTTCTTCCTTGCTCCTTCGGCTATAAAACTCCCCAGGGCTTCCTTAGCATCCTTTGAACACTCTTGAGCTCCAAAGACCATGTTAGTGCGCTGCTCGAGCTCCATTTCAAATTTGCTCTGGCCGCCATTGTTGGAGCTTCGGTCCTTCGGTGAAAGTGGTGTTCCTGCATTCTCTTTCAAAACCCTTGATTCCTCGACTTCTTAGCCTCTCACCGAGTTTTAACCCTCTGTCAATTTTGCTTTTGGCGAAAGAGAGCGAGATCAATTTGGATTTCCCAAGTCGGCCGAATCGCTATTCTTCTTCACCCGAGCCACTCGATTCTCCTCGGTGCCTTCTTTGGGCTCAGGTACCCCTTATTAGTCCCTAGTTGCTTGGCACCGCTTGTTTGGACCGCAAATGAGCTCATTTATGCGTTTTCGTTTCGGTCATTTTGAGTCTTCTCGGTCATCTCCGCTTGCGGCGTTCTAGACCGCCGCACCAAAATTGTTGGTACCTTTGGGTGCGCAAGGTTGTTAGGAACTCATTTTAGGCTTTTGCTCGCACCGCCATGCGAGAGTCGCGTGGCGAGCCAATCTTCCCGCCAAATTT
Source organism: Hsuehochloa calcarea (assembly GCA_036346395.1). Classification (NCBI taxonomy): domain Eukaryota; kingdom Viridiplantae; phylum Streptophyta; class Magnoliopsida; order Poales; family Poaceae; genus Hsuehochloa; species Hsuehochloa calcarea. Next base: position 32,995,908 of record CM070600.1, read on the forward strand.
TGTCTGACGAAATCGTTGAAGTTGAACTTGAGTCGTTGCGGACCGTCGATCTTTGGATCTACGCCCAAGATTGCGCTTAGATTTGAATTAATCGCGCTTTAATCGGTGGACCGTTGGATCCAAGATCAACGGTCCGGATCTGAATGAACGCTCGACCGTCCGAAAGGTTCGATCCGCGTGGACCGTTGGATCCAAGATCAACGGCTCCTATGCGTGTGAACGCTCGACCGCCCAACGCCCCGTCACGTGAACCGCTGGATCCGATCCAACGGTGAGCGTTTAGGAAGTGTGAATCCGCGCGCGTTGCTTAGCACCGAACGCGCCGTCGGATCTTTGATCGACGCCTCGTTCGCCACGTCGCTTTAATTCTGATTTCCGAAAGGATTTATTTGTCAACCTAAAATATGATAACTTGTAAAATGCATAACTAATTCATTTCAAATCCTTTTCGGTTGATTCAAATTTTGTTGATTATGTTTTTAACTAGACTTTAATTTAGAAATGTTTTCAAACTCAGTATAGCTCCGTAAAATTTCGCTAATGAATAGTAGCATTTTGATTTATAAAAGTGAGCAAAATGGTTTTGGCCATATCTTTTGCATTAAGAATCCAAATCAATTGGTTCTTGTTGCATTAGTTCATAAAAATCATGCTCTTTCTACTGTAAAAATTTGAGAGCTTTTGTTGAAGTTGACTGTTGGATCTTTTCGGTTTCTTTTGCCTTATTGGTTCTTTTGGTTCTTTCGATAGGATCCAAGAGCGCATTGATACCGAGAGTGATCCCCAAAGAACATCTTGACCCACAACAAGCGAAAGCGCTTGATCATGTTAATCCTATTATTTTACAAGTTTAATATTTTGAATTCAAGCGTATGTATGCATTGCTACTTTGTGTTAAAATATGGTTAGTTGATCCTATAGTTGCATAATCTGTAGGATGTTGGTTATTCTCTACTACTTGAGCCTAGGTTATTTGTCTTTGCGATTAGAGTTCGATGGATGAACTCTTGTCACTTAGTAGAATACGAATCTTTGTGCTTAGCCATGCCTAGTTCGGTAGCTTTGGGCGATCATCGACTTAGTCGATGGTCTTGATCACACAAAAATTATTATTCTTCCATTATGTCCAAACTTTGTGCTTTGTTAATTTTGTAAAGTCAAAATTCTGAAAATGGAAAAATTGATTTGGACTTGGGCAAGTGGTTGGATGGTGGGTTATTGGGTTTGTGGTTGTCTTGCCTAAGTCAACAAGGACCGAACATCTTGTGTCACACTCTCCAAGCATTTTTGCGTACTAACCACGCGAGAGGATATGGGACCTCTCTTGACTTAGTACTTTAGGCGTGGGTTATCTCCGAGTCGCAGGAGGAGCGTTGTGTGTGTTGTGTGAAAAGGAATTGTGTTCTTGTGTTGGGTGTGCGGTGGTGGAGTTTCCGGATGGACTCTCCACCTCGAGGGGCGCCGCAGCTTGTCCGAGGCTTTACCCGTGAGGGGTAGTTGTCCGAGGTGGGCCACGACCCGACACAACGTATGGGTTTCTATCCATACAGGCGGCTCATGAATAATTCACAATATTGGAAACGTCTCGAGGACTTAGCCGTCTTGGCATACCTAAGGAAGTGTGCTTAATAGCTTGGCAAAAGGCGGTGCAGCGTGTGGGTAAAATGGTACACCCCGCAGGATAAAACTATTCGAATAGCCTCGCCCTAGGTTATGGACACGCTTGGTTAGGTTTTGCAAGAGTTAGACTACAACCTTTTAAATTAAAATTTGATATGGTTGGCATGAATGGGTAATTCATGCTATTGTTGTGGTGACTAATGGTTTAGTCACTTCGTGATTGTTGTTGTTTTCTATCTCTCGTTATATTGTTGTCTTTTAAGCTTATTTGAACATTAAAAACAGATTTGTTAAATTGCTTTCAATCTATTATATTATTGCAAATGAAAACTTGCTTTATGCTAAAATGAAACCTCATACCTATTGTTGATTAAGCTTGCATGTAGTATATGTACAGTGTTGTTATTCCACATGTAAGTCTTGCGAGTACATTCAAAGTACTCACCGCTTTTGCTTACACGCTTTGTTTGTAGGGAAGAAGGTGAGCCCCAAGGGCCTCACTTTTGTGAGATGTGCTTGGGTTTGGCGACTAGCTTGGCGGTCCTGGCTTCGGTTGCCTTGTGGGTTAAAGGCACACCGATTGGCTCTTTTGTTGTAGCCATCTTATGGCACTTTTGCTTCATTGCTTATTTATTGTTGTCTCTTTTATTGTTGGCCTGTTGGCCTCTCTTTGTAATGACTCGGTTTAATATTATTAATACTTCATTACATTCGTGTTTGGTTCTATGTGGATGAATGGAATTGATACATAAATTTTGTGATGAGGTGTGTATACTGCACTCTGGGAAGTATACATGTCTCGAGTCTCGGATTATCTGCTTTGTGATGCTAGGACCGAATGGATGGTTAAGCATCACAAGCCGGATAAACCGGGGTCTCACAGTTCTGTGGTTAGAAATAAAGCCAGATTGGTAGCTCAGGGTTTCAGTCAAGTTGAGGGGTTAGATTTTGATGAGACATTTGCTCCTGTTGCTAGACTAGAAGCTATTCGCATTCTGCTTGCATTTGCTGCATCAAAAGGTTTTAAATTATATCAGATGGATGTTAAAAGTGCCTTTTTAAATGGTTTCATAGATGAGGAAGTGTATGTTAAGCAACCCCCTGGTTTTGAGGATCCCAAGTATCCAAATCGTGTGTTCAAATTATCCAAAGCTTTGTATGGTCTTAAACAAGCCCCTAGAGCCTGGTATGATAGACTTAAGACCTTCTTGCTTAAAAATAATTTTGAGATGGGTAAAGTGGATAAAACTCTATTTATTCTTAGGCGTGGAAATGACTTCTTGCTTGCTCAAATTTACGTGGAAGATATTATTTTTGGTAGTTCCTCTAATGCTCTTGTTTCCAGCTTTTCTGACACTATGTCCAGGGAATTTGAGATGAGTATGATGGGAGAGCTTAATTACTTTTTGGGACTTCAAATCAAGCAATGCAAGGAAGGAACTTTCATCCATCAGACGAAGTACACTAAAGATCTACTCAAACGCTTCAACATGGGTGATTTGCAAGCCAATTTCCACTCCCATGGCAACTTCGATCGCTTTGGATCCGGATGAGGAAGGAGAAGTCGTGGATCAACGCGAGTACCGCAACATGATCGGCTCCCTTCAGATTTGACGACCTCGCGACCGGACATTCACTTCACGGTATGCCTTTGTGCAAGATTTGAGCGTCTCGAGAACTTCCCATCGCCAAGCCGTTAAGCGCATATTCGGTATTTACACTCTACCCTCTTATATGGCATTTGGTATTCTGCTCTTGACTTTGTCCATTAGAGGTTTTTCTTATTCGATTTTATGGGTCAGTCGGTTAGATAGGAAGAGTACCTCGTGCACTGTCACTTCCTAGGCACTTCTCTTGTATCTTGGTCTTCTAGGAAGCGGTCTTACATTGCACAATCCACCACCAAGCGGAGTATGTAGTCTGCGCTAGTTCTTTGTAGCTTGATTTTGTGGATGACGTCCACTTTGAAAGATTATGGGTTAAACTTTGCTAGTGTTCCTCTTTTCTGTGATAACACTTCTGCTATTAATATTGCTAAAAACCCAGTGCAACATTCTAGGACTAAGCACATAGACATTCGCTTTCACTTCCTTAAAGATTATGTTGAAAAAGGTGATATTGTGATGCACTTTGTAGAGTTCGAAGCTCAATTGGCAGATATTCTTACCAAGCCTTTAGATCAAACCAGATTTTCCTCCTTAAGAAGCGAGTTAGGGGTAATTTATCCTTATGGGTTGGTTTGAGGGGGAGTTTGATCTTTTTCTTATCTTTCCTTGTTCTTTTGATCTTTTATTGTTCTTTTTCTGAACTTAGTGATCTTTTCGAACTTTTTAGGTTTTTAGGCTTTTTAATTGCATTTCATTGTGTCATATTGCATTCATATGGAAACTCCATCAAGTGGTTACAACAAGTGGTATGAAAAATCCAAAAAGATGCATTGTAATATAAGATTTTCTGCTTATCTTTTAAAATTGATGAAGCTTTGCCTATTACCCTTTGGAGCTGTTGTATTTCAATTCTTGCTCAATGTCATGTCTAGTTCTTTGACTTGCTAGAATTATCATGCTTTTACATGTGTAGCTACGTCTTTGCTATATGAGCTAGAATCATTTAAACAACTCAAACTAAGAAATTGCAATTTGTGGATGTTTTAGCGAGTTGCGTAATTAGTGCTCCTCTTGTGACATTGGCCCTGTCAGAATTGCTTTGTTAGCTCTTTGATCTAAAATTGACCATTACTTGAGCTTTTGTGTTCTTGAGATTCTAAAAATGCTCTTGTGAAAAATGAAAATCAAGATTGTCTTATGCTTAAAATTGTGCCAAACTATTCTTACGAGACTGCTTGTCAAATGACATGAACTTGGAGATAGTTTGATGAACCAGACGATCTCATGGGGACTGCTTGTCAGAAATGACATGAACCTCAAGATTTGTCGCCCCGGTAGAAGCTTAGAAAGAGTTTGTGGATGGCTCCTAGTCCAGGATCTTCTTTACTAAGATATACCTTTAATCAACTTTTGGTCGAAGCTTAGGATGAGTTTGTGGATGGCTCCTAGTCCAGGATCTTGTCACTAAGTTAGATCATTAGTCAACTTCAATATTCAATGCAAATGAGAAAAATGTTGACAAATGGGTGTTTACAAAATATTGAGCAAAATGATTCAATACGGGACTTGATTGACTCTTAATGTGGTCTTTTTTAGATTTTTGATCTCACTTTGACATTTTGACATGGCCAATTTCACTTTAGGATCCCTGTTGATGAACTTGCTGAATTTGAAGCGTTGCTTAAATTGATCAAATCTACTGTTTTACTTTTGAACCTTTGTGCTTAGCTTTGATATATATGTCTTACCATGATCTTGCTAGCGCTTGTCAGCTTGATATCTTTGTTTGTGCAATATTAGAGATACTAGCTTGTTCTTTTGGGTAATCTCCAAAGCTTCTTGTAATCAAAAATTGAAAAATACAAAAATGAAGCCACTCCATTGCACTTCTTGCATACCCATGTTTATGCTTCTTTTATTTCTGCTTCTTTCTTTATCATCTATTGGTTATCTCTGGATGAGAGGAAGGCGTGATTCCTTGATGAATCCATTGTCAAAGGGGGAGAAGATGTGTTAATTAATGAGAAGATATTTCTTTGGGAGAAGATGTGTTATATTTCTTTGCTATTTTTATTTGGAGAAGATGTGTTAATAAGAAGATTGGGGGAGAAGTTTATACAAAGGGGAGAAACTGAAAATTTGAAATTTGATGATCATAGTGAGGGGGAGTTCTTGAGTTGCATTCTTATTGTCTTATTGAATATTCTGAACTTGAATTGCATTCTTTTATACTCACAATGATCATAGGTTAATTGAACAATTGTTTATTCATATGGACCTCATGTGAGAATTTTGACCCGTTTCTGGAAATTAAAGTTTTTATGCTTATTTTTGCTTTGTCTCACATGCCTATACTATTCTGATGCCAGCTTGGTCATTTTCATTGTTTTTTTCTTGCTTATGGACCAAGTTGTGCTTTTGTGCGAAAACTGCGAGTAAACTCGTTTTCAAACATCTTACTTCCATTTTCTGGATAATTGCCAATGTGTTCATCAAGGGGAGATTGTGGATTTCATGGGGATATGCTCCAGATCTTAGGATGATGTGACAATTGGCAATGGCGTTTACGGTTTGTCGTTTCACGCGTTTTCGACAAAGTTACAGGCTTACTGCTCAGGGGCGGTCCGACCGGTCCTTGCACGGCGGTCCGACCGGTCCCATATCGGTCGGACCGGCCATCTGGGGCGGTCGGACCAGCGATGACCAAAAGTGTTCAAATCGTGCTGGGCCAAAAATAGGTGTTGTAGACAAGTAAGGGGATCCCAATGCACTTGGTCTCATGATTTTTGGAGTCTCCAGTGAAAAGTTCTATTGGTTTAAAGTTTCCGAAGGTTTGGATTTTGGGAGCTTGAATTTGGCTAAGTCCTAAGGGGGTCCGACCGCTCACGAGGAGCGGTCCGACCGCCATGGGGCGGTCCGACCGCTCACCGAGCGGTCGACCAGAACTACTTGAACGTCAGCCAACTTCGTGGCGATGTTGTTTTGTTAGGTCAAAGTCATTGGTTTCATGGCATATGATTTGCATGATGCATGTTTTGACTAACATGGGTCAAGTTGTGAAGAACTTGTTCCCGAATCGTGTTTTCTTATGCGTGGTTGTGGAGGTAGCTTGGTGGTCAACGACGGTCAGCGGCGAGGAGAATCGGGACTAGACTTGAAGAGTTGAGGTCGAGCGATCGACGATGCGGGTGAGGTCAACGACTCAAGCGTGACACAAGATGGACAATGGTGACCTATTGGCAAATCCATGACGCATGGTGAAGCGGTTTAGGTCAAAGTTAAAGACGACGCTTGCGCGCGTGCGTGTGTGACCCGCTTGTTGGTGGGCCTTAACGGAGCCCAATTAAGTAAAACCCTAAGAGTTTTAGGCCTCCACTATAAATAGGAGGAGATGGTGGCTGCACCTCTCTCTCTCTCGCCTTTTATGTTTCAAAACCCTAATTGTCTTTAGGGAGTTGAGGTGGAGGCTAGGGCTCTTGATGGTTTGTGGTGAATTTCGTGATCCTTGATTGTCTCTCGATCCATGATGGTGTGGATGTAACCCGACTTCAATCACGAAATCAATCTATGCAAGGTTTGCTTGAGATAAGTCTCTTTTCGTTCTTGCTTTCAATTTGGTGATTTTAGGGCTTTCCTTGATCCGCGAGTTTGTGATTGATTCTTTCACGTGAATTAGCTTGCGTGATATGTGTGAATCTATCTAGCATCATCTTGATCATCAATCTCTCACGAACAAGCTTTAGGATCAAGTTTTCGTTCTTGCCCGGTTTTAGACCTTCGTTAATCAATTGGCAATTGCTCAAGATCGTTCCAAGAATTATCATAATATTCAATTGGAATAGGTCCTCAATAGCATATAGAAGGTGTGTGCAAAGTTTCATAAAGATTAGAGTTGAGAATCAAAAGTTTCACCTAATTGCAAGTTCGTCATCGGCCGATTTTATCATTGCGGATCGGTTCGAGTCGGCCGGTCGGACCGCCGTCATCACCGGTCGACCGATTTTGAGCGGTCCGACCGCCAAGACAACGCCGGTCGGACCGCCCGCAATCGGTCCGACCGGTTGAGTATAACGGTCGACCGCCTTGCGTCTTTGTGAGTCTTGGTAATCTTAGTTGATTTTGTTATATTGCTTAGGGGTTTAATTGAATTCAATACTAGTCTTCCGCTGTACTGGTACATTGATCTTCATAGCTTTCTAATAGCTACTGGAGTTAAATTGTATTGAGTTCATAATTTGTGAAAAAGTGAGCGTGCTCCTATTCACCCCCCCTCTAGTCGCCTTTACGGTCCAACAAATATGATTAGCAAATGGTTGCTTACCAAATTCACTAATCTTCTAGCAATGATGCCCAAGCTCACTACTAGATTAACTGATTGCAGGTTTTGAATCATTAAATGTCATAAGTGGAATATGGTATTCAGTGGGAGTATCTTTATTAAATTGTTTAATAGAAGTTACTTTTCTTGAACATATGTCTTAATTTTCCATATTTTATGTTGTAGATCATGACACCAACTGCTGTACCTAAATCCAGTTTTGTTGTACGTTCGATACTTGATAAGGAAAAACTGAATGGAACAAATTTTGCGGATTGGTCCCACAACCTAAGAATTGTTCTTAGGCAAGATAAAAAAGAACATGTTCTAGAGGAACCAATTCCTGATGTGCCTGCTGAGAATGCTGCTGCTACTCTTAAAACATCCTATAAAAAGGCATATGATGAGTCTCTTGATGTCAGCTGTCTCATGCTTACTACCATGAACTCAGACTTTCAAAAGCAGTTTGAGAATATTGAGGCCTACGATATGATCGTGGCGCTCAAAGGCATGTTTGAGACACAAGTAAGAACTGAGAGATATAAGATCTCAAAGATATTGTTTGGGAGTAAGTTAGCTGAGCCCATATGTGATCAAGATGGTTGGTTACACACAGAGTTTGGAAAAACTTGATTTTAAACTTAGTCAAGAGTTGGCTACAGATTTGATTCTTGCTTCGCTTCTTGCAAGCTATGGACAGTTCATTTTGAACTTCCATATGAATGGCTTAGACAAAAATCTCACCGAACTGTATATGACACTCAAGACTGGAGAGGACAGCATAAAGAAAAGCAACAATCATGCGATGATGATGCAAAAGAGTACAAGCTTCAAGAAGAAGGTTAAAACTTGGGTCAAAGGTAAGGGCAACACTAAAGTTTCGTATGGGATCCAAACTAACAAGCCTAAGCTCAAGACTAAGTCTGACCCGACTCAAGAGAATGAATGCTTTTACCGCAAAGAGTCATGACATTGGAAAAGGAACTGCAAGAAATACCTGGCTAATCTGAAAAAGAATGGTGAGACTAAACCTTCCACTTTAGGTATTAATGTTATAGATATTTTTCTTGCTGGTTCTTCTGTTAACTCTTGGGTATTTGATACTGGATCTAATACTCATATTAGCAATTCGATACAGAGTCTAACAAGGAGTAGGAGAATTACAAGGGGAGAGATGGATCTTCGCGTTGGGAATAAATAAAGGGTTGCTGCATTAGCCGTCGGGACTTTGACATTACTTTTGCCCTCAGGATTTATTATAAAATTAAATAATTGTTATTACGTTCCAGCCATATGTAGAAACAACATCTCTGCCTCATGTTTGATGGCAGAGGGTTATAAATTCATCATTGAGAACAATGGTTGTTCTATATTTTTGTATGAAATGTTTTATGGCTATGTTCCTGTCTTGAATGGGTTGTTTATTTTAAATCTTGATGATGCACCCATCTATAATATTAATGCGAAGAGACTTCTGCCCAATGATATGAATTCCACTTTTATTTGGCATTGTTGTTTGGGTCACATAAGTGAGAAACGTATGAAGAAGATCCATGATAATGGAATTCTAAACTCAATTGATTTGGAATCATTCGAAACGTGTGATTCTTGCCTATTTGGAAAGATGACTAAGACACCTTTCACTAGTCAGAATAAGAGGGCGTCCGACTTGCTGGCACTCATACATACTAATGTATGTGGACCAATGAGCACGACAGCTAGAGGTGGTTTTCAGCACTTCATTACTTTCACCGATGACTATAGTAGATATGGATATATCTATTTAATGAGGCACAAGTCAGAATCCTTCGAAATGTTCAAGGAGTTCCAGAATGAACTACAAAATCAACTTGGCAAGACAATCAAATCCTTATGATCTTATCGCGGAGGTGAATTTTTGTGCTATGAATTTGGGTACTATTTGAAGCAATGTGGAATTGTTCCACAGCTTAAACCACTGGGCACTCCATAATGGAATGGGGTGTCCGAGCGGCGTAATCGAACCTTGTTGGACATGGTTCGGTCGATGATGAGCCAATCAGATATGCCGTTGTATTTTTTCAGTTACGCTCTAGAAACTACAGCTTTCACTTTAAACAGGGTATGTGAGACCCCGGTTTATCAGGCTTGTAATACTTAACCATCCATTCGGTCCTAGCATTACAAATCAAATAATCCGAGACTCGACACATGTATACTTCCCAGAAATGCAGTATACACACCTCTTTACAAAAAGTCATGCATCAATTCCATTCATTCACATAGAACCGAAGCACAGCACAAACCAGAAGTTAATATAAATAAAGGACAATTATTACAAAAGAGAGGCCGACCGGCCAAATAGTAAGCAAAAATTAATTAAATAGCGGAAGCAAAAGTGCCATAAGATGGCCATAAACAAAAGAGCCAATCAGTGTGCCTTTAACCCACAAGGCAACTGACCGGACCGCCAAGCTAGTCGTCAAAACCGCAGCATATCTCACAAAAGTGAGGCCCTTGGGGCTCACCTTCCTCCTCTGCAACAAATAGTTAAGCAAAGCAAATGAGTACAAAAATTGTACTCCGCAAGACTTACGTGTAGAGTAACAAACCTATACATATGCTACATGCAAGCTTATTTGAGCGGAGGCTGTATGTTTCATTTTCAGCATAAAGCAAGTTTTCATTTGCAATATTGTAGTACATTTGAAAGCAAGTTTACAAATCTGTTTTTAATGTTCAAATAACAGAAAAAGACAACAATAATAACAGTAGATAGATGACAACAACAGTCCTGGAAGTGACTAAACCATTAGTCACCACAACAATAGTATGAATTACCCATTCATACCAACCATGTCAAATTTTAATGAAAAAGGTTGTAGTCTAACTCTCACGGGGCGTATCCGGGCGTGTCCATAACCTAGGACGAGGCTATTCGAATAGTTTTATCCCTGCAGGGGTGTACCAATGTGCCCACATGTTAGACCGCCTTTGTAACACCCTGTCTATTCGGAAGACAAGATGTCACCTAACAAGACAACCTACTATTCAAATCATAAGATTAACATCGCATTCAATGCTAAAGAAACGATTAACCATGATAACAATCTATAGCTTAATAACAGTTCATCTATAAATTTAAACGAGAATTAACCAAAGTGATAATAATGGACCTCCAAGTGACAATTATTACAGTCCATTACATTATAAATAAAACTGAAGAGATGTAAATAGAACTTGAACGAATGACTATTTATTTCATGTGCATGGAACGTGCTGGACTACACCCTCCCGCTAGCAACCGTTTCACTGGAATTCACCTAAAAATAAATAAAAGCAAGAGTGAGTCGAAACTCAGCAAGCACAACATATACATTCACATAGAATACTGAATCGAAACAATCTACCAAGTACATCATTTACTTCATGAATTTAAGAAAGCACGGCATGAATGAATGAATGCATTGAAGGAGAATGGACTTTCCACATGTTTATACCGGTATAACTAGTGACACACCCGTCGGTGTTCACTTAAGCCCGCTCTTAACCAAGAGCGGGGATCCAAGTCCGTATGAAGAACGTTTCATACGGAATGTCCGAAACTTCCTACATTGGAATGGTAGGTCTTACATGCCCATATTGGAATTAATGGGACTTAATCAAGTTTCCACTCCCGTGACAAACAATCAATTATGTATGCATGGAATGAAAAGCATAACTTGGCATATAACTCAATGTATCATCGAATAAGGTATTGAACTCTACCACATCATACTCAAATCACAGGAATATTCATAATTTACCAAGTTAACATGTAATCAATGAATTCACACAAATTAAACATTTGTACTTGCCTTCCGTGTGGTGACGTGTTGTGAAACAACGAAGGTGTCCTTCCACCCACCGTTTCACCGCCTACACAAGTATTACCACGTATTACGGATAATCGAATATGGCACAGCTACAAGTGTACTACGATGCTCTCTAATCAACCCACTCAACCCAAGGGTTCAATTTGACATCTACACTAAAAGTCCAGATTATCGTTCTACGGGCAGTTGCACAAGAAAATTCGCCATTACTTATCTGTAACTCTAAACGACCTGAAACCAGTGCTCACTGATTCTTAACTGATCAGGCTACAAAACATTAGTTGGCGGAATCTTCTGATTCGGCCAAAACAGAGGGGTAATTAACTGTTAAACCTAACCCATCTACGTCTGTCCAGAAAACAGATCAGCAGTAAAGAAAATGGTGTAACTTTTAGCATACTGATCCAAATGGAATGATCTTTATCAACTTGGAAATATAATTTCGAGATCTACAATAACTTAGTTGGGTGCAGATTCTGATTCGGCCTCTATTTTGAACAAAAACGAGGGACAAACCTACTCACCTCAGATTTCAGACAGATTGAACAGTTTGTATTCAAAAATTCATATCTCCCAAACTACTGATCGGATTTTCCTGATCTTGGTGCCAAAAGAAAGCTAACGAAACCAGGAACAAATCTCTAGAAGGGCAAAACCCCAAATTCGGCCTCTAAAGTACCGTAACATGCCACGCAACATTCTGATCCAATCTGTAATTTCTGGAACTCTAATCCGACGCGAATCAATTGATCTCTACCGCAACAAAAATCGATCAAACAAATAACCGGGGTGCTCGTTACCCTTGAAGACCCGTAGCACGACGAAGAACCACTCCCCGCTGGTCTCCCTTCTTCTTCCTTGGCCGGCCACACCACAGCGAACAACCGGCGAAGAAACGACCCGCCGGTGGACAGATCGGAGGAGAAGCGCCCGGGGATCTTGGAGACCAACTTCGGGAGCACCAATGGCCGGCCACCAAGGGAGGAGACGGCGCCCAACCAGGGGAGGAGGCGCCGCAAAGGAGGATGGAGAGGGAAGGGGGTGGCGGCTAGGGGGGAGGGGAAGGAGGCGGCTAGGGTTTGGGGGGGAGCGCCCCCTTTATGGCCGGCCACTTCATGGGCCGGCCAGCCCCCCCTTGGGCCTCCTGGGTCGCGGACTGCGGCCCAGGTTGCCGGAAAATATCGATAACCCCCCCTGCTAATTGGAATTTCCGACAAAAACTATTTCTTTTCTCCTCTCGACTTCTTTCTTTTTACCAATGCGATTCCTAAACTTTTAAATCTCGCTTTGATTAAATTCCAAACTATACTGAACTAGTTTGGATTTATGAGGTATTACACTCTAACCCCCTTAGGAAAGATTCGACCTCGAATCTACGTAGCAACTTCGAGAAGAAAAGATGAATAACTTAAATAATTACCTGAAGTGAACAGGTCGGGGTATTGTTCTCGCATGCGGGACTCCAACTCCCAAGTAGCCTCTCTTTGGTCGATGAGACCAAAGGATCTTAACATACTGGTCTTGTTCCTCGTAACCCGCTCGCTCCTTCTAATATTCTCACTGGTCGGGATTCGATAGTAAGATCTTGCTCAATAATCAAAGGCTCTAAAGGAATAACATGGTCTGGATCCCTCAAAAATTTCCGCAACATGGACACATGAAACACATTGTGGACCCCTTTCATGGAGTCGGGAAGGTCCAAACGGTAAGCTAGTTTTCCAATTCGCGCCACGATTGGAAAAGGTCCAACATACCTTGGACTAAGCTTCCCTTTGGTGCCAAACCGCACCACACCTTTGGATGGCGACACTCTCAACAGAACTTCGTCACCCACTATGAATTCCAAATCCCTCCTTCTGACATCTGCGTAGCTCTTTTGTCGGCTCTGAGCAGCCAACAGATTTTGCCTAACTTCGGCCACTCTAGTCACTGTTTGCTGAACCCAATCGGGACCCAAAACTGCCCGCTCTCCAACCTCATCCCAACACAACGGGGACCTGCACCTACGTCCATAAAGAACCTCGAATGGTGCCGCTCGAATACTGGCATGATAACTATTATTATAAGCAAACTCGGCCAACGATAAATGTTCTTCCCAACTTCCTTTCCAGGATAAAACACAACACCTGAGCATATCTTCCAAGGTCTGAATCGTGCACTCAGATTGTCCATCCGTTTGGGGATGAAAGGCCGTGCTAAGACGGAGCTGTGTGCCCATGGCACTCTGCAAACTCTCCCAGAACTTGGAGATAAATTTCGCGTCCCGATCAGAAACAATAGTTTTCGGAACTCTGTGCAACTGCACTACTTCCCGCACATAAAGAGGAGCCAAATCACTTGCCGAATTTGTTGTGCGGATAGGAATAAAATGAGCAGACTTCTTCGAGCCGGTCCACAATGACCCAAATAGCATCCTTCCTCGTTATGTGCGAGGTAAACCGACTACAAAATCCATTGATATATCATCCCACGGCCACACCGGACCTCCAGAGGTTGCAGCAATCCCGGGCCGCTTATGTTCAAATTTTGACTCACCGACAGACTCCACAAGATGCTACATATTGTGCAATATCAACCTTCATCCTCTTCCACCGAAGTTTCTCTTTAAATCTTTGTACATCTTGGTCTCTCCAGGTGCATCAGATACTGCGACGATGTGCCTCCTTCAGAATCTCATCCTTAACCTGAGCCTCCTGAGGAACACAGAGGCGGCCTTTAAACCGTAATGTGCCAACCTCATCTATACTGAAATGGCCTTGCTTGCCCTCAATACAACGCTTTCTCCCCATTGAGCATCCGGTCATCTTGTTGTGCTTCTCGCACTTGATCCGGAGTGCTAACTCTAAAAGCAACCGAGTCTCCGCTTTGGCGGTACCATAAAACAATAGGAATTATCCATACGCTCAAAATCAGCGATAAGACAACTGACAGTAGATGGTGTCGCCTTGCGACTCAAAGCATCTGCTACCACGTTTGCCTTGCCTGGATGATACTGAATTGTGAGATCATAGTCCTTAAAGCAAGAACCATCTCCTCTGTCTCAGGTTCAAATCCTTCTGGGTAAAGATATATTTCAAACTCTTGTGATCAGTGAAGATGTCACAAGACTCGCCGTACAAATAATGGCGCCAGATTTTTAAAGCAAGAACCACTGCAGCCAACTCGAGATCTTGAGTCGGGTAATTCTGCTCATGCTTCTTCAACTGTCGCGACGCATAAGCAATCACTTTGCCCTCCCGCATAAGTACACATCCGAGACCAACTATCGACGATCCAATAAATGGTGAACCGCTTCCGGGCTCGGAAGAGTCAAAATCGAGGCGCCACCAATCTTTCCTTTAATGCACAAAATCGCTGCCACATGCTTCCGACCACCGAAATTTAACTCCTTTCTGTGTCAGCTGGGACATTGGTCTAGCAATAATGGAGAAACCTTCCACGAAACGCCGGTAATAACCCGCTAATCCCAGAAAACTCCTCACCTACTTGACATTGGTTGGTCTTGCCCACTCTACCACCGTAGAAATCTTACTAGGATCAACTGATATACCATCTTGGTTGATAACATGGCCTAGAAACCCCACCTCAGAAATCCAGAACTCGCACTTCTTCAATTTTGCATAGAATTGATTCTTTCTCAGTGTTTCAAGTACCAACTTCAAATGTCGAGCGTGATCCTCTTCCGTTTTGGAATATATCAAAATATCGTCAATAAATACGACAACAAAATCATCGAGGTATTGGTGTAGCATACTGTTCATGGCCTCCATGAAAACTGCAGGAGCATTCGTCAGTCCAAAAGACATAACTTTGTACTCATAATGGCCATACCTCGTGGAAAAAGCTGTCTTCTCGATGTCCTGCTCCCGGACACGAATCTGATTGTACCCTGACTGAAGGTCAATCTTCGAGAATATTTTGGCCCCCTTCAATTGGTCGAAGAGATCCTCGATTGTAATATTCTGAAAAATAAATGGTAATAATAAATAATTAATTATTAACCTCTTAAGGGCCTGTGTGTAATTAAATAAATTAGTACATAAAAAAATGGAATTTCAGAGTTTAAGAGCTATATAAATAGATTTTGGGGTTCTCTAGAAACCCTAGCTTTTTCTTTGTTTTCTTTCTCCAAGCCGACGCGCCAGCCAATCGCTTTGTTTGCTGCATCGCTGCGCCGCCAGCCTTTGTTCCCCGGGTGCACCACGTGCTGCACTGCCGCCCCAGCCAAGTCTCTGCGTTGCATGCGCGTTCTTCTTCTTACGCATTGGGCCTGACGCCGCGTCTTAGAGCCGATCAAGATCGCCGCTGCGTTCCGCGCCGCCCATCTTCAGATGGAACGCCGTTCTTTGGTTCGCTGCGGCTTTGTCTTGGCGCTGCATGTATTCTTTGCCTTTGTTGCTTGAACGTCCGCCGAGCCGAGCCGCTGAGAAGCCACGCGCCTGAAGCCGCCGCGGCGATTCTGCCAGGCGCCGCCAAGTGCCGAGCCGATCTGCTGGTTTCTTTCTTCGCTGCCGAGCCGCTCTGCCTCGGCTAGATCGCTTTGCTGCTGATCCGATCCAAATTAAGCCGATCACCGATCTGCTGCTGCTGATTCCTGTTTCCGCGTGGAGAAATTTAGGTGGAAGTTAACATCTCGGTTTTGTTGTGAGTAGCGATCTATAACTTTGTTACCTCTATATTTTGCTAATTTAGTTAGCTGTTAGAATTGAGATTAATTAGAGAGGTTTTAGAATTTTCTAATCGAGGGGACGACTAATAGATCTGTTTAGCCCGCTGTTCTGTTGAACGATTTATTCGGGTACCTTAATGGCGAATTTTGGAAATCTCATCTACTAGTTAATTGTAGATAATTTCGATAGCTTTCTATAGCATATTTTATCATGTCAATCGGACAAGTAGAATTCGAGTTATGATTTTCGGAAGGCTGCTGTCCTTGGGGTTGTCGCCTTTCGGCGCTGTTTTGGTAGACTGTAGATTAAAAATAGTAAATAACTTAATTAGAGTTTTGGATCTACATGAAAGTTGTAGATAATTGTCCAATGGTTCTGTAGAATCTAAGAACACACATTTTGGTTGAGTAAAACAAAAGTTATGAATTTAGTAAGACTGCTGTTCCGAAGCGGGCAGACCGACTTTCTGGGCTAGAAACGGAGGGTTAGTTGATTTAATTAGAAGTCTTTGTAATCTAAGAAAACGTGGATAATTTTATGAAGAATCCAGAATGGGGTGGTTTGTGGTGATCGGACTTTCGAGTCAAAAGTTACGTTCGTTTTAGTACTAAGACCGCAATGGGTAACTTTTCGGTACCGGAGTAACGTGGTATATTTGGGGACGTGTAGGAGCGATGTCGATTGATTGTTGTTCTTATGATGCTGTAGCTTGTATTGAAATTTGTGTATTTAATGTAGGAGAGGCGTCGTACTTGTTGCCATCTGCTAGCCAAATTGTGCGTCGCAACTAGTAAAGGCAAGTGCATGGTAGACAGCGATCAATGATCGATCACTGTTTTCTTTATCTTCTATTACCATCATTGTTGTGCTTTTATCTTGTTTAATTGCAAACAATGGAATGACATGATTATATCTTTGTTGATAAACCTGATGAAAAGTTGGATATGATGTTTATGATGGAGTTTGCATGTTTGCATTCATAAGCATCTTTGCATATGAGCAGGTGATCATGAATGATCACAACTCCACGGGAGTGGAGGAGGTCCCCGATCCTTATGGAGGAACGGGCTTGAGAGTGAATGTTGTCGCGAACATTCACTCATGCTATACCGGTATACGCGAAAGAAGTGCATGTGGACATGTAGAATAGAGTTGCATTCATAAATGAGATTATTGTGTGTTAAACAAAGAGACGATAACTGCATGAGAATATTAATAAAAGTATTTATGATGATATTGAAGTTATCGAATGCTGTTGATTGATTATTGTTTGTTGTATATCGATGTATTTGCTGAGTCGTGGACTCACCCTTGCTCTATTGTTGTCTTTAGGTGATCTTCGAGGATGCCGTAACTGAGAGCGAGTAGCGCACATGGACCACTTATGATCATTTACCTTCATAATCTTTTCATTCAGAATTGGATTACTCCTGGACATGTTAGAGGTTGAATAAAGTTTAGGACAATGTTTGGACTAGACTATTTGCTTTATTAATTTGGATTCATTGGTTGATGCTACTTTGGATTATTTATCTGGTTATAATTCCCATTGCTTATTTATTATCGTTTGAACCCTAATTATGCATGTTCGTTTGTGATCCTTGGATATGTTTATTGATGATTGCTTGATGTAATTTTTATAGTGTGTCGATAATTATTAGTTTAAAGAGTAGTGTGGTGGCATTCTAGGCTCAGTGTTGGGCTGGGGTGTTACATCGATACGGGGTAATGGATATTTATTCTTCACCGTTGCTTGGTTAAGAGCCCGATAATCCACACACATGCGCCAACTGCCATCCTTCTTCTTGGTGAAAAGCACAGGTGCTCCCCAAGGTGAGACGCTACACCGAATCATATCCTTGGACAACAAATCGTCCAACTGCTTCTTCAATTCCTCTTGAAATGGTCGTGCCAACCGATAAGGAGACATCGATATGGGTCGCGTTCCCGGAATAAGATCAATCCGGAACTCCACTCTCCGTGACGGAGGCATCCTGAGCGATTCGCAGGAAAACATCGAAAACTCATTCGCGAATCGGTATCTCCTCAATACGCAATGAAGAGACAATCTTTTCATTGAGGGACCAAAGCAATCCATAGGTTGATGCACGGCGGCTAGGGTACAGACTAGCCAGCACGAACGCTGAATCAGACGGTGCACTCCCCTGGAATACCAGTTGTTGGACCGTAAAGGCGACTAGAGGGGGGGGTGAATAGGAGCACGCTCACTTTTTCACAAATTATGAACTCAATACAATTTAACTCCAGTAGCTATTAGAAAGCTATGAAGATCAATATACCAGTACAGCGGAAGACTAGTATTGAATCCAATTAAACCCCTAAGCAATATAACAAAATCAACTAAGATTATCAAGACTCACAGCACGGGCGGTCTGACCGTTATACTCAACCGGTCGGACCGATTGCCGGGCGGTCTGACCGGCGTTGTGCTGGCGGTCGGACCGCTCCAAAATCGGTCTGACCGGTGATGACGGGCGGTCTGACCGGCCGACTCCAGAACCGATCTGCAACAGTAAAATCAGCCCGATGACGAACTTGCAATTAGGTGAAACTTTTGATTCTCAACTCTAATCTTTATGAAACTTTGCACACACCTTCTATATGCTATTGAGGACCTATTCCAATTGAATATTATGATAATTCTTGAACGATCTTGATCAATTGCCAATTGATTAATGTAAGGTCTAAAACCGCAAGAACGAAAACTTGATCCTAAAGCTTGTTCGTGAGAGATTGATGATCAAGATGATGCTAGATAGATTCACACATATCACAGCAAGCTAATTCACGGAAAGAATCAATCACAAACTCGCGGATCAAAGAAAGCCATAAAATCACCAAATTGAAAGCAAGAACGAAAAGAGACTTATCTCAAGCAAACCTTGCATAGATTGATTTCGTGATTGAAGTCGGATTACATCCACACCATCATGGATCGAGAGACAATCAAAGATCACGAAATTCACCACAAACCATCAAGAGCCCTAGCCTCCACCTCAACTCCCTAAAGACAATTAGGGTTTTGAAACATAAAAGGCGAGAGAGAGAGGTGCAGCCACCATCTCCTCCTATTTATAGTGGAGGCCTAAAACTCTTAGGGTTTGACTTAATTGGGCTCCGTTAAGGCCCACTAACAAGCGGGTCACACACGCACGCTTGCAAGCGCCGTCTTTAACTTTTGACCTAAACCGCTTCACCATGTGCCATGGATTCGCCAATAGGTCACCCTTGTCCATCTTGTGTCACGCTTGAGTCGTTGACCTCACCCGCATGGTCGATCGCTCGACCTCAACTCTTCAAGTCTAGTCCCGATTCTCCTCGCCGCTGACCGTCGTTGACCACCAAGCTACCCGCACAACCACGCATAAGAAAACACGAATTCGGGAACAAGTTCTTCACAACTTGACCCATGTTAGTCAAAACATGCATCATGCAAATCATATGCCATGAAACCAATGACTTTGACCTAACAAAACAACATCGCCACGGTTGGCCGACGTTCAAGTAGTTCACGGTCCGACCGCTCAGTGAGCTGGTCGGATCGCCCATGGCGGTCGGACCGCTCCTCGTGAGCCGATCGGACCGCCTTAGGACTTAGCCAAATTCAAGCTCCCAAATTCAAACCTTCGAAACTTTAAACCAATAGAACTTTTCACCGAGACTCCAAAAATCATGAGACCAAGTGCATTGGGATCCCTTACTTGTCTACAACACCTATTTTTGGCCCACTCGATTTGAACACTTTTGGTCATCGCCGGTCCGATCGCTTCAGATGGCGGTCCGACCGATATGGGACCGGTCGGACCGCGTCAAGGACCGGTCGGACCGCCGAGCAAGAAGCTCAGAACTTTGTCGAAAACGCGTGAAACGACAAACCGTAAACGCCATTGCCAATTGTCACATCATCCTAAGATCCGGAGCATATCCCCATGAAATCCACAATCTCCCCTTGATGAACACATTGGCAATTATCCGTAAAATGGAAGTAAGAGGTTTGAAAACGAGTTTACTCGCAGCAGACAAAGGCACAACTTGGTCCATAAGCAAGAAAAAGCAATGAAAATGACCAAGCTGGCATCAGAATAGTATAGGCATGTGAGACAAAGCAAAAGTAAGCATAAAAACTTTAATTTCCAGAAACGGATCAAAATTCTCACATAAGGTCCATATGAAAGAACAATTGTTCAATTGACCTATGATCATTGTGAAGATAAAAGAATGCAATTCAAGTTCAGAATATTCAATAAGACAATAAGAATGCAACTCAAGAACTCCCCCTCACTATGATCATCAAATTTCAAATTTTCAGTTTCTCCCCTTTGTATAAACTTCTCCCCCAATAACGAAATAGAGAATAATCAACACATCTTTTCTTCTCATTTAACACAACTTCTCCCCCTTTGACAATGGATTCATCAAGGAATCACGCCTTCCTCTCATCCAGAGATAACAAATATAGAATAGAAGAAGAAGCAGAAACAAAAAGAAGTAAAAAGAGGAGTATGCATGAAGTGCAATGGAGTGGCTTCATTTTTATATTTTTCAATTTTTGATTACAAGAAGCTTTGGAGATTACCCAAAAGAACAAGCTAGTATCTCGAATAATGCACAAACAGCATATCAAGCCTGACAGCGCTAGCAAGATCATGGTAAGACATATATATCAAAACTAAGCACAAAGGCTCAAAAGTAAAGCAGTAGATTTGATCAATTTAAGCAACGCTTCAAATTCAGCAAGTTCATCAACAGAGATCCTAAAGTGAAATTGGCCATGTCAAACTGTCAAAGTGAGATCAAAAATCTAACAAGGACCACATTAAGAGTCAATCAAGTCCCGTATTGAATCATTTTGCTCAATATTTTGTAAACGCCCATTTGTCAACATTTTTCTCATTTGCATTGAATATGGAAGTTGACTAATGATCTAACTTAGTGACAAGATCCTGGACTAGGAGCCATCCACAAACTCATCCTAAGCTTCGACCAAAAGTTGATTAAAGGTATATCTTAGTAAAGAAGATCCTGGACTAGGAGCCATCCACAAACTCTTTCTAAGCTTCTACCGGGGCGACAAATCTTGAGGTTCATGTCATTTCGACAAGCACCCCCATGAGATCGTCTGGTTCATCAAACTATCTCCAAGTTCATGTCATTTGACAAGCAGTCTCGTAAGAATAGTTTGGCACAATTTAAGCATAAGACAATCTTGATTTTCATTTTTCACAAGAGCAGTTTTTTAGAATCTCAAGAACACAAAAGCTCAAGTAATGGTCAATTTTAGATCAAAGAGCTAACAAAGCAATTCTAACAGGGCCAATGTCACAAGAGGAGCACTAATTGCGCAACCCGCTAAAACATCCACACATTGCAATTTCTTAGTTTGAGTTGTTTAAAAGGTTCTAGCTCATATAGCAAAGACTTAGCTACACATGTAAAAGCATGATAATTCTAGCAAGTCAAAGAACTAGACATGACATTGAGCAAGAATTGAAATACAAAAGCTCTAAAGGGTAATAGGCAAAGCTTCATTAATTTTTAAAGATAAGCAGAAAAACTTATATTACAATGCATTTTTTTTATACCATTTGTTGTAACCACTTGTTGGAATTTTCATATGAATGCAATATGACACAATGAGATGCAATTAAAGAACCTAAAAACCTAAAAAGTTCGAAAAGATCACTAAGTTCAGAAAAAGAACAATAAAAGATCAAAAGAACAAGGAAAGATAAGAAAAGATCAAACTCCCCTCAAACCAACCCATAAGGATAAATTACCCTAACTCGCTTCTTAAGGAGGAAAATCTGGTTTGATCTAAAGGCTTGGTAAGAATATCCGCCAATTGAGCTTCTGACTCTCGAAGTGCATCACAATATCACCTTTTTCAACATGATCTTTAAGGAAGTGAAAGCGAATGTCTATGTGCTTAGTCCTAGAATGTTGCACGGGTTTTTAGCAATATTAATAGCGTATGTTATCACGTAAAAGAGGAACACTAGCAAAGTTTAACCCATAATCTTTCAAAGTGGACGCCATCCACAAAATCAAGCTACAAGAACTAGCAAAGTGACTACATACTCGCCTCGGCGAAGGATTGTGCAATGTAAGACCGCTTCCTAGAAGACCAAGATACAAGAGAAGTGCCTAGGAAGTGACAGTGCACGGTACTCTTCCTATCTAACCGACACCCAAAATCATAATCAAAAACCTCTAATGGACAAAGTCAAGAGCAGAATACCAAATGCCATATAAGAGGGTAGAGTGTAAATACCGAATATGCGCTTAACGGCTTGGCGATGGGAAGTTCTCGAGACGCTCAAATCTTGCACAAAGACATACCGTGAAGTGAATGTCCGGTCTCGAGGCCGCCGAAATGTAAGAGAGCCGATCATGTTTGCGGTACTCGCGTTGATCCACGACTTCTCCTTCCTCATCCGGATCCAAAATAATCGGTTGCCATGGGAGTGGAAATTGGCTTGCAATCACCCATGTTGAAGCGCTTTAGTAGATCTTTAGCGTGCTTCGTCGATGGATGAAAGTTCCTTCCTTGCATTGCTTGATTTGAAGTCCCAAAAGTAATTAAGCTCTCCCATCATACTCATCTCAAATTCCACGGACATAGTGTCGTAAAAGTCGGAAACAAGAGCATTAGAGGAACCACCAAAGATAATATCATCCACGTAAATTTGAGCAAGCAGGAAGTCATTACCACGCCTAAGAATAAAAAGAGTTTTATCCACTTTACCCATCTCAAAGTCATTTTTAAGCAAGAAGGTCTTAAGTCTATCATACCGTGCTCTAGGGGCTTGTTTAAGACCATACAATGCTTTAGATAGCTTGAAAACACGATTTGGATATTTAGGATCCTCAAAACCAGGGGGTTGCTTAACATACACTTCCTCATCTATGAAACCATTTAAAAATGCACTTTTAACATCCATCTGATATAATTTAAAACCTTTTGATGCAAAGAAATGCAAGCGAGAATCACGAATGGCTTCTAGTCTAGCAACAGAGCAAATGTCTCATCAAAATCTAACCCCTCAACTTGGTCAAACCCCGAGCTACCAATCGGCTTTATTTCTAACCACGAGCCATCCTCACCTTGTTTATTCTTAAACACCCAACGGGTTCCTATAACATTATGACCACTAGGAGGTTCTACTAGGTTCCAAACTTTGTTTCTTTCAAAATTCTCTAACTCCTCATGCATGGCATTTACCCAACTAGAATCGATAAAGCATGTGATATATCGCGGGTTCAAAAGAAGCAACAAAAGCCGAATGAGAGTAGAGATTTGGATCATTATACCGAGCGAGTGACTCGCTCATGTAGATTACCTATTATCATTCCGAGGATGCTTTGTCTCTGAATGCGGCGGAGCGCCGGGTGAGATGTCGCTTTCTTCGACCTCCGCAGTACTCCGATGATGATGATGCAGCAGAGCCTCAATCAAGGTGAAGTAGACGTAGCGTGTTCTTGTATCAATATGGGCGCCTCAGCAGCAGATGAGGGAATGACATTAGCTTCGCCCTCATCTTCCTCCACAAAATGCTCTCTGTCACTGTAAGTCATCTCAGAGCAATTGATCTAGCTCGGGGCTAGTCTCATCAAAAGTGACATTACAAGTCTCCAATAATGTTAGTCTCAGTATTAAAAACTCGAAAACCTCTCGAATGAGCCGGATAACCCAGAAATACCCCATCAAAAGTTCTTGATTCAAATTTATCTAAGTTGCTGTCTTAAGGATAAAACATTTTGATCCAAAACTCAAAATGCGAAACAGAGGGTTTTCTACCAAAACGAAGCTCATAAGGAGTCTTGCCTAAAGAAGGTCTCAAAAAGACACGATTTGCAATATGGCAAGCAGTAGCAATAGCTTCGGCCCAAAATCTCCTCGGTGTGCTATATTCATCTAGCATCGTTCTAGCCATTTCGACCAAGGTCCTATTCTTCCTTTCCACCACGCCATTTTGTTGAGGGACGTGTGGAGAGGAGAACGATGCTCAATACCACGCCAAAGACAAAAAGAAGCAAAAGAAGCATTTTTGAACTCCGTGCCATTATCATCGCGAATCGCTCTCAAAGCACCGAGAAGCTCGAAGCCAAACGAAGAACAAGGTCATGAAAATAACCAAAAGCTTCATCTTTTGAAGTAAGAAAGAATACCCAAGTATATCTAGAAAGATCATCGACTATGACAAGAATATACCATTTTCCACCGATCGACGGACTCTAGCAGACCAACAAGATCCATATGAAGTAATTGTCCCGTCCGTCACCATAACCATAGTCACGTAAGGGTGTGAGGCGGCAACTTGTTTGCCATGCCTACAGGCGCACATACAACATCCTTGATGACTTTGAGTTTGGGCAAACCTCTCATGAGATCAAGGTTGCTAACTCGTGTCGATGATCAAAACCAATGTGCCCCAAACGTCGATGCCAAAGCCGTAAATCAAGAAGATGTAAGCAAACATTTAAGAGATCCAAGAAGAGATTCGAAAAATCACCCAAAAATTCTACCAACTCTAGAGATTCCAAACACAAACTCACCAAGAGAATCAAGCACACGACAAGCATTTTTCTTAAAAATAGTCTCATACCCATCATCAAGAAGTCGAGAAATGCGAAAGGAGATTATACCTAAGCTTGTCCACAAGAGCGACATCCTTTAGAATGAATTTGTTGTTTACCCTAATTGATCCTGCTCCTTCAATTCGCCCTTGTGTATCATCTCCAAAGGTGATGAAGTCATCACCGTTGCTCGCGTGAAAGAGGTGAACCATTTTGAGTTCCCGTCATGTGGCGTGAACATCCGAGTCAACGAACCACGTGTTCTTCCCTTTCCGCAGTAATCCTAAAAATCAAGGAGCAAAAGAACGATGTGTCTCAATATCGGGATTAGATAAACAAGATTTAGGAATCTAGTCTCGAGACACACGCCTGCAAGGAGTATACAAACCGAAGTACTATCCTTGATTTCATTTAACATTTGGTTATGAGCAATGTTCAAATTAAAATGAGACTTGAATCGTCCATGGGCGGTCCGACCGCTTTGTCTTCAAGGTCGATCGGTGACCAAAACGGTCGACGACCGGTGACCACTCAATGTCGACCGCCAATCGATACACATTAGAATTAGGATGTCTAGAAACATAATGATTTGCATGAGATAAAAATCCTAATCCGTGTTTATTCTTTTCGGTGTTACCATGTCTCATAGAAGCTCTAGGTTGCATGAATGAAATTCTATCAAAATTTTTCCTATCATTTTTCAACCTCGCCAACAAAGATTCAATCAAATGTCCATTTTTTTGCAATAAGTGCAATGGTACTTGGTACCACTAGAAGACGCACCATTTGAATTAATACAAGGTTGGGCAAAACCCGCAGATTTAAAAGATGTTTTTGCAGTTGGGTTTTGAATTCAATTAAACCTTTTTCCAAGACTTGAATGGCTTTTGGGTTTGAATTGTCTTGAAAAGAATTGAATCCTAAACCTTGCTTCTTATAAGGAGTTTTAGACTTGTCAAGAATCATGTTTAATTGTTTCTTACCTTTAGAAAATTTTTCTAATGTATCATGAAGGTAAGCATTTTCTTTTCTCAAGTTAACACAAGAATCACAAGTTTTATCCATAGATTTTTCCTTATACAAAGCAATTTCAAGCTTAAGAGTGGAACATGAAGCACAAGTAGTATTTTCAATATTGTCCTTAAGCTTAGCATATTTGACTCTAGCAGCTTCTAAGATATCTTTGATTTCACGTTCTTTTTCTAAGCATGAAGTGCAAGGACTAGAATCAAAAACATCAAAAGCAATCAATTTACTAGATTCTAAACATTTTTCACAAGGAGCACTTTTAATTTCATCTAGTTCAGATTTAGCATTCTCAAGTTGTTGTACACAAATATTATGAGCAGATTGTAACTTGGTAATTTCGAATGCATAGCATGACAAGATAAACATTCATCGAGTTCAAGAGTCTTAGCAGCTTTAAGCTCTACTTTCAGTTTGCTAATTTTTGACTCTAATTTCTTATTTTTTGTCATAACAAATTCAAGCGCTTCATCTTGACTAAGCAATTGCTCAACTATAGAATCATATTTAGCAGAAAGCTCATCATAAGAAAAAGATACCTCATTATCATCAATGTCGTCCGTGTCACCATGAAGCACATGCCGTGAAGTCTTTGGCCTTCCTTTCTTTTTACCTTGAGGGATCTCCTCCTCCTTGTCCTCCTCACTCCCGGTATCCACATCGCTCAAGGATTGATCCTCAAAAGCGGCAAGGACCCTGAGCACCTTCACAAGCTTATTTTCCTCATACCTTGATTTGTTGAAAGGAGGCTTCTTCCAAGTCGGCTTTCCTTCCTTATGATTGCTCTTACCTTTCAAATTGGGGCAATTTGTCTTGATATGATTGACCTCACCACATTCATAGCATGTTACCGACCACCTCTCTTTTGTTTCTCACATTATTGTAGGCCCGTGTGAATTTCTTAGCTAGAAGAGCTAACTCGCTTCAGAATACTTTCAAGCTCCTCTTCATGAATAGCGGATAAACAAGCAAATGAAAATCCGTAAGAAGATTCACAAGAGTCATCAAAAGCCTTTTGAGAGGATCTGCTACCAAAGCTAAATTATCTTTCTTAGGATGATCAACTCTTTTAATTTCATGAGTCTTGAGTTTACTATAAAGCAATTCTAAAGTAAGACTTGAAAGATCAACATTTTCTTCTATAGCAAGAGCTTTCATCTCCCACTCCTTGGTGTTGATTGCGGCCAAGAGATGGGTGGCATTTTCAGATTGAGAATATTCAATATCAACAACTTTCATTTGATTAATTACTTTATTAAAGCGATCGAAAATGTCATCGATGCTCTCTCAGGACGCATCTCGAATTTATTGTACTCACGCTTGTAAACAGCTTGGCGCACCTTTTGATTTGGGACGAACCTCATGATATGTTTCGAGAGTGTTCCAAATTTCATGCGCAGCTTGAAAGATTGCAAATTCTATCATATTCTTGTCTACCAAGTGCACCATATAAAAGATTCTTAGCCTTATTGTTGTTAGCCAAAAGAATTGCGTAGCGTGTAGCAATTTCAGAATAACCAATGGGCTCTAACAACATCCCAAATAGCTTGTCCTCGCTCTCAAGAAAGACGCGCATACGATTCTTCCAATAGGCATAGTCGTGCCCATCAAGATATGCGGTTTAGTAGAAAACTTATCCATCGCCAAAGTTCAAGGACCGGTTAAGATCAAGATTGAACTAACCGGCTCGATACCACTTGTTGGACCGTAAAGGCGACTAGAGGGGGTGAATAGGAGCACGCCACTTTTTCACAAATTATGAACTCAATACAATTTAACTCCAAGAGCTATTAGAAAGCTATGAAGATCAATATACCAAGACAAATGGAAGACTAGTATTGAATCCAATTAAACCCTAAGCAATATAACAAAATCAACTAAGATTACCAAGACTCACAGCACGGGCGGTCTGACCGTTATACTCAACCGGGCGGACCGATTGCCGGGCGGTCTGACCGGCGGTGTGCTGGCGGTCGGACCGCGCCAAAATCGGTCGGACCGTGATGACGGCGGTCGACCGGCCGACTCGAACCGATCTGCAATAAGAAAATCACCGATGACGAACATGCAATTAGGTGAAACTTTTGATTCTCAACTCTAATCTTTATGAAACTTTGCACACACCTTCTATATGCTATTGAGGACCTATTCCAATTGAATATTATGATAATTCTTGGAACGATCTTGAGCAATTGCCAATTGATTAACGAAGGTCTAAAACCGCAAGAACGAAAACTTGATCCTAAAGCTTGTTCGTGAGAGATTGATGATCAAGATGATGCTAGATAGATTCACACATATCACAGCAAGCTAATTCACGTGAAAGAATCAATCACAAACTCGCGGATCAAAGAAAGCCCTAAAATCACCAAATTGAAAGCAAGAACGAAAAGAGACTTATCTCAAGCAAACCTTGCATAGATTGATTTCGTGATTGAAGCTGGATTACATCCACACCATCATGGATCAAGAGACAATCAAAGATCACGAATTCACCACAAACCATCAAGAGCCCTAGCCTCCACCTCAACTCCCTAAAGACAATTAGGGTTTTGAAACATAAAAAGGCGAGAGAGAGAAGGTGCAGCCACCATCTCCTCCTATTTATAGTGGAGGCCTAAAACTCTTAGGGTTTGACTTAATTGGGCTCCCGTTAAGGCCCACTAACAAACGGGTCACACACGCACGCTTCGCGGCGCCGTCTTTAACTTTTGACCTAAACCGCTTCACCATGTGCCATGGATTCGCCAATAGGTCACCCTTGTCCATCTTGTGTCACGCTTGAGTCGTTGACCTCACCCGCATGGTCGATCGCTCGACCTCAACTCTTCAAGTCTAGTCCCGATTCTCCTCGCCGCTGACCGTCGTTGACCACCAAGCTACCCGCACAACCACGCATAAGAAAACACGAATTCGGGAACAAGTTCTTCACAACTTGACCCATGTTAGTCAAAACATGCATCATGCAAATCATATGCCATGAAACCAATGACTTTGACCTAACAAAACAACATCGCCACGGTTGGCCGACGTTCAAGTAGTTACCGGTCCGACCGCTCCAGTGAGCGGTCGGACCGCCATGGCCGGTCGGACCGCTCCTCGTGAGCGGTCGGACCGCCTTAGACTTAGCCAAATTCAAGCTCCCAAATTCAAACCTTCGAAACTTTAAACCAATAGAACTTTTCACCGAGACTCCAAAATCATGAGACCAAGTGCATTGGGATCCCTTACTTGTCTACAACACCTATTTTTGGCCCACTCGATTTGAACACTTTTGGTCATCGCCGTCCGACCGCCCGGATGGTCGGTCCGACCGATATGGGACCGGTCGGACCGCCGTGCAAGGACCGGTCGGACCGCCCCGAGCAATAAGCTCAGAACTTTGTCGAAAACGCGTGAAACGACAAACCGTAAACGCCATTACCAATTGTCACATCATCCTAAGATCTGGAGCATATCCCCATGAAATCCACACCAGTTCTTCACCGAAGGAGCTTGCGAGTCACCGCCTTCCGTAAGCAGATCTTGGCCCGTATTGAAATAACCACCAATACCTGAATGACATCAAAAGGTGCCGCTTGAATCACTATAAGGTTAGCGGTGAGAACCTCCCATCGATATCAATAGAACGGCCGGACAAATCAGAGTCGAAATAAGACCCTCGGAGAACTGACTACCACGGACTCCAGAGATGAACTGCAGACTCAAACTCGCTCTTCTGACAAACTCCAGGGACACAAACGAATACGTAGCACCAGAATCAAACAATATGAAAGCATCATGCGAGTCAACTAGTAAAGTACCGCTCACCACGTCCGGCCGCCTCATAGTATCCGGAGTGGGCATGGCGAGACTCGGCGGCGGCGGGTGGAGGAAGCTCAGACACTCTGCGAAGGGTGCCCAAAACCGCCGCAGAGCAACAGACGACGGAGGTGCAGTCGGAACGGGGTTCCAATAGAACCCTGCTGGAGGTGCCTGAGGAACCACTGAAGGAGGAATCCACCGAGTGAATCGTGGTGCGTAGATCTGCGCCGAGTCCGAATCAACCACCGTGAATGCCGGAAGATGAAGGCTGCCGAACGGGCTCCCACCGATGATACTCGCCGGTTACGCTTGCAAACCGATGCTTTGTGGCCATCCCGACCACAATGACGACATGACCCCTCAAGGAACACTCAAGCTCGATGCTCCTCACCACACCTAAGCATTTCATGCCCCGTCCCGAACAGACGTGCTGATGGAATGGAAGACAAAGGACGGGCGCCAAGAGGAAGATCGCCATCGACGGACAGACGAGTGTTGTGACCCTTCAAACCTCTTGGGAGCAGTCACAAAAGACCCATTCCTCCACCAAAACTCCGCTTCGCCCACCACCGAAATTGCCAAGAGTGACAGAACTAATAAAGCGGCTGACTTTGCGGAGCAAGACCTTTCTCCAACTCCATTCCTCTAGCTTGCTCGACCACCGAGCTGAAATCACGCAGATCTGTCGCCCTCGAATCTGGCGATACTTTGGTTGAGGCCCCGCCGAACCTCTTAGCCTTCTCATTATCATCATTCGCCACCACTGGTACAAAGCGCACTGTGTTATTGAACCCACCTCGCACTCGATACCGCCATCTTTCCCCGCCTAAAAGTCAACAAAGTTTGTTCCATCTTCTCAACAAAGGAGTCGGATAGAATTGCGTCCCGAATTTCTCCACGAACACTTCCCAAGTGGCAGATTCGAATCGAGTCCTAGAAGACAGGACTCCTTCCCACCGATGTCGGCTTGACCTTCAATCAAAAGCTACGAACGCGCTCTCAGACCGACGCTCTAATGCCCCAAACGGACGCTCCATATATCTCAACTAATCCGCAGCTGGACCGTGTGCGGCTCCATCAAAAGACTCCAATCGGCGACATCCACTCCAAGATTCATCCTAACCTCGGTGGAACAATGGCAAAGAACATGTTCGCCACGTGCACCGCCGCAGAATGGCCGTCTCTACGATTCTTTGGCGGAGTAGCCGTTCTCTCTCATAAGGTTCTCGATAAGTTCTGCAGACACAACAGAGGCTCTGCGACCGAGGAGCGGCAGAGGCAATCTCCTCCGTGGCGCCTCAAAGAACTTCCTCGATCGAGAAGAAGACACGGCGACCGCGTCCCCGACTTCGACCACGGACCGGTGGATCGACCACGCCACGGCCTCTCGCCATCTAAACACCACCACACAAAAGATCAAACAATTCAATTATCGTAACATAAGGGAATGACTTGAAAGAAATGCGAAGCAAAGTTATACCCAACCCTTCCTATCAGTACGCGAGTGTGTCAAGTTTTAAGTTAATAAACTGTTGACAAATTTTAGTTTATGTTGACAACCTTAAACTAGTTTTAGTAAATGTTATCAATCTATTCACCACGGACCTGAAGCCCGCTCTGATACCAACTGTAACACCCTGTCTATTCGGAAGACAAGATGTCACCTAACAAGACAACCTACTATTCAAATCATAAGATTAACATCGCATTCAATGCTAAAGAAACGATTAACCATGATAACAATCTATAGCTTAATAACAGTTCATCTATAAATTTAAACGAGAATTAACCAAAGTGATAATAATGGACCTCCAAGTGACAATTATTACAGTCCATTACATTATAAATAAAACTGAAGAGATGTAAATAGAACTTGAACGAATGACTATTTATTTCATGTGCATGGAACGTGCTGGACTACACCCTCCCGCTAGCAACCGTTTCACTGGAATTCACCTAAAAATAAATAAAAGCAAGAGTGAGTCGAAACTCAAGAAGCACAACATATACATTCACATAGAATATCTTGAATCGAAACAATCTACCAAGTACATCATTTACTTCATGAATTTAAGAAAGCACGGTATGAATGAATGAATGCATTAAAGGAGAATGGACTTTCCACATGTTTATACCGATATAACTAGTGACACACCCGTCGGTGTTCACTTAAGCCCGCTCTTAACCAAGAGCGGGGATCCAAGTCCGTATGAAGAACGTTTCATACGGAATGTCCGAAACTGCCTACATTGGAATGGTAGGTCTTACATGCCCATATTGGAATTAATGGGACTTAATCAAGTTTCCACTCCCGTGGACAGCAACTGAATTATGTATGCATGGAATGAAAAGCATAACTTGGCATATAACTCAATGTATCATCGAATAAGGTATTGAACTCTACCACATCATACTCAAATCACAGGAATATTCAT